>LR738714.1:418421404-418447198 GCA_902687465.1 Secale cereale
GGGGGGGTTCCGGTGACCCCCTCCAGAACTCCGTTTAAATTCAAAACTTTTCCAGAACACTTCCAGTGTCCGAATATAGTCGTCCAATATATCAATCTTTATGTTTTGGACATTCCGAGACTTCTCGTCATGTCCGTGATCTCATCCGGGACTCCGAACTACCTTCGGTACATCAAAACTCAAAAACTCATAATACCGATCGTCATCAAACGTTAAGCGTGCGGACCCTACAGGTTCGAAAACTATGTAGACATGACTGAGACTCATCTCCGGTCAATAACCAGTAGCGGAATCTGGATGCGCATATTGGCTCCTACATATACCACGAAGATCTTTATCGGTCAAACTGCATAACAACATACTTTGTTCCCTTTGTCATCAGTATGTTACTTGCCCGAGATTCGATCGTCGGTATCACCATGCCTAGTTAATCTCGTTACCGGCAAGTCTCTTTACTCGTTCCATAATACATCATCTCGTGACTAACTCATTAGAAATTTGCTTGCAAGGCTTATTATGATGTGTATTACCGAGAGGGCCCTGATACGTCTCCAACGTATCTACTTTTCCAAACACTTTTGCCCTTGTTTTGGACTCTAACTTGCATGATTTTAATGGAACTAACCCGGACTGACGCTATTTTCAGCAGAACTGCCATGGTGTTGTTTGTGCAGAAATAAAAAGTTCTCGGAATCGCCTGAAAATCAACGGAGATTTATTTCAGAAAATATAAAAAATACTGGCAAGAAGATCCACACCTGGGGGCCCACGGGCTGTCCTGAAGGGTGGGGGGCGCGCCCCCCTGCCTCGAGGGCAGCCCGGTGCCAAACCGACGTACCCCCAGGTCCTATATATTCGGTTTCGTGGAGAAAAAAATCAGAGAGAAAGAATTATCGCGTTTTACGAGACGGAGCCGCCGCCAAGCCCTAATCTCTCTCGGGAGGGCTGATCTGGAGTCCGTTCGGGGCTTCGAAGAGTGGAGATCGTCGCCATCATCATCATCAACCTTCCTCCATCACCAATTCCATGATGCTCACCGCCGTGTGTGAGTAATTCCTTCATAGGCTTGCTGGAAGGTAATGGGTTGGATGGGATCTATCATGTAATCGAGTTAGTTTTGTTAGGGTTTGATCCCGAGTATCCTCTATGTTCTGAGATTGATGTTGCTATGACTTTGCTATGCTTAATGCTTGTAACTAGGGCCCGTGTGCCATGATTTCAGATCTGAACCTATTATGTTCTCATGAATATATGTGTGTTCTTGATCCTATCTTGCATGTCTATAGTCAGCTACTATGTGTTATGATCTGGCAACCCCGAAGTGACAATAATTGGGACCACTCCCGGTGATGACCATAGTTTGAGGAGTTCATGTATTCACTATGTGTTAATGCTTTGGTCCGGTACTCTATTAAAAGGAGGCCTTAATATACCTTAGTTTCCAATAGGACCCCGCTGCCACGGGAGGGTAGGACAAAAGATGTCATGCAAGTTCTTTTCCACAAGCACGTATGACTATATTCGGAATACATGCCTACATTGCATTAATGAACTGGAGCTAGTTCTGTGTCACCCTAGGTTATAACTTCTACATGATGAATTGCATCCGACGTAATTTCCCATCACCGATCCAATGCCTACGAGCCTTACCTATATTGCTAGCTGCTATTTACTTTTCCGTTGCTATCATCACAAAAACTACAAAACACTATCTTTACTTTTATTGCTCCTATCACCACTATCATATTACTGTGCTACTAAACTATCTTGCTGCAGATACTAAGTTTCCAGGTGTGGCTGAATTGACAACTCAGTTGCTAATACTTAAGAGTATTCTTTGGCTTCCCTTGTGTCGAATCAACAAATTTGGGTTTAATACTTTACACTCGAAAACTGTTGCGATCCCCTACACTTGTGGGTTATCAAGACTATTTTCTGGCGCCGTTGCCGGGGAGCATAGCTCTATTCTTTAAGTCACTTGGGATTTATATCTGCTTATCACTATGAAGAATCTGAAGGACTCAAAAACCAAGATCTTACCCTCAACTACGAGGGGAGGTAAGGAACTGCCATCTAGCTCTGCACTAGATTCTCCTTCTGTTATGAGTAAACTTGCGACACCTACTCCTGCTATTGAATCTGATATGTCATATGTTCTTGATGATGCTACTTCTGCTATGTATGATGAAACTATCTCTATGCCTGATACTGTGCCACTAGGTGAATTTCTAGATGAACAAATTGCTAAGGTTAGGGAGAGTGCAAATGTTGATGATATTTATGAAAGGGATGATGAAACTACTCCGAATAGATATGAATTGCCTGTTGTGCCTGAGGGTTATGTTATGGATGAAGATACTGCTAGAGACTTTCTTGCTTGCAATGATAGATATGATCTTAAGGAGTTATTAGCTAAGTTGAAAGAAAAGTCCTTGAATGCTAGAATGAAACATGACCCTGCTTTTGCTACTTCACCTATATGTGTCACTGATAAGGATTATGAGTTCTCTGTTGAACCTGAGTTAATTACTTTGGTTGAATCTGATCCTTTCCATGGCTATGAGTCTGAAACTGTTGTGGCACATCTTACCAAGTTGAATGATATAGCTACCATGTTTACCAATGATGAAAAGATTCGCTACTACTATATCCTTAAGTTGTTCTCGTTCTCGTTAAAGGGTGATGCTAAGACTTGGTTGAATTCTCTTGATCCTGGTTGTGTGCGTAGTCCCCAGGATATGATGTATTATTTTTCTGCTAAATATTTTCCCGCTCATAAGAAACAAGCTGCCTTACGGGAAATATATAACTTTGCTCAAACTGAAGAAGAGAGTCTCCCACAAGCTTGGGGGAGGCTTCTCCAGTTACTAAATGCTTTGCCTGATCATCCTCTTGAGATGCATGATATACTTGATGTCTTTTATAATGGACTAACCGATGCTTCGAGAGACCACCTGGATAGTTGTGCTGGTTGTGTTTTCAGGGAAAGAACACTTGAACAAGCTGAATTACCATTGAATAATATGCTGGCCAATGAAAATAATTGGACACTTCCTGAACCAGCCCCTAAGCCAAATCCGAAGAAGAGAGGTGTTCTATTTCTCAGTCCTGAAGACATGTAAGAGGCAAAGAAATCTATGAAAGAAAAAGGTATTAAAGCTGAAGATGTTAAGAATTTACCACCTATTGAATAAATACATGGTCTTGATAACTCGACACAGGTAGTAAAGGTAAATTATCTTTATAGATTTGATGAAAGTGATATTCCTAGTTATAAGCCTGCTAGCGAATGCTTAGATGAGTTTGACAATTTCATTGTGAAACAAGAAAACTTTGATGCTTATGTTGGTAGACAATTACAACACAATGCTCATATGATTGAATGCTTGAGTGATTATCTGTCTAGTGCTAAAGATGAACTGAAACTCATTAGTATACATGCTTCCATGGTCACCACTCAAGTAGAACAAGTACTTAAGGCTCATAATGATTTGCTCAATGAATTAAATAGTAAGAATAATGAGTATGTTGTTAGAGTTGCAACTAGAGGTGGTAAAATGACTCAGGAACCTCTGTATCCTGAAGGCCACCCTAAGAGAATTGAGCAAGATTCTAAGAGAGCTAATTTAGATGCACCTAGTTCTTCTAAGAAGAAGAAAAAGAAAAATGATAGGACTTTGCATGCTTCTAGTGAACCTGTAGCTCACCCACCAGAGAATCCCAATGATATATTTGTTTCTGATTCTGAGACAATATCTGGTAATGAACATGAACCTAGTGATAATATTAATAATGATGTTCATGCTGATGCTCAACCTAGCAATGATAATGATGTAGAGAATGAACCTGCTGTTGATCTTGATAACCCACAATGAAAGAATCAACGTTATGATAAGAGAGACTTTGTTGCTAGGAAGCACTGTAAGGAAAGAGAACCATGGGTTACGAAACCCATGCTTTTTCCTCCGAAACCATCCAAGAAAAAGGATGATGAGGATTTTGAACGCTTTGCTGAAATGATTAGACCTATCTTTTTGCGTATGCGTTTGACTTATGTGCTTAAAACAAACCCTTATGCCAAGTAATTGAAAGATATTATAACCAACAAAAGAAAGATACCTGATGTAGAAATCTCCACCATGCTTGCCAATTACACTTTTGAGGGTGGAATGCCTAAGAAATTAGGAGATCCAGGAGTACCTACTATACCTTGCTCCATTAAGAGAAATTATGTTAAGACTGCTTTGTGTGATCATGGAGCTGGTGTTAGTGTCATGCCTCTCTCTTTGTATCGTAGACTTGACTTGAGTAAGTTGACACCTACTGAAATATCCTTGCAAATGGCCGATAAATCAACTGCTATACTTGTCGGTATTTGTGAGGATGTGCCTGTTGTAATTGCAAATGTTACTATTCTAACGGACTTTATTGTACCTGATATTCCCGAGGATGATAGTATGTCTATTATTCTTGGAAGACCTTTTTTGAATACTGCAGGGGCTGTTATTGATTGCAACAAAGGAAATGTCACTTTTCATGTCAATGGTAATGAGCATACGGTACACTTTCCGAGGAAACAACCTCAGGCTTTTAGTATCAACTATATTGGAAAAACTTCAACTATTATCATTGGAGGTTTTGAGTTTCCTATTCATACTATCAAGAAGGAATATGACATACTTATTGTTGGGGACATACATATCCCCATTGAGGTAACATAGTGTTATTCGAAAATTCTCCGGTTTCATGTTACTCGGAAAGAGTTTATTAACAAGACCTGATCAACCTTGTTAATGGATTCCTTTTGATGAACATGGGATAGGTGAATCTAGATAGCACAAATCTTCTGTACCCTCCTTTTACCTTCTATTAATTAGGTTAAATAAAAGAAAAATAGCATTATCTGTCTGTTTCCAGACTTATCCGTGTAATAAAAAATATCTCGAAAATAAAAGTTCTCCAAATGCCATGAAAATGAAATATGATTTTTTTAGAATATTTAAGAAAATATGGCACTGAACACACAACGAGGGGAACCAGCACCTGGCCTCGAGGGCACAAGGCGCGCCCCCCTTCACAGGGCGCGCCCCCTGCCTCGAGGGCCCCACGTGGCCCCCCTCCACTTATCCTTTCACCCACACCCTTCTCCTTCCTCCCAAAAAAATTCCCAGCCAGCTCAAACCCGAGTTCTAGCTCGTTTTGCTGCCATTTTCGATCTCCTTGCTCAAAGCACCATTCACCAAACTGTTTGGGGAGATTGTTTCTTGGTATGTGACTCCTCCATTGGTCCAATTAGTTTTTGTTCTAGTGCTTTATTTGTTGCAAGTTTGTGCTGCTGTGGAGACCTTGTTCTTGAGCTTGCATGTCAAATTTTCTTGGTCCCAAGTAGTTCTAATGCATGATATAGCTTATAGGCACTTATAGGAGTTGTTGCTATCATTCTTGTTGAGTTTGGTTAACTTTTATTGTGAGTTACTAAAAATTTCAGAAATTTTCAGAAAAGGAAAATGTTAAAAAGAATATTGAGGGGCTCTTCCAGCAAGAGCTCTGAGGAGAAGAAGAAAGAAGAAAACAAGAAGCCCAAGTATCATCTTCCTGACATGGCGGAAGTTCGACCGTGTGAATGGCCTTGTAATAACTTCATGACGTCCTCCGGTATTTACGAAGACTTTTATTGGATGGCTAATAATGCATGCCTCACCGACTTCATCAACGACCAAAAAGAACAGTATCTCTTACTCACCAATATTTTACGCAAAGCTTTCATTTTCATTCTAGAAAAACACCACCTATGGTGGAGTTTCGCTTATATGATGTGGTTAAGGAGATATCATTGTTAGATTTTTGTGAAATATGCAAGGTACCCTTTGAAGGTAGACTAGATGAACCACGTCATGAAGACGTCAAAGGGTTTATTGATATGATAGCCGTAGGTGAAATTATACAAGTTTCAGGGGCAAGAATCACCAGCATACACTTCCCTATTCTGCACTACTTAGCTTTATTTGCTAGTAGGTATTTAATTGTTCACGGGAACAATGGTAATCTCGGTGCCCCTGATATTATCATTTTACGCCATGCTTTGTTTCGTGACACAACTTTTAGCTTGGGCGCCGTCGTTGCCAAACTATTGAGTCTGAACAGCTCGAAGGGGCCCGTCTTTGGAGGCATCTTTGCTTCTCGCCTTGTCGAACATTTTAACATACCTATTAGGCATCATGAGAAGGAAGAAAAACTGCTTTCCCCTGTTTATGTAGACTACAAGAGCATGGTAGTTCATGACTTTCTTATTAAAGAAAAAATATGCAGCTACTCTACAAATTGAGGTTTGATGAAATATACTGTGTAATTGTTACCTTGCCTGCACCATCTCTGTTTGATCTGTCCACATGCAAGTACCTCATTACATCAGACGTCTTCTACCAGTACCAAGGCCAGGCACAAGCTTCAGAGCCTGAGCCAGAACCACTATTTTATCCTTCTCGTCAATCTGTTTATGGGTGGGATCTGGGGGAGCTCGCCAACCAGTGGCATCCAGAGGACACATCTCAGTACACTGGAGGGAGTGTATAATGCCTAGGATGGGACTATACCTCCTACATGTCGAGGCACAACTAAAGGTATAAGCCCATTCTGGAATGATCTCAAGTATGGTATCTTTGTAAAAATAGGGATGAATGAGAAAAAAAGATAGTTGGCTTACACTCGCCACGTCACACAATTCATTACATATCCAAACATCATTCAAAGCATCACAACCCGTCTACGGGTGAAGATCCAAATGAAAGATACCAAACATACATTAAACCACAGGTCTGAATCGCCCCTAGTAGGAACCTCTACGGATCATCGGGATAGTGCACATAGTAACGACTACGGTCCTCGTCATACTCCCAGTACAGCTCGGTGCCGTCACTTGAATAGATCGCCTGAGTACCTGCATTTGGTGTGGTGTAGAATCTGTGAGCCACAGAGGACTCAGCAATCCCGTTCCCGGGTAACACAACTATCCAAGCCTTGGGTGTGGAACAAGGCTGAAGAAAGAAAAATAGGTTGCAGCAGCACTAGCACTAACTTACGTAAAAGAGAGCGAGAAGAGAAGTGCCTCGGATGAAAAGATGATCATGAAGTGATCCTAACTAATCAAGTCAAACATAACCCCACCGTGTTCACTTCCCGAACCCCTTTCGGAAAATGACCGTCACGGTACTCACGCTGGTAGTGTATTCTGAACATGGTGTCAAGTTTTCTACAACCGGATATTAACAAATTCCCATCTGCCACATAACCGCGGGCACGGCTTTCGAAAGTTCATAACCCTGCAGGGGTGTTCCAACTTGGCCCATGACAAGCCCACGATCCGCGGAGTCCCAACTCCAAAGTGGGAAGGCCCGAGTATCCTCGGAATCCCGTGCTCAAGATACTCCGACTAAGGTAAGGCTAATCCAGCAAATCCTCCCGGCGTGCCGACACCCTGATAGTAGCCGCGCGTATCTAGTCTCAGGCCACGACCGGATGAGCAGTACGTACAGATACTGAAGACCCCAGCGAACTGGGTGGCACCGCAAGTGGCTCTAGTTTGGACCAACACTAAAATCGAGCACTGGCCCAGGGGGGTTGATTAATTAATCCTCGGGCTAATTACTCCCTCGGCAAGTTTTAGTTGTTTAGGAAAATAGTACCAATGTTGTGACTTGCTGGAAAAGACTTAGCGCTAAGCGGTTTATCGATGGGGTCCCATAACCCCAACCGTGTGAGGAACGCAAAATCAAGGAACATAACACCGGTTTATACGGTTCCTAGGGCGTCATGAGTGGAACAAATCACCAAGCAAGAGGCTTAGGCTTCCACCCATTACCAATAATAGATGATTTCATTTAAGAATTAATATAGTGTGATATCCCAACAAGCTTCTACATGAAGCAAGAATCTTCGAATCTTCTCCTGCAACTAACAATGCTATAAGAAGGGTTGAGCGAAGCTTACTTAGCCAATCAAAGGTTTGCATAGGTAGGGTGGTTAGACAGATTCATGGTTACAATAGGAGGCTGACAGGAAAACATGGGCATTGAGGCAAAAGCTATAGAGCGAGACTTCTAGCAATAGGCAAAGATAGTAATGATATCCGGGTCAGGTCATCTTGCCTGTCGGGTCGTCGATGGGATCGTAAGAGAGCTCCTCGTTCTCAACCTCGGTAGTAACCTCGTTCTCGTACTCGTTCTCGGCTTCCGGCTCTACGTAACACAAACACACGAGGCACGAAATCAACAAGATGCAATGCGCAAACCACAGGATGCATGGCTGATGCACTAAGGAAGCACTACAGATGCACTAAGGATGCACAGAAAGACAACACAGGAAACACAAAGATACAGCACAAGGAACATGACAATATGCAACAAGCTAGAAACTTCAAAACATGTTAACAAGAGGATATTATGAATCTACATGCAAAATCACACAAGTTTCATATAGGACTTGCTCAAAACGGAGCAACGGGCTAAAAGATACACCCGTAACAAGAAACATGCAAAAGCTGAAACTAACAGCCACATAGCAACTTCGGAGCAAGAAATATCTACTCTACAGCACTCAAACATCATGACAAGGAGCATGGACATAAAGTAGACATATCCTACAGCAAGCAATTCCATTGGAGCATCTCCATAGGAGGCATGGATCAATAGCAACAAGCTATAACATTTTGAACTTGACAACAAAAACCTGACAACTGTATTTTATAGCAACTTGGGAGCAAGAATTAAATATTCTACAGCCACCCAAATGAGCATGTGAGGGCATGAATGGAAAACCAACAACATATACAACAAGGAAACATCAATAGTCACCCCAAAACTATCATGGATTAGCCTAGAACAACAAGCAAACATGGCATTTGGAAATTACAGATTCCAGACTTAGTGAAATTTCACTAAGTGTTAAAACAGCAGTATTATCATGGCATGTTTGTGAGCAAGTTTAAGTCACCTCAAAGCATAACATGGCAAGTGGTTTGCACCACAGCAAAGTACACATGATGAGGAGTCCAAAACATCTAAGCATGCAACAAGGGGACAACCACATCAATAGCAACGAGCTCCTCAACTAGGCATCTCGTAACAAGTTTAACAACATAACAGCCACAAGCACTTTTGCAAAGGAGATAAACATGGCAATATGAATTATATCATGCAAGCTAAAGCAACCAACATGTAGAGCATCTCATGATGAATATGTGGACATATCATTTGCTTCATTTGGATAAACATGCACCAAGATATCACATTGCAAACATGGCATGAAAACAACTAATAGCAGCAGTTTATAACAAGTAGCACTCTTCTCATGAAGATTAAGACATCTAGATGGACTCAAACATGCATGACACAATGGAACAAAACATAGTGCATGTCACCACGATCATTTTGACATATCATACACACAAAACGGACATGCACAGTAAAAGATCTCCTCATGACAAAAATGCATCATACACTAAAAAATTCTAACACTTAGCAGAGAAACGAAGTCAACCTCCGGGTCAAACGGGTCGGGGCGGATCTGGCGGATCGGGTCCGAAGCGGGTCGCGGTCAACGGGCACGGGTCGAGCGGTCAATGGGTCGGGGCGGACCCGCAGCCCGTTAGGGTTCAGACGCCCAGAGCGGCCAGATCGGATCGGGGCCGACGGCTCGGGACGCCCGATCGACGCGGCGGCGGCGCCAGATCAGCGAAGACCGGCGGCCTGGTCCGGCGGGCGGCGGCACCGGCCGGAGGGACGGTGAGGGCCGGCGGGGAGGGGTGGCTGAGGCCGGGCGGCAAGGAGCTTCGGCTCGGGGCGCGGCGACACGGTGCGGTAGCTGGACGCGGCGGCCTGGCTGGGGGCCGGCGGCGAGCTCCTTGGCCGGCGGGAGGCGCGGCAGCCAGCGGCGAGGGAGGAACGGCGGCGGAGGGTCGCCGGAGGGCGGCGACGGCGAGGATCCGAGCTTGAAGACGAAGGGCGCGGCTCGGTCCAGATCTGTGCGGCGGCGGGCCGGCGCTGGGCCCCGCGGCCCACGCGGCGGGGTCGGAAGCAGCGAGCGGCGGCGGTGGAAGCATAGCACGGCGAAGTCGGAAGCACAGCTCGGCAACGGTGGAAGCACGGCGCGGCAGAGGTGGAAACTCTAGGGTTTTGGACGCAAAATTGGAGGGGATTGGACGTTTATATAGGCACAAGGAGCTAGGGTAGTCCAAATGAGGAGAGGTTTTCGGCCACGAGATCACAGTTGAACGGCCTAGATGAAGGGAAGGGTTTGAGATAGGTTGGTGGGCTGTTGGAGGGGTGTCTTGGGCCTCAAAGAGGAGGTACTTTTAGCCCACGAGGATAACTGTTGGAGCACCAAACGAACTCCAAATGCGACAAAACTTGACAGCCGGGTTACACGGGTCAAAACAACATCGCACGATAAGTCTCACGCCAAACCGGAAACGTTACACGGCCAAACACAAAAGAAGGACTCAGGGATGCCACGGGCACATGTGAGAGCGTCGGAACTCGAAACGGACAACGGGAAGGAACGTGTGGGACCGGATGCAAAAGACAACACAAACAAAATGCAGTGCACATGACAACATGACATGGATGCATACACACACGCACACGACAAAACGATGAAAACCCGAAAAGACGAAGAACCCGGAATGGAACTGATGAAGCCAAAGTTATATATTGCCAAAAAGGGAAAGTATTACATCCGGGGCATTACAGAGTGGCTTCGATCCGTGGCCATAGACCAAATTAGGCCAAAAGCCTAAGCTTGGGGGAGTACGTGTTTCTCACCAACTTACATTCATGTTCACACTTATTCTAGTTGTCGGTGCTCACACTCTTTCACTGTACCATCCATGCTTAGTTTTAGTTTCTTTTTCTTAGTCTTTTTCTTGTGTGCTTGAAAAACCCAGAAAAACAAAAAATATTAGTTGTAGCTTCTAGCTATTTACTTTGTTTGCTCGTAGTAGTAACTAAAAAATGTAAACCTAAAAAGATTTGTCATTCTTCTTTTGCTTGTTGGGAGCTTTCCCGTGTAAATAGTTTCTTTTCTTTTCTTTGGGGGTTAAGAATAGAAGACCATGATTAAAATGCTTATTAGCTCTCATATACTTTGTGGTTGATTTAACCTTGAGCCATATTACTTTATCTTCTCTCTTGTATTAAATGCCTGCAGATTCCAGCTTAGTCCAATGCACGTGCACTATTATTATTATCCACACCGTTCGGTCTTACGAGTGAAAGGCAATAAGGATGATATATGATGAACTAATTGAGATGAGAAAAGCTGGTATGAACTCGACCTCTCTTGTTTTTGTAAATATGATAGCTCGTCGTTCTTGATTCAGCTTGTTATGAATGAAACATGTTTGCAATGACAATTAGAGATCATAGCTACTTATGCCATGCTTAATTAGCTAAGAGTTTATAATGGTCTATCTTGCATGCCAACATGATATTAAAATGGTTGTGATGTGGTATGATGGGTGGTATCCTCCTCTGAACGATTTAAGTGACTTGACTTGGCACATGTTCACGCATGTAGTTGAAACAAATCAACATAGCCCTCACGATATTTATGTTCATGGTGATTTATATCCTACTCATGCTTGCATTCATTGTTGATTAATTTTAATGCATGTTCATGACCGTTGTTTCTCTCTAGCTGGTTGCTTCCCAGTCTCCTTCTAGCCTTCACCTATACTAAGCGGGAATATTGCTTGTGCATCCACTTCCATAAACCCCAAAGTTATTACACAGGAGTCCACTATACCTTCCTATATGCGGTATTTACCTGCCGTTCCAAGTAAATTTGTATGTGCCAAACTCTAAACCTTCAAATAAAATTCTGTTTTGTATGCTCGAACAGCTCATGTATCAACTAGGGTTGTCTACATCTTCCATGCTAGGTGGGTTATTCTCAAGATGAGTGGACTCCGCTCATCATTCATGAGAAAATGGCTGGTAACCGGGATGCCCAGTCCCATGCTCAAATCATAATAACTACACAAAACTCCCCTAGGGCTGTTGCTTGTTTGGACGGTAACCCGTGGATTCGGCTGGTGGTGGAGTGTGCTTGTTGGTGGTTGGGGGAGTATAAACTTTACCATTCTGTTTGGGAACCGCCTATAATGTGCGTAGCATGGGAGATATCGAGATTCTTGGTTGTTATGTTGACAATGAAAGTATACCGCTCAAGATGTTATTCAATCTCTATTTAAAAATCGAGCTCTGGCACCTCTACAAATCCCTGCTTCCCTTTGTGAACGGCCTATCTATTTACTTTTATGCAGAGTCATCATCCTCTTATCAAAGAGCACCAGTAGGAGAGCTCCTTTGTCGTTGCATGTATTACTATTAATTTGCATTGAGTATGATCATGACTGGATCGCTTTTACCATGAATTACATTGTCTAGTCAGTCCTTGATCTTTAAAGGTGCTCTGCATTTATGTCTCAGAAAGGGCTAGCGAGATACCATCCTGTTATATCATATCATGATTGTTTTGAGAAGTGTTGTCATCCGAGGTTTATTATTATTGCTCGCTAGTTGATTATGCCATTGGCGTGAGTAGTCTTGAGACCTGAAAGTTATTGTGAATGTGGTTAGTTCATGATCTTGTTGAAAACCTGAATGCTAGCTTACATATTTACAACAACAAGAGCAAATAGAGTTTGTCAAAGTTTTTCTTTATCACTTTCAATTTATCAACTGAATTGCTTGAGGACAAGCAAAGGTTTAAGCTTGGGGGAATTGATACGTCTCCAACGTATCTAGTTTTCCAAACACTTTTGCCCTTGTTTTGGACTCTAAGTTGCATGATTTGAATGGAACTAACCCGGACTGACGCTGTTTTCAGCAGAACTGCCATGGTGTTGTTTTTGTGCAGAAATAAAAAGTTCTCGGAATCGCCTGAAAATCAACGGAGATTTATTTCAGAAAATATAAAAAATACCGGCAAGACGATCCACACCTAGGGCCCACGGGCCATCCTCCAGGGTGGGGGGCGCGCCCCCCTTCCCAGGGCGCGCCCCCTGCCCCGAGGGCAGCCCGGTGCCCCACCGACGTACCCCCAGGTCCTATATATTCCGTTTCGTGGAGAAAAAAATCAGAGAGAAAGAATTATCGTGTTTTACGAGACGGAGCTGCCGCCAAGCCCTAATCTCTCTTGGGAGGGCTGATTCTGGAGTCCGTTCGGGGCTCCAGAGAGTGGACATCGTCGCCATCGTCATCATCAACCTTCCTCCATCACCAATTCCATGATGCTCACCGACGTGTGTGAGTTATTCCATCGTAGGCTTGCTGGACGGTGATGGGTTGGATGCGATCTATCATGTAACCGAGTTAGTTTTGTTAGGGTTTGATCCCTAGTATCCACTATGTTCTGAGATTGATGTTGCTATGACTTTGCTATGCTTAATGCTTGTCACTAGGGCCCGAGTGCCATGATTTCAGATCTGAACCTATTATGTTTTCATAAATATATGTGTGTTCTTGATCCTATCTTGCAAGTCTATAGTCACCTACTATGTGTTATGATCTGGCAACCCCGAAGTGACAATAATCGGGACCACTCCCGGTGATGACCATAGTTTGAGGAGTTCACGTATTCACTATGCGTTAATGCTTTGGTCCGATACTCTATTAAACGGAGGCCTTAATATCCCTTAGTTTCCAATAGGACCCCGCTGCCATGGGAGGGTAGGACAAAAGATGTCATGCAAGTTCTTTTCCATAAGCACGTATGACTATATTCGGAATACATGCCTACATTGCATTAATGAACTGGAGCTCGTTCTGTGTCACCCTAGGTTATAACTTCTTCATGTTGAATTGCATCCGACTAATTTCCATCATCGATCCAATGCCTATGAGCTTTTCATATATTGCTTGTTGCTTATTTACTTTTCCGTTGCTACTATCACAAAAACTACAAAAACACTACCATTACTTTTATTGCCGCTACCCCCACTATCATATTACTTTGCTACTAAACTATCTTGCTACAGATACTAAGTTTCCAAGTGTGGTTGAATTAACAACTCAGCTGCTAATACTTAAGAGTATTCTTTGGCTCCCCTTGTGTCGAATCAACAAATTTGGGTTGAATACTTTACCCTCAAAAACTGTTGCGATCCCCTACACTTTGGGTTATCAAGACTATTTTCTGGCGCCGTTGCCGGGGAGCATAGCTCTATCCTTTAAGTCACTTGGGATTTATATCTGTTTATCACTATGAAGAATTTGAAGGACTCAAAAACCAAGATCTTACCCTCAACTACGAGGGGAGGTAAGGAACTGCCATCTAGCTCTGCACTTGATTCTCCTTCTGTTATGAGTAAACATGCGACACCTACTCCTGCTATTGAATCTGATATGTCGTATGTTCTTGATGATGCTACTTCTTCTATGTATGATGAAACTACCTCTATGCCTGATACTATGCCACTAGGTGAATTTCTAGATGAACAAATTGCTAAGGTTAGGGAGAGTGCAAATGATGATGATATTTATGAAAGTGATGATGAAACTACTCCCAATAGATTTTAATTGCCTGTTGATCCCGAGGGTTATGTTATGGATGAAGAAACTGCTCGAGACTTTCTTGCTTGCAATGATAGATATGATCTTAAGAAGTTATTAGCTAAGCTGAAAGAAAAGTCCTTGAATGCTAGAATGAAACATGACCCTACTTTTGCTACTTCACCTATCTATGTTACTGATAAGGATTATGAATTCTCTGTTGATCCCGAGTAAATTACTTTGGTTGAATCTGATCCTCTCCATGGCCATGTGTCTGAAACTGTTGTGGCACATCTTACCAAGTTGAATGATATAGCAACCCTGTTTACCAATCATGAGAAGATTCGTTGTTACTATATCCTTAAGTTGTTTCCGTTCTCGTTAAAGGGTGATGCTAAGACTTGGTTTAATTCTCTTGATCCTGGTTGTGTGCGTAGTCCCCAGGATATGATGTATTACTTCTCTGCTAAATATTTTCCCGCTCAGAAGAAACAAGCTGCCTTACGGGAAATATATAACTTTGTGCAAATTGAAGAAGAGAGTTTCCCACAAGCTTGGGGGGGGGGGGCTTCTCCAATTACTTAATGCTTTGCCTGATCATCCTCTTGAGATGCATGATATACTTGATGTATTTTATAATGGACTAACCGATTCTTCCAGAGACCACCTGTTTAGTTGTGTTGGTTGTGTTTTCAGGGAAAGAACAGTTGAACAAGCTGAACTACTATTGAATTATATGCTGACCAATGAAACTATTTGGACACTTCCTGAACCAGCCCCTAAGCCAACTCCGAAGAAAAGAGGTGTTCTATTTCTCAGTCCTGAAGACATGTAAGAGGCAAAGAAATCTATGAAAAAAAGGTATTAAAGCTGAAGATGATAAGAATTTACCGCCTATTGAAGAAATATATGGTCTTGGTAAGCCGACACAGGTAGTAACGGTAAATTCTCTTTATAGATTTGATGAAGGTGATATTCCTCGCTATAAGTCTGCTAGCCAATGCTTAGATGAGTTCGACAAATTTATTGTGAAACAAGAAAACTTCAATGCTTATGTTGGTAGACAATTACAACACAATGCTTATATGATTGAGCGCTTGAGTGATTATCTGTCTAGAGCTAAAGGTGAACTGAAACTTATTAGTATACATGCTTCTATGGTTACCACTCAAGTAGAACAAGTACTTAAGGCTTAGAATAATTTGCTCAATAAATTAAATAGTAAGAGTAATGATAATGCCATTAGAGTTGTGACTAGAGGTGGCAGAATGACTCAAGAACCTCTGTATCCTGAAGGCCACCCTAAGAGAATTGAGCAAGATTATCAGAGAGCCAAATTAGATGCACCTAGTTCTTCTAAGAAGAAGAAAAAGAAAAATGATAGGAGTTTGCATGCTCCTAGTGAACCTGTAGCTGACACACGTGAGAATCCGAATGATATATCTGTTTCTGATGCTGAGACACAATCTGTTAATGAACATGAACCTAGTAATAATATTAATAATGATGTTCATGATGATGCTCAACCTAGCAATGATAATGATGTAGAGATTGAACCTGTTGTTGATCTTGATAACCCACAATCAAAGAATCAATGTTATGATAAGAGAGACTTTGTTGCCAGGAAGCACGGTAGGGAAAGAGAACCATGCGTTCAAGAACCCATGCCTTTTCCTCCAAAACCATCCAACAAGAAGGATGATGTGGATTTTGAGCGCTTCGCTGAAATGATTAGACCTATCTTTTTGAGTATGCATTTGACTGATGTGCTTAAAACAAATCCTTATGCCAAGTATATGAAAGACATTATTAACAAAAAAGAAAAATACCGGAAGTAGAAATTTCCACCATGCTTGCCAATTACACTTTTGAGGGAGGAATGCCTAAGAAATTAGGAGATCTAGGAGTACCTACTATACCTTGCTCCATTAAGAGAAACTATGTTAAAACTGCTTTGTGTGATCTTGGAGCCTGTGTTAGTGTTATGGCTCTCTCTTTATATCGTAGACTTGACTTGAGTAAGTTTACACCTACTGGAATATCTTTGCAAATGGCTGATAAATCAACTGCTATACCTGTCGGTATTTGTGAGGATGTGCCTATTGTAGTTGCAAATGTTAATATTCTAACGGACTTTGTTATCCTTGACATTCCCGAGGACGCTAGTATGTCTATTATTCTTGAAGACCTTTTTTGAATACTGCAGGGGCTGTTATTGATTGCAACAAATGCAATGTCACTTCTCATGGCAATGGTAATGAGCATACGATACATTTTCCGAGGAAACAACCTCAGGTCCATAGTATCAATTATATTGGAAAAACATCAACTATTACTATTGGAGGTTTTGAGTTTCCTATTCCTACTATCAAGAAGGCATATGACATTCTTATTGTTGGGGACATACATATCCCCATTGAGGTAACCTAGTGTTATTCGAAAATTCTCCGGTTTCATGTTACTCGAAAGAGTTTATTAACAAGACCTGATCAACCTTGTTAATCGATTCCTTTTGATGAGCATGGGATAGGTGAATCTAGATGGCACAAATTTTCTGTATCCTCTTTTTACTTTCTGTTAATTAGGATAAATAAAACAAAAATAGCATTTTCTGTCTGTTTCCAAACTTACTCGTGCAATAAAAAAAATCCCGAAAATAAAAGTTCTCCAAATGCCATGAAAATGAAATATGATTTTTTTCTAGAATATTTGAGGAAATATGGCACAAAACACACAGCGAGGGGAGGCAGCACGTGGCCACGAGGATCCAGGGCGCGCCCCCGTGCCCAGGGCACGCCCCCTACCTCGTGGGCCCCACGTGGCCCCCTCCACTTATTCCTGCACCCATGCTCTTCTTCTTCCTGCCAAAAAAATCACCAACCAGCTCAAACCCGAGTTCTGGCTCATCTTGCTGCCATTTTCGATCTCCTTGCTCAAAACACCATTCACCAAACTGTTTGGGGAGATTGTTCCTTGGTATATGACTCCTCCATTGGTCCAATTAGTTTTTGTTCTAGTGCTTTATTTATTGCAAATTTATGCTACTGTGGTGACCTTGTTCTTGAGCTTGCATGTCAAATTTTCTTGGTCCCAAGTAGTTCTAATGCATGATATAGCCTCTAGGCACTTATAGGAGTTGTTGCTATCAATCTTGTTGAGTTTGGTTAACTTTTGTTTTGAAGTTACTTAAAATTTCAGAAATTTTCAAAAAAGGAAAATGTTAAAAAGATTATTGAGGGGCTATTTCAGTAAGAGCTCAGAGGAGAAGAAGAAAGAAGAAAATAAGAAGCCCAAGTATAATCTTCCTCGCATGGCGGAAGTTTGATCGTGCGAATGGCCTTGTAATAATTTCATGATGTCCGCCGGTATTTACGAAGACTTTTATTGGTTGGCGAATAATGCAGGCCTCATTGACTTCCTCAATGCCAAAAAAGAATAGTATCTCTTACTCACCAATATTTTCACGCAAAGGTTTCATTTTCATTCTAGGAATACACCACCTACGGTGGAGTTTCTCTTATATGATGTGGTTAAGGAGATATCACTTTTAGATTTTTGTGAAATATGCAAAGTAACCCTTGGAGGTAGACTTGATGAACCACGTCGTGAAGACGTTGAAGGGTTTATTGATATGATAGCTGTAGGGGAAACTAGACAAGTTTCAGGGGCAACAATCACTAGTATACACTTCCCTGTTCTGCGCTACATTCCTTTATTTGCTAGTTGATATTTAATTGGTCGCGGGAACAGTGGGAATCTCAGTGCCCCTGATATCATCATTTTATGCCATGGTTTGTTTCAAGACACAACTTTTAGCTTGGGCGCCGTCGTTGCCAAATGATTGAGTCTGAACCGCTCAAAGGGGCCCGTTTTTGGAGGCATCTTTGCTTCTCGCCTTGCTGAATATTTTAATATACCTATTAGGCATCATGAGAAGGAAGAAAAATTTCTTGCCCCTGTTTATCTAGACTACAAGAGCATGGTAGCTCATGATTTTATTGTTAAAGACAAGAATATGCAGCTTAATTCTAAATTAAGGTTTGATGAAATATACTGTGAATTTGTTACCTTGCATGCACCATCTTTGTTTGATCTGTCTACAGGCGTATTCCTCATCACATCAGATGCCTTCTACAAGTACCAAGGCCAGGCACAAGCTTCAGAGCTTGAGCCGGAGCCACCACTTGATCCTTCTCGTCAATCTGTTTATGGGTGGGAGCTGGATGAGCTCGCCAACAAGTGGCACCCCAAGGATGCATCTCAGAACACTGGAGGGAGTGGCTTTGATCCTTGGCCATAGACCAACTTAGGCCAAAAGTCTAAGCTTGGGGGAGTACGTGTTTCTCATCGACTTACATTCATGTTCATACTTATTTTAGTTGTCGGTTCTCACACTCTTTCAATGTACCATCCATGCTTAGTTTCAATTTCTTTTCTTAGTCTTTTTTCTTGTGTGCTAGAAAACCCAAGAAAAACAAAAAAAAATTAGTTGTAGCTTCTAGCTAGTTTACTTTCTTTGCTTGTAGTAGTAGTTAAAAAATGAAAACCCGAAAAGATTTCCCGTTCTTCTTTTTCTTGTTGGGAGATTTCCCGTGTAAATAGTTTCTTTTCTTTTCTTTAGGGGTTAAGAGTAGAAGACCCTGTTAAAATGCTTAGTGGGTCTCATATGCTTTGTTGTAGATTCAACCTTGAGCCATATTACCTTGTCTTCTCTCTTGTATTAAATGTCTGCAGATTCCAGCTTAGTCCAATGCACGTGCACTATTGTTATTATCCACACCATTTGGTCGTGCGAGTGAGAGGCAATAAGGATGATATATGATGAACTAATTGAGATGAGAAAAGCTGGTATGAACTCGACCTCTTTTGTTTTTGTAAATATGATGTCTCGTCGTTCCTGATTCAGCTTGTTGTGAATGAAACATGCTTGCAATGACAATTAGAGATCATAGCTTCTTATCCCATGCTTAATTAGCTAAGAGTTTATAATGGTCTATCTTGCGTGCCAACATGATTTAAAAATGGTTGTGATGTGGTATGATGGGTGGTATCCTCCTTTGAACGATTTAAGCGATCTGACTTGGCACATGTTCACGCATGTAGTTGAAACAAATCAACATAGCCTCCACGATATTTATGTTCATGGTGATTTATATCCTACTCATGCTTGCATTCATTGTTGATTAATTTTAATGCATGTTCATGACCGTTGTTGCTCTCTAGTTGGTCGCTTCCAAGTCTCTTTCTAGCCTTCACCTGTACTAAGCGGGGAATACTGCTTGTGCATCCACTTCCATAAAACCCAAAGTTATTCCATATGAGTCCTCCATACCTTCCTATATGCGGTATTTACCTGCCGTTCCAAGTAAATTTGTATGTGCCAAACTCTAAACCTTCAAATGAAATTCTGTTTTGTATGCTCGAACACCTCATGTATCAACTCAGGCTGTTTATATCTTCCATGCTAGGTGAGTTATTCTCATGATGAGTGGACTCCGCTCATCATTCATGAGAAAATGGCTGGTAATCGGGATGCCCAGTCCCATGCTCAAAATCATAATAATTAAACAAAACTCCCCCAGGGCTGTTGCGGGTTTGGACGGTACCCGTTGTTTCGGGCTAGGCGTGGAGTGTGCTTGTTGGTGGTTGGGGGAGTATAAACTTTACCATTCTGTTTGGGAACCGCCTATAATGTGCGTAGCATGGGAGATATCGAGATTCTTGGTTGTTATGTTGACAATGAAAGTATACCGCTCAAAATGTTATTCATCTCTAATTAAAAATCGAGCTCTGGCACCTCTACAAATCCCTGCTTCCCTCTGCGAAGGGCCTATCTATTTACTTTTATGCAGAGTCATCATCCTCTTATCAAAGAGCACCAGTAGGAGAGCACCTCTGTCGTTGCATGTATTACTATTAATTTGCATTGAGTATGATCATGACTGGATCTCTTTTACCATGAATTACAATGTCTAGTCCGTCCTTAATCTTTAAAGGTTCTCTACATTTATGTTTTGCGGTCTCAGAAAGGGCTAGTAAGATGCCATCTTGTTATATCATATCATGATTGTTTTGAGAAAGTGTTGTCATCTGAGGTTTATTATTATTGCTCGCTAGTTGATTATGCCATTGATGTGAGTAGTCTTGAGACCTGAAAGTTATTGTGAATGTGGTTAGTTCATGATCTTGTTGAAAACCTGAATGCTAGCTTACATATTTACAACAGCAAGAGCAAACAGAGTTTGTCAATGTTTTTCTTTATCACTTTCAGTTTATCAACAGAATTGCTTGAGGACAAGCAAAGTTTTAAGCTTGGGGGAGTTGACACGTCTCCAATATATCTATTTTTCCAAACCCTTTTGCCCTTGTTTTGGACTCTAACATGCATGATTTGAATGGAACTAACCCGGACTGACGCTATTTTCAGCAGAACTGCGATGGTGTTGTTTTTCTGCATAATAAAAATTTCTCGGAATGACCTGAAAATCCATGGAGAATTATTTTAGAAAATATAAAAAATAGCTGCAAGAAGATCCACACCATGGGGTTCAGGGCCTGTCCACGAGGGTGGGGGGCGCGCCCCCTGCCCAGGGCGCACCCCCTGCCTCGTGGCCCCCCTGGTGCTCCACGGACATACCCCCAGATCTTATATCTTCCGTTTCAGGGAGAAAAAAATAGGAGAGAGGGAATTATCGCGTTTCACGAGATGGAGCCGCCGCCAAGCCCTAATCTCTCTCGGGAGGGCTGATCTAGAGTCCGTTCGGGGCTCCGGAGAGTGGATATCGTCGCCATCGTCATCATCAACCTTCCACCATCACCATTTCCATGATGCTCACCACCGTGTGTGAGTAATTCCATCGTAGTCTTGCTGGACGGTGATGGGTTGGATGGGATCTATCATGTAATCGAGGTAGTTTTGTTAGGGTTTGATCCCTAGTAACCACTATGTTCTAAGATTGATGTTGCTATGACTTTGCTATGCTTAATGCTTGTCACTAGGGCCCGAGTGCCATGATTTCAGATCTGAACCTATTATATTTTCATGAATATATGTGTGTTCTTGATCCTATCTTGCAAGTCTATAGTCACCTACTATGTGTTATGATCCGGCAACCCCGAAGTGACAATAATTGGGACCACTCCCGATGATGACCATAGTTTGAGGAGTTCATGTATTCACTATGCGTTAATGCTTTGGTCCGGTACTCTATTAAAAGGAGGCCTTAATATCCCTTTGTTTCCAATAGGACCCCGCTGCCATGGGAGGGTAGGACAAAAGATGTCATGCAAGTTCTTTTCCATAAGCACGTATGACTATATTCGGAATACATGCCTACATTGCATTGATGAACTGGAGCTAGTTCTGTGTCACCCTAGTTTATAACTTATACATGATGAATTGCATCTAACGTAATTTACCATCACCAATCCAATGCCTACGAGCTTTACCTATATTGCTTGTTGCTTATTTACTTTTCCGTTGCTACTATCACAAAAACTAGAAAAACACTATCGTTACTTTTATTGCCGCTACCGCCACTATCATATTACTTTGCTACTAAACTATCTTGCTGCAGATACTAAGTTTCCAGGTGTGGTTGAATTGACAACTCAGCTGCTAATACTTAAGAGTATTCTTTGGCTCCCCTTGTGTCGAATGAACAAATTTGGGTTGAATACTTTACCCTCGAAAACTGTTGCAATCCCCTACACTTGTGGGTTATCAGGCCAGGAAGCGAGAGAGGCGGCCTCGAGGGTAGGGGCGTGCCCAAGGGGGGTAGGCGCGCCCCCACCCTCGGGGACCCCTGTTGCTCCCCTAACGTCCCTCTTCATCCTATGTATACCTACGTACCCTGAAACTATCGAGGAGCACCACAAAACCCTAATTCCACCGCCGCAACCTCATGTACCCGTGAGATCACATATTGGGGCCTGTTCCGGAGGTCCACCGGAGGGGGCATCGATCACGGAGGGCTTGTACATCAACATCATAGCCTCTGCGATGAGTTGTGAGTAGTTTACCATAGACCTTTGGGTCCATAGTTATTAGCTAGATGACTTCTTCTCTCTCTTTGGATCTCAATGCAAAGTTCTCCTTGATCTTTGAGGAGATCTATTCGATGTAATTCTTTTGCGGTGTGTTTGTCAAGATTCGATGAATTGTGGGTTTATGATCAAGATTATCTATGAATAATATTGGATTGTTTTCTGAAATCTTTTATGCATGATTTAAATATCCTTGCAAGTCGTGACACCCCGAGACCGGTGCGCTAGGTGTCAGCCAGTTATTCGTCGTCATTGCCATGTCATCTGCTTGTGTGTTGCATGTTGCCATGTTATCATGTGTGTTGCATCATCATGTTTTCAAAACTTGCATCCGCCCGAGTCCGCCCTTCCTCTCCGTTGTCCGTTCTGAGCCCAGACACACTTGCACGCGCCCGCGGCGCCTCCGAATATTTATTTTATGAGTGGCCGGTAAATGTTCTCAGAATGAGTTGAAACTTGGCGTGTGGTCTTATTATAGCATAGGTAGACTGCCTGTCAAGTTTCGTCGCATTCGGAGCTCGTTTGATAGCCCAACGGTTATCCGCGTTGTCCACCGAAAGCCTTTTTTCTTTTGGCCCAACAACCCTTTCCAACAGCCCACCAAGCCCATTCTAACCCCTCCATGCTCTTGGCCGTTCGCTCACGATCGCGTGGCCGCGAATGGCTCCTCATTTGGACACTCCTAGCTCCCTCTACCTATAAATATGTGCCTCTCCCTCCATTTTCGCGCAGAAGAAACCCTAACCCTCTTCCCACCGCGCGCTGGACATGTCCATCCCCGCCGCCGGACATGTCCAGCCACCTCCACGTCGCCCGGGCCAATCCCGGGGCGACACAACAGCGCCGCCTCCTCCCGCGTCCACTCCTGCAGCGCCACTTGTCCCCGCTGCCATCTCACCACCCACAGGCCCGTGAGGCCACCGTCGGCCCTTCAGGCCCGATCCCCGTGCGCCGCCGCCGCAGGCGCCCAGCGCCTCGCCTCCGTCACCGGCGCGCGACCCCACCGCCATTCGCCCGCTCCGCCGCGCCCCGTTCACCACCGGCAGCCGCCGCTCGCCGCCTTTCTTCCCCACTGCTCCCACCTCGCCGGAGTCAGTCGACCCCGCCGGAAATGGAAGGCTGCCGCCGCCCCGATATCCCCCCGGCCAGATCCAATGGCCGAGGACCGGACCTGCACTTTCCAGCCGCCCCTCGCCATTCCGGCTACCGGAAGGTTCGCCGCCGACATCCCTCGGCGTAGCCGGCGGCCTCCTCGAACCAGGAGGGATCGGGAGCACGAGCGCCCGCTAGGGGCCTTCGCTCGCCGGCTGGGCCGAGGCCCAACTACCACAGCCTCCGAGGCACAGCCTCCAAGGCCCATCCGCTCGGCCTCCCAACTGCCTCAGCCGCCTCTCAGCTCCTGGGCCGAAGCCCACGAGGTGAAGCCCAGTTTTGCCCTGTCTTTTTTGGCTAAGTCCTCAATTTCTGTTAATAATGTTGCATCTTTGTATGGCTGTAACTTTTTGTGTGTATGTCCAAATTGTGTGAATGATATGTCAAAATGATCGTGGTGATATGCTCTACACTTTGTTCCATTGTGCCATGCTTGTTTGACTTCATCTAGATTCTTTAATCTCTGTTGCAAGAGTGCTACTTGATATAAACTACTGCTACTTGTTATTTTGATGCCATGTTTGAGATATTATAACGTGGTGCATGTTTATCCAAATGATGCATATGATATGTCAAAATGTTCATTGTGAAGTGTACTACATTATGGTTGCTGTAGCATGCTTGGTTGAGTCCATATTGCCATGTTAATCTCTGTTGCAAAAGTGCATTTGGCTGTTAAGAGCTGAAACTTGTTATGAGATGTTGATTTCACTTGCTCGTTGCTATTGGTGTGTTTGTCTTAATGCCACATGTTTAGATGTTTTAGAAGCACCATTATATGGTCTTTGCTGTGGTGCAAACCTCTTTCCATGATATGCTTTGAGGTGACTTAAACATGCTTGTAAACATGCCATGCCAACATAACTATTTTATACTTAGTGAAATTTCTACTAACTCTATAGTTTTGGAGTGGACAATGATCATGACTTGCTGTCCATGTTATTGTCTATCCATTCATGCCCTTGCTCATATGACCTGTATAGCTTATTTAATTCTTGCTCCCAAATTGCTATAAAATATTACTGTCAGGTTTTTAACGTCATGATCAAAATGTTACAGCTTGTTGCTATTGATCCATGCCTCCTATGGAGTTGCTCCAATGGAGTTGTTTGCTGTAGGATATGTCTACTTCATGTCCATGCTCTTTATATGCTTATTAGAGTTGATATGCATGTTGTTTTGTGCCTCCGAAGGCAGCATCGTGATGATGTTTTTGCCTTCCTAGATTTTGGCTAAGTCTGGATAATTTTATTGCAACTTGCCATGCTTGTTTAAATATGTTCCAGCAAGCTTTTGGGTGTGTTATAAGTTCATACTTGTTAAGTAACATGTCTACTTCACATCCATGCTTCTTGTTACCATGTTTGGGTGATTTAGCTTATATTTACCTTGCTCCAAAGTTGCTATGTGGCTGTTAACTTCAGCTTGTTGTTATATCTTGTTTCATGTGTATCTATTAGCTCGTTGCTCCGTTTTCAGTATGCCCTATATGAAACTTGTGTGATTTTGCATGTAGATTCATAATATCATGTTGTTTTCATGTTTAGAGTGAGTTTGCTTGATACTTGGGTGCATCTTGCACCGTTGCCATGTTTGTCTTGTTTTGCTCATATCTTCTAGGCCGTAGCTCCGAATTAAACAAACTTTATATGAAACTTGACTAGGATTTCGTGTAGATCATCTTGGTGCATGTTAACTTGCTGTTTAACAACTTTAACTTAAGTTTGTTCAGATCTGGACTAATTTCAAACTATGCATATGAGGACTTACGGATTTGTTATATGTAGTTTCCGGCCTGATTTAAACTTGTTGTCTTTTGTTGTTTTTTCTGTGCTTCCTACCTTGCCATGTATTGCATCATATATAGACTTTTCTTGCATCATACTTGCTTGAGCATATTGTCATGTTCTTGTGTTATTTTTCTGTGCTTCCTACCTTGCCATGTATTGCATCATATATAGACTTGTCTTGCATCATACTTGCTTGAGCATATTGTCATGTTCTTGTGTTGTTTTTCTGTGCTTCCTACCTTGCCATGTATTGCATC
>LR738714.1:418468354-418525280 GCA_902687465.1 Secale cereale
TCCAACCACCGCCGCCGCACCCCGCCCCTCGCCGCAAGCCACCGCCGCCGCGACGCCAGCCCCGCCGCCGCGCACCGCACGCCGCCGTCGCCGCCGCCCCTCGCCGCCAGCCACCGCGCCGAGCCGCCGCCGCCGCTGCCGCCCCTGGCCATCGCCACCCCGCAGCCCGCCGCCGCCGCCGGTTGTTCCGACGAGGTAGCCGCCGCCCGGTTTTCTTTTAGAAAACCGTTGGTTTTTTTAGAACCCTATACGTTTTTTTATTAGATCGGTTTTATTAGATCGGTTTTCTGTTTTTATTTTTCTGGTTTAGTTAAGTAGTAAACGTTCACCCGTTCGCTCGTTCTAACGAACGAATTCGTCGTTTAGTCTCAGCTGACGAACGTCCGTTCGTTAAGCTGTTTTAGATTTCTTTTTCTAGTTTATTTTCTGATCGCGATCTTTGATCCGATCTTCGTTTTAGTTTATCTTTTCGCTCGTTTATCGGAATCAGGTGATTCAAGCGCCTGGAGTTTCATCTCGAAATTATCTTTCTGTTTAACCTAGTCACTCAAGTGTTTGCCTGTGCTAAATTTGGACTTAGATCCAGATTGGTTCGGTAGTTGTTTCTCTTTCGCCGTTTGTCTTTCGTTGCTTTTTCTTTTGCAAACCGGAGTTCTTAAGTTGAACTTTCTGGTTAGATCGTTTATTCAAGTTTTACCCGTGCATTAGTTAAGTACTTATTGTGTGCTTGTTTGTTTGCGATAGAGTACCCGGAGTGCGCCGCTTGCTACTTTGAATCTCTAGGTTTTGCGGATCATCAGCAAGGCAAGTAACACTTTGATCATACTTTCCTATTACCCAGTTTTCATTGCATTAGTCCAAACCCTCACACATTGCATGAGTAGGATTAATTAACTTGTGGGACTGGGAAGTAGATTGAGGTAGTACCTATTACCTGCATTACATTCAAACCTTTGGGAGTTACTTCTACGTTTGTTGTTAGGCCATGCTATGCTCGTAGACGTGGATTGGGTGAGTGTATCCATGACAGATGTGAGTTTGTTAATTAATGGTTCAACTTAAGGTGGCAACTTTAACACACATCTGGGTGGACTGAGGCATCTGGATATTCCAGGGATTGCCTGTTTTTCTTTTGGACCGCCACCTAGGCTCAAAGGGATCATGAGATTATTCATACTAGAAATTTCCGTGTACAACCACAATGCTATTATGGGCTCTAGCATAGTATGAGTAAGTCGTGCGAACATCTACAGTGGTGGACTAGCAGATGTAGGGGATGTAGGTGGTACGTTTCACCCGGTCATAGGTGCTAGTGCTTCTGAAAGACTGTGTCTCGGTCATCCGTTTCTCAAACATCATGTAGTGCGAGAAATCAAACGGAGGAGATCGAATCTTGTGGGGAAAAGTGCACAAACCTCTGCATAGTGTAAAAACAGATCATGATTAGCCGTGTCCCCGGTTACAGACATCTTGTGTATCTAGTACTTGGATATCATGTGAATCTCATCATGTTACTTTAATTAAATATTGTTGGGTTTAATGATGAACTTTAATTGGGGTTGAGAGGATGTCTATCTTCTCAACGATGTTTCAACTACCATGATAGTTAATTAAAATTTATTCCTTTCAAGTAGGGAAAACTGGCTTTACGCAAAAATTGTAACCATAGAGCTTTCCACCAGCCAAATATGTATATAGTATAGCTTTACTTTCATTTGCTCTCTTGTGTTACTTTGCTAGCATATTCCATGTGCTGACCCGTTTTCGGGATGCAACGTTCATGTTGCAGACTTTTCAGACGACGAGTAAGGTGCCTTTTAGGTCGTGGTTCTATACTCAGTGAAGTCGTTGGAGTTGATGGACTCACTTATCTTCCAAGCCTTCCGCTGTTATCATGTTAGATGGCCTTAAGCCATTTTTATTGTAATAAGTTCATCGTTGGAACTATCGATGTAATAAGTGTGTGATTGCTACTCTGTTATAAATCCTTCAAGTACTATGC
This sequence comes from Secale cereale, assembly GCA_902687465.1. Classification (NCBI taxonomy): domain Eukaryota; kingdom Viridiplantae; phylum Streptophyta; class Magnoliopsida; order Poales; family Poaceae; genus Secale; species Secale cereale. Next base: position 418,470,357 of record LR738714.1, read on the forward strand.
GTATCAGCATTACTGATCCAAGGATGACACTGATGCACAGAGATCAGACTGTTTGAGGTCTGGTCGCTACAAGGTGGTATCAGAGAACACGCTGACTGTAGGACACGACCACTAAGCTAAAGCCCTAGAGCACTATTCACTCTTCTCTTTTCTGACTCCTCATCTTTTCTACTCTTGGTTCTCAAAAACTGAGGGAAATACTTATGCTACTATGCTGCATCACCCATTCCTCTTCGAGGGAATTCAACGCAAGATCGAGAAGTAGCTACGATCCACATGCATGCGAAGTTGACACTCTTCCAAAATAGTGGGATCAACATTAACTAAAGTCATGACCTCTCCGAACCCACTTTTATCAAAAAATTCATAAGATTGATCATTCTACAAATATGTGGGATCTAAAGTTGTCGCTCTTCCAAACCCACTTTCATTATTATTGCAAATATTATTATCAATCTTACATTGATCATGGGGTTTAAATAAATTTTTTAGATCGTAAGAAGCATCACCCCAATCACGATCATTGCAACAAGTAGTGGGCATAGCAAAATAAGCATCCCCAAGCTTAGGGTTTTGCATATCATTAACACAATTGACATTAACAGAATTTATAATAACATCATTGCAATCATGGTTTTCATTCAAAGAGTTATCGTGAATCACATCATAAATTTCTTATTTCAACACTTGATCACAAATTCCAGATTCACGAATTTCAAGCAAAACCTCTTAAAGATAATCTAGTGCACTAAATTCACTAGCAATTGGTTCATCATAGTTGGATCTCTTAAAAAGATTAGCAAGCGGATGAGGATCCATAGATATATTTTCAGCAAGCGAAGACGCAAGCAAATAAAAGGCACATGGCAACACGAGCAAACATAGATTGAATGAGAAAAAGAGAAATGAAAAGAAGGCAAATATTTTTGGTTTTTTCTAAAAAAGTTTTAGAAGTGGGGGAGAGGAAAACGAGAGGCTAATGGCGAATAATGTAATGCGAGGGAGAAGAGTTTATGATGTGTACTTGGTATGTCTTGACTTGGCGTAGATCTCCCTAGCAACAGCGCCAGAAATCCTTCTTGCTACCTCTTAAGCATGCGTTGGTTTTCCCTTGAAGAGGAAAGGGTGATGCAGCAAAGTAGCGTAAGTATTTCCCTCAGTTTTGAGAACTAATGTATCAATCCAGTAGGAGACAACACACAAGTCACCTAGTACCTGCACAAACAATCAAGAACCTTGCAACTAACGCGATAAAGGGGTTCTCAATCCCTTCACGGTCACTCGCAAAAGTGAGATCTAATAAAGATAGTAAAGTAAATAGTTTTGGTATTTTTGTTGTATAGATTGGAAAGTAAAGATTGCAAAGTAGTAAACGAGATGCGATGTAAATATAAGATATTTAATATAATAGGAAAGAGACCCGGGGGCCATAGATTTCACTAGTGGCTTCTCTCAAGATAGCATATATTACGGTGGGTGAACAAATTACTGCCGAGCAATTGATAGAAAAGCGCATAGTTATGAAGATATCTAAGGCAATGATCATAAATATATGCATCACGTCCATGTCAAGTAGACCGAAACGATTATGCATCCACTACCATTACCCCGCACATCGACCGCTATCCAGCATGCATCTAGAGTATTAAGTTCGTAAGAACGGAGTAACGCATTAAGCAAGATGACATGATGTAGAGGGATAAACTCAAGCAATATTATATAAAACCCATCTTTTTATCCTCGATGGCAACAATATAATACGTGCCTTGCTGCCCCTACTGTCACTGGGAAAGGACACCGCAACATTGAACCCAAAGCTAAGCGCTTCTCCATTGCAAGAAAGATCAATCTAGTAGGCCAAACTAAACCAATAATTCGAAGAGACTTGCAAAGATCTCAAATCATGCATATAAGAATTAAGAGAAGAACCAAATAATATTCATAGATAAACTTGTTCATAAATCCACAATTCATCGGATCTCGGAAAACACACCGCAAAAAGTATTACATCGAATAGACTCCAAGATAATCGAGGAGAACTACTCACGCTTCAATGGAGGTCTGTGGTAATAACTATGGACCCAAACGTCTGTGGTAAACTACTCACACATCATCGAAGGGGCTATGGTGTTGATGTAGAAGCCCTCTGTGATCGATTCCCCCTCCAGCAGATCGCTGGAAAAGGTTCCAAGATGGGATCTCACAGGTACAGAAGGTTGCGGTGGTGGAAAAGTGGTTTCATGGCTCCTCCTAATGTTTCTAGGGTATAAGAGTATATATAGGCGGAAGAATTACGTCGGTGGAGCTACGAGGGTCCCACGAGGGTGGGGGCACGCCTACCCCACTGGGCGCGCCCTCCTGCCTCATGGCCTCCAGGCGGAGTTCCATACTTCTACTTCAAGTTTTCTGGATTGCTTTCTGTCCAAGAAAGATCATGGCGAATGTTTCATTCTGTTTGGACTCCATTTGGTATTCCTTTTCTACGAAACTCTAAAATAGGCAAAAAAAACAGAAACTGGCACTGGGCCTCTGGTTAATAGGTTAGTCCCAAAAATAATATAAAAGTGCATATTAAATCCCATTAAACATCCAAAACAGATAATATAATAGCATGGAACAATAAAAAATTATAGATACATTGGAGACGTATCTGGGTGCTAGCTACTTCACACTTTTCTAGGTGAACCTTGATTGGGGGGAGGGGGCATGCATTCATAGCTTAGGATTCCCTTCGTACCGACACGAGGGGGGTGGGGGCAAGCAATACAGTGTGCTTTGCGAGATAGGTGTGCCACATCGAAGTTGCATGTGGTATTTGAAAATCAAACCACCCTTTTCACACATAAATTTGGTCCACATGCAAGTGTGTTCGTGGTCTGACACTCTCCCACGCCATTTTTCGCCAGATTTATGAACATTAGACAAGTCAGATGACGCAACAAACATGGTTCACCCATACTAACTGTGTGCCACGCTGGTGGCCCTGTCACGCACACATCGGCACATTGGGCTCCACGAGGCTCTCCCTCTCAAAAATATCTCCCCGCCTCGAGGGATTTTCTATTTCATAATACACGGTTGTTATCTCCGGACCGTGTGCGATGTTTCTTGTTGTCAATCTCGCCTGCATGCCTAGAAAATATCTACCCACCTCAAGGATTTTTATCTTTCGTAACACATGGTTGTTATCTCCGGACCGTGTGCGGTGTTTCTTGTCCCAATCCCGCCTGCATCCCTAGAAAATATCTGCACGCCTCGAGGGTTTTTCTGTTTCATAACACACGGTTGTTATTTGTGGACCGTGTGTGATGGAGTATCATCAAAATTTTCAATAGCCCCGGCATTTCACTCTCGTGTTTGACTCCCGCGTAGTAAGATTTTCAGTACCCGCGTCATTTCCTCAAACACCCCCGCCCCCTCCGCACACACACACACGCACACACACACACACACCCCAAAACCTCCTCGGGCGTGCGTGCGCGCACACACACACACACCCTCCCTCGCTCGAAACCCTAGCAAGGTCCTCGCCGCCGCAAGGCCACCATTGTCAACATCTGCCGGTTTGCCCGTGCAGCATACCCACCGATCTCCATACCCAGGGCGCCCTGAGTTTCTTAGATGATGCCTGCCAAACGCCCCCTTTCCCACAGATCCCCATCCCCATCCCCATCCCCCACTCTAGAGTGTCACAGTCTAAGCCCGGCTACGCTTCCTATGGAGCTCGACGAGCGACTGGCCCAAAAGAGGTGTATCGCGGCCTCTTCGCCCGACGTCCGAGGAAGCTGATGACCATTACTGGCAGCAGGCACTCAAGCAGCGGGCTAGAGTATGCGGGCATGTCTCGGTCGCCGGCTACGAGATCAAGGTCATCGACAGCGAGGGCCTGAGGCAGGCTATGTCACAGGTTAAGTGGCCCACCCCCAACCCCTCGGGTTCAACCGCCGTCGATCTCATCCATGGCCCCGCCTCTAATCTCCTCTGGCTCGCTATCAACAATTTGCCATCCTACATCGTCGTCTTGTGCCTATGCATAGTTGGGCAACAGAACCATGGTTTGTTGCACCGACATAAGCCCCCGGGCCTGCCCCGAAGGCGCCGCTGAGCATCGTCAGGGTAGGGCCTAATAAGTGCACATGCATGATTGCTGAAGGGGTTGGCCCCTTGAGATTTCCATCGCTGCTTCATTTGTCTTGATTTTAGGATGGTTTCTGATTTCCCCGCGCGTGGTGTAAAGCCAATAGTGGTGGGGCCGCTGCAATGATGGCCCGTGAATGAATTTAATGCACGGGGTGGAAACCACCAATTTACTCCTCGCACTGCACATCCTTATCCTTAGCCACGTATGATGCATGCATCTCACGGGGTAGGTAACGGAAGCGCGTGGCGTGGGAGAGTGCCTTGGAGTGGGCCCGCCCGCCTTGAATTGGCAGAGGAGGACGGCGGTCGCCCGTTGATGGATTGCCCTGCCTATAATAGGAGGGTCGGAATAGAGTGGAGTCATCCATATTTGCCTTCTTGTTCTTCTTCTTCTCTTGTTCTCTGCTTCCTTTGGCAATGTCGAAGAGAGGAGATCGCGGGGCCAGCCCTCGGGTTTCATCTTTGAAGCTTCTCCTTGATTTGAAAGGAGGACTCGGGCGGCGCGGCGAGAACACCGGAAGTGGAAATTCCGGTGCATCCATCACCGGGCCGCCTGTGGCCTTGACTTCAGTGGGAGGGGACGCAAATGACACCACATCAAAGCTCGAGGTGGGCTTTGTGCGTGGTAATCGGTTGCTCCCCATTCTTCTTCCCTCCATGGTGTTGAAGAGGAGTTCCGAAAGGGGTCCGCCACTAGAAAGGGCGGATCTGACTCCTCCCTGGCATCACCTTCTTGCCGTGTGGGAGGGCTTCTTGATCCCATAGGCATCTTCGAGACGTGATGTGTCTTCTAACAGCAGGGCTTCTAGGGACGACCATGCTCTATGGAGAATTGCTCGGAGAGCATGGCACCTGAGCCCCTACCGCAAAAAGGGCTTCTGGTGTTGGTGGCGCTGAGGGCGGCGGCAACCCACGACGCATCAACAACGGAGGCGCCCGTTCCGACGAGTCGTGTTTGCCAGTGACTCCGCAGCTCCCGCTTGGAGCTTTCGGCAGCGCCACCATCCGTCCCTGCCCTATGGTTCCTTCTTCCTAGCCGAAAGGTGGTGGCGCCATCTTGATCCTGGGGAGGCGCCGAACCTCAGCTGTGCCGACCTCCGGCCGCTTCGACTTCGTCCTATAGAAGATGGACAGGAGCAGAGGCATTACGTGGCACTTATCTTTTTTCAATCTTAAACTTGTAGGCGAATGCCAAATTTTAATTCAAACAATGTAACCCCTCGAGTCCATCTTTGTATTCTGTAATGCTTGTACTTGTATCAGCATGTGAATGAAAAGTATGAAACTTGTCGGGAACCCATGCATGTGTACGTCCATGCAGAGGTGGAATGCCGCTTTAATGGAAATAAACGAGTTTTCCCCGGCAAGATATTCTGCCGGCACCCTCTTCTTCTGCAGGAGTGCCACATCTGCCGGGGAACAGACAGACGGATCAGCCCCCCGCCAACTCATTTTTACCAAAGGATACTGTGACCATCCCGACCGAAGCAGCGTTCGAGTCATGGACGGGAGCACCTAAGTTTCAAAGAGAGAGGCGAGGTTTTCCCATGCAAAGTTATAGCTTTACAGAACACTAATGGACAGAAGATAAACTTATCTGTCTGGTTTGCCGGGGATCGCTATGCCGTGCAATCTTCTTGTCCTTTGTCGGAGCCAAGTTTGCGGCAGGAACCTGCAACTCCATGTAGATGAGAATGAATGCATGATGCAATCCTATCTATATGCATATGCTAATGCTCATGGAATGCTAATGCAGTGATCTTGGTGTGCTTATGCATGCATGCAATCTTAGTTGGGGCCCCCTACAACGCTTCTTTATTTTCTCTTCCACGGGGTCATCGCCCCGGCTTTGTACGAGGGGTTACATGTAGCTGAGGCAAGGCCTGTACGAAAGGGTGGCTGTCGGGTGGTGCCCGGCAGCCTCGCACCTTACGGGTAGTACTTACGGAGATGCCCAATATTCCATGAGTTTTGCAACAGAGTGCCATCCCCGGTCTCCAGACGGACCGCGCCGGGTCTGGTGACTCGTACCACCGGGTAAGGGCCTTCCCACTTCGGTGAAAACTTGTTTGTACCTTTGGCGGACTGAACGCGCCTAAGGACAAGGTCACTTCCTCAAACCACCGGGCATCAACCATGCGGCTTTCATTGCGGTGCAGGGCTTGCTAACAGCGTGCAACACGCGTAGCTGCCTGGAGACGGTTCTCTTCGAGTAGCACAGCATCGTCACGCCGGTGCTAATCTTGCGCTACTTCATCGTAGGCAAGCACTCTAGGAGACCCGTAAATGAGTTCCATGGGGATAACTGCTTCTGCCCCGTAGACCAGGGAGAAGGGAGTCTGCCCGGTAGCTCAGTTAGGTGTCGTTCTGAGGGACCAAAGAACTACCGGAAGCTCCTCGATCCACCGCCTGCCGTGCTTCTGCAGCGTATCAAAAGTTCCTGTCTTGAGTCCACAAAGCACATTAGTGTTCGCCCTCTCAGCTTGTCCATTGCTCCGGGGGTGTGCCACAGAAGCGAATGAGATCTTGCATCCGAGGGCATGAACATATTGCATGAAGGCGTGGCTCATGAATTGGGTGCCGTTGTCAGTGATGATCCTTTCCGGAACTCCAAAACGACACAACAGTTCTTTCATGAACTTGATAGCTGACTGGGCAGTCACCTTTCTCAAGGAGTCACTTCCGGCCACTTTGTAAACTTGTCGATGTCAATGAACAAGTATTCAAAGCGCCCGATTTCTCGGGGAAAGGGGCCGAGAATATCGAGCCCCCAGACCGGAAATGGCCATGAGAGAGGGATTGTCTGAAGGGCTTGGGCATGCAGGTGTGTTCTCCTGGAATGGAACTGACAGGCTTCACATGTCTTGACGAGCTCGACAACATCTTGGAGGGCTGTGGGCCAATAGAATCCTTGCCGGAATGCTTTCCCAACTAACGCCCTTGGTCCAAGGTGTGAGCCTCACATTCCTCTCTGAATCTCAGCCAGCAGTTCCTTTCCATCCTCCTTGCAAACACACTTCAATTTCACACCGTTGGGTCTCCTTCTATACAGAGTGCCATCGACAAAGTTATACATACTGGCCCTCCAGGCTACTTTATCAGCTTCACCTTGGTTGCTAGGGAGTTCTTCGGTTTGGAGGAAGTTGACAATGTGCCTTGCCCAAGTTGGAGCCTGAGGCTCAGCAACAAGGACTAACGACACCTCCTCTGTTATGGGAGCAGTAGCCTCACGTGCGGGACCCTTGGGCCCGGCAGGAGGGATGGTCCGGCAGGCTGTGAGGAGTTGTTTCCGGCAGGGTCTATGCCGGGAGCGGATCACTCTGCCGGGAGAGGCTTACCGTAGTCCGACTTTCTCCTTTTCTAGGCCATTGTGCTTGGTGATACAGAGGGTTGAGAGAGACGGAGAACAAAAGTTCCTGGTTCCACAGGAAGCTTCTACGCAGCACACTTTGACACGTGATCAGCTATGATGTTTTCCGCACGGGGTACGTGCTCTGTTTGCAACCCATCAAAGTGCTCCTCCAATCTCCTCACTTCCTCGACGTATGCTTCCATCAATGGGCTTTGATAATATTTGTTGACTTGTCTCACCACAAGTTGTGAATCTCCTCGTATGATCAGCTTCTTAATTCCCAATTCTGCTGCAATCCTGAGACCGACAAGGAGCCCTTGATACTCAGCTGTATTGTTGGTGGCTTCTTCTCGGGCAAAGTGCATTTGAATGACGTACTTCAAGCGCTCCCCGGAGGGTGCGACGAGAAGCACGCCAGCCCCTGCACCTTGTAGGGAAAAAGCACCATCAAAATAGATAATCCATTCTTGGGGTGATTCCTAGCCGGGGAGAGATATTTCTATTACTTCCTCGTAAGGTTAGGCGTCCATTCTGCAATAAACTCTTCCAGTGCTCTGCTCTGAATAGTTGAAGTGCTCTCAAACTTCAAACCAAAGATGGGTAACTCCAAAGCCCACTCCACTATTCTGCCAGTAGCCTCAAGGTTTCGTAGTATCCTTTGCAATGGGAAACTAGTGACAACCGTTATCTCATGGGCTTGGAAGTAGTGGCGCAGTTTCCTTGAGGCCATGATAAGGACAAAGATCAACTTTTGCATGCCTGTCGGGGATATACCCCGTGATATGACCCGGTTGGAAATACGACCCGGCCGGACTTGGCGACTCACCAGAGACCCGGCTGGACCTTGATGACTCACTGTTGATCCGCCCGGACCTAACTGTTTACAGGCAACCCGTCTGGACATTGTGACTCACTGGTGACCCGGCGGGCGGGTCAGACGGACGATAAGGCCCAAGAGGCTGGCTCATATTATCGTGGGCCGGCTTAAGAGAAAAGGCATGATGAATATTTCCCTTACAAGGAAGCAAGACCCAGATTTGTATCCTGTTTGTAATAGCAGATAAGTTAGTCCTAATCCTACTAGGACTCCATATGTAACCCACCCCTTCAACATATATAAGGAGGGGCAGGGCTTCCCAAGAGGGACGAGTAAGAAGAAAGAAGAAACAATCTCAAGGCTAGACACAACTAGAGGAGAGACGGCTTATGCGGCGATTCCCTCATGAGCATAATGAGACCTAGCCACAAACAACATGTAGGGCTATTACCGGGTGATGTTTCCCAGAGCCCGAAGCTATCTAAATCCTTGTCTTGTGTGGCGTCTCTCGATTCCTCTCAACCCCTCTCAAGATACTACATAGATGCGTTGGCCTCGCGATTAAGGCCTCACCCTAGGACATCTGCCGTGACAATTCCATGACAGTTGGCGCCTACCGTGGGGCCTACGCACGGTGGTGTTGAGTTCTTGAAGGGAGCTTTCCTAGAGATCGAGAAGCCTGTGATTAGCTGGATGGAGAAGGATCTACATCGACTCCGGGTTCATTAATTGAGATTAAAAATTTCAGTAGAAGACCAGCGCCGAGATCTGAAGCAACCCTAGCAGGCGAAATCCTCTAGAACCGACTGCTGGGTGGGCCTGCTAGTTCAGGCTGTCGAGGATCCCATGGTCTGGACATAATCGGCAGGCCGACAATCTACAAGTTGTTCCGTATGATGCGTGAACACACGGTCTGGCCGTCCGGCTGCAAAAACAATTGATACACCATGCAAAAGTTGGATCGAAGCATTAAACAAAAATCCCCACGTCTGCATCGACCACTGCTTTGACCCTCCGCTGTCCTAAGCCGCCCTCACCGGCGTACCTAAGCTACAGCAGCACCCCGCCTCGACTTCACGGCTCTTGTGTTGTGGCTGCGCCAATCCACCTGGAAGGAGCGGCCTCACCTCCGCTTGACTGAGCCGCCCTTGCGCCTCGTCACTTCATCGCCTCCCGCGGCTGCTGCTCGTCTCAAAGCCGGCCCTGCCTCTGCCTATGAGCCTTCTCTGACCCGGAAGATGCAGTGCTGGATTCGCCTCGCCTCCTTCGACCACGACCCAGAAACAAGTACGACCATGATCCGGTCTCACCCGCCCCTACGGCTACGGTCTTGCTCGCAAGCCCGCGACCTTCGAGCTGCCGTCTCCATGGTTCCGCCGCCGGCCGCCGTCATCGTTTCCGTGGCTGCCACCGCTACCTTGTCGCCCGCTTCTATGCATCGCGACCTCCTGAGCCGCTGAGTCGCCGTCCTCGCCTCGAGCCACAGGTCGCCGTCGTCGCCTCTGAGAGACCTCACCTCGCTCCGCTTCTGCAGAGACCAAAACTCCACCTTCACTAGTGAGCCAGCCTGCCGCGGCGAGTCGCCTGGTCGCCTCCGCTGGCCTCCTTCCGAGCTGCCCCTGAGTCCCCGTCTCGCCTATGGAGTTATTGACATCACACGTCGTGCCGTGCCTTGAGCCATCACTGCCTCACGCTGAGATGAGAGCGGCCGCACCATTGCAGCATTGAGCTGCCACTTCAAGCCGTCGCGCCTGGCCTCCATGGTAAGCCACCCTCACCTGCGCGGCCCTCGCCTCTGAAGCACTCGTCACCTCTGTGCGTCGCGGCCTCATGAGCCCCTGTTCGACCTTGCTGCAAGCCGGCTTCGCCTCCACCTCGCCTACGCGGTCGCGAGCCGTTGCCTCCGCTTCACCTCGCCTCAACGGCCATGCCTTGAGCCGCTCCAGCGGCCTCACTCGTCATCACGCCAAACCATTGCTAATATCTTCAGTTACTGTATCGCTACGACAACGATGCTAGTACCGTGCAGGGGTCACCTCAGTACAACACATTACAGTCAAGTCAGGAGGAAGCATCATGCAGTCTCGAAAGTGAAAATGTCGATACATCAAAGAAGCTTGTTGATGAGTGCTCAAAAAGTCAGCTAATCCGCTTCTGTCCGACCTCATGATGCAGTTTCAACAGTTGGTCGTATCTATGAGGCAAACAGGAATTCAATGCCTCAACGAAGCATAAAGCAAAATTTATCGGATGCCCTCTGTACTAGTGCTCTCGCCACTAGTATTATTAATCCCGTCCGCACCGGCTTACAACACCGCGGCCGACTCATCTGTCCGTGCCATCTCTAATATTATGGACGTATTTAATGTCCGTCTCTCACGGGCTGGTTTACATCAATACACCGGGCTGTCCCTGTCTGCATGAGCTATTTATTGAGTATGAGCGAGTCACTTCTCGAGTAGCCTAGTTTTCTTTCAAAAAATTTGAGGCAAATTATCATACGTTATCAGCCGCGTCTGCACTGGATGGCTCAATGGGCAGGCGCACAAGTCGCCACCACTGCAGTTTGGTTAAACTTCGAACAACCAGTTGGAATGAACCATTGGCCGAGTTGCTGACATGGCTTATACGGGATCATTTATAACACGCCGCAATCACCTCAACCTTCTGTGCATTCATATTGCATTATCAACGACAATGATACACATCTTATGCTATGGTAAAGTCTGGAGAATCTCAAGCCAACTCCTCGAGTCGTCTTTAGACTCAGGGTCTACAATGACATGACTCGCCAGAGTTAGCCATTTTTAGTGAATTCAAGAACTCTAGGTCATTGGAGATAAAAATAACCCAGCCACGGAGGCGAATGCCCTATTGGTGAAAATTTCAAAACCATCAGAAAAATTTCCGGCTCAAAATGAAGATTCTGGCTCAATATTCGGTTCCAAATCCGTCTCAAGGAAAAACTGCCTCTCACAAAGCACTAAAGCTCAATATCCGGTTTAAAATCTGGCTCAACGGAAATTTGTCTCCCACAAAAGCTCTGAAGCTCTCAGTGTCCGGTTTAATACTCCGGCTCAAGAAGAATCCAATTTCTCGCAAGTTTGAGTTCTCAGGTTGGCAAAAAGAGCTTGCTGCCATGATGCGTGGTTCAAACATGGGTATCCTGCCTTGTTGGCTTTCGTAAGTAAGTCACTTGGGGGCTTCCTGTTCAAACATAGGCATATTCGACCAAAGAGAACATAGCGTTACTACCCTCTTGACCAGGTTATCTTGTTCAAACATAGGCGTATTCGACAAAAGAGGACATAACCTTTCCGGGTCATCCTACCCGTATACCAGCTGCTTCAACTCCATCAGGTCATCCTGATTGACCCGCCGAACTCTTAGCAATCAATCTTTTATGGAGTATTTGACCAAAGATTTGAGCCTGCTAAGGTTAAAACACTGGTTGTCATGGGAGAGCACGACTTATAGATAGTCAGGATAGATCCAGGCTGCTAAAGCCGCCTTCATTGAAACTTGGTTAAACCTGCCTGTTTGCTTGATGCTACTCCGACCTCGTGTACTCTCGATAGTCATATCTGAACTTATCCAGGTTCAAACATCGATTGGGTCGCCTGAGAGCCAGCTATAGAATGCAAGGATACTCCAGTGGCTCAGGCTAGTATCATTGAAATATTCTGTCATCATACACATACATCATCATACATTGCATCATACACATACATCATCATATATTGCATCATACATTGCATCATCATTACATCATCATAGCATGCATGATATATGCATAGATATACTGGTTTATATTGCAGGAACCAGTTTTCAAACTAGGTTATATTATTCAAATGTTTAATAGCCAACATGGCTGGATTTTTATTATGGTTATCAACAACCAATATTATGATTGAGGTTTTCAAAGTCGCTTTCGCACAATGGCTATTATCTTATCAATGGATATGATTTATTCCACAATGGAAGGAATAGTCCAGAGTCGCTGCAGGCTTACGTCCCGACACTTGGGGGCTACATTATTCAAATTGAGATTACATCAAATACGCAAGTCCCATGTCACTACCAGCATGCACCATGGCACTTGGGGGCTAATGCAAAGTCATTTTTTGCTCACCTTATTGAAGACCCGACCCATCACATTGTAATGAGCCGGCCCTTGGGGCTACCAATTGCTCTTGTCAACAACTCAAGGTACACATGTCTTAATCCATTATATTGAAGGGTCCACTGCTTAGTTGGTAAAACACAAAGCTCTTAACCTTGTGGACATGGGTTCAAGCCCCATGATGGGGGTTACATCATATGATGTTCTTTTCAAAGAAGTATTTATAAAGTCCCATCTCAATATTATCTCACTGAGCCAGCCCTTGGGGGCTACACATTGTTGTTCAAGTCTACATCATCATATCTACAAAGTCCCTGCTCATTATTACATAATGACCCGGCCCTAGGGGGCTACACTGGTTGAAGTTTGGATGAACATAAGGCAATTACAAGTCCCAAGTTGCTGCAAGCATGACAACTCGGCACTTGGGGGATACATATGTGGAATATTCAGTTTGGACTAATGATTGAGATGAACAATCTTGATTTCTTCAAGGTTGCAACATTTATATTGAAGCAAGTCTTAAGCTATCACTATGTTCTCCTCGTAAGACTTGGGGGCTACAGGTGATATGCATATAAGGGAGGAACATCTCAAAAGTTCTCAGTTTTTAGTAAGTCAGGGATCATAATTGTCAGTTTTGTCCTGAATAACTCAAGAAGATCAATTACATGACCCGGTGTCAGCAATAATTATGACCCGGCATCGTCCGTTTTATAACCCGACAATTTGGCAATGATAAACCGGCAAGTTTTACATCTTTAAGCCGAATGAAAATCAGATGAGTATTTCAAAGACCAATATTTCTGTCAAGCTAGAGCATTGGAAGCCAAGTTAAATGGATTATTATTTATAATATTTTTTCTACAAGAAAACAATGTCAGCAAATTGATTATGAAGCTGGTCTGTTGACCCGGATTTTTCAGAAGAAGTGCCCGGATTTTTTGCATTGGCAAAGTTTGAACATATCTACTAAAGATTTTCTATGAGATACGTATTAAGAAGGAAATGACAAGGAATTAAGGATATTCAGGCGCCGGCTTACAAGAATTTTTAACTCGGAGCACAACCTGTCAAAGTTGTTCTGGTGTTTATTTCGCAGGATCAGTTTAACATGGATAAATACAAATTAAACTGGAGGCTAATGTCGGGGATATACCCCGCTGTATGACCCGGCTGGAAATATGACCCGGCCGGACTTGGCGACTCATCAGAGACCCGGCTAGAGCTTGACGACTCACTGGCGATCTGCCCGGACCTGGTGGTTTACAGGCAACCCGCCTGGACATTGTGACTCACTGGTGACCCGGCGGGCGGGTCAGACGGACGACAAGGCCCAGGAGGTCGGCTCATATTATGGTGGGCCGGCTTAAGAGAAAAGGCATGATGAATATTTCCCTTACAAGGAAGCAAGACCTGGACTTGTATCCCATTTGTAGTAGAAGATAAGTTAGTCCTAATCCTACTATGACTACATATGTAACCCGCCCCTTCAACATATATAAGGAGGGGCAGGGCTCCCCAAGAGGGACGAGTAAGAAGAAAGAAGAAACAATCTCTAGGGCTAGACACAACTAGAGGAGAGCCAGCTTATGCAGCGATTCCCTCATGAGCATAATGAGACCTAGCCACACACAACATGTAGGGCTATTACCGGATGATATTTCCCGAGGCCCGAAGCTGTCTAAATCCATGTCTTGCATCGCGTCTCTCGATCCGGTCAACCCCTCTCAAGCTACTACATAGATGTGTTGGCCTCACCATTAAGTCCTCACCCTAGGACATCTGCCGTGACAATTCCACGATAATGCCAGAGTACCTCGATCGAGCTCCTTATAACAAGGAGCTCCCGAAATACACTCGGCGCTGCACCACTTTTTTTCCTTGCCGTGTCCTTGGGGTTGCTCTTGTCGCCGTGCTTATTGATGTCCTGATCCTTTCCTGATTCTGTCTTGATCTGGCCACTTTCTGCTTCATCTACTTATGGATGTGCTATCAAGGTGCACTGACCACTTGGTTAGTTGCCGCCAAGTAAAGCAACAACGACTCTTGGGGTTTGGGTCCAACCAAGGTAGGCATAGACGATAGGTAGGCCTTCAACTCCTGCAATGCTACATCTGCTTCTGGGGTCCACTTCATTGGCCCTGCCTTCTTCACAATTTTAAAGAACGACAAGGCGCGCTCGACAGACTTGGAGATGAATCTGCTTAGAGAGGCAACGCATCCCGTCAAGCGCCTTACATCTTGACTGTCCTCTGTGCCTAGATCTATTCAATGGTTTTGATCTTATCGGGGTTGGCTTCAATTCCCCGATGGGATATGAAGAATCCAAGCAGCTTGCTGGAGGGCACACCAAACACACACTTCTCCGGATTAAGCTTCAAATTGATCTTGCGTAGATTAGAAAATGTCTCCTCCAAATCCTGGATAACGGTGGCCTTATCCTTGGTTTTGACCATGATATCATCCATATAAGCTTCTATATTCCCTTGTAACTATGGTTCAAAACCAATCTAGACTGCTCTTGCAAAAGTGGACCCGGCACTCTTCAATCCGAAAGGCATGCGGACAAAGCAGTATGTGCCACACAGAGTGATGATCGATGTCTTTTCCTCATCTTCTTTGGACATGAATATTTGGTGGTATCCGGAGTATGCATCCAAAAAGGAGAGCAGATCACAACCTGATGTGGAATCCACAATCTGGTTGATACACGACAAAGGGAATGGGTCCTTTGGGCAAGCCTCGTTGAGATATGTGAAATCAATGCAAAGCCTCCATTTCCCATTAGCCTTCCGGACTACCACTGGATTTGCTAACCATGTAGGGTGCAGTACTCCTATGACCAAACAAGCTGCCTCTAGTTTCTTGATTTCCTCGGCAATGAACTGCTGCCACTCCAAGGCCTGCTTCCGAACTCTCTTCTTGACAGGTTGGGCATGTGGGCAGACAGCAAGGTGGTGCTCGATTACCTTCCTGGGAACACCGGGGATATGAGATGGTTGCCAGGCAAACACATTGATATTCGTTGACAGGAAGGCAACGAGTGTGCTTTCCTATTTGTCATCAAGGGTGGCACTGATAGTGAAAGTACCATAAACGTGAGCCAGCCCTGCCAGGACCTTTTTCACTTTGGGTGCATCAACCTTGGGTCTCTTGCTGTTGGAACACACTGGCACGTCATCAATGGGTGCCGTGCACTCGGAGGGGTCACGCTTCCCAGACTCCTTGCCAGAGGACCAAAAATCCTTCTTCTTTCCTTTGCTTTTTGTGGCGGCAACTGCCGCTGCCGCAGCCTCTGCTGCGACTGCATCCTGGTACATCTTGTCCACGCAGATAATGGTGTCCTTCTCGTCTGATGGGATAGTGATGACTCCCAATGGCCCAGG
Source organism: Secale cereale (assembly GCA_902687465.1). NCBI lineage: Eukaryota > Viridiplantae > Streptophyta > Magnoliopsida > Poales > Poaceae > Secale > Secale cereale. The sequence continues at coordinate 418,486,178 of LR738714.1, forward strand.
CATCTTCAAAGTGTTATAAGCATAATGGGATGCTGCCATGAACTTAGCCAGGGCTGGGCGTCCCAGAATCCCATTGTACGGCAGGGGGAGGTCAACCACATCAAACACAATCTTCTCAATCCGGTAGTTCTGCTCTCCCCCAAACGTCACCAGCAACGTAATCTTTCCCTCGGGACGGCTCCTACCGGGATTGACTCGTTGAAATGTGCTGGTAACCTCTAGCTCTTCTTCTCCTATCTGAAGCTTCTTGATGACTGCCGAGGAAATCAGATTCAACCCAGCCCCGCTATCCACTAGCATCTTTGTGACCTTGAGGTTGCGAATTGTTGGAGAGACCAACAATGGCAAACACCCTACCGCTGTGACGCGGCCAGGGCGGTCCTCCTCATCAAAGATGATGGGCGTGCGGAACCACTTGAGTGGCTTCCGGGCCTCTGGCGCTAGCTCCACAGCATTGACCTCACTTACCCATCGCTTGAGTTGGTGATGGGATGTGTGCAAAGATGCACCTCCATGAATGCATAGGGCGTCAATGGCCCTCTGAAATTCCTGCTCACTGGTTTCCTCTTCATCCCCTCCATCACTCACATTGCGACAGATTTCCTTCTCTTGGGCCCTGACAGGTCTTCCTTGGTTCTGAAAGGGTTTGCCTGGGCGACTTGCTTCACCGCATCGGCCCTTGCCGCCGGCAACATTCTGACCTCTTTCCTTATCTCGCTTATCATACTCTACCCTCTATCTCTTGGCAAGCCGCTCAACCTGATAACACCCTGAAGGTCATGGCCCTTGGTCCGGTGAATCTTGCAGTACAGAGCATCACCTTTCCGAGTTTTCTCGGCAGCAGCGGCTTCCCGACAAGCCGTCCAAGCAACAACTTCCTTGCTGGGGGCCTCAACCTTGGCCTTCTTGCTGGTACTAGGCGTGCATGAACCTTCCAGAGTCATCACTACCTTATCTCTTGGTTTCCTGTTGTGCTTCTTTCCCTTCTTCTGATTGGTTGACTCATCTTCATCGTCTGAATCAACATTGATGCAATCTTCCTTTCTGGGACACTTCCTTCCTTCCTCCATCCGAGCACACTTATCCACCGATGTGTATAGTTCCTTCACAGTCTTGGGCAACCGCACATTCATTTTGGAACGAATGTGGTGGTTGCGCACATTGGACTAGAAAGCTGCTATAACGGTCGTCGAATGGATATTTGGAATATTTCTATGAACTTTACTGAATCTCTGTAAATACTTACGGAGGGTTTCTCCTTCCTTCAGCTGAAGGAGCTGCAGGTCGCTGGAACTGCCAGGTTCTTGGTGCCCACCGATGAACTCATGGCACAGACCTGCCCATGACGAAATGGAGTTCTCTAGTAGGTGCATCAGCCAAGACCTCACATTGGACTTGAGGGCCAAAGGAAAGTAATTGGCGAACACCTTCTCGTCTCTTCCCCCGGCAGCCTGAACAGCGATGGTGTAGATGCTCAGGAACTCTGCGGGGTTTAGCCTCCTGTCGTACTTCTCAGGTATCTCTCGCTTGAACGTGCGAATGAACGGCCAACAAACTTGCCACAGCTCTCGTGTAAAGGCAGGGTAGCCAACCTCAAAGGGTAGGCACCAGCCAACACTGAGAGCAGGCTTGTCGGCATGGAGGCCGTCGCGCCTGTCGGTTGGGCGAGGGTTGTCGCGACGTCGATCTACGATAGCGCGTGTGCGTCTCCCCGTAGTCTATCCTCCGCGGTCCGACATCGGCCTAGATGTGCTCGAGGGTCAGAAGAGGCCATCGAGACGTCGTCGGTGTCTTGATTCCGATGTGCCCGCGCCGGCTACCGTGGTGGGGACTGCACAGTCGGGACGACCCCCTTCGTTCGGCCAGCCGTGCGGGCGGTTGCTGTCGCTTGGGGAGGTTGTGGCGGGTAGGCTCATCGCGAGACCCCTGCTTCGGTGAAACCGAGCAGGCTCTGGATGGTAGCATGCCATTCATCCATCTGCTCAGCTGCTGGCGGGAACCTTAGTAGCAGCTGAGCTTGCGCCATGGCTTCCATGGTTGTGCTTGGCATGGATGTCGAGGATGTTGACTGCACTGTCGCCAGGCTCCTGATGGTGCCAATGGCGGCTGCGGCGGCGGCGCGCCTGCGCTGCTGTGGATGACCACCTGGCAACGGGATTGCGTGGCGGTGTTGCTGGAAGATCAACGGCTCTATTTAGCGCAGCGGTTCGGTTGGCTCGTCCGAGAGGAGGTGCACGCGCCACAGTCGCTCCCTGGGTGGGGTCGACTGGAGGGCGGTGGTTTGCCCCGGACAGAACGCTATTGTTGCGGCTGTGCTCATCAACGGGAGGAAAGGGTGCGGATTGAGTGACCTCCTCGGCCGCACCTTGCTGAGCATGATCGACGAGACACTGCTGGTGTTGTTCTCATCCGATGCCTTCAGCCACCGTGTCGGCCGTAGGCAGAGTGGCAATGGCGCCACCTGCTCCAACCACGCCCCCAGCAACACTCACGTCCTCGCTTGTTTCCGCATCCCCCGCAGCATTAGAGGCCGCGGGCGGTGGGGCCTTTGAAGTGGATGGCAGGGCCAAAGGGCCAGATTTCTTCTTCTTGGGCGCCATGGTTGATGGCGTCATTGAAGATGAAGATGGCGATGAAGATGATGCGCTACGTATGCTTTCAGGTTCGCACAAGCGCTCCCCCTACCTGGCGCGCCAAAGATGTCACGGGATATCCTCGGCCACCTATGGGACCGAGCGGCCCCTTGCTGGTTCAGCGGGGGGACAACGTGTTGCACAAAGAGCAGAATGGCGCACGGCAGCACAGCAGAGAGCATACAAGCAATTTACCCAGGTTCGGGCCGCCGCGAGGCATAAGACCCTACTCCTGCTTTGGTGGATTGATGGTGGAATGAATGTGGTGGTGCATAGTACACTTGCCCGACAAGACGTACATCAGGGCCGCAGCGACTACGCACGTATGGTGGCTTGGTTTCATCAACTTTCCAACCCCTAGATTAAGGGGTCGCCACAGTGGAAAAATGGTCATTATCAACTGATATGATAGCGAATAGTGCTATCACACCTAACTCTGCGGGCTGATAGGGTGCATTAAATGCACCAGTTAGTGTCACATCGCTGGTCGCCCGGCAAGGCACGCCAGGCTGTCTTGCTAGCTCCGCGTTTGCTTCCTTGACACGTCGCAGGATGGGTGTCCTTTGTGGGTTTCTTCCGTAGGAAATGACTGCCATGTGGCAAATGACTGCCACTTAATCACTTCGTGGCTTGACACCGCACTGATTGACGACGTGGGTCGTGCTTGAGTGATTGGCGGGATGGTTTACCCCCCGCGACCCCCGACAGGCTCTACCGGGGAGTCTCTGATAGTTTGTTTCTGGCTGTGGCCTCGCCCCTTGCCGGGCTCGCCTGCCCGGCAAGGGAGGCTCTTCTCTTGTCAATATCTTTTTCTTCTGGCTTGACCTTGGTCTCTCTGGCTGCATGTTGGTTCTTCGAATCTCTTGGTTCTTCAATCTTGGGCTTGAGCGGGTGCTTCATCCTTGGTCTTGTGCCTGTGAACAGTTGGGCAACAGACCCAGGGTTTGTTGCACCGACACATAGCAATAAGGAAGACTGTTACATTAATGTTCTAATGATGTCTAGATATATGTAGAAGAGCACCAGCAACAACAACAACAACAACAACAACAACAACAACAACAACAACAACAACAACAACAACAACAACAACAACAACAACAACAACAACAACAACAACAACAACAACAACAACAACAACAACAACAACAACAACACAACCATGTTTGGATACTCAACTTAGCTAGAGGTTAGAGTTAGTTTCTAACTCATGACTAACCCGGAACGAACTCCATCCAAAGAGTTGTTTGGATGGCAGGGTTAGATTGACAATAAATGCACTAGGAGAACTAGCTCCAATTAGCAACTCTTGCTTTGGATTGTTTTTTGAGTGGGTTATATATGCAACTAGCTCAAACTAGCCCTCATGTTTATATATACTTTAGGGCTATTTCAGCCCGAACTAGCTCAAACTAACTGTAACCCATGGATACAGCAACAATTAATCAGCCAATAATTTGTAAGAATGCACTAAACTCCTTCCGGCCCATAATATAAGATGTTAATTCATCTAATATGTAAGTATATTGGATGTTATAAGATACTCCCTCCGTTCCTAAATATTTGTATTTTTAGAGATTTCAAATGGACTACCACATACGGATGTATATAGACATATTTTAGAGTGTAGATTCACTCATTTTGCTCCGTTTGTAGTCACTTGTTGAAATTGCTAGAAAGACAAATATTTAGGAACGGAGGGAGTATTATAAAAGAGTGTTGTACTACATCATTGTGCAATTGATGTTTAGCTTCTGATATTAACTTGGTGCTTTTAGGTACATATGTCATTGGTAAAGATCCGCGCTTCGACCCTGTCTGCTTATGGGGCAATGAGATATCGATGAACCAACATCAAGTGAGGAAGCTGATAAAGATTATTAAGAAAATGGGTCCAAAGATGGCAATTAAACTCTTTGTTTACACTTTATCCAACACAACAGTGAACTACAAGATGGTAAGTAAGAACTCTGAAGCCTTCTTTTTACTGCCCATAATGAGTTTTGTTAGATGACAATGTCTGAATCTTTTTCCTTTGAAGTGGTTGCCAAAGAATTTTACTCAAGATTACCTCTCAAAATACATGATTGGCGGGCATGCAAAAGTTAAAGTATTTCTACCAGAACATGATGATTATCTAGATGTTTTCATGAAGACCGTGAAGGATGGGCGGTCGGCCATCACAAGCGGTTGAACTAGAGTCGTGTGTGCCTTCTATATGGAGGAGGGCACAATATGGGCATTCCACTTCACCTTGTTTAGCAACCAGAATGTATTTTGCCTCTTCCTTTACCGTCTTTAATAGTACAAGTATACAACTATGGTTCATTATTCTTTATTTGGTTCTTATGTAATTCTTGAACATATGTACCGATGAATCCAATAATGCATTTTGTTCGAACCTGATGGATATGAATAAAGCTGTAGCATACATTCATTCAAATTCAAATCTGGTACGATTTGAAATAGCAGCAATTAAATTACGGTGAAATTATGCTCTCTAGGTTGTTACGGCACACACGATTGGTAAAACACAAACGTTTGCGATATACACCATAATCCGAGACGGTTCATAGAGAAGAAACGTGTGCAAGCATGCACATAGTTGCCGTTTGCAAAGCATGTGCGATGTCAGACAATACCACAAATGGTGCAGGCGAACTAAACGTTTGTGTTAGTTGCCTTATCGTACACGATTCACAACCATGAACTGTTTCTGATGAAGTATGCATCGTAAGTGTTGCACCACAGAATAGCGTGTGCGATAGTTGCCGTGTACGACGATGTTACGAAGGTACGATGTTTCATAATCCTATCCGACACTCGTACGGCGATTAGCTAATCTTCTTAATTACTTATCGCATACAGTTTGGGAAAAGCGAATGTGTGTGATTGTATGCTTATCATACACATTCTATAATAGTGAACCGTTTGTGATGGGCCGCGCATCGTAAACGTAGCACCACAGAGTACCGACTAGGATGGCAATGCGAGAAGAAACGAGTAGGAGTACTGTTCGGTCCCTATCCCTAATGGTTCTGAGTCGTGGGGGAAAGACCCCCCTATCGCTGTCACTCACTAGACGACTGTTCCAAATGCCGTCGTGGAAAGGGGTTAAAAACCGTTTGTATAGCACCGACGCGTACTAGTTTATATCACATAAACCATGATAACAATGATCTCCTATTTTAACTGAGACAACAAGCATGCCTACAACAGGTCTATGTTTGTCTTTTGTATTGGGTTTAGCAATTCTTGCTGCTTCATAGATGTAAATAACATGCCCATCAACATTATCGACTAAGAGAGCCTTAACCATAGCAGCACTAGGTTCTACTTTGATTTTCTCAAGGGGTTTAGGTGCTTAAATATTACTTATACGTACCATAGTTGAAACCTTAGCATACTCCTTTATCTTAACAGAGAAAGGTGGTTCTTCAATATAAGCAGTAGGAACAACTGGATCAACATTGTAAATGATAGTTTCTTCTTTAGAAACTATTGGTTCTTTTATTTCTTCTTTAATAGGGGGATGATACTTAAACCACTTCTCTTTAGGGAGATCAACATGAGTAGCAGAAGATTCACAAAAGGAGGCTACTATCTCAGAGTCAAGTCCATACTTAGTGCTAAACTTTTGAAAAGCATGGGTATTCATAAATGATTTAACATAATGAAACTTAAGCTTAATACCTGACACTTTACCTTTGTCAAGTTCCCAATCATCAGAGTTGCGTTTAATTCTTTCTAAGAGATCCCTCCTAAACTCAACAGTCTTCTTCATAAAAGAACTGACACAAGAAGTATCAAGCATGGATTGATAATTACGAGAAAGTCGAGCATATAAATTATGAATAATAATTTCTTTCAAGAGCTCATGATTGGGGCATGAATATAACATTGACTTAAGCCTCCCCCAAGCTAGAGTGATACTTTCTCCTTCACGAGGCCAAAAATTATAAATATAATTCCAATCACGATGAACTAGATGCATAGGATAAAATCTTTGGTGGAATTCCGGTTTCAAGCGATTCCAATTCCAAGATCCAATATCATCGCATAGCCTATACCATGCACATGCTCTTCCCTTCAAAGATAAAGGGAAAACCTTCTTCTTAGCTTCATCTTCGGGTAAACCTTCAAGCTTAAATAATCCACATATTTCATCCACATATATCAAATGCATATCAGGATGTTCAGTAAAATCTCCTGCATAAGGATTAGCTAGCAGTTGTTATATCCTACCCGAAGGTATTTGATATTCAACATTTTTAGTAGGTGCATCAAGTTGTGGGGCCACTAATTGTGCTTTCGCTCGGGGTGAAGATACCCCAAACAAACCCCTCAAAGGATTGTTCTCCATAGTGACAAGTGACAATAAATTTCAGCACATAGTAATAATTTTTCCTTACCAATTTCCACTTACCAAGAGTGCTTCACTCCCCAACAACGGTGCCAGAAAAGAGTCTTGATGATACACAAGTATAGGTGCTCAATCGTAGTGCTTTCCATAAGTAAGAGTGTTGAACGCAACGAGGAGCAGAAGGAAATGACATGTGGTTTTCAGCAAGGTAATGTCTGCAACCACTGAAATTGTCGGTAACAGATAGTTTGATAGCAAGATAATACGTAATGAGCAAGTAACGATAACAGTAAATAGTATGCAGGAAGGTATCCCAATCCTTTTTTGTCAAAGGACAGGCCGAAATGGTTTCTTATAATGAGCAAAATGTTCTTGAGGCCACACGAGAATTTCATCTAGTCACTTTCACCATATTGGCTTGATTTGTGTTTGTTAATTTGATAATTTGATATCTGGGTGGACCATGCTTAGGTGTTGTTCTTACTTGACCAAACCTCCTACTTATGATTAACCGCCTCGCAAGCTTCCGCAACTACAAGAAAAGTATTAAGATAAAATCTAACCATAGCATTAAACATTTGGGTCCAAATCGGTCCCTTACGAAGTAGCGCATAAACTAGGGTTTAAGCTTTTGTCACTCTAGCAACCCATCCTCTAAAACCTACTCCACAATGCATTCCCTTAGGCCCAAATATGGTGAAGTTTCATGTATTCGACGTTCACATGACACCACTAAGGGAATCACAACATACATATCATATGATTACTTGCAACATGATTTCTCCTGTGACCTCAAGAACTAAAGTAACTACTCACAAGTGATAAACATGCTCAAGATCAGAGGGGTATTAAATAGCATAATGGATCTGAACATATAATGTTCCACCAAATAAACCATATAGTAATCAACTACGAGATGTAATCAACACTACTAGTCACCCGCTTGTACCAATCTGAGGTTCCGGTACAAAGATTGAAAACAAGTGATGGACTAGGGTTTGAGAGGAGATGGTGCTGTTGAAGATGTTTATGAGTATTGGCCTCCCAAAGATGAGAGGGTTGTTGGGGATGACGATGACGATGATTCCCCCCCCCCATCCCGGCGGAATCGCTCCGCTGGAGGGCAAAAGTGCTCCTGCCCAAGTTCCGCCTCGAGACGGCGGTGCTCCATCTTGAAAGTCCTCTCATTAATTATATTAGGTCAAAATGACTTATATAATAGAAGATGGGCACCGGAGGAGGGCCGAGGAGGTGGGTTGTGCCCACCTGGTGGGCCCCCTCTAGTACTTATTTGCTCCAAAAATGCTTAAATATTCCATAAAATCCTCGTGAAGTTTCAGCTCGTTTGGATTTGTGCAGAATAGGTAGCCTGACGTTGCTTTTTCAGGTCCAAAATTCTAGTTGCCGGTATTCTCCCTCTTGATGTAAACCCTGCATATTATGAGATAAAAGGCATTAGAATTATTCCAAAAGGCATTATTATGTATAAAACATTATAAATAACAGTAGGAAAACATGATGCAAAATGGACGTATCAATATTCACATGTGTCCTCAAGAACATTTTAATCATTATCAAAGTACCACTTGCTTGTCCTTAGCACAATTAAGGATTGGGCTACTTTCTGCACCTTACTTATTTTGATAATACATTATAAATAACAGTAGGAAAACATGATGCAAAATGGACGTATCAATATTCACATGTGTCCTCAAGAACATTTTAATCATTATCAAAGTACCACTTGATTGTCCTTAGCACAATTAAGGATTGGGCTACTTGCTGCACCTTACTAATTTTGTTACTTGTTACTAGTTACCAATTACTTGGCTATCACATTATCTATAAAAACTATCTGAAAATACCTGTAGTGAAATCCTTGGTGAAAAGCTAAAAACTGCCTATTAATTCCTTCCGCTCCTTGTTGGGTTCGACACTCTTACCTATCGAAAGGACTGTGATTTTCCCTACACTTATCGATCATCGAGACTCTTTTTCTAGTGTCGTTGCTAGGGAGTGTAGCGCTCTTGGTAAGTGGAATTTGGTAATGAAGCTTTTATTGTACATGCTAATTTTTATTTACACTTGCTACTATGGATAATCATCCTTTGAAAGGCTTGTTTGGGGTGCCGATGCCACATGCACATGTGGTAAGAGATGATTCCCCACCTACTAAAAATATTTATTTATGATATTCCCTTTGCTATTATGGAAATATTGCATGTCAATCCCGATGCAGGAGATGGAACAGTTCATCCTAATATGCAATTCTTATATATGAACTATGTGGAATATTTAAGCTTGCACGATTATTAGGGATGTAGTAAAAAAGATGTTATTCCCTTTATCTTTGGAGGGAGAAGCATTGACATGGTATAGGTTATTAGATGATTCTCACTCAAGGGACTCCAACCGACTGAAGCTGGAATTCCACAATAAATTTTAACCCATGCACTTGGTTCACCGTGATCGGAATTATATCTATACTTTTTGCCTCGTGAAGGAAAAAGTATCACTCAAGATTAGGGCAGGCTTAAGGACTTAACCCTCAAAGGCCCCAATCATGAGTTGTCTAGAGATATTATTGTTCAAAACTTGGCAAATTTTAATATGCTCCCTCTTACCTACTCTTTTTACATGGGAGGTAAGAGTATATAATAGATCAGAGCCACTGATTTGTTAAATGGTGGCACCAAGTAACTCTTACTGTCAGGGATATTACTACTAGGCATAACCCGCCCAGGAGGGGCCGGTTTATACCTATCAAGATTGCTTCCACCGAAGCCCGGAAGGAGCATGGAACATGACACTTTATTCTTGAAGGCTAGAGATCTAAAGCCCAAGAGGTGTTAGGGCCCATAACTTGTAAACCGCCATACGGTGTGTAACTTGTGTTGTAAGATAGGAAAGATAGAGACCGAGCCGGACACGTTTATGAGCCGGCCTCGGGGCTCTGTAAACCGGCCCGGGCGTCACCTCATATATATAAAGGGACGACCCGGCAATGGTTCAAGGACAGAGGACAACAAATCGAGACACAGGCAAAGCGGATTCTCGCCCTGTTCATCGAAACCCTAGCAATACCACACCAAACTAGACGTAGGCTTTTACCTTCATCGAAGGGGCCAAACTAGTATAAACCCTTGCATCTTTGTCCACTTTAACCCCTTTAAGCTAACCCGTAGCGATGGCCTCACGACTAAGTCCTTTTGCTAGGACATCTGCCGTGACAAAACCACGACAGTTGGCGCCCACCGTGGGGCTATCGCACGATGGTTTCGAGTTCTTGAAGGGTAGCTTTGAAGGACTCAAGGGCTATGTAGTGGGCCAGATGACTAAGAGTCATCGCGGCAAGATCTACATCGACGATGCAGGCTGGGGCCCCGAGGCCGATTCAATCGAATACGGGTACCCGGTCCCCTTTGGCGGCATCCACGTCTTCATCGGCAAAATCGGCGAACCGGACCCTGAGCCGAACATCTTCCCCAACATCGTCGAGTCGGCTCAGCGTGCGAGACCTGCCAGGTTTCGGCCCGCCGTGAAGCACGTCTTCGTCGGAGCGGTTCACGGAGCAGAAGCTGAGGATGGACCGGACTCCGGCAGCGACACCGTTGTTTATTCCGGCGATGAGTCATCCACAGGAGAAACAGAATCTTTATACTTGTTAGAGGATGGCCGGTTGGGGGGCTGTTCCGATGGTGACAGTATTGCGGACCCCCTGGATCCGCCAAACCGGGTCGCAGTCTTCATGGCCTGATCACAACCTATGCAACACTCTTCGACTATGGCGGCGTTAACATCAGACCTGGCGACAGCAGCGGCTAGGGATGGAGGCCCGGTTCAGTCACCGGGTCAGGTATTGACCACCTTAGTTGACACTTTGACAGCACTGTTAACTGCAGAGGTCGGCCAGGTCGAGAAGGAACAACATGATGCACAAGTTGCTCAGGTGAAGAGCCAGATAGATCAAGCAAAATTGGACCTAGCCGCTGAGAATACCAGGATGGTTGCGAGGCAGGCCAAGCTAGATGCTCAGGCTTATCGGCTCATGTTGGATCAGTCTGCTTCGAATGACGTAATGAGGAGAAGGCAATGATCTCTCCTACCACCGGTTTACAAAGCGAGGAACCTCTTTAGTACGCCAGGAGCAGGAACCAGTAACCAGCCGGGGGTAAACCGGGGAGGAGTGCCTGGCACGGGAGCATCAGTCCAGCCCCAGGCCGCAGAGCCAACCCGTCAGGTTGTTCCGTCACAGCACGTACCTACCCCTCCTGGTCATTACTCCAACCCCTTGGATAACATAGTTGCCACCGCTTCACGACTGGCCGCTCTTCCCATTGATGGAGAATCCCCTATAGCAATAGAGGCACGGCGAGCCAGGGAGTTTCTGGAGACGGCTTTAACTCGGCAGCAAGCTTATTCTCACAGTCGCGAGAGGATTCACTCCGCCCCTCACCCAAGCCTGAGTTATAGCAGGCACCTGGAGGAACCAGCCGTGTCAAGCAGCGCGCGGAATCGTAATCCGGCGTGGAGGGATAATCCGGCGGGAGGAGGTGCAAACGCTCAAGACGTGGTGGATCAGGGCAGACATCGCCGAGAGACCGAGTTCGCAGCACAGTACGAGGCATGTCACCTGATCCTAGTTCATCCGTCTACCATAGTTGAACCAGGGGTTACGTCCAGTTCCTTACGAGTGCACTGTCTCACCCCCGCTTTACGCAATGTAAGACTGCCTAAGGACTTCAAGGGGCCGTGCAAGGTGCCCAACTATACTGCGGATCTGTCCCCTGAAGCTTGGGTTGAAAGCTACGAGATGGCAATGGAGATGCTGGATGTGGATGATGCGGCGTGCGCAAAGTACTTCACCATGATGCTGGAGGGCACGGCTCGCGCGTGGCTAAAGGGGTTACCGCAGAACTCCATCGGGTCATGGGCCGAGTTACGACGCTGATTTATCAATAACTTCAAAGACACATGCAAGCAGCCCATGTCCATTGTAGGCTTGGCGGCCTGTTTTCAAGGAGAAAATGAATCCACAAGTCGTTGGGTGCACCGGTGTCAGAGATCTTACACTCCCCAGACCGCATCAATCCAGACACAACATTAGTGACATTGGAGGGCAACTTCCGGTTTGAACCTCTGAAGCTGAAGCTAGGACGACTCAAGCGTCATTGTCACGACATGGGGACACTCATGGGGGCCCTGGTAAAGTACGCAGATTCGGACAGTGCCAAGTATCCTGAGTCTCATGACTAGAAGTCGGGAAAAGGAAAAAAGAATGGTAAAGTGCCACAGTCTAATCTGGCGTATCAAGGACATGGTGGTAAGCGTAAAGCGGATAATAATTCAGATTTTGTAGCTAAGACTAATGCGCAGGAGGATGGCCAGCACCGCAAGGGCAGACCACCCCCACGGGGTGGAAGACCAAACATTAATCTAGAACGCCAGATGAATATACCTTGCCCCAGGCACGGTCCTAAGAAAAGCCAGCCACGCATCTCTGGAAGGACTGCTTTATTATGAAGGAATTTATAAACTGGTCCCAGTATGATCATGGATCATCCGGCGGTTCAGGCCCTGGTTTCTACGAGCCGGGTTATCAAGGTGGTGGCTCCGGTTCAGGGTTCCAAGGTAACCAGAACAATCACAGCAACCAGAATGGGCTTAATTAGCATAACCAGTAGCACGGCCAGGGTGGTTATAACAATCAGGGCAATCAACAGCAACAGTAGCAGTCAGGGTATCAGAGTAATCCAAAGCAGTTGAGTTGTGGGCAGTATCACGTCTTCACCACAAGCCTATGTAAACTTGATCAGAATGTTTACAAGAGGGCAGTACATTTCGTTGAACCGGCGGTGCCTTATTATTTATGCTGGTCGGAACATCCCATTGTGTGGAGTCAAGAGGATCATTTGCCCCGGGTTGATAATCCGGGTCAGCTGGCTTTGGTTGTGGCACCTCAGGTCGGGGGCTATAAGTTCACCAAGGTACTCATGGATGGAGGAAGCATCATCAACATTCTTTATTATGAGACTTTTCGTCGCATGGGGTTGACAGACAAAAAACTTCGGCAGTCCAAGACTGTTTTTCACGGTGTGGTGCCTGGTAAATCGGCATATCCGGTCGGTAAGATAGACTTGGAGGTCACCTTTGGAGATGAGCATGATTCGATGTCTGAAACTTTGCCCTTTGAAGTGGTAAAGATCAAGAGCCCGTATCACACCTTGTTCGGGCGGCCGGTTTATGCTAAGTTCATGGCGAAGCCTTGTTATGTTTATCTGTAGCTCAAGATGCTGGGTCACAAGGGAACTATTACGATCCATGGGAGCCGTCAAATTGCTTTGGAGTGTGAGGAGGGTGATGCAGCTTATGCTGAGGCGGTTTGTGCAACCGAGGAGTTGAAATTTTATAAAGATAATGTTGATCTGGCAGACATGTCTCCGTTGAAGAAGCCAACCACGGAGCACGATCCAGCTTTGAAGTTCAAATTAGCTGATGAGACAAAGCAGGTTGACTTTGTCCCTAACGATTCATCCAAGCAGTTTACCATCAGTGCTAACCTGGATCCGAAATAGGAAAGCGCGCTCAACGAGTTCATCCATGAGAATCGGGACATCTTTGCATGGAAACCTTCTGACATGCCAGGTGTACCGAGGCAACTCGCTGAGCACACTCTTAATATTGATCCTAAGTTTAAACCGGTCAAACAGTTTCTCCGCCGGTTCAAGGAAGAAAGGCGCAAGGCTATTGGTGAAGAAGTGGCCGGACTCTTGGCAGCAGGCTTTATAGTTGAGTTTTTTCATCCGTAGTGGTTGGCTAATCCGGTGCTGGTGCTTAAAAAGAATGGCACTTGGCGGATGTGTGTTGATTACACAGATTTGAACAAGGCTTGCCCAGCTGATCCCTTTGCCCTCCCCCGTATTGATCAAATCATCGATGCTACGGCGGGTTGTGAGCGCTTATGATTTTTGGATGCATATTCCGGTTATCATCAGATCAAGATGGCAGTTAAGGACCAAGAGAATACGGCCTTCATAACTCCCTTTGGAGCCTTCTGCTATGTATCTATGCCTTTCGGACTGAAGAGTGCCCAGGCGACCTATCAGCGTTGTGTACAGAATTGTCTTCATGAACAAATCGGGCGGAACGTTCATGCTTATGTGGACGACATTGTGGTGAAATCCAGGAAGGAAGAAACATTGATAGCTGACTTGAAGGAAACTTTTGATAATCTTCGGATTTATAAGATGATGCTTAATCCGGCCAACTGCGTTTTTGGTGTACCAGCAGGCAAGCTCTTAGGGTTCTTGGTATCCAACAGAGGAATTGAAGCCAATCCGGAGAAAATCAAGGCGATCACATCCCTGGCTAAACTGGCGTGCATCAACGATGTCCAATGTTTGGCGGGCCGCATTGCAGCGCTCAGCCGGTTTATCAGCCGTTTGGGAGAGAAGGCCATCCCGCTTTATCAGATGATGAAAATGATAGACCGCTTTGTTTGGAGTGATGCTGCTGATGCTGCGTTCGAGGATTTAAAGAAGCAGTTAGCAGAGCCGCCTATCCTTGCTGCACCAGTTGATAATGAGGCGTTGTTGTTATACGCAGCTGCTAATGCTCGAGCAGTAAGCGTTGCCATTGTGGTAGAATGCAAGGAGGCAGGAAAGGAATATCCGGTTCAACGGTCGGTTTACTACATCAGCGAGGTGCTCATTGAGTCCAAGCAAAGATACCCGCATTGGCAGAAATTGGCATACGGAGTCTTCATGGCAAACCGGAAGCTTAAGCAGTACTTTCAAGGCCATCCAATCATCGTGGTCAGTTCAGCCCCTCTGGGAGATATAATACAAAACAGAGAAGTGACGGGTCGGGTTGCCAAATGGGCCATTGAACTTAGTCCTCACGGGTTGAAGTATGTGCCTCGTACTGCAATCAAATCTCAAGCACTGGTGGACTTCATTAACGATTGGACAGAGTTGCAAGCGCGAGAGGAAAAGCCGGATCATACGTACTGGACTATTCACTTTGATGGATCTAGGCAATTCGAGGGCTCGGGGGCTGGAGTCATATTAACTTCCCCACTAGGTGATAAGTTCTGTTATGTCCTCCATTTAATGTTCCCTCGTACTAACAATGCAGCTGAGTATGAAGCTCTCCTCCATGGTCTGCGAATGGCTAAGGAGATGAATTTAAGCCGGGTTAAATGTTTCGGCGATTCAGACCTGGTGGCACAACAAGTATCTGGTACTTGGGATTCCAAGGACACACTTATGGCAGCATATCGTCGAGAGGTGGATGCTGTTGCTAGACACTTCAAGGATTATCAGGTGGACCACGTGGACTGACGAAAAAATGAAGCGGCCGACGCTTTAAGCCGGCTGGGTTCTCAACATAAACCGGTTCCGCCTAATGTCTTCCTGGACGTATTGCATAATCCTTCTGTGAAATTACCTTCAGAAGAGGATTTGGCTGTTCCTGATCCGAAGGCTCAATTGGTGGCGGCGCTTCATGCTATTCCGGATTGGACAGTCCCACACATGGCGTACATGAACCGAGGTGAGTTACCAGAAGACGAAGTCTTGGCTAGACAAATAGTCCGGCGGTGCAAATCAATGACTATTGTCAATGGAGAGCTGCATCATTGTAGCATATCTAGGGCGTTTCAACATTGTGTATCACCAGACGAAAGCCGTGAAATTCTTAGAGAAATCCACGAAGGAGATTGTGGTCATCATGCCGGTTCAAAATCTTTGGTGGCTAAAGCTTTTCGTCATGGGTTCTACTGGCTGACGGCTCACGCCGATGCAGAGGACTTGGTCAGAAAGTGTGATGCTTGCCAAAAGTTCTCATGGTGTGCTCATATACCGGCTCAAGAGTTGAGGATGATTCCAATTACTTGGACGTTTGCGACTTGGGGGCTAGACATGGTCGGGCCCTTTAATAGATCTCTAAATAAGAAGAACCACCTTCTGGTGACGGTGGATAAGTTTACCAAGTGGGTTGAGGCGGAACCAGTTAGCAAGTGTGATGCGGCAACGGCGGTTCAATTCATCAAGAAGGTGATTTTCCGGTTTGGCTTTCCACACAGTATCATAACTGATGATGGTACCAATTTATCCAAGGGGGCTATGGAGGAGTTCTGTCAACGAGAACACATCCGTCTTGATGTATCTTCAGTGGCTCACCCCCAATCCAATGGTCAAGCTGAGAGAGCCAATCAAGAGATCTTGAGAGGCATCAAACCCCGGCTTATGGTTCCATTACAGAGGACACGGGTTGTTGGGTGGAGGAATTACCCTCTGTATTATGGAGCATCAACACCACACCTAACAGGTCGATGGGTTACACGCCTTTCTTCATGGTATATGGAGCTGAAGCAGTCCTCCCTAGTGACATCCATCATGATTCGCCACAAGTGGCGGCTTACATTGAAGTTGATAATGAGAAGGCATGGCAAGACGCGTTAGACCGGCTGGACGAGGAGCGCGACATGGAGGCAGCTCGATCGGCGATTTATCAACAAGATCTACGCCGATACCACAATCGCCAGGTTAAAACCAGAACGTTTCAAGAAGGTGATCTGGTGCTCCAGCTTACCCATGACCAGACATATATGCACAAGCTATCCCCGCCTTGGGAAGGACCCTTTGTGGTCAGCAAGAATCTACACAACGGATCATACTACCTTGTCGATGTTCGAGAACACAGGGACTCACGTACTACGGAGGAGGAGACCCGACGGCCGTGGAACATCGCTCTTCTTCGGCCTTACTACACCTAAGCCATAGGATCCGCCTTATGTACACAAATCGCAATGTATATATTATGATCAATATAATAAACCGGCGTCCCCGTTGAAGCGGGGTATCTGCTGCTTTTTTCATAAGAGTTTGTCACATGGGGTTTCTGTGTGCAAAGGAGTTCCTATGGCCCTCTTAGACTGGCTATTAAACCAATATCATCATAAGAGCATAGCTCTGGTTGCTTCGGTAATCCGGCTATAAAAGCCCACATGATGGTAAGGGGCAAAAGAGAGTTTGATGCATAGCACAACTCAAACATAGGCACCCGACGAGCGTAGCTCACAATGCTACCTGGGGGCTCCTGATGCATAGCGTCAACGAGTTGACAACCCTTGTAGTAGGCTAGGAAGCCACGGCTTGGAAGCCTGGTGTATACACCTAAAACCCCGGATTAGCCTGCCTGCATTAAGTAAGTCACTCCGCCTAGGTAAACCTGGTATGACCCGTTGAACGTTTCACAAGTCAATCTTCTTACAAACCCTGAACTTGGCAATGTTAAATTGACGATTGGTTAAGGATTGAGGTCCATCTTAACAGGCTTTGTGAAACGGTTAATTCAATGGCCCGGCAGCCCATGAAAAGCCTCGGATTTGGAACCTAGCAGCTCGTAAAAAGCCTCGACTACAGGATTTTATTTTGACAATGTTTCTTTAGTTTTTGCCAAGTTTTTTCTCTTTTAAGATCATTGGGATATATCCGAAATCTATTGATTCGGTGGAGTGGATGACTATAAGTTGCCACCACAATAAACCAGAGTTCACAGAACCCGGTGTGGTTTGATTATAAATCACTAGTACTATCTATAGTTAAACCGGTGTTTATCATAACCCGGCATGGTTTCATCATGAATCGGCAAAGTATTCAAGGAGTTATCGATACTCACAAATTGGGATCATCGCCTTTACAACACAAATATTGGCTAAAGACCAATGGCATAAATTTCTATCATAGGTATGCTATATGTATTCATATTTTAGAAAATACAGTTCAGGTTATAAACCTAGATCATGTATATGGGCATTATGACCCGTCCAGCGATAAACCGCCAGGACGCTTTAAACTTTGTCTTATGCAGAAGTAGGTGCAATCAACTGTTAAAGCATCGTAAGAAGAAAAAATTATAAAGTTGCCAGATAAAGAAATGTTATGAAAAAGGAGTATGCGTGAGGACATAAACAAAGTGTTCCAACTACCCTATTACAAGGCGATTGGCAGCCCAAAGTGATATGTTCCTTGCTGAAAGTATTATGACATGATAACTAAACCGGCACCGGTTCATGACTCAGCATCAGCTTGGCTAGAAGGCTGTGGATCATCTTGCTCCGTCTCCTCGTCACTTTCTTCTAGCAGCTGGAAGTCAGGGGTTGCCCAATTGATCTTGGTCAGCGCTTTGAAAACAGCTTCATCGTTCACGAGTTCAGACGGTTCAATACCAGGATCGTAAGTATGCTTACGAACAGGAGGGCTGAGATCTTCCACCTCGTAGACCAGAGTGTTGACCCGGCAGTTGTCAGCATCATAACCCGGATGATAACGGGACATATCAGCTTCGTCAGCTAGTTTGCTGGCCAAAGGCCGCATTTCTCTTGTTAAAACCCGAAAATCGGTGTCTGTGAACTCTGATCCGTCTTCCTTCATGCTGCGATAGCCATTCATCACTTCTGTCGGATCAAGATCAAGCACCCAAGCTTTCGCTCGAGTTAGTGCCATCAAGGCACCCGCTCTTGCAGATGATTTCTTCAGCTCTCCAAGATGGCCAGGAAGCACTAATAACTTCTCCAAAGTGCCTTTGATCGGCGTGGGAGCCGGTTTATTGTGAGAAGCAGTGCAGACAATCCTTTGAGCGCCGGTATACAACTGCTCTATAAGCGTGTAGGCGGCTTTCAGCTTCTTCCGCATATCAGTACCGAGATGAGCAATGCATTTTCCTGAATCATAAGAGTTTGAGTTAAACCGGAAAATGCAGAATTATCATATTCAGGATTATGCTAAGTACACTTACCAAAGACAGCAGTAGTCATAGCATCTATTTGCTGCTTTAAACAGGATAGTTCTTCTATCACAGGATTGAGAGCAGCCTCTGCATCATTTGCCCTTTTTTCCAAGGAGGCTCTTTCAGCATCCCAATCCGATCGTTCCTTCTAGAAGTCCTTTTTCAGCTTGTCCATGTCTGCTAAAGCAAGGGTCAGCTCATCTTTGACTTTGGAAGCGGCGGTTTGTTGAAACTTCAAAGTGTCTTGGAGCTCGACCACTTGAGAATATTTCTGGTTTAGATCAGCCTGTCAAAAGAAGAGCATATTATACATTGATGAAGCATATTCAAAGTCCCAAGCATATAACAAGTTATACACTTGGCACTTGGGGGCTAATGTGTATTTGTAGTTATCAGACATTTTTCAGTAAAGTCCCAAGCATACAACAAGTTATACACTCGGCACTTGGGGGCTAATGCGACATTTTTTAGAAAATATTACGAACTAAAGTCCCGGTTCATCTTGAAGAGGTAAACAGGCCCTTGGGGACTACGCATGTGAAAAAACTTTATAATGGATATTCTGAAGTCCCGGTTTATCCTAAAGGAGTAAACCTGCCCTTGGGGGCTACGATGGAGTAAAGGCAAGCTACAAGACTTACGCAGGAATAAAGTTAAAGTTAAAGTAGAAATTTACCTCATATCGTTCCTTCATCAGATTTACTAAGCCGGCTTCATGATCACAGCTAGTGCACAGCTGGTTCAGATAAACGGAATGGAGCTCTTGGGCACTAAGTTGAGCATAGTTGGACAAGTCAGCACTCCATTTTCCTTTGTCCTTGCCAGAAGTTTCATCCTTCGTAGTATGCTTGGATAAGGCAACAGGTTCACTAGGAGCAGTGTAACCGAATCCAGTGATTTGAACTTCTTCAGTTGAAGCGGCAGCGGGTTTAGCAGGGCTAGCAGGAGTATTGCTGGCCCGAACAGGACTGGCCGGATTAACGTCACTTTCCATTGGGGCACTTCCTTGATCGACAAAGACTTCATGGTCCATAGGAGGAAGATCATCATGCGAAGTGTCAACATTCTCTTCAGCAGGTTCAGGATCCTTTGCCGGTTCAGGAATCGTGTCATCACCTGCCGGTTTATTTAGCTTGGGCTTTTTACTAGGCTTGGGCTTACTGCAAAAAATAAAGGTGACGATGGTCAGAGGAGTAAACGAAAGAGGTTAAAACAGCAAAATGAAAAACTTACCCATGAACGGACTTAAGAGGAGGAATCTGCGTAGCTGTTGATTCGCCGGATGATGATCGAGGAGTATCCTGGTAATTTGAATCAGACGGATTAAGAGGCTGACGAATATGACCTGCTTTTGGATAAAGAGCGTCTGGAGTTTGTAAAACCTCTGATCGACGTTTCCGGGCTGGGGTATGTGGTAAACCGGTGGATTCAATGGCAAGGCCACTGTGCCGCATGGTGCGCGAGCTTCATGTTGTTGTTTCTTCAAAAGAAAGTTTGGGTCCAAGTAAGCGAAAGGGTGAGAAAACTGTACTTTCCGGCTTGCTCGACGAATTTTTGGTGTTGGCAGAGGTTCTGAACCGGAAGAAAGGGTAATTACCTCGACATCATCTGCCATGCTGCCTTCAGCGTGTCCCTGAGTACAATCATTGTTAATAAGATGCAAGAAATAGGAGCCAAGAGAGTCAAGTAATACCTCTAAGGCCGGTTCATCATCCTCAGGGTTGGATTCAGATACGTCAGTAGTTTTCTTCCTGACATTTTTCTTAACGGCCTTGGTTTTCTGGCGAGGTACCTTGGCTGGTTTATCCTGGACTTTCCTTTTCCAGAGTGGGTGAGTGCCTGTTGAAATCATGAAGTAATTCAGAAGGAGTATTAAAGATAGATGGAAAATAGAGCAAACAAGATAAAGGAAAACTTTACCGATGGCGGTTTGTTGAACTCGCAGAAGGGAGCCCATCCGGTTTGATTGCAGGTTTCTACCGGTTCATTCAGCAGTTTCTTAACAGCCTTGTTGATCTCATTCTCTGCTAGCACATCTTTTGTATGGCCTAGAGGATCTTTGGGGTTTCCGATATATTCGCACATTAAATTGGAGCACCGGCTTAGCGGAAGAATACTCCAGGAAATCCAAAAACGAACAAAGTCAACCCCCATTAAACCATTTGCGGTGAAGGCTCTGAGCTTTGAGAGCTGAGGGGCATATTTGGCTCGTTCTTGAGCACTTCGCCGTTGAGGAAAGGGATGGTTCTCACAAAGCCGATGGGAACGATAACTCGGCAGGGGATTCCCATCTTCCGGAGAAGTGTCTAAACAATAAAACCAAGTTTGATTCCACTCTTTAGAGTGGTTGTGGTGATTGGCGTGAGTAAAACTAACGTCCTTTCTCTTCTGAATGGACATTCCGCCGAGTTCAGTGTTTGGACCATCAGAAAACTCCGTGCGGTGGCTTAAATGGAAGAAATCCCTGAATAATTCAACTGACGGCTCTTCTTGCAGACAAGCTTCGCAAAATACTTGGAAGTTGCAGATGTCAGACAAAGAATTGGGCCCAATATCTTGAGGATGGAGTTGAAAATCAGCTAGCACATCGCGAAAGAACTTTGACGCGGGAGGACTGAATCCCGGGGCTTAATGATCAAGAAATACAATGACCTCACCATCTTTGGGCTCTGGAGGACACTCCGGTCCTGGGAGTCTCCAGTGAAGGACATTCTTTGGGCCTAAAGCACCAATCTCTGCCCGGTTCTGCAGATCTTCCTCAGTAATCCGGGACTCAACCCAGTTGCAGGAAGTGAACTGCTTGGCTTGCTTTGCCATTTTGAATAGAAAGCTGAAAATATTGTGAAGTGCCGGTTTATGAATTGTGTAGAGTTAAATTGGCAGTGTTTCGAAGGTATCTACAAACGGCGGTTTAAGCAGGGGCCTAATGGTATCTACTGGTTTATAATCTTTTCTAAAGGCTAAACCGCGAATGAGAATACAAAGGATGCAGATCTGAAGTTATGGAAAAACAGGTTTTGTAAAATCAGTGATGAAGTTACGGATCTACGTCATGTTAAAAATTCATAGATATTCATGGTCTATTTTCAACAGATGCAACAAATGGCTCCAACCAACGCAGATTAAACTTGTACTTTGAGAAAGAACAAAGCCATACTAAGGAAGCGGAGTTACTACTATGGCTGTGAAACGGGAGGATTAGATTTGCACTGGTTGATGGAGCCGCGAGGAAGAACTATGAAGAACAGCGCCTACCCATGAACTCGTAGGAGGAAAAAACCCTAATGAGATCTATATGAAGGGGAAGGAAAGAACTTACCTGAGTCAATGGGAGCGGAGGTGCACTGATGAATCTCTGCTACGAACAGGTCGATGCAGCGGCCAAACTTGACGAAGGTACCAAGGTCGATGGCGCCGGCGGAGCTTTAGCACGAGCAGGCGCGAGGAAGAAGAAGAGGCAAAGGAGCAAGGGGGGAAAAGAGATGCCCCTTTGCCCTATTTATAAGCCGAAAAATGAAACGTCAGGGGGGGAGAATCGAGGAGCTAGAAAAATGGATTTGGGATGATACTGTCGCCTCGATCTTCGGAACTTTAATGAGTAAGGAAAATAAAACAGGTATAGGTATTTAATGAAGCAGATGACGTCACAACGGTTTAGCGTGATCCGGGGAGATGACGTCACGGCGATTTATGAAGTATTTGAAGCCACGAAGGGTGGAATTCTTACAAGACGGTGAAAGATTGACATGAACAGGTTCAAATCAATCTGGGGCCTAATGTCAGGGATATTACTACTAGGCATAACCCGCCCAGGAGGGGCCGGCTTATACCTATCAAGATTGCTTCTACCGAAGCCCAGCAAGAGCATGGAACATGACGCTTTATTCTTGAAGGCTAGAGATCTAAAGCCGAAGAGGTGTTAGGGCGTAAGCCGCCATACGGTGTGTAACTTGTGTTGTAAGATAGGAAAGATAGAGGCCGAGAAGGACACGTTTATGAGCTGGCCTCGGGGCTCTGTAAACCGGCCCGGGCGTCACCTCATGTATATAAAGGGACGACCCGGCGATGGTTCAAGGACAGAGGACAACAACTCGAGACATAGGCAAAGCAGATTCGCTCCCTTGTCATCAAAACCCTAGCAATACCACAACAAACTAGACGTAGTCTTTTACCTTCATCGAAGGGGCAGCACTAGTATAAACCCTTGTGTCCTTGTCCGCTTTAACCCCTTTAAGCTAACCCGTAGCGATGGCCTCACGACTAAGTCCTTTTGCTAGGACATCTGCCGTGACAAAACCACGAGACTTACCTTCTTACCTCTCATGTGAAAACAGGAGGTAAGAGGGAGCATATTAAAATTGCTCTCAAAACTTTTGTGTTAGGATTTATCTTCATGATAAAGAAATATTTGATTCTTCATGCACTAGTTCCTTCTCAAGTAAACAAACTGAATTCAAATGGGATCTTATTGAAATAATTAAATGCAACACCAAAGATTGGGAAGTCGATAAAGGTAAAGAGTCACGTATAAATCTTGAATACGATTATGTTTAGTCTTTTGTAGAAACTAGTGTTTCTAATGAGCTTAGTGCAAAATATGGACTTGACTCTAATATAGCTGTTAATTTCTGTAATTGTTTTTGTGCTCATGTTGATCTCTCCAAGGAGAAATGATTTACATATCATGAACCCACTAAAGATATTTGTGAAGAACCTATAATCACTACTGAAATATAAACTTATCATGCTAATCCGATTGTACCTACTGCTTACATTGACAAGCATCATTTTCCTATTAGAATTATGGAGTATTCTAAGGCTACAATTGTGGTTCATAAGAGTTTTGTTACATCACCTAAAGATTATGAACAAATTAAAGTAGAACCTTCTAAACCCATGTTTAAAGATCTTTGTTGAAAATATAGATGGGCATGTTTTCTATTTCTGTGATGCTCCTGCTAGAATTGCTAAACTTGTTAGAAATGAACTGAATAAGAAAGATAAATATATAAGTGTTATTGGCATGTCTATTATTTCTGTTAGGATTGGAGATCATTTTTATCATTGTTTATGTAATATTCGTGCTAGTATAAGCGATATTCCATTCTCTCTTTATCAAGAAGTCGTGCATGATATTGCACCCATTGAGATAGAAGAGATTGATGTTACTATTAAGCTTGCAAATAGGGATATAGTATGACTTCTTAGAATTGTAAGAGATATTGAACTCTTGTGTGGTGCGATCAAATACGCTACTAATTTCCTAGTGATTGGGTCCGAACAAGATAATTTCTGTCCTATTATATCTGGTTGACCCTTCATAAATATTATTAATGTTGAAATTAATTGTTTTAGGGAGAAAGTTAAAGTTATGTTTGGTGATGAACCAAATGAATTTATTTTTTCTCAGTTCACCAAACAACATCATCAAAATGACTTACCTAATGAGGATATCACTACTAGGGAAAACCTTATACACAGAACTTTAGCAGTAGCGTTTGTTAAAAAAGCACGCTAGTGTTAACTAGCAGTAGCGCGTTGGCGAAAATCGCGCTACAAATACATATGTAGCAGTAGCGCGTCTAACGGTAAAGGCGCTACTACTAAAATTCCCACTGCTAAGCCGACAGACTACACATAGTAGTAGCGATCTTATAGGAACAGCGCTACCGCTACTAGTTTTGTAGCGGCGTGTTTACGTAGAAAGGCGTTACTGCTAACGAAAATAAAATTAAATGGAAAGCAAATTGAAAAGTAAATGAAAATGAAAGAAATTGAAAAATGAGAAAGGAAAAAATAAAATATAAAGAAAAATAACTGAAAAAGAAAAAAAAGATTAGCAGTAGCGCATCTTCTCAAACGCGCTATTGCTAACTTAGCAGCAGCGCACTTCCTGGAACACGCTACTGCTACTTTTGACTTAACCGCGCGGTTCGTTCTTCCCCACGGCCACTTCCCCCAAATCCCAACTCCTCTGTTGTCGCCGCCGTCGTCGCCCTGCATCGCCGTCAGCCACCGCGCGCTCTCTTGTCGCTCTCCGCACACCCTCGACCCCGACCTCGACGCCGCCCCGACCCTGACCTCGACGCCACCCTCCGCTGCGCGCCCGAGCCCCGACCCTGACCTCGACGCCGCCTGCCCATCCCTCGTTGCAGGCACCCGAGGTGAGCACGCCTCCTCATCCCCCTCCCCTACCTCTTCCTAGCTAAAGTTCCTAGGGTTCTTCAAATTAGTTAGGGTTCATCAAATTAGATGGTAATTAGGGCGGTAGTTCCTAGGTACTAATTAGTTAGTAAGAACTAAGGCAGTAGTGTTTAATAGAATTAGTAAGAAATTTAATAGAACTAGTTGAACTAGTATTTTTTAGTAAGAACTAGTTGAATTAATAGAACAAGTGTATTTTTAGTAAGAAAATTAATATAACTAGTTGAACTAGTTTATTTTTAGTAAGAACTAGTTTATTTTTATTTATAGTAAGTTTTTTTAGTAAGAACTAGTTGAATTAATAGAACTAGTTGAACATGTCAAATTTGTTGTTATTTTTTTAGTTAAAGCAATTATTCCCGTATAGACGTCGACGATGCCTACCACGCATCCTCGTCGTCGACTAGGCGGAGGACACATGTTTGAACAGATGGGCCATGTCCGGGACTGGGCTCTGCCGGGCTGGTACTGGGAGGCGCTACCTACAGGGGGCGCCGCTTGGTGAGGAGCCAGCCCGTCGTTGACCTAAATCTTCTTTTGTGGCGGTCGCGTGGCCTAGTGACGGTGCAGAGGCTTGAGGACCTCAACGAGGTGGTACATCACCGTGTCAGCAAGGAGGACGGGCACATCCTTCGCTACATGGTTGCGTTGGAGGACAGGTTCTCTAATATCTGGCAGGTTCTTTAGGGATCTCACTGGAGCTATGATCCTGTGATTGTTCCTTCTCTTTGGGTGTCCATCGCCCGCACCAATACCCGTCGTTCGCTAGGGTTTTAGTTCCATTAGTGATGTTATCTGTACGATACTATTCAGAATGTATTAGTGATAATATTCAATGATGTACGGACGCAAGAGATGATTTAGTTTTGCTTATTGAATCCTCAAATTGGAGAAGTACTCCTATTTTGAATGCTCAAATTGGAGCCCACTATGCAAGGCGTATGCATTTGATTAGTTGATAGCTTATAGGGTTTTTATTTTTGCAGAAATCAAGGATCCCCTCCATCGTCCCCGCTATCGTCCCCATCACCGACCCCTCCGACCTGGAGGTGAGACCAACCAAATCTCCATGTCAATAAGATTCCTATAAGATATTTTGAAATGTTTTTGTTCATATTTTCAACCATTGAAATGCAATGACCATAAAGTTTGAATGCTCATATGATGTAGATAAAAATATGTATATCTTGTGTTGCTCAAATAGGATCTGTGCTTGCCCAAGTCGCCGGTCATGTTTGCAAGTTACACCTCTGAGTGGCCTATGTTTTGCCGGAGTGTTGATTAATTTCTGTTCCGGCAAATTTCAGGCGCTCGATATGTCCTTTTTTAGCAAAGGTCATGCCGGATTTTTCTATGAATTTTGGCATGAATTGTGCTAGAATATGTCGGAAATATCAGAGAGGAATGACCATCACCG
This sequence comes from Secale cereale, assembly GCA_902687465.1. Lineage (NCBI taxonomy): Eukaryota > Viridiplantae > Streptophyta > Magnoliopsida > Poales > Poaceae > Secale > Secale cereale. The sequence continues at coordinate 418,512,588 of LR738714.1, forward strand.
ACGGTCGCAAATGTCAGAGAGGAATCAGTGAGGGAGTGTGTCCACCATATATGAGAGGGCGAAGAATCATGACTGTTGTCGTGGGGGTGGCTTCTCCTTCGTTCCCGTGTGCTAGACATTTTGGTGTAATGCACTCAGGGACGAAGGGAGGAGCGACTATCACCGACGATTGAATATATACACCACGTGAGCTGAGAGTTTTCAAGAAAAAGACTCAGCAGACCGATAGTCATCCCGTGATGAATAATAATGATCTAATTTAGTTTTTGTAGTACATATATTTAGTTATACAAGTTTAATTTTTGAATTATGAACCTAGGAAATGTCGTCATCGGAAGATGAAAGTCTCCCGGGGGAGTGCTACTGGTGCAACGACGACCGGGGTCTGTGCGATAGGCCTCACCTGGACGAAGGTCGGTGCTTTAGCATTAAGCTCCAGGAGACCTTCGATGCTGAAACGGTATGCAACGACGACAAGTGTTTTTTCGTAATTAAGCACGACTTCAACTATTTCAACGTGTAATTTTCATCTTTTACATTTCGACTAGCTTATCCCATGCCATGCAGGACGCTATGTCTTGGAGATGATGGATTTTGAAGACCATGAAAGTTTCGAAACAAAGAAAATTTACCTAAGGACCCATCATGGTATGGATTTTGAAGTAAATATGTACAATTATGAGAGTGTAACCCATTTTGGTTGTCCGAATTGGGAAGCACTTTGCAAGATGTATGGTTTTTATGAGGGTATGATTGTCACCATGGATCTTGGTGATCCTGACATCGAGCAAGACAATTTGGACATTTGGGTCCTTGTTGATATGTTTCCAGTTCTACCGCTATGTGAGTTTCTGAAACATATTTATTAACTAATTTATATTATATATTTCAAAATAGTTGACAACTTATTTCCATTGACAACTTATTTTCATTCTTCAAAGAATGTGCGAAAGATGGTAGACATAACCTACTACACGGATGGCTCCGAATTAATCAGGAGAAAAATCATCTGATCACATTTTGTACTGATCTTGAGAATTACAATATCTATCATCAAACTCCTCCACATTATGGTCAATATGTGCCACTAGTGCACGTGTTGAACTACTGTAACATCCATGGAGATATCATGGTAAGATTTTTTACTATTACGACATCCATGCATGTTTTGCATAAATTCTTCTAAAACTGAACTACATTGCTAACTATGAAGTCATTACTATGTTTTTCAACAGAAAATCCCAATGGATTATGTGCCTCATCTGATGTTTCAGAATGGTCGCCTTGATGTTCTCAACATACTGCCAGGTCATCCTACGAATCACAACTGTCCATATCGGATTTCTAAAACCGGTGAATACATGACAATCAAAGAATGGACAAAATGCATGACAGGTCGTAGGGAGGTACTTGGAAGCAACATTCTGAGAAGGGAAAGAATTGGAAACAGGATAATCTCCATTCTCCATAATGAAGAGTCAGGGCCTATCTTGTTTTATGCTATTTTACCTAAGAGAAGGTAGTAGGTCCTATGAGAGAGAAGTAGGTCCTAGGTACAATGTTTATTATGTGGTACAATGTGTTAGAGATTATGATGAGGAGGAGTTGTGATTATGACTAGTGACCAACTTGCTATGTGATGTCTCATTGATGAAAACGCTGATCATGCGAAGGTGTTATATGACAATGATGTATTATGATGATAAGTTGTTAATGATATGGTGATGATGATGATGATATTTATTATATCATTGGATGAAAGAACTGTGGACTAGTTTCAAGTGGATGGACATCCACTTGAAACTAGTCCACGGTTCTTTCGCCCAGTGATGTAATAACTCATTATGATGTAAAAACAATCTCTAAATTGCTGCTGTATGAAAACTTGTATAAAGGTGTGTGAATATAACATGAAATAAAAAAGAAATATGATACGGAATAATAGTAGTAGCACGGGCTAAGATAAGCGCTACGAGTAATTACCAGTAGCGGGCTAATCAGAAAACGCTACAACTAAGAGGATATAGCAGTAGCGTGGGCTAACACTCGCTACTTCCAACCTTTAGTTGTAGCGCCGCACCCCACGCTAGTAGTAGGCCCAAAACACATGCTGCTGATAGGCTTTTCCCTAGCAGTGTATTATTATTTGTTTTGCTTGTATTGTTGTGCATCCTGCTGATTCTTTTGAGAAATATTTATTTGACCGTGAGAATGATATGAATATGAATGAAAAATTAAGATGGATGAAATATTCTTTAGGCTAGAACATATTCTCAAGCATAATTTGCCTTTTAAAATTTTGGGAGGCCCTCCACCCCCTAGGGGTGACACTGTGTTTGGATTCAAGAAACTCCATGATACATTGAAATATACTTATCTGAATAAAAATAAAATATATCATGTTATTATCGGTTCTAACCTTTCAATGCACGAAGATAAGAGACTATTGAAAACTCTAAGGAAACATCATGCTGCAATTGAATATACTTTGGATGATCTTATGGTCATTAACCCAAGTGTGTCGGCACAAAATTCATATGGAGCGTGATGCTAAACCTATTATTAATCATCAATGCCACATAAATTCCAAGAAATGCGGCATTACTGTTGTTCCTAATGATAAAAATGAACTTACCACGCAAAGAGTTGTTACTGGTTATAGGTTGATTATTGATTTTAGAAAGTTAAATAAGGCTACTAGAAAAGATCCTTATCATTTGCATTTCATTGATTAAATGTTAGAAAAATAATCTAAGCATACATATTTTTTGGTTTGTTTGTCAGGTTTTGGTTTTCCTTCAAACACATGTCTACTACTCAGTACAACACATGTGAGTTGTTTTGATACACGTTGGACATTTTTCGAATACGTGACGTATATTTTTTTTGAAACACATTTTCTGAACATTTTTTTGATTACATGATAACATTTTTCCAAATACACAATGTACATTTTATAATTGTAACAAGCATTTTCTTAAACTACACGACCATTTTTTTACAGTGTATGAACATTTTTGAAAAATTCATGGACATTTTTTCGATACACATGAATGTTTTCTTTAAATTGTCACACAAATTTTGTAATGGTAATAAACTTTTATTTAACCTACTGGACCCTTTTCTTATGTTGTATAAACCTTTTTTAAATGTCACAAACATTTTCTTGAATCACATGAATTTGCCTTTAGAAGGTCAAGTTTATTTCGATGAAACAAATCTCCTTTTACATTACTGTAATGCCCAGGATGGAGTTATACCTCCTACGTGTCGAGGCACGACTTAAAGGCATAAGTCCATCCTAGAATGATCTCAAGTTTGGTATCTTTGCACGACTCGTGTAAAAGAGGGATTAAATTGCAAAAGGAGATAGTTGGCTTACACTCGCCACTTCACACAATACATTACATAACAATCATCATACAGAACATCACAACCCGACTACGGGTGAAGAACCAAAAGAAAGATACCAAAACAACATAAAGCCACAGGTCAGGATCGAATCCTAGTAGAAACCACTACTGAACATCGAAACGTCTCAAGCAACGGACAAGCTCTTCATCGAGCTCCCGGTGAAGAACTGATCCAACTCCTGCATCAAACTCGGCTGAACCTGCAACTGGTGTGGTGAAGTAACTGTGAGCCACAGAGGACTCAGCAATCCCGTTCCCGGGTAACAAGACTATTTAAGCCTTGGGTGAGGATAAGGCTGAGGAAAGAACGAGAGGTGAAGGAAACAAAACAAGAGTCTGCAGCAGCAACTAGCACTAACTTACGTAATAGAGAGCGAGAAGAGAATAGCATCGGTCGAAAGATGATCACGAAGTGATCCTAGCTACAACCGGTCAAACATAACCCCACCGTGTTCAACTCCCGAATCCCTATTCGGAAATTGACAGTCACGGTACACACGCTGGTAGTGTATTGAAACATTGTGTCATGTTATCTACAACCGGAATTAACAAGCTCCCATCTGCCACATAACCGCGGGCACGGCTTTCGAAAGTTCAAACCCTGCAGGGGTGTTCCAACTTGACCCATTACAAGCCCACGATCCGCGGAGTCGCAACTCCATAGGTGGGAAGACCCGAGTATTCTCGGAATCCCGTGCTCAAGTTAAACCGAACTAAGGTAAGGCTAATCCAGCAAATCCTCCCGGCGTGCCGACACCCTGATAGTAGCCGCGCGTATCTCGTCTCAGGCCACGACCGGATGAGCAGTACGTACAGATACCGAAGATCCCAGCGAACTGGGTGGTATCCGCAAGTGGCTCTAGTTTGGGACCAACACCATCGGCACTGGCCCCCCCTGCTATGTAGAAATAAAGGATCCTCGAGGGAGCGACCCCCTATGCAAATTTAATTAATTAATTAAGTTGTTATTATGAGGCAAATAGTACCAATGTTGGGATTTGCTGGAAAAGACTTAGCACTTAGCGGTTTATCAAGGGGGGCCCATACACCCCAACCGTGTTAGGAACGCATAATCAAGGAACATAACACCGGTTTATACGGTTCCTAACGGCATGAGTGGAACAAAACACCAAGCAAAAGGCTTAGCCTTCCACCCTGCCAGTATATAGATGATTTCATTTTTAAGCATTTATATAGTGTGATATAACCCAACCAAACTTCAACATGAAGCAAGCATCTTCAATCTTCACCTGCAACTAACAATGCTATAAGAGGGCTGAGCGAAGCGTACTTAGCCAAGCAACGGTTTGCATAGGTAGGTTGGTTAAACATGGCAATTGGTTACAAGTAGGAGGCTGACAAGAAGACATGGGCATCGAGGCAAAACTATAGAGCGGAACTACTAGCAATAGGCAAAGATAGTAATGGTATCCGGGTTCGGTCATCTTGCCTGGAATCCACAAGGGAGAAGAACGGAACCAAGAAGAAGACGGAGCAACAGTCGAGAGGATCCTCACAACTCCGGAACGAAACCGAAGCTATCAAGAGAAGCAAACCGGAAAGAAAGAAACAACACGGTAAACACACAATCATAAACATGGCATACGATGCACAAGCAAGTATGATGCATGTCCGGTTTAAATATGCATGGCATGGCAAAGTGCACAAACAAAACTACAAGTTAAGTGGAGATCAATATGCAACGAGTTGCATATTGACGAAACACCACATTTAATTATTTAATTGACTCTTGTTTATTTACAAGACAAGATTTAATGTTTTTAACATGGCAAGAGGTGAAGCATAAAGAAACTACACTATTAAACAATTTAAATGAGGCCGGAAATAACAACAACATATCCGGAAAATCCCCATGTGCATATTTAATAATTATAAGCAAACAACAATTAAACATTCAAGGTTGTTAACATGATGCGGATGACATGATCAAGTTTATGCAAGTTTTATTAAAAGGTTGACTTAAAAGAGATATGAAGCATTTGTCACCGTGGTGGAAGAAAAGGGTGCCACGACGACGATCCGAAAATGATGCAACGCATCATATCGGTTCCGGTAATTCGGTGAGAGACCGGTGCAAAACAAAAGGTGGAGCGAACGAGTCAAACGAGATGATGGTGGGACGATCCCGTTACCGGGTTCCCACGAGTCGGTGACGAGGCAACCGAGGAACATGACAAAGGTGGAACGGGCACGAAGCACACAAGGGAGGCATTCGTACAACACAACAAGCACAAGCGTTCAACCACGGGGTCGTCTCGGGGTTATACCTTCGAAGCGTGCGTTTCGGGGCGGTTCAGGATCGTAGAGGGACGTAGCCGTAGTAGTGGAAGTAGAGGAAGTAGTCGTTCACGTTTCCGAAGAGGAAGTAGCCGTTTCACGAGGTCGTTTTGTAGATGTACATGTCGACGGTAGATGTTCGGGCGACGGTAGTGGTACTTGGGTCTCCGAGTAGTCGTTCTCGAGCTCGTAGCCGTTCGGTCGTCGAGGTACTTGTACATGTAGTGGTACTTGTCGGGTCATGTAGTTGTTCACGTTCACGTCTTGGTTCACGGTCGGACGAGCTCGGACGTCGTGGTACTTGGGGTTCTCGTTTTGCGACGGTAGTGGAAGTAGTGGTACTTGGCGCTTCCGGCGTCGGTAGTTGTACTCGCGACGTCGGGGTACTAGGTCGAAGATGTTTTGTAGGGGTACACGGGTCTCCTGTCAACATTACAGCACAGGCAACAAACACAACAACAACAAAAAAACAACAGCAGCAAAACAAGGCTGCACGGACGAGGGAGCCGGGATGCTCCCGAGGCAGAGGCGGCTTGAGAGGAGGCGCTGAAGAAGCCCTCGGGGTTGGAGAAGACCGGCGACGGAGGCGGCGAACGGAGGGAGCAGCACGGGCGTCGGGGCGCATCGGGCGCTGCGGGATCCGGCCGCTGCGGAGCTGGCCGCGGCGAGCTGGAGGAGAAGGACGCCGGCGGGAGGAGTACTCGGGGACGGGCGCTGCGGGGGCTCGGATGCTGGACGGGGCGCCGCGCGAGGAACGCTGCTGGGCACTGGCCCGGGCCTGGCCACGGCGCTGCCTGGACGAACGTGGCCGGGACGGGGCGCAGAGGCGAGCTCGCGAGGGAGGGCGGAGCCTGGCTCGCCTGCCTGGCTCGAGGCGCCGCACGGGGCTACGTCCTGGGCGAAGGGAGGGACCGCGCCGGTGCTGCTGGAGGCGCAGGCGACGGTGACGTGCCTGGCCGGCCCGCGGGTGCTGCGGGAGCTCGGCCTTGCTCGGGGCCGGGCGAGGAAGGAGGCACCAGGGGGAGATGGAGGGAGGCGCACGCGCTGGGGAAGGAAGCGGGCGAGGCCCTGGCGCGGCGCTGCAGAGGTGCGGGCGGAGGACGGGCGTCGAGGGGAATGAGCGAGGGCTCGAGGGAACTGGCGGCGGGGTCGGGATGAGCGAGGGAGGAACGAGGGACTGGTGCGGCTAGGGTTAGGGGGTAAGCGGGCTGGAGTGGGCCTGATGGGCCAGGGAGGAGGAGAAGGAGGCTGGAGGCCTGGCTAAAAGGAGGAGGCCCAATTGGCTGAGAAAGGCCTGGAAGGCTGCCCTCTCCTTCTGCTGTTTTAAAATTACTGTTGTTTTACCAAAAAAAAAACAGAAAAACAAAAGAGGAAAAAGAAGAAAAGAGGAGTTGGGAAAGGACTTAGGGCAAGGGGTAAAATTCCCTGGACCCGCAAAAATGTCAGGAATTTAATAAAATAGAGGAGGGTTTTTGGAAGAACCTCGAAACACTGAAAAGAATTATAGCAAGGTTTGAGGCAAGAATTGAGATAGAAATGCATGGAGAAAATATTGCAAGTGTGTTACGGTGATGTCCAACAAATGGAATATTTTAAATATAGCTCCATAATTATTAGGAGGCTTTTATATGTTATAAAGAGAAGACATCTTCCCTCGATTTAAATGGACCGAAGGCCCACACGAATTATTTAGGTTGAGATGCAAAAATAAAATATGACATGATGGCATGATGACATGATGCAATGCAGAAAAATAAATAACACAAACAGAACTGAAACACACGGGCAACCCGGAACATCCGGAATCTCTGGAATCTTCTGGAATCTTCTGGGACGTCGGTCTCGGGCGTCACAACTCTCCCACACTAACAGAGGATCTCGACCCGAGATCCTAGAGATATCACCGGGTAAAAACGGAAAAGGAAGAGGTAAAACACAGTTGCTTCTTTGACAGACGAGTGAAACCAAAGAACCTTGAGAGGTTGACCAAGTTGAAAGAAAGAAAGAATGCAACGGAGATGAACGAAGTTAAGAGCACTCCGGTAAAATGAGGAACAAAGAGCATTATGAGAACCTTGAAGGTTGAAAGACATGAAACAAGAGCTCAGGGACCAAAAGAATAAGAAACCGCAATGGTATAGCCAAGGAATAAGAATGACAGAATTTGGACAGCACTCCGTCTGAAATGAAAGGAATTAACAAAAACTTGAGGAGAAGGGATGATACTTGATGAAAACAACAACACATAGCCTCCGAAACAATTGAAAGAATGGCACAAGGGGTAAGAAAGATTCAGACAGCACTCCGGTTAAAAGATAGGCAAAACTTGATAAGAAGAGGGAACTTGAATGAAGAATACAACACTCCGGTTAAATGGACAAGCAAAGAAAAGAACATGATCTCGATAAAAACGAGATGATGGTTAAAGAGAGTAATATCAGAAAACCTCCGGAATGACAGAATAGCATATAAATGAAAGACAGAATTGAACGGAGAAGAAAATGACAACATCTCTCAAAATTAAATTTGAAAGAGCATCTTACGAAGAAGGGTTGAATAGAGTTGTTGGAATTTCAACAACGAGAAGAATAAGCTTGATGTGGGCTTATGGAAAACATCTCAAAATTAAGAGGTGACAACCAGCCACTGACGGAAATATTTGATTGGATTGAGATAAGCAAGGAGACGAAAGAGTTATTTCACCGGAATGATAAATGAAGAACTTGGGTCATTATAAGCACCACAATAGCAACAATCCTTAGGGAAAGCTTTTAGGTGAAATACAACCCAAAATAACTCCAACGAATAAAAGGAGGGGTTGGAAGGATCTTCTCAAAAGAAAGAAATGATGGTTTTTAATTATCTCATTCTTGACAACTTGTGAATTATGAAACATGAAGAAAATTGTCAAAAATGACATAACACCATCTGAAAAGACAAGGTAGAAAGAATTGCACTTGGAAAGCATGATAAAGAAAGCTTGAGCTCCAACAAGAATCTTGATGAAGACTTCAAGGATGAATTAAAACATGATGAACCACCATGAGAACTCCGGTAATGAAAGCATGAGAAGTGAAAGATGAAAAGAATAAGATTCAAGGCCAGCGATGAATTAGATGGAGCTTTGAAATGATAATTGAAATAACATGGAGCTCCGGAAAACAAGATGAACAGCTTAGAACCGAGAATATGATATGATGAACAAGCTCCAGACAAAAGAATTAAAACACCTTGAAGGAATAAGAATAAGAATTATGTTATGCATCTCCTTCACCAATTTAAATTGATGACAACCAAAGGATTTGGCATACTACTTATTCTCGTTGGAAAGAAATAAAGAGAGATCTCGCACAAGCTGAGAATAGTCTTGAACGACTCACCGGTAGGATTATGAAAAGAACAAATGAATTGATACGATAACAACGGAAGGATAAACTTGAAAGAACCACCGTAAGAATATGGAGACGAACGAAGAGACATCAATGAAGAATAGTTGGAGGACGAAGTTGAAAACTGAGAACGAAGAAATCTTCTGAAATGATGGCCTTCGGAGGAACACAAAGAAAAAGAATACATGAATGCTTCGGATGGGTATAAAAGAATTCCTCATGATCGGAACAATAATGAGGATGGCATGAAGCTAGAACCACAAATCTTCAAGAAGACGGGCCAAGATTTAAGAGAAATTCTTCTCCGGTCTTCAAATGTTGAGAAGACGATGAGAAATGCCATGAAGAATTGTTTAGCCTCCGGAAGAATAAAAAGATGGAAGGTTGAGCTAAAGATGGAAATAATTGAAAACAAGCTTGGAGAAGGCATGTGACTGATGGAAATCATTCTTACATCACACTTTTCCAAGAATTTGAGTATAACTCCAGAAAAATTGGAAGAGTTAGGTAAGATCCTGGAAAAGACCTGTGGGTTAGGGCCCACTCAAAGAAAATCACCGTTGAAAAAGATTGCTTAAAGAGATAGCACCGGTTGAATTAAATGGCTTGAATAAGATAACAACCTCAAAATAGCTTGAACGGATTAAGAATGGAATTATGAATCTTCAGCACTCCGGATATGAATAGCAAGAGGAGAATGATTAATTGGTGCACCGGAATAAGAAAGCATTGTGAAATGAGGAAAAAGGATAAGATCAACACCGAAATCTTGAATTACATCCTCCGGAAGAATCTGAGAACAAAAGAATAATGAACTTGAAGCTCTTGAGCATCTTCATGATAATCACCGGATAAGAACATTGAAGGAAAAGAATGAAGAAAATATCACATGAATAAAATGGATATTTCATTAGAGAATTTCTGGCTCCAAGAAGAAAAGGGTGGGAGGGTGGGGAAAACAAAGACCACTTGGGATGAACAAAATGGACACCGGTTGAAAAGAATTAACATGACCATCTTGATGATCAAGAAGGATTAGCACTCCCATAAAAATATGAGAACACAGATTAGGAAAGGTATGGAATCAACATTTGACATCGAAGCAACTCGAATACCAGAATAAAACAAGAACAAAGGGTAGATATGCAACAGCCTAATCTTCACAACATCATTCGAACAGAGGATTGAACGAATGAATTCCGCAGGTACATCAACTGGTCGAGAAGCCACTTGGAAAACAAAAAGAAAATAAAAAGGAACAAGGATCAGATAGAACAAATACAAGATAGAAGCTTCGTTCGACATCTTCGTGCTGAAAGCTCATGGAACGTGTTACAAAAGGGTTTTGCAATCCCCGGATCAGCATAGCCAAGGATCCTTTAAGATGCAACTCCCGATCAGAACAAGTCCATAAAACCACTTCACTCAATGTAGAACCCCAAACTTCATATCGAGCATCCGTTGGAAGAATGCCTAGAACTACTAGATGAACCCACCTATAGATTTCCGAAAGTTTCCAGTTATGCAATCAGGTGTTGGGGATACACGGGAAGCACCGCGCAATCAACTCTAAACCTACATCCAGGTGTATCCATCCTTCAACACATAACCAGTCTTTCTCGGAAACTGTTTACCTCGGACCTTCGAAAAGCATCCACTATAACAAGCTATGGCAATACTCTCGAACTACCTCCCCAGTACTGGGTGATGTCGGGGTTATCTTGTCACTGGCCGTATAGGAGAGATTTTCGATGTCGGCCGTCTTAAGTATTTAGTACTGCCGCGATATACTCGTGTCAAAGATACCCCGAAGCTCAACTCCTCGGTAACAGGAGGCATCGAGAACAATATCCTTGTCACAAGAACATCGAAACAATACCAGAATACTCGCGGGATCCTAAAAAAAATTTGGTGCATTTTTTGAAAGTAGGAGAGAAAAAAGTAATCGTCAGGAGTCCTCACCAGAGAGAAAGGGGATGAGAAGCAAAGAAATCCTACTCTCCGATATAATATAGGACTCAAAAAGTTTTCAGTGTGTGCCTAGACTCAACCGTCAACGATTCGATCAAATCAGTGGGGCTTCTAGGTCGGAGAAGGCTCTGAATACCAACTTGTAATGCCCAGGATGGAGTTATACCTCCTACGTGTCGAGGCACGACTTAAAGGCATAAGTCCATCCTAGAATGATCTCAAGTTTGGTATCTTTGCACGACTCGTGTAAAAGAGGGATTAAATTGCAAAAGGAGATAGTTGGCTTACACTCGCCACTTCACACAATACATTACATAACAATCATCATACAGAACATCACAACCCGACTACGGGTGAAGAACCAAAAGAAAGATACCAAAACAACATAAAGCCACAGGTCAGGATCGAATCCTAGTAGAAACCACTACTGAACATCGAAACGTCTCAAGCAACGGACAAGCTCTTCATCGAGCTCCCGGTGAAGAACTGATCCAACTCCTGCATCAAACTCGGCTGAACCTGCAACTGGTGTGGTGAAGTAACTGTGAGCCACAGAGGACTCAGCAATCCCGTTCCCGGGTAACAAGACTATTTAAGCCTTGGGTGAGGATAAGGCTGAGGAAAGAACGAGAGGTGAAGGAAACAAAACAAGAGTCTGCAGCAGCAACTAGCACTAACTTACGTAATAGAGAGCGAGAAGAGAATAGCATCGGTCGAAAGATAATCACGAAGTGATCCTAGCTACAACCGGTCAAACATAACCCCACCGTGTTCAACTCCCGAATCCCTATTCGGAAATTGACAGTCACGGTACACACGCTGGTAGTGTATTGAAACATTGTGTCATGTTATCTACAACCGGAATTAACAAGCTCCCATCTGCCACATAACCGCGGGCACGGCTTTCGAAAGTTCAAACCCTGCAGGGGTGTTCCAACTTGACCCATTACAAGCCCACGATCCGCGGAGTCGCAACTCCATAGGTGGGAAGACCCGAGTATTCTCGGAATCCCGTGCTCAAGTTAAACCGAACTAAGGTAAGGCTAATCCAGCAAATCCTCCCGGCGTGCCGACACCCTGATAGTAGCCGCGCGTATCTCGTCTCAGGCCACGGCCGGATGAGCAGTACGTACAGATACCGAAGATCCCAGCGAACTGGGTGGTATCCGCAAGTGGCTCTAGTTTGGGACCAACACCATCGGCACTGGCCCCCCCTGCTATGTAGAAATAAAGGATCCTCGAGGGAGCGACCCCCTATGCAAATTTAATTAATTAATTAAGTTGTTATTATGAGGCAAATAGTACCAATGTTGGGATTTGCTGGAAAAGACTTAGCACTTAGCGGTTTATCAAGGGGGTCCCATACACCCCAACCGTGTTAGGAACGCATAATCAAGGAACATAACACCGGTTTATACGGTTCCTAACGGCATGAGTGGAACAAAACACCAAGCAAAAGGCTTAGCCTTCCACCCTGCCAGTATATAGATGATTTCATTTTTAAGCATTTATATAGTGTGATATAACCCAACCAAACTTCAACATGAAGCAAGCATCTTCAATCTTCACCTGCAACTAACAATGCTATAAGAGGGCTGAGCGAAGCGTACTTAGCCAAGCAA
>LR738714.1:418526190-418561894 GCA_902687465.1 Secale cereale
GTAGGGGTACACGGGTCTCCTGTCAACATTACAGCACAGGCAACAAACACAACAACAACAAAAAAACAACAGCAGCAAAACAAGGCTGCACGGACGAGGGAGCCGGGATGCTCCCGAGGCAGAGGCGGCTTGAGAGGAGGCGCTGAAGAAGCCCTCGGGGTTGGAGAAGACCGGCGACGGAGGCGGCGAACGGAGGGAGCAGCACGGGCGTCGGGGCGCATCGGGCGCTGCGGGATCCGGCCGCTGCGGAGCTGGCCGCGGCGAGCTGGAGGAGAAGGACGCCGGCGGGAGGAGTACTCGGGGACGGGCGCTGCGGGGGCTCGGATGCTGGACGGGGCGCCGCGCGAGGAACGCTGCTGGGCACTGGCCCGGGCCTGGCCACGGCGCTGCCTGGACGAACGTGGCCGGGACGGGGCGCAGAGGCGAGCTCGCGAGGAAGGGCGGAGCCTGGCTCGCCTGCCTGGCTCGAGGCGCCGCACGGGGCTACGTCCTGGGCGAAGGGAGGGACCGCGCCGGTGCTGCTGGAGGCGCAGGCGACGGTGACGTGCCTGGCCGGCCCGCGGGTGCTGCGGGAGCTCGGCCTTGCTCGGGGCCGGGCGAGGAAGGAGGCACCAGGGGGAGATGGAGGGAGGCGCACGCGCTGGGGAAGGAAGCGGGCGAGGCCCTGGCGCGGCGCTGCAGAGGTGCGGGCGGAGGACGGGCGTCGAGGGGAATGAGCGAGGGCTCGAGGGAACTGGCGGCGGGGTCGGGACGAGCGAGGGAGGAACGAGGGACTGGTGCGGCTAGGGTTAGGGGGTAAGCGGGCTGGAGTGGGCCTGATGGGCCAGGGAGGAGGAGAAGGAGGCTGGAGGCCTGGCTAAAAGGAGGAGGCCCAATTGGCTGAGAAAGGCCTGGAAGGCTGCCCTCTCCTTCTGCTGTTTTAAAATTACTGTTGTTTTACCAAAAAAAAACAGAAAAACAAAAGAGGAAAAAGAAGAAAAGAGGAGTTGGGAAAGGACTTAGGGCAAGGGGTAAAATTCCCTGGACCCGCAAAAATGTCAGGAATTTAATAAAATAGAGGAGGGTTTTTGGAAGAACCTCGAAATACTGAAAAGAATTATAGCAAGGTTTGAGGCAAGAATTGAGATAGAAATGCATGGAGAAAATATTGCAAGTGTGTTACGGTGATGTCCAACAAATGGAATATTTTAAATATAGCTCCATAATTATTAGGAGGCTTTTATATGTTATAAAGAGAAGACATCTTCCCTCGATTTAAATGGACCGAAGGCCCACACGAATTATTTAGGTTGAGATGCAAAAATAAAATATGACATGATGGCATGATGACATGATGCAATGCAGAAAAATAAATAACACAAACAGAACTGAAACACACGGGCAACCCGGAACATCCGGAATCTCTGGAATCTTCTGGAATCTTCTGGGACGTCGGTCTCGGGCGTCACAATTACACAAACATTTTTTTACATTGCATACAATATTTCGAAAATGTCAGGAACACATTTTTATAAACTCAAGAATATTTTATTAAATATAACTTGCATTTTTTAATGTAAATTTTTTATGGATACATGGATATTTTTGTACATTGTATAAACACTTTATGAGATGTTATGTACATTTGTTAAAAGCATGTATTTAGTTAGACATCTTAATTTTTTCTACATATGATTAAAATTTTCTATACATGTTTTGCATTTTTCAAATGCATGATTAATTCTTTTTCCAATTTTGTATAAAGTGTTTATTATATATATATATATATATATATATATATATATATTTTTTTAAATATAAACAATAGTAAATAAAAAAGAAACATAAATGCAAGATGAAAGTAAAAGGAAAAATAATAATAAAACATGAGTGACGTCCCCTAGAAAAAAAACATGAGTCACGTCGCCGGAACGCCAGCGGCAATGCCAGCACCAAAATGATGTAGGTTCAAATGCACTAATCCCTCTAAAATATCGTAATTTCATGCGCAAATACGAGTAGAACTAGGCTTGCACTCAAAAAAACTGTGGGGTCACCCCACAGGTTACACATGGAATCGCCACAGCATGACGCAACTATTGGGCCGGAGCGCCCACCGCTCCCGTTGGCAGCCCTATGCTAAGAATCACAAAGGGCGGCAGATAACTGCGTTCGTCGCATACGCCCTATGTTCGCTATGTTCCATAGGAAAGAAGTATAGTTTTCACCACTAAATCGATCCCAATGCCTCTATAACCTCGTGAGGTCGATTTTGGTCTAATTTACACCCTCAAAGTGTCAATATTGGTTTAATCTAGCCCTAAGTGGTCTAGTGTCACATCAATTGTCGTTTTATATCTGGTTTCTGTTTATTTGATGTTGAGTTGGCACTGATGTGGAACCTGGTCACTCGTTTCCCAGCCGACACTTACATTTCGTAAACTAGATGATTTCCCGCGCGCTGCGGCGGGGACCTGCTAACAAATTCATGTAAGGAAAATGTATTTGTTGTACCATGAAAACTTGAAACCATTGATAATTAAATTATTTCAGGGAAACCTTTATGTATAACTAAGTTTTAAACATCTGACTAAAAGTTTGACTCGACTAAACACAGTTGAGATAGATGTTGTATTCGTCAAGAAGATGGAATGATGGTATCAAACAAAAAAAGTGACCAATAGTAAAAAAAAGTGAAAAAGTTATCCATCATAACTTTTTTGTTTGGATAATGAAATAGATGGCACTCATTAATCCTCGGTAGAACATGAATCTAGCTCATCAATTTATACTTGAAGAGGGCATTTCATTATAAGGACAAACAATTGAGTCACGGAAAGCAAGTGGGTAGATTTTAAAAGCCAATTGAATCTGTTTCACCATTGCTTATTTATACATAATCTTTTGTTACTTTTCACTATGAAGTCTCATTGGAAGTTGAAATTCCTTGTTACATAGCTCTAATCGTAGGATCTTGAACGTTGGACTATGGGCATCTCCAAGGCCGAGCTATAAATTTCTTCGGTATATGTCCATTTTTTCGTCCGGACGTGGTCCCCGCACATGATATGGGCGAGAGCAATCCAATGCTAATTGCACATTATCCGGGTGTGAGGAAAAAAGTAGGTGGGGACCATGCATGTGGTGGAATATTTGTGTGTTGGGAGGAAATAGAAGAGGGGACCATGCATGTGCGAATAGGAGGAGAGAGAGAAGAGGGAACATGCATGTCCGGAATCTGGCAAAGCCCCCCATGTTTGCTTCCAAAATACCAGAATTTAGATGTCCGGACAGTTTTACGGACTCATACAGGTCCTCATTGAATTGCAAAAGTGAACAAATGTATCCGGCCGAACATATACCAGTGTTTTTGGGATCTCCCTTGGAGATGCCCTTAGGTGACAATAGTTTATTGTGTAGCATCACAAGAAACATATGCTAATCTAAACCAAACATAAAGTATAGATGTTAAGGCTTACAAAGTTCCTGTTATAAAGTAGCGCTTGTTGAGTTGGTGCCCTTAGCAGTAACCTATTTGCAAGACCTTGTGTGTGTGGGCGTGAGTCTGTACACTTTGTGTGAATATTGTTAGGTTGCGACAGTTGCTTTATATATAAAGCAAGACGAAAGTCTTTTCGGTACTAAAGTAGCCTCAGTTAGATCTTCACAATGAAACTACAAGAGAGTAAAAACTGAAAAATGAGGATTTGCTGACCATCAACGAACACAGTGCAAATTCACTCAAGATCATTACGATCCATTTGTATCAAGGCTATCACTACAAAAACCGTGAAAAAAATCTACTTTTTTCCGGAACAACAAGCCCACCATTCCCATTACTCCCAAAGCAACAGAGCGATCACGAACACATGATGCAACCGAGCCTTTGCCCTTAACACAAACAATATTCGATCCCATGTCCAACGAAAAAACCTGAAGTCATCGCTTGATTCTGATGGAGACGGATTCGCGATGATCGACAACAGCGTAGCCCAAGCCGCAGAATACGAGAGATCGCGAGCTTCCTCTATCCCACGCCAAGGTGACGTCCAACGAGGTAGAAGGTGGCTGGGGACAATAACGGCGGCTACAATGACAACGGTGGCCAGCCAATTGCAATAGGTGTGGACGACGGCACTGCGGCCCTTCCGATTTTCTCTCTACACGACGAAGTGAAACAAGATGAATACGAAACCCACTTACCTTAGGGACCTGCTGCCACATAAGCACGCCAAGTCAGTGGCATATGAGTTCGTAATCGTAAAACCAAATGCAAAACCACTCTTGACATGACACTAAACCGCTCAGAACTGTATTAAACGGGTATATAGTTTTGAGGGTCTAAATCATATCAAAATCGACTGTGGGGGTTTATGGAGATATTGGAGTGGATTTGGGGATGAAAACTATACTTATTTCGTTCCTTATTGCATCGGGCCAAGTAAGGCCTTACCAGGTGTCTCCCAATTCCAGTTTTGTGAAGGTTCTCAAACATTCTCAGGCCAATATTTATGTGTTATTTTTCTTGTTTTTTCATTCCATTTTCTTTTTTTTTTCGTTTTCTTTCCTTTTACTTCTCCTTTTTAGGTTTTGTGAAGGTTCTCAAACATTTTTTAAATTTGGACGCATTTTTTGAAATGCAATTTTTTTATTTGCAATCTTGAATACTTTTTTTAAAATTCATGAATATTTTTAACTATACATTTGTTGTGAAATTTGATAATATTTTTGAAATTAGTGAACATTTTATGAACTCATGATTTTTCTGAAATTCATGAATATTTTTAGGAATTTATGAATATTATTTGGAATTCTGCATTTTTTCAAGGGATAATAAGATTTGTGGACCTAGTTGTGTCCCACTCGTCTGTTTTACCCGTAATTTCCAAAAGTCACTTATGTCCAAGTCACTTTGCTCCTCTTATGCTTTTGCCCTTTGACCGTTTGACCGTCAGTTTTAAAAAATTCATAACTAATTCTTACTAAA
The DNA here is from genome assembly GCA_902687465.1 of Secale cereale. Taxonomy (NCBI): domain Eukaryota; kingdom Viridiplantae; phylum Streptophyta; class Magnoliopsida; order Poales; family Poaceae; genus Secale; species Secale cereale. The sequence goes on from LR738714.1 coordinate 418,531,157, forward strand.
TCAGAAAAATGCAGATAAGACACCAAAATGTTCAGAAAAACATCACCTATATGTTAGTGTCATTTTCATTCATGAAAAAAAGTGTTGGATAGTGCACATCCGAGTTTTAGCTATTTTGATACCACCATGAATAGCAAAATAAAAAAAAATATGGTGGCAAAGAACGACAAATTTTCTAAGTGCTTGCCAAGTTTCATAAGGGAACGACATTCATGGAAGTTGTCAGGGATATTACTAGCAGGTATGAACCGGCTAGTGTAAACCGGCTTGTTATAATTATGTGGTTGTAATATTCCCTAAAGGCTACAGCCCATTAGATCTTAAGGCCCATGTAAAGAGTCATGGTTTGTAAACCGCCCGATGATGTAACTTGGGAGATAAGGAAGAAAGAATAGAGACCGAGGCAGACACAAGTATGAGCCGGCCTCGGGACTCTGTAAACCGGACTGGGCGTCGCCTCTCTATATAAAGGGACGACCCGGCGACGGTTCAGGGACAAGCAAGAATCAACCCGTCGAGACTACAGGCAAGCGATCCGCTCCCTGTAAACCGACGCCCAAGCAATACCAAACCAACTAGACGTAGGCTTTTACCTTCATCGAAGGGGCCGAACTAGTATAAACCCTCTGTGTCCTTTGTGTGCTATGAACCCCTTCAAGCTAACCCGTGCGATGGTTCCATCATCAAGTCCGTTAAACCGGACATCTGCCGTGCTAATTCCACGACAGAAGTCGTGGCAAAAAAATAATCTATTTTGGAGTGTTGATTGTTTTTTTGCCACGACTTCCACGAATGTCATTCCCTGATGAAACTTGGCAAGCACTTAGAATATCTGTCGGTCTTTGCCACCATATTTATTTTATTTTATTTTTATTTTTTTGATTTTGCTATTCATGGTGGTATCAATATAGCTAAACTCGGATGTGCACTTTCCAACACTTTTTTCATAAATGCAAATGACACTGACATATAGGTGATGTTTTTCTGAACATTTTGGTATCTTATTTGCATTTTTCTGATTTAGTATGAATTAGTTATAAATTTTTCAAACTGACGATCAAATGGTCAAAGGGCAAAAGCATAAGAGGAGCAAAGTGACTTGGACAGAACCGGTGACTTTTGAAAATTAGGGGTAAAACAGACGAGTGAGACACAACTAGGGGCATATTTTAATGAAGCAAACCAAATGAAAAATAAATAACAGCACGCTTGTGGAGGAACGGGATTGACACAATTGCGAGAGCAACTAAATGAGGAGCACTCCCCCGGGAGCCTCTCCTAGGGTCACTTGGGGTGGACTGAGAGCATGCCGCGCTCTCAGCTGTCGCCATGTGTCGCGTTCTGGGCGCACCCTTCGGATTTTGTTTTTGTTTTTATTTTTCCGCATCCATTTTTGGTATTTTAGATGTTTTTTCCTATTTTTCGGCCTTTTGGTTTTGCACCGAACTTTCTTAACTTTTCGGGATAAAGAATTTTAAATCTTTTTGCTCGAAAACACGTTTTTTCTTCTTCTTCCGAGAGAGACACGCTTTTGTTTCCCCGAGAGAAATGTAAAAAATGTGTTTTATTTTTTTCCTTCCGTGAGGGTATGATTTTGCTTCTACGAGAGGCACAACCGTGCATCTCGGAAATGAAAAAAACCCATATTTTCTCTTTGTTTTCCTTTCGTGAGAGGTATGCTTTTTTACTTCCGCGAGAGGCCTATAAATGGAAAATTGTGTTTTTCCTTTCTTTCCTTCCATGAGAAGCACGGTTTTGCTTCCGCGCGAGGCACAGATGTGCCTCTCAGAAACGGAAAATACATACGCGTTTTTTATTTTTTCCTTCCATGAGAGGCACAATTTTACTTCCGCGAGAGGTACAGTTCTGCCTCTCGGTTACGAAAAAAAGTTTTCTCTTCGTTTTTTCCTTTCGTGGGAGGCACGGCCGTGCCTCTCAGAAACGGAAAAAAGAAGTTTTTTTGCTTCCGTGAGAGGCACCACCGTGCCTCTCAGAAACAAAAAAAAAGTTACTCCTGGTTTGGTTTTTTTCGTGAAAATAGTTCGTCAAAACCTATCAACATGCGATCTAGGTTTTAAGATCCCGCTGCGAGAAATCCCACGATGAAAAGGTTTGAGATTTGGACGCACGGTTTAAGATATAAAAGGCTTTAAATAAACGAATCTATGAAAAAATGAAAATAACCTGGGGAGGGTGGTAGTGATGTTTGAATGAGTGCTCCTTAATTAGTGTTTTCGCACGATTGCTCACTATCCACGACTTGCATGGACTAGGAGGTCCCATCATCTCACATTAAGAGAGATGAAGCTCTCGAACCGTCTGAGAGCGCACGACTTTCATGTTGTACTTCTATATGTACGAGATTTTTAAATCTTAATTGACTGAGACTTAAGTTGATGTTATATTCGTTAGATCTTACGTTAAAATCTATGTAAAAAAAGTTCTTCTGCTTTTTTATATGTTCGATAACTTAATCTAGCCACACTCTTATATGAACTAGAAGGCGTTGCTTCACTGATCCCGGTCGTGCGAGCCTTTCGTGACACCGGATGGCCATACAATCAGTCCATCTCACCCTCATTTGTCCCTGCCCAACATCGAGTGCGCTCGACTCCCACCCACCCGGGGGTTCATGCATGGCCGAGACGGCTGTCATCGTCGGTGCCAGACGCGTATGCTCGGTGACAAGCACTACAACCCATTAGAGCTATCGGATTGGAGTAACGCACGAGTATCCAACCTCGACCCTTCCTTACACCACTCATGTAGATTAAGGGCATCTCTAACGATGACCTACAAATTTCCTCCTGCATTCGTCTACGGAGAGGGAGACTAGTTCACGGATATGGATGCGTAAGACCATCATCCAACTATGTTCACATACATTACACGCCGGGTTTCGACATAGCAGATGAAATTCATGCAAACTGGTTGATATTCATCAAAAAATTGGAAAGAAAATAGCACAAATCATCCATACATAACATGCAAATAAGTCTAGTGTAAAAAGTTTTTCAACGGATCGTATCGTCCAACACATAACGTCCCTTCAGTTTCATCCAACAGTGTGTACGTAAATGGCCGTCCCTCTATCACGTGGTACATCACGGTAGCGTGTACGGGCAACACAACGTGTAGAGCAATAGCGAATGAATGATTCAATCAAGAAGTTGTGGAAGAAGAAACAAAATTTACTATCTCTTCTGCCACGTGCAATGGCCACCTTGCCACAGCTGAGTAACTACGTTACAAAACTATTGGAATATGCCCTAGAGGCATTAATATTTGTATTATTATATTTCCATATTCATAATTAAAGGGTTTATATTCCATAGTATAACTCCTATGATCCTGGAATACCCGCTTTAGTGAAAAACTCATATGCATGTGTGGAATGATAAATGAAATGTAAAAGGTTCCTAGTCTCGCCTCTAGGACTAGCTCAATTATTGTCGGTGATCATGTTTTTCGGATCTTAGGATATCGTTAAGTGTAATGATGATTGTCTTGGGGTTAACATGGCAGGTGCCCTTGTAAAAGGACTTTGGTGTGAGGCCATCGCTATGGTGATTAGTTTAAAGGGGTTGAACGAGACGAAGGACACGAGATTACCTAGGTTCGGCCCCTCACGGTGGAGGTAAAAGCTTACTCCTGCTTTTGTTTCTATTGCTTGAGTATCAATTACAAGGGAGCACATTCTCTTAACCTAGCTATCGATTGGTTGTAACTTTCCCCTTTCCCGCCGCAGGGACTCACCTTTATATACACAGGTTGAGGCCCTGGGCTTATAGGAGTCCGGGCCGATTTATACTTTGTAACCGACGCCAGCTCTACATTACATTGCCTTCTTTGGCAAGTCGCCATTGGTCGACTTACACTTCCGGGTCACGCACCATCTTCCGGTCTTGGGCCTTCAACTGGTCCACCTCGCAAGCCGCCTCCTGGCTTCGTGTCTTGCTTTCTTGGGCCTGTCTAAGGCTTCCTTATTAATTCGCCAATAGCCTAACCCAGCCCCGTTAGGGCGGGTCTCATCGTGGGGTTATATCCCTAACATTAGGCCCCTAATTGATTTGAACTTGTTCATGTCAATCTTCATTGCCTCTGGTTGGCGAGTCTTCTTTGATTCTTCTAAAGCTTAAACTTGAACGAGTCTTCATAACCCGCCATACGAAGGGATGACATCATCTTCGTAAATTTAGAAAAAAAACCTCGTGGCATCATAATGGATCTTTGCATTAATCAACCATTCCGAATATCGAGGCGCCCTTTTTATCATGGCAGTTATGACGCTTCCTTGATCTTTGCACATGTATGTTATTGTTCCATCCTTTCCCTTATAAATAGGCACGGGGGCTAGCTTTTTCACTTTTTACCCCCGTCGCCTCCATGTCTTCTTCTTCCTCACAACACCTGCCGCGACCGGAGCTCCGCCGCACCAGACGAACCACGCCAGCCGCCCCTTTGATACTGGTGCATCAACCTATTGTGACCAAAACTCAGCAGCACGCGTCCTCTCTCCTTCAGCACCGTCAGGTGTCATTCTTCTCCTCCCTCAGATCTACATTAGGTCATCCAGTTCATAGAGTTCATCGCTGTTCATCTAAGCTCATCTTGTTTCTGGAATAGAATTCGTATTTTAATCCAAGAACGGTGTAGGAGCAGTGCGGTAGCAGTTTAGCCTTCATCTTGTATCCTGGGTAGATTCCTTCCTCTTGAAAATCAATACATAATCTACTAGCTTTTCATGTCACTGCCTTTTTTAGGTCTAGCAATTATATTCCCTTTTGCACTATTCATAGATATGTAAATATAGCTGTGAACTGTGAAACCTATTTGCCCCTGATAACTCTCCATCGTATCTACTTTTCCAAACTCTTTTGCCCTTGTTTTGAACTCTAATTTTCATGATTTGAATGGAACTAACCTGGACTGATGATTTTTTCAGCGGAATTGCCTTGGTGTTATTTTTGTGCAGAAATAGAAGTTCTCGGAATGACCTGAAATTTCACAGAGAATATTTTCAGAAAATAGAAAAATACTGGCGAAAAGATCCACCGAAGGGGACCCACACCCTTGCCACAAGGGCGGAGGGAGCGCCCCTAGGGCGCGCCCTCTGTCCTTGTGGGCCCCCTGGACCTCCACCGACCTCAACTCCACCTCCATATAATCTTGTTAGGGGAGAAAAAAATAAAGGAGAAGGATTCATCGCATTTTACAATACAGAGCCACCGCCACCTCCTGTTCTTCCTCGGGAGACCTAATCTGCAGTCCGTTCAGGGCTCCGAAGAGTGGAGATCGCCGACGTCGTCATCATCAACCTTCCTCCATCACCAATTTCATGATGCTCACCGCCGTGTGTGAGTAATTCCATCGTAGGCTTGCTGGACGGTGATGGCTTGGATGAGAATTATCATGTAATCGAGTTCGTTTTATTAGGGTTTGATCCCTAGTATTCACTATGTTCTGAGATTGATGTTGCTATGACTTTGCTATGCTTAATGCTTGTCACTAGGGCCCGAGTGCCATGATTTCAAATCTGAACCTATTATGTTTTCATGAATATATATGTGTTCTTGATCCCATATTGCAAGTTGTAGACACCTAATATGTGTTATGATCCGCATACCCCAAGGTGACAATAATTGAGATTCTTTCCGGTGATTGACGTAGTTTAAGGAGTTCATGTATTCACTAAGTGCTTATGGTTTAGTCCGGTACTCTATTAAAAGGAGGCCTTAATATCTCTTAGTTTCCATTAGGACCCCGCTGCCACGGGAGGGTAGGACAAAAGGTGTCATGCTAGTTCTTTTCCATAAGCACGTATGACTATATACGGAATACATGCCTACATTATATTGATGAATTGGAGCTAGTTTGTGTCACCCTAGGTTATAATTTCTACATGATGAATATTATCCGACACCTATCACTGCCGGTCCATTGCCTACGATATCGTTTCATATTGATACTTGCATCGTTACTGCTGCTGTCTCCATCACTACAAAACTGCTATTGTTACTTTTGCCACCGTTAGCATTATTTCCATACTACTTTGCTACTAAATACTTTGTTGTAGATATTAAGTTTCCCTGGTGTGGTTGAATTGAGAACTCAGCTGGTAATACTTGAGAATATTCTTTGGCTCCCCTTGTGTCGAATCAATAAATTTTGGTTGAATACTCTACCCTCGAAAACTGTTGCGATCCCCTATACTTGTGCGTTATCAAGACCTTTTTCTGGAGCCATTGCCGGGGAGCATAGCTCTATTCTCTGAGTTACTTGGGATTTATATCTTTGATCACTATGAGGCCACTAAAGGATGATAGAACCAAGATCGTTCCCTCTAGAACGAGGGGAGGTAAGGAACTGCCATCTAGCTTTGCACTTCATTCTCCTTCTGTTTTGAGTAAGCTTGCGACACCTACACCTGCTATTGATTCTGATATGTCGCATGTTATTGATGATGCCACGTCCACTATGAATGATGCTTATCATGCCACTACTATATTGTAGAAAACGGTGCCATTGGGCAAATTACTTGATGAACATCTTGCTAGAGATAGAACTATTGATTATGTTGAAGATGATGATATTTCTGAAACTGATGAAATTATTGAAACTAAAGACTTTAAAATTCCTGTTAAACATAGCTCTCCTAAATATGAATTGCTTGTTATGCCCGAGGGATATGCTATGGAAGGAGAGGTAGCTAGGGACTTTCTTGCTTGTAAGGATAGGAATGATCTTAAGAAATTACTACGAAAGTGGAAAGAAAAATCTTTGAATGCTAGAACGCAATTTGATCCTGAATTTGCTACTTCACCTATCCCTGTTACTGATAAGGATTATGAATTATCTTTCGATCCTGAGTTATTTACTTTAGTTGAATCTGATCCCTTTCATGGATATGAATCTCAAACTGTTGTGGCACATCTTACTAAACATAATGATATAGCCACTGATACGTCCAAAACGTATCTATAATTTCTGCTTGCTCCATGCCACTTTTGGGTGATATTGCTATGATATTCATACACTTCCATACACTTTTGATCATATTTGGACTAACTTACTAATCCAGTGCACCCCAGTGCCAGTTTCTGTGTTCGGCTGTTTTTGTATTTCAGGTTTTCACGTTTCGAGAACTGTCGAGAAAAATCCAGAAAAATTATATAAAAAATCAGCGATCCGGAAACAACACTGCGTCCGAAGGGCAGCCTGGGGGGGCCACAGGGGCTCCAGGCGCCCTGTGGGCGCGCCCCCCCTGGGCCGCACCGGGGGGGTGCCTGGGCCCCCCGAGGCTCCCCCGGTGCCCTACTTTGGCATATATTTAAAGGGTCCTCCGTAACCCTCAGAAAAAGGACTTCTTTTCGCGATCCCATCTCTGTTCCGCCGCCGCCGCCGCTTCCAATATCGGGAGCACCAGGAGAACTCTTCCCGGCACCCTGCCGGAGGGGAGGATCACCACCGGGAGCTTCTCCACCACCATGGACGCCTCCCGGATGACTCGTGAGTAGTCTCCCTTGGACCATGAGTCCATGACCAGTAGCTATGTGATGTTCTCCTCCCGTTCTTGTGCTTCACTAATTAGTCCTCGTGAGCTGCCCTACATGATCGAGGCACCTATGTAATCCTTATGCTGTTGCTATGTTGAGTTTGCTGGGATCCGATGGATTACGAGATTATGTTCAGATTGATCTTGAGTAATATATTTGATTCACCTCTTTTATATTTTAGTTCATAAGTAATTCTTGCATGTTCTCCGTTGTTATTTATTGCTTTGGCCGAGTAGTAAGTAGTGACTCCAAGAGGGAACGTTATGCTCGATTGTGGGTTCATGCCCCTCGATGACTAGCTTGAGTGACAGAAACATGAGTCTAGGGGATGTGCTGTTGCCACAAGAGGGAAAACAACGGTGCTTGTGCCCGCGGGTGCAAGGATTGTTTACGTTACGCAAAGTTCTTTTAATGCAGTTGTCTGTTGCATTGAGTTTACACTATGGGTGGTACTCGCAACTTAATACCAGCGAGATGTTCTGGATAGATATCTCAAGGTGGATGATTAGTAGTAGATATTGATGGATTTCGGTCTACTTACTTTGGCGTACCGCCCATGCTTTGAACCTCAACCTTTCTTGCAATGTAATCAGTATTGATTTGCGTTCGTGGTCCTGTCAATTGCCCAGCTGTAATTTGTTTACCTCACATAGCTGTTTTATCGTCTTTTGGGAGAGAGACATCACTAGTGAACATCATGAGACTCCGGTCCATATTACCATCATTGATCACATTCACTATTTACTTTTCGCTATTTACTTACTATTGCAAAACACTATCTATCACTACTATCATATTCCTTTTAACACTTTGTGAACTACAAGGCCGGAGAGATTTACAACCTCTCTGTACTCGTTGGGAGCAAAGTTATTTGTATCTGTGTGCAGGTCCACGTTGATTGCTAATTGCGCCGTTAGCAATTGACACCTACTTGTTGAACCTAGGAGTCTCTGGGGATTCGATCCTTGGCATCGTTGCTAGGGGAAAATACTTCTACTTACTGCATCTTACACCTTCCACTTGGGGTAACCAACGAGGGGTTCGAGGCCCATCAAGGAGTATTTTCTGGCACCGTTGCCGGGGACTCCACTCTTCAGGATAGGGGAGTTGCATGCTATCTTTTACCTTTGATTTTTAGTCTTGTTAGTTTACCTTTCAGTTTTTGCTTTAGTTCCTTTTATCGAAAATCACAAAAATAGTTATCGTTCTTTAGTTATCATTATGTCAGGTCCTTTTGTCTTTGACGAGGCAGAAGTTCTCACCTTTAAACAAAGAGGTGGGGAAAGTTTGAAAGATGCTTGGTATAGAATTAATGATTCACAAAAAAGAGCCACCAAGAAGCAACCTACTACTATCTTGCTTAGAAATTTTTATGTTGGAATTACTTCTTGGAATAGGTTTATTCTAGATACTACTATCAATGGGAATTTCCTGGAGGCCCCAGTTTGGGAGTCTCTTAGTATTATTGAAAATCTTGTTGGGAGTCCCCCTGTTGTTAACATTCGAGAGGACATCACCCTAGCTCACATTATGAAAAAACTTGAAAAAATAGAGCTAGAGATGCCAAGCACTAATAAGATGAATGAGTTGGATCGAAAGATCCAAGGGAATTTGAATAGACTTGATAGCTCCATGAATAAAATTTTCAAAATTTTGGAGACCGTCAAATTCCATAATTCTGACTCTTCTAGGATGAACAAGATTGAGGAAATATTTGATACCTTAGGAACTACTTTCTCCTCGATCAAAACCGAAAAGGTAGAAACTCCGGCAAAGCGGGAGCCTAAGTTCGTTCACGTTCCAAAGGCTCCCCGTTCTAAAAGTAATCCATCTACTACCAAAGGGGTTGAAATTGTAAAGACTTTGGAAGAAACACATATCGTTGATGAATTTATAAATGAATCTTCCCTTGACTTTTATCCTTTTGGTCTTCTACCTAGAAGTATCTCTATGAGGCCTTTATTTGAGAGTCCTCTTAAGACTAGTTGTATTATTGAAGAGCTTTTTGATGATCTTGATGATGGTTCAATTGATACAACTTGATCTATGCATTATACCTAGCTTAAAGGCATAAAAGAAAGCGCTTTTGGGAGGCAGCCCACATGAATAAATTTTTTGCTTTTGTTGTGTCTTGATGTTGTTTACTGCTGTAGCATCATCATTGTATCTTTGCTTTTCATATTTGTGCCAAGTATAGCCTCTGATTGCTAGAAAGTTCAAAAGTTGTGAGGTGCTGTCCAGGAAACAGATTCTGTCCTTGGATAGAGAAATTCGTATAAAATCACCAGATCATATTTTTGGTCTGAATTTTTTCGACAGCGTTCTCTATATAATTGTCTTTCGTGCGTCAGTTTTGAGTTTTTTGATTTGAGTTGCAGAAGTATCCCGAATAGGTCAATTACTGCCTGCTGTTCTGTTTTTCACAGATTCTGTCATGTTTTGCCTTACCTTCACTTTGCAAATTGAGAACTTGCTTTTTCTTTGCAAAAACCTTTTGGCAATCTTTAGAAACAGTAGAACTTCAAGAATATCCTTATTTCCAGCAAGGTGTAATTATTTTATTAAGGGTACTAACCTCGCTAATCAGATTATGATGAGTTGTGTATGAAGGGAGTTTTCAAGTGTGTGAGGGAAGATGATAAAAAGATTCAGGAGTGTCAAGCGCTCAAGCTTGGGGATGCCCCCGTGCACCCCCAAGAAATATTCAAGGAGACTCAAGCGTCTAAGCTTGGGGATGCCCCCCGCGCATCCCCTTCTCCATCAACATTATCAGTTCGTCTTTCGTTTCGCTATATTTGTATCACTTCATATGTTTTGTGCTATGCTTGGAGCGTCTTGCTTTTAGTTTTCTTTTCAGTTTTTCATAACGAGTCGGAACCCAGCATTCCTTTATGTGGGAGAGAAACACGCTCCACCTCTACCTAGAACATTAAATAGAATTTTCATGTCTATCTATGCTGTGTGTGTTCTTTGTCTTTTAATAGCTACTATCATACTCTGCTCTTAGTATTCATGCTTATCTTTTCAAGAGCTTTTATTTAGTTGGTTGCTTGAACTCTCTTTAATTACCATGCTCACCTTATTAAGAGAGTTTGCTTCCGTTGCATGGGTTAATGTGTCTATGATAAAGATGCTACTTTCATGATGGTGCTTAGTAGTTCAGGTTTTCTCATGGTTAATCTCAAATAGCTGGGGGGTTCCCAATGTGTTATTGGAGTACCAACTTGGTTTGTTTGCCTATGATGTGGTATGGTTTAGTAATATCTTCCTTCGAGAATTTATTTTGATTGACTTGGCGTATGCTCACGCATATTCAAGACTGTAAAGAAAGTCTGTCAAGCCTTCATGATCTTTTGTTTCTAAGTAGCGATATAACTACCATGCCTGATTCAATATTGCTTTGTCGTTCTGCATGATTATGACCGTCATTGCTCTCTTAGTTGGTCGCTCCCAGTCTTTTGCTAACCTCCACCTGCACTAAGCAAACTAACCATGCAATACATAGCTCATGGGAAAGTAGCCTAAAAACTATTGTGGTAAAGAATATGTTGCCTATGTATCTTATTTCTTATGAGTTGCTTGCTGAGCGGTAACCATGTTTCTGGGGACGCCATCAACTGTCACACTTTTGTTGAATATCATGTGAGTTGCTATGCATGTTCGTCTTGTCTGAAGTAAGGGTGATTTACCGTGGGTTGAATTAATATGCATATTGTTAGAGAAGAACATTGGGCCGCCAACCAAAGCCATGCATCATGGTGGAAGTTTTAGCTTGGACCTTAATCCTTAATCTCTCATGAGAATATGCTTATGCATTAAAGAGGAGTCCATCATCTATTTTCTATGTTGTCCCGGTATGGATGTCCTCAAGTTGAGATTGTCAAAAACGAGAAATGAAATGCAATCTATCTCCTTGGACCTTTGTACATGTGGCATAGAGGTACCCCATTGTGACACTTGGTTAAAACATATGCAATGCAATGATAACCCATGGGGATCCGAGCTAATTAGGACAAGGAGCGAGCACTATTGGTATTTGATGCATGAGGCTTGCAACTTATAAGATGTTTTATACATGACACATATGAAGTACTACTACCGTTGACACAATTGCTTCCATGTTTTCAAAATAAAATGCTCTAGCACTTAACCATTCTTTTACCTTTATGTTGAAGCACTAACTACTGAGAGCATGATTGTCATTCTGAGTGTAATGTGCATTGTCCCAAAGTAGCATTGTCTTTTGCATGATTGTGATATCGTTTATTCTTAAATGATTGTATCTAGTCATCACTTAAACCTTGAAGGTGCCCTTGCATTTATGTTTTGCATCACTAAAGGGGGCAAGCTAGATATCACTTTATCATATTTGCACATCATGTTCATTACAAATCTTTTTGATGTTTCAGTTTCATGTTGTAAAACTTTCAGTCATTTGTGATTTTCTCTTGAGACAACTTAATTACTTTAGAATCATTGTCTCAGTAAGCTTTTGTCATATGACTATGAGAAAGTCCTATATGGTTAATAGCATGTCACCACAGAAATTATTCTTGTTATCATTTAGCTACTCGAGGACGAGCAGGAATTAAGCTTGGGGATGTTGATACGTCCAAAACGTATCTATAATTTCTGCTTGCTCCATGCCACTTTTGGGTGATATTGCTATGATATTCATACACTTCCATACACTTTTGATCATATTTGGACTAACTTACTAATCCAGTGCACCCCAGTGCCAGTTTCTGTTTTCGGCTGTTTTTGTATTTCTGGTTTTCACGTTTCGAGAACTGCCCAGAAAAATCCAGAAAAATTATATAAAAAATCAGCGATCCGGAAACAACACTGCGTCCGAAGGGCAGCCTGGGGGGGGCACAGGGGCTCCAGGCGCCCTGTGGGCGCCCCCCCCCCCTGGGCCGCGCCGGGGGGGGGGGGCGTCTGGGCCCCCCGACGCTCCCCCAGTGCCCTACTTTGGCATATATTTAAAGGGTCCTATGTAACCCTCAGAAAAAGGACTTCTTTTCGTGATCCCATCTCTGTTCCGCCGCCGCCGCTTCCAATATCGGGAGCACCAGGAGAACTCTTCCCGGCACCCTGCCGGAGGGGAGGATCACCACCGGGAGCTTCTCCACCACCATGGACGCCTCCCGGATGACTCGTGAGTAGTCTCCCTTGGACCATGAGTCCATGACCAGTAGCTATGTGATGTTCTCCTCCCGTTCTTGTGCTTCACTAATTAGTCCTCATGAGCTGCCCTACATGATCGAGGCACCTATGTAATCCTTATGCTGTTGCTATGTTGAGTTTGCTGGGATCTGATGGATTATGAGATTATGTTCAGATTGATCTTGAGTAATATATTTGATTCACCACTTTTATGTTTTAGTTCATAAGTAATTCTTGCATGTTCTCCGTTGTTATTTATTGCTTTGGCCGAGTAGTAAGTAGTGACTCCAAGAGGGAACGTTATGCTCGATTGTGGGTTCATGCCCCTCGATGACTAGCTTGAGTGACAGAAACATGAGTCTAGGGGATGTGATGTTGCCACAAGGGGGAAAACAACGGTGCTTGTGCCCGGGGGTGCAAGGATTGTTTACTTTACGCAAAGTTCTTTTAATGCAGTTGTCTGTTGCATTGAGTTTACACTATGGGTGGGACTCGCAACTTAATACCAGCGAGATGTTCTGGATATATATCTTAAGGTGGATGATTAGTAGTAGATATTGATGGATTTCAGTCTACTTACTTTGGCGTACCGCCCATGCTTTGAACCTCAACCTTTCTTGCAATGTAATCAGCATTGGTTTGCGTTCGTGGTCCTGTCAATTGCCCAGCTGTAATTTGTTTACCTCACATAGCTGTTTTATCGTCTTTTGGGAGAGAGACATCACTAGTGAACATCCTGAGACTCCGGTCCATATTACCATCATTGATCACATTCACTATTTACTTTTCGCTATTTACTTACTATTGCAAAACACTATCTATCACTACTATCATATTGCTTTTAACCCTTTGTGAACTACAAGGCCGGAGAGATTGACAACCTCTCTGTACTCGTTGGGAGCAAAGTTATTTGTATCTGTGTGCAGGTCCACGTTGATTGCTAATTGCGCCGTTAGCAATTGACACCTACTTGTTGAACCTAGGAGTCTCTGGGGATTCGATCCTTGGCATCTTTGCTAGGGGAAAACACTTCTACTTACTGCATCTTACACCTTCCACTTGGGGTAACCAACGAGGAGTTAGAGGCCCATCAGCCACCCTATTTGCTCATGAGGAAAAAAATTCGCTATTACTATATTCTTAAGTTGTTACCTTTCTCATTAAAGGGTGATGCTAAGTTATGGTTCAATTCTCTCGCTCTTGATTGTGTGCGTAGTCCCCAGAATATGATTTACTACTTCCTTGCAAAATATTTTCCTGCTCGTAAAAAACAGGCTGCCTTACAGGAAATATTTAACTTTGTGCAAATTGAAGAAGAGAGTCTCCCACAAGCTTGGGGGAGGCTTCTCCAATTACTTATTGCTTTGCCTGATCATCCTCTCAAGAAAAATGAAATACTGGTATCTTTTATAATGGACTAACCCATGCTTCTAGGGACCACCTAGATAGTTGTGTTGGTTGGTTTTCAGGGAACGAACTGTTGAGAAAGCTGAAAAATTATTGAATAATATATAGAGTAATGATAATGATTGGACTCTTCCCGAACCAACTCCGAAGAAAAGAGGTATTCTATTTCTCAGTCTTGAAGATATGCAAGAGGCAAAGAAATCAATGAAGGAAAATGTATTAAAGCTGAAGATGTTAAGAATTTACCGCTTATTAAGGAAATACATGGTCTTGATAACCCGACACGGGTAGTAGAGGTAAATTGTCTTTATAGATTTCATGAAGGCGATATTCCACATAATAAGTCTGCTAGTCAATGCTTGGATGCGTTTGATAATTTTATTGTTAAACAAGAAAACTTCAATGCTTATGTTAGTATACAATTGAAACGTTATGCTCATACGCTTGAATACTTTGGTGATTATATGACTAGAACTGTTAATGATCTTAAGCTTATTAGTAAACATACTTCCATGGTTACCACTCAAGTAGAACAAGTACTTAAAGCAGAAGATGATTTGCTTAACGAGTTGAATAGTAAAAACAAAGATAATGATGTTAGAGTTGTGACTAGAGGTGGTAGAATGACTCAGGAACCCTTGTATCCTGAGGGCCATCCTAAGAGAATTGAGCAGGATTCTCAGAGAACAAATCCTGATAAAATTGGTCCTAGTAATAAAAAGAAAAAGAAAACTGATAGGACTTTGCATCCCTCTAGTGAACCTGTTATAGATACACCTGAGAATCCCAATGATATTTCTATCACTGATGATGACACACAATCTGGTGATGAACATGAACCTAGTGATAATGTTAATAATGATGTTCATACTCATGCTCAACCTAATAATGATAATGATGTAGGGATTGAACCTCCTGTTGATCTTGATAACCCACAATCTAAGAATCAATGTTATGATAAGAGAGACTTTGTTGCTAGAAAACATGTTTAAGAAAGAGAACCATGGGTTCAGAAACTGATACGTCTCCAATGTATCTACTTTTCCAAAAACTTTTGCCCTTGTTTTGGACTCTAACTTGCATGATTTGAATGGAACTAACCCGGACAGGCGCTGTTTTCAGCAGAATTGCCATGGTGTTTATTTTGTGCAGAAATAAAAGTTCTCGGAATGACCTAAAAATCAACAAAGAATTATTTTGGAAAATATAAAAAATATTTGTGGAAAGATCCAAGCCATGGGGCCCACACCCTATCCACGAGGTTGGGAGGCGCGCCCCTGCCTCGTGGGCCCCCTGCTGCTCCACCGACGTACCCCCGGACTCCATATATTCACTTTCGGGGAGAAAAAAATCAGAGAGGAAGAATTATCGTGTTTTACGACACGGAGCCGCCTCCAAGACCTAATCTCTCTCGGGAGGGCTGATCTAGAGTCCGTTCGGGGCTCCAGAGAGGGGAGATCGTCGCCATCGTCATCATCAACCTTCCCCCATCACCAATTCCATGATGCTCACCGCCGTGCATGCATAATCCCATCATAGGCTTGCTCGACGGTGATGGGTTGGATGGGATTTACCATGTAATCAAGTTAGTTTTGTTAGGGTTTGATCCCGAGTATCCACTATGTTCTAAGATTGATGTTGTTATTACTTTGCCATGCTTAATGCTTGTCACTAGGGCTCGAGTGCCATGATTTCTGATCTGAACCTATTATGGTTTCATGAATATATGTGTGTTCTTGATCCTATCTTGCAAGTCTATAGTCACCTACTATGTGTTATGATCCGGCAACCCCGAAGTGACAACAATCGGGACCAGTCCCGGTGATGAACGTAGTTTGAGGAGTTCATCTATTCACTATGTGTTAATGCTTTGGTCCGGTACTCAATTAAAAGGAGTCCTTAATATCCCTTAGTTTCCACTAGGACCCCTCTACCACGGGAGGGTAGGACAAAAGATGTCATGCAAGTTCTTCTCCATAAGCACATATGACTATATTCGGAATACATGCCTACATTACATAGATGAACTGGACCTAGTTCCGTGTCACCCTAGGTTATAACTTTTACATGAGGAATCTCATCCGACATAATTCCTCATCACCAATCCAATGCCTACGAGGTTTTCACATATTGCTTGTTGCGTGTTTACTTTTCCGCTGCTACTGTTACAAAAACTACCAAAACACTACCGTTACTTTTATTGCTGAAATCACTATTTCCATATTACCTTGCTACTAAACTACCTTGCTACAGATACTAAGTTTCCAGGTGTGGTTGAATTGACAACTCAGCTGCTAATACTTAAGAGTATTCTTTGGCTCCCCTTGTGTCGAATCAATAAATTTGGGTTGAATACTTTACCCTCGAAAACTGTTGCGATCCCCTACACTTGTGGGTTATCAAGACTATTTTCTGGCGCCGTTGCCGGGGAGCATAGCTATATTCTTTAAGTCACATGGGATTTATATCTGTTGATCACTATGAAGAACTTGAAGGACTCAAAAACCAAGATCTTTCCCTCAACTACGAGGGGAGGTATGCCATCTAGCTCTACACTCGATTCACCCTCTGTTATGAGTAAATTTGCGACACCTACTCTTGCTATTGAATCTTATATGTCGCATGTTCTTGATGATGCCACTTCTGCTATGTATGATGAAACTACTTCTATGCTTGATAATACTGTTCCACTAGGTGAATTTCTAGATGAACAAATTGCTAAGGTTAGGAAGAATGCAAATATTGAAACTGATAATATTTATGAAAGTGATGATGAAGCTTCTCCCCCTAGATATGAACTGCCTGTTATTCCTGAGGGTTATGTTATGGATGAAGAAACTGCTAGAGACTTTCTTGCTTGCAATGATAGATATGATCTTAAGAAATTATTAGCTAAGCTGAAAGAAAAGTCTTTGAATGCTAGAATGAAATGTGACCCCGCTTTTGCTACTTCACCTATCTTTGTTACTGATAAGGATTATGATTTATCTGTTGATCCTGAGTTAATTACTTTCTTTGAATATGATCCTTTCCATGGCTATGAATCTGAAACTGTTGTGGCACATCTTACTAAGTTGAATGATATAGCCACCCTGTTTACCAACGATGAAAAGATTCGTTATTACTATATCCTTAAGTTATCCCATTCTCGTTAAAGTGTGATGCTAAGACATGGTTTAATTCTCTTGATCCTGGTTGTGTGCGTAGTACCCGGGATATGATTTATTACTTATCTGCTAAATATTTTCCCGCTCATAAGAAACAAGCTGCCTTACGGGAAATATATAACTTTGTGAAAATTAAAGAAGAGAGTCTCCCACAAGCTTGGGGGAGGCTTCTCTAATTACTTAATGATTTGCCTGATCATCCTCTTCAGAGGAATGAAATACTTGATGTCTTTTATAATGGACTAACCGATGCTTCCAGAGACCACCTGGATAGTTGTGCTGGTTGTGTTTTCAGGGGAAGAACAGTTGATCAAGCTGAATTACTATTGAATAATATGCTGGCCAATGAAAATAATTGGACACTTCCTGAACCAGCCCCTAAGCCAACTCCAAAGAAAAGGGGTGTTTTGTTTCTCAGTCCTGAAGATATGCAAGAGGCAAAGAAATCTATGAAAGAAAAATGTATTAAAGCTGAAGATGTTAAGAATTTACCGCCTATTGAAGAAATACATGGTCTTGATAACCCGACACAGGTAGTAAAGGTAAATTCTCTTTATAGGTTTGATGAAGGTGTCATTCCTCGTTATAAGTCTGGTAGCCAATGCTTAGATGAGTTTGACAATTTTATTGTGAAGCAAGAAAACTTCAATGCTTATGTTGGTAGAAAATTGCAACGTAATGCCTATATGATTGAACGCTTGAGTGATTATATGTCTAGAGTTAAAGGTGAATTGAAACTCATTAGTAAACATGCTTCTATGGTTACCACTCAGGCAGAACAAGTACTTAAGGCTCAGAATGATTTACTCAATGAATTAAATAGTAAGAATAATGACTATGCTGTTAGAGTTGCAACTAGAGGTGGTAAAGTGACTCAGGAACCTTTGTATCCTGAAGGCCACCCTAAGAGAATTGAGCAAGATTCTCAGAGAGCTAATTTAGATACACTTAGTTCTTCTAAGAAGAAGAAAAATAAAATGATAGGACTTTGCATGCTTCTAGTGAACCTGTAGCTGACACCTGAGAATCCCAATGATGTCTCTGTTTCTGATGCTAAGACACAATCTGGTAATGAACATGAACCTAGTGATAATTTTAATGATGATGTTCATGTTGATGCTCAACCTAGCAATGATAATGATGTAGAGATTGAACCTGTTGTTGATCTTGATAACCCACAATCAAAGAATCAACATTATGATAAGAGAGACTTTGTTGCAAGGAAGCACGGTAAGGAAACATAACCTATCTTGCTGAAATGATTAGACCTATCTTTTTGCGTATGCGTTTGACTGATATGCTTAAAACAAATACTTATGCTAAGTATATGAAAGATATTATTACCAATAAAAGAAAGATACCTGAAGTAGAAATTTCCACCATGCTTGCTAGTTACACTTTTAAGGGTGTAATACTTAAGAAACTAGGAGATCCAGGAGTACCCACTATACCTTGCTCCATTAAAGGAAACTATGTTAAAACTGCCTTATGTGATCTTGGAGCCAGTGTTAGTGTTATGTCCCTCTCTTTATATCGTAGACTTGACTTGAGTAAGTTGACACCTACTGAAATATATTTGCAAATGGCTGATAAATCAACTGCTATACCTATCGGTATTTGTGAGGATGTGCCTGTTGTGGTTGGAAATGTTACTATTTTAACGGACTTTGTTATACTTGATATTCCCGAGGATGATAGTATGTCTATTATCCTTGGTAGACCCTTTTTGAATACTACAGGGGCTGTTATTGATGGCAACAAAGGCAATGTCACTTTTCATGTCAATAATAATGAGCATACGGTACACTTTCCGAGGAAACAACCTCTTGTCCATAGTATCAATTATATTGGAAAATTTTCAACTATTACATATGATATCCTTATTGTTGGGGACATACATATCCCCATTGAGGCAACCTAGTGTTATTCGAAAATTCTCTGGTTTCATGTTATTCGGAAAGAGTTTATTAACAAGACTTGGTCAACCTTGTTAATGGATTCCTTTTGACAAGCATGAGATGGGTGAATCTAGATAGCACAACCCTCTGTACCCTCCTTTTACTTTCTGTTAATTAGATTAAATAAAGAAAAAATAGTATTTTCTGTCTGTTTCCAGACTTATCCGTGCAATAAAAAATAACCTAAAAGAAGTTCTCCAAATGCCCTGAAAATGAAATATGATTTTTTCTAGAATATTTGAGAATATATGGCATAGAGAACACAGCGAGGGGAGCCACCACCTGGCCACGAGGGTCCAGGGCGCGCCCACCCTCAGAGGGCGCGCCCCCTGCCTCGTGGGCCGCACGTGCCCCCCTCCACTTATTCCTGCACCCACACACTCCTTCTTCCTCCCAAAAAAATCACTATCCAGCTCAAGCACGAGTTCTAGCTCATCTTGCTGCCATTTTCGATCTCCTTGCTCAAAGCTCCATTCAAAAAACTGTTTGTGAAGATTGTTCCTTGGTATGTGACTCCTCCATTGGTCCAATTAGTTTTTGTTCTAGTGCTTTATTTATTGCAAATTTTTGCTGCTGTGGTGACCTTGTTCTTGAGCTTGCATGTCAAATTTCTTTGGTCCCAAGTAGTTCTAATGCATGATATAGTCTCTAGACACTTGTAGGAGTTGTTGCTATCAATCTTGTTGAGTTTGGTTCACTTTTATTTTGAGTTACTAAAAATTTCAGAAAATTTCAGAGGAGAAAAATGATAAAGAGATTGTTAAGAGGCTCTTCCAGTAAAAGTTCCGAGGATAAGAAGAAGGAAGAAAATAAGAAGCACAAATATAATCTTCCTCGTATTGCGGAAGTTCGGCCGTTTGAATGGCCTTGTAATGAGTTATTGGAAGCCGCCGGGATTTATGAAGACTTTTATTATTTGGCGAACAATGCAGGCCTCACCGACTTCCTCCACGACCAGCGTGAACAGTATCTCTTACTCACTAATATTTTCACACAAAACTTTCATTTTCATGGTAATAAATCACCACCTTCAGTAGAGTTTCATTTATATGATGAGGTTAAGGAGATGTCATTTTTGAATTTTCTGAAGTATGCAAGATACCCTTTGCTGGTAGTCTTGATGAACCATGTCGTGAAGATGTTGAAGGGTTTATTGACATGATAGCTGTAGGGGAAACTAGGCAAGTTTCAGGGGCAAGAATTACTAGTATACATTTTCCTGTTGTACGCTACTTTCATATATTTGCTAGTACATGTTTAATTGGTCACAGGAACAGTGGGAATCTTAGTGCCCCTGATATTGTCATTTTGTGCCATGCTTTGTTTCGAGACACAACTTTTAGCTTGAGTGCCGTCATTGCTAAACGATTCAGTCTGAATCACACCAAAGGTCCCGTCTTTGGAGGCATCTTTGCTTCTCGCCTTGCTGAACATTTTAGAATACCCATTAAGCATCATGAGAAGGAAGAAAAATTGCTTGCCCCTGTTTATCTAGATTATAAGAGTATGATAGCACATGATTTTATTGTTAAAGACAAAGAGAAGTTGCTTAGGTATAAATTGAGGTTTGATGAAAAATATTGTGAGATTGTTACCTTGCCTGCACCATCTCTGTTTGATATGTTTTTAGGCATATACATTGTTTCGTCAGATGCCTTCTACAAGTACCAAAGCGAGGCACAAGCTTCGGAACCTGAGCCGGAGCCAGCACTTGACCCTTACCGTTAGTCTGTTTATGGGTGGGATCCGGATGAGATGGCCAACCAGTGGCAACCATAGGACGCTTCTCATTACACCGAAGAGAGTAGCTTCGATCCGTGGCCATAGACCAACTTAGGCCAAAATTCTAAGCTTGGGGGAGTACGTGTTTCTCACCGACCTTACATTCATATCCACACACTTATTCTAGTCGTCAGTGCGCACACTCTTTCATTGTACTATCCAAGCTAGTCTCAATTCTTTTTCTCAGTCTTTTTCTTGTGTGTTAGAAAAACCTTAAGAAAAACAAAAAAAATAGTTGTAGTTTTTAGCTAGTTTACTTTCCATGCTTGTAGTAGTAGTAATTAAAAGAAAACTCAAAAAGATTTCTCGTTCTTCTTTTGCTTGTTGGGAGCTTTCCCGTGTAAATAGTTTCTTCTCTTTTCTTTGGGGGTTAAGAGTAGAAGACCATGTTGAAAAAGTTTAGTGGCTCTCATATGCTTTATTGTTGAATTAACCATGAGCCATATTACTTTGTCTTCTCTCTTGTATTAAATTCTCTCAGATTCCATCTTAGTCCAATGCACGTGCATTATTATTATTATCCACACTGTTTGGTCGTGCGACTTAAAGGTAATAATGACAATATATGATGAACTAATTGAGATGAGAAAAGCTGGTATGAACTCAACCTCTCTTGTTTTTGTAAATATGATAGTTCATCGTTCCTGATTCATCCTATTATGAATGAAACATGTTTGCAATGACAATTAGAGATCATAGCTGCTCATTCCATGCTTAATTAGCTAAGAGTTTATAATGGTCTATATTGCGTGCCAACATGATATTAAAATGGTTGTGATGTGGTATGATAGGGTAGTATCCTCCTTTGAACGATTCAAGTGGTTTGACTTGGCACATGTTCACGCATGTAGTTGAAACAAAATCAACACAACCTCCTCGATATTTATGTTCATGGTGATTTATATCCTACTCATGCTTACATTCATTGTTGATTAATTTCAATGCATGTTCATGACTGTTGTCGCTCTCTAGCTGGTCGCTTCCGAGTCTCTTTCTAGCCTTCACATGTACTAAGCGGAAATATTGCTTGTGCATCTACTTCCATAAAGCCCAAAGTTATTCCATATGAGTCCACCATACCTTCCTATATGCGGTATCTACCTGCCGTTCCAAGTAAATTTGTATGTGCCAAACTCTAAACCTTCAAATGAAATTCTATTTTGTATGCTCGAACAGCTCATGTATCAACTAGGGTTGTCTATATCTTCCATGCTAGGTGGGTTATTCTCAGATGAGTGGACTCCGCTCATCATTCATGAGAAAATGGCTGGTAATCGGGATGCCCAGTCCCATGCTCAAATCATAATAATTAAACAAAACTCTCCCAGGGCTGTTGCTGGTTTGGACGGTACCCGTTGTTTCGGGCTAGCCGTGGAGTGTGCTTGTTGGTGGTTGGGGAAGTATAAACATTACCATTCTGTTTGGGAACCGCCTATAATTTGTGTAGCATGGAAGATAACGAGATTCTTGGTTGTTATGTTGACAAATAGAGTATACCGCTCAAAATGTTATTCATCTCTATTTAAAAATCGAGCTCTCGCACCTCTACAAATCCCTGCTTCCCTCTACGAAGGGCCTATCAATTTACTTTTATGATGAGTCATCATCCTCTTATAAAAGAGCACCAGTTGGAGAGCACCTCTGTCATTTGCATGTATTGCTATTAATTTACATTGAGTATGATTGTTACTGGATCTCTTTTACCATGAATTACAATGTCTAGCCAGTCCTTGATCTTTAAAGATGCTCTGCATTTATGTTTTGCGGTCTCAGAAAGGGCTAGCGAGATACCATCTTGTTATATCATATCATGATTGTTTTGAGAAACTGTTGTCATCCAAGGTTTATTATTATTGCTCACTAGTTGATTATGCCATTGATATGAGTAGACATGAGACCTGAAAGTTATTGTGAATTTGGTTAGTTCATGATCTTTGCTCAAAACTTGAATGCTGGCTTTACATATTTACAACTACAAGAGCAAACAGAGTTTGTCAAAGATTTTCTTTATCACTTTCAGTTTACCAACTGAATTGCTTGAGGACAAGCAAAGGTTTAAGCTTGGGGGAGTTGATATGTCTCCAACGTAACTACTTTTCCAAACACTTTTGCCCTTGTTTTAGACTCTAACTTGCATGATTTGAATGGAACTAATTCGGACTGACGCTGTTTTCAGCAGAATTGCCATTGTGTTATTTTTGTGCGGAACTAAAAGTTCTCGGAATGACCTGAAAACCAACGGAGAATTATTTTGGAAATTATAAAAAATATTTGCGGAAAGATCCAAGCCAGGTGTCCCACACCCTGTCCACGAGGGTGGGGGGCGCCCCCCCACCCCCTGGGCATGCCCCCTGCCTCGTGGCCCCCCTGCTGCTCCACCGACCTACCCCCGAACTCCATATATTCACTTTCGGGGAGAAAAAATCAGAGAGGAAGAATTATCGCACTTTACGATACGGAGCCGT
Source organism: Secale cereale (assembly GCA_902687465.1). Taxonomy (NCBI): domain Eukaryota; kingdom Viridiplantae; phylum Streptophyta; class Magnoliopsida; order Poales; family Poaceae; genus Secale; species Secale cereale. Next base: position 418,554,658 of record LR738714.1, read on the forward strand.
CGCCAAGCCCTAATATCTCCCGGGAGGGATGATCTGGAGTCCGTTCGGGGCTCCGGAGAGGGGAGATCATCGCCATTGTCATCATCAACATTCCTCCATCACCAATTCCATGATGCTCACCGGCGTGCGTGAGTAATCCCATCGTAGGCTTGCTGGACGGTGATGGGTTGGATGAGATTTACCATGTAATCGAGTTAGTTTTGTTAGGGTTTGATCCCTAGTATCCACTATGTTCTAAGATTGATGTTTCTATGACTTTTCCATGCTTAATGCTTGTCACTAGGGCCCGAGTGCCATGATTTCAGATCTGAACCTATTATGTTTTCATGAATATATGTGTGTTCTCGATTCTATCTTGCAAATCAATAGTTACCTACTATGTGTTATGATCCGGCAACCCCGAAGTGACAACAATCGGGACCACTCCCGGTGATGACCGTACTTTGAGGAGTTCATGTATTCACTATGTGTTAAGGCTTTTGTCTGGTACTCTATTAAAAGGAGGCCTTAATATCCCTTAGTCTCCACTAGGACCCCGCTGCCACGGGAGGGTAGGACAAAAGATGTCATGCAAGTTCTTTTCCATAAGCACGTATGACTAAATTCGGAATACATGCCTACATTACATTGATGAACTGGAGCTAGTTCTGTGTCACCCTAGGTTATAACTTTTACATGAGGAATTGCATCTGTCATAATTCCTCATCGCTGGTCCAATGCCTATGAGCTTTTCACAAATTGCTTGTTGCTTATTTACTTTTCAGCTGCAACTGTTACAAAAACTACAAAAACACTACCATTACTTTTATTGCTGCTACCGCTATTTCCATATTACCTTGCTACTAAACTACCTTGCTGCAGATACTAAGTTTCCAGGTGTGGTTGAATTGACAACTCAGCTGCTAATACTTAATAGTATTGTTTTGCTCCCCTTGTGTCGAATCAATAAATTTGGGATGAATACTTTACCCTCAAAAACTGTTGCGATCCCCTACACTTGTGGGTTATCAGAAACCCATGCCCTTTCCTCCTAAACCATCCAAGAAAAATGATGATGAGGAATTTGAACACTTTTGTGAGATTATTAGACCTATCTTTTTGCGTATGCGTTTGACTGATATGCTGAAAATTTCACCCTATGCTAAGTACATGAAAGAAATTGTTACTAATAAAAGAAAGATACCGGAAGCTGAAATTTCCACCATGCTTGCTAACTGTACTTTTAATGGTGGAATACCAAAGAAACTTGGAGGTCTAGGAATACCCACTATACGATGCTCTAATAAAGGAAACTATGTTAAAACTACTTTATGTGACCTTGGAGCCGGTGTTAGTGTTATGCCTTTCTCTCTATATCATAGACTTGATTTGAATAAATGGACACCTACTGAAATTTCTTTGCAAATGGCCGATAAATCAACTACTATACCCATCGGGATTTGCGAGGATCTGCATGTTGTGGTTGCAAATGTCACTATCTTAACAGACTTTGTCATTCTTGATATTCTCGAGGACGACAGTATGTCGATTATTCTTGGTAGTCCCTTTTTGAATACTGCAATGGCTGTTATTGATTGCAACAAAAGCAATGTCTCTGTTCATATTAATGGTAATGAGTATACGGTACACTTTCCGAAGAAACAACCTCAAGTTAATAGCATCAATTCTATTGGAAAAAAATAAACTATTGCTATTGGAGGTTTTGAATTCCCTATTCCTACTGTCAAAAAGAAATATGATATTCTTGTTGTTGGGGACATGCATATCCCCATTGAGGTAACCTAGTGTTATTCAAAAATTCTCTAGTTTTATGTTATTCGAAAGAAGTTTGTTAATGAGACTTGATCAACCTCGTTAACGTATTCATTTTGATGAGAATGAGATGGATGTATTTAGATAGCACCACCTTATGTACCCACATTTTACTTTCTGTTGTTTAGATTACATAAAGCAAACATAGTATTATCCGTCTGTTTTCTGAATTTATCCATGCAATAAAAAATGTCCCGAAAATAAAGTTCTTCAAATGCCCTAAAAATTTGATATCATTTTTTATAGAATATTTAAGAATTCCTGGCACTGAGAATGCACGAGGGGGATGCACCTGTGGGCCACAAGGGTGGAGGGAGCGCCCTACCCCCTGGGCATGCCCCCATCCTTGTGGGCCCCACATGGCCCCCTCCACTTATTCTAGCACCCATCCTCTTCTTCTTCCTCCGAAAAAAAATCCTCCCCTAGCTCAAACTTGTCATCTAGCTCATTTTGCTGCCATTTTCGGTCTCCTCGCTCAAATTATCATTCGCAAAACTGTTTTGGGGGATTGATCTTCGGTATGTGACTCCTCCAATAGTCCAATTATTTTTTGTTCTAGTGCTTTATTTATTGCAAGCTGTTGTGGTGACCTTGTTCTTGAGCTTGCATGTCAAATTTATATGGTCCAAAGTAGTTTTGATGCATGATATAGCCTCTAAGCACTTGTAGGAGTAGTTGCTATCAATTTTGTTGAGTTTGGTTCACTTTTATTTCGAGTCACTAAAAATTTCAGAATTTTTCAGAGAAAGAAATGTCTAGGAGAATGTACCAATGTGGTTCTTCAAGGAAGCAAGCATCAAGGCTTGCGATATGCGAACCGGACCTTGAACCGCCAAGGGAAGCTCAAGTGCGGCCTTATGAATAGCCGTGGAATGAATTTATGATTCACACAGGTTTCAAGGATGAGTTTGATGCGTACGTACAAAATACTGGCCTTGAGGACTTCGTGTCAGATAAGTGCCGACAACACTATTACCTCACCGATTCCTTTGTGCGGAGGTTTGAGTTTTCATCTAAGCACAGTACTCATACTGTCCGGTTTGATCTTGATTACGAATCTTATACCATGGACCTAGAAGATTTTTGTGATGCATGCAAAATTCCAAAGTGGGGCAGTCTTAGTGAACCTCACAAATCTGATTACCATGATTTCCTTGATAGCATCACCGTGGGGGAAACTAGAAACATTACACAAGCCACCATAGGGACCATTCATTTTCCTGCTATACATTATTTTGCTCTCTTTATAGGAAGATGCATTAATGGTAAACATGAGCATAGCCACCTTTGTGTTCCAGATCTTAGTGTCCTTAAGTGTGCGGTGTTAAGTGATAAGCGTTATTACTTGGGGGCTATTATTGTGAGGAGCTTACATCATAATGCTAAAGATGGAGATTTATTTGGAGGGATTTATGCAACTCACTTAGCTAATTAATTAGGCGTACCCATAAGAGGATATGATATTGAGTTGCCACCTTCTTTTCTGGATTATGATGATATGATATGTTGTCAGTTTCTTGAGAGGAACGAACATCACCTCTAGTACCGACTAATCTTTGACAGATGGCGTGTTGTCCATGTTACTCTTCCTGCTCCTGCCTTCTTTAAATATTAGGAAAAAGGGAGATATTTTATAACTAGAGAGGAGGCGAACGAATATGAGAGAGAGGTAGAGGTCGCTCGCCTCCAATAAGAAGATAGCCAAGCAGTAGCTGCCCTAGACCAACTTAGGCAAAAGCCTAAGCTTGGGGGAGTACGTATTCCCCATCGATATTACATTCATGTTCACACATTCATTCCAGCTGTCGGTGTTCATACTTTTTCATTGCATTATCCTTGTTAGTTTATTTTTCTCACTTTCTTCTTGTGTGTTTGAAAAACTTTGAAAACCCCAAAATATTTCTCACATCTTTTTATCTTTTCGTTCTTGCTTGTTCTTTTAGTAGTTTGTAGTATTAAAATAAAATCCAAAAAGATTTCTCGTTCTTCTTTTTTTGTTGGGAGCTTTCCCGTGTAAATAGTTTTTCTCATTCTTGTTTTACTTTCTTCAGAAAAACAAAAACTCCAAAAATATTTCAGTGTGTTTCTTTAAAACTTGTTTCTTTTTATTTGGGGGTCGAGAGGAGAAGACCACGATGAAAATGATGAGTTGCTCTCATATGCATCATTGATTAGCTAGCAAGAGCCCATGTTACCTTGTCTTCTCCTTTGAATTAATGTGTGCATATTCCAGCTTAGTACAATGCATGTGCATTTTTATTATTATTCACACCGTTCGGTCGCGCAAGTGAAAAGCAATAATGGTGATATATGATTAAATGGTTGAGATGGAGAAAATCTGGTATGAACTCGACATACTTTGTTTTTGTAAATATGATTAGCTTGTCATTCCTGATTCAACTTATTATGAATGAAACATGTTTGCAATGACAATTAGAGATTATAGTAACTCATGACATGCTTAATTAGCTAGGAGCTTATAATGGTTTACCTTGCGTGCCAACATGCTTTTAAAATGGTTGTGATGTAGTATGATAGGATGGTATCCTCCGTTGAATAATTTAAGTGGCTTGACTTGCCACATGTTCACACGTGTAGTTGAAACAAAATGAACATAGCCTTCACGATATTTATGTTCACGGTAATTTATATCCTACTCATGCTTGCACTCAATGTTGGTTAATCTCAAGGCATGTTTATGACTGTTGTCGCTCTCTAGCTGGTCGCTTCCTAGCCTCTTTCTAGCCTTCAGATGTACTAAGCAGGAATATTGCTTGTGCATCCACTTCCATAAACCCAAAGTTGTTCCATATGAGTTCACCATACCTACCTTTATGCGCTATTTTCCTGCCGTTCCAAGTAAATTTACATGTGCCAAACTCTAAACCTTCAAAGAAAATTATGTTTTGTACCCCCAAATCGCTCATGTAGCGACTGGGGGCTGTCTTTATCTTCCATGCTAGGTGGGTTATTCTCACGATTAGTGGATTTCTATTGTCATTCACGAGAAAATGGCTGGTAACCAGGGTGCCCAGTCCCATGCTCAAAATCAAATCAAAATTTAATTAAACAAAGCTCCCCCAGGACTGTTGTTGGTATGGACGGCACCCATTGTTTCGGACAAGACGTGGAGTGTGTTAGATTGTGGAGCGGGAGTAAAACTTTACCATTCTATTTGGGAACCTCCTATAATGTACGTAGCATGGAAGATATTGAGAACTCTTGGTCGTAGCGTTGACAACAAAGGCACACCACTTAAAATTATATTCATCTCTGATTTAAAAACTCGAGCTCTGGCACCTCTGCAAATCCCTACTTCCCTCTGCGAAGGGCCTATCTATTTAATTTTATTGCCGAGTCATCATCCTCTTATAAAAAGCACCAGTTGGAGAGCACCTCTGTCATTCATATGCTTTGTTATTAAATGATATTAAGTATGACTGTTACTGGGTCTCAGAAAGGGCTAGCGAGATACCACTTTGTCATATTATATCATGATTGTTTTGAAAAAGTGTTGCCATTCGAGATTTATTATTATTGCTCGCTAGTTGATTGTGTTATTGATATGAGTAAATAGGAGACCTAAATGTTATTATGAAAGTGGTTAGTTCATAATCTTTACTGAAAACTTGAATGCTGGCTTTACATATTTGCAATATCATGATCAAACAGAGTTTGTAAAAGTTTTTCTTTGTCACTTTCAGTTTATCAACTGAATTGCTTGAAGACAAGCAATGGGTTAAGATTGGGGGAGTTGATACGTCTCCATCGTATCTACTTTTCCAAACTCTTTTGCCCTTATTTTGGACTCTAATTTGCGTGATTTAAATGGAACTAACCCGTACTGACGTTGTTTTCAACAGAATTGCCTTGGTGTTATTTTTGTGCATAAATAAAATTTCTCGAAATGACCTGAAATTTCACGAAGAATATTTTCAGAAAATATAAAAACTACTGGCAAAAAGATCCACCGGAGGCAGCCCACACCCTGGCCACAAGGGTGGAGGGCACGCCCTCTGTCCTTATGGGCCCCTGGACCTCCACCAACCTCAAATTCAACTCCATATAATCTTGTTCGGGGAGAAAGCATAAAGGAGAAGGATTCATCACGTTTTACGATACAGAGCCACCGTCACCTCCTATTCTTCCTAGGGAGACCTGATCCGTAGTCCGTTCGGGGCTCCGGAGAGTGGAGACCGTCGCCGTTGTTGATGTCTGCTAGAGCTACGTCGGTATTTCCCCAAAGAGGAAGGGAGGATGTAGTATAGCAGCGATAGGTATTTCCCTCTGTGAGGAAACCAAGGTTATCAAACCAGTAGGAGAACCAAGCAACACAATGTAAACAACACCTACACACACATAACAACACCTCGCAGCTCGACATGTTAAATGGGTTGTCAATCCCTTTCGGGTAACAAAGTGAGATATATATAAATATTGGTTGATAAATAAGATAAAGTGCAGCAAGGTATTTTTGGGTTTTTGGATTAGATCTGAAAATAAAAGCGAAGGCAAATAGATCGCAAAGGCAAATATATGAGAAAGAAGACCCAGGAGTCGTAGGTTTCACTAGTGGCTTCTCTCGCGAAAAATAGCAACGATGGGTAAACAAATTACTGTTGGGAAATTGTTAGAACTTCAAATAATCATGACGATATCCAGGTAATGATCATTACATAAGCATCACGTCCAACATTAGTGGACCGACTCCTGCCTGCATCTACTACTATTACTCCACACATCGACCGCTATCCAACATGCATCTAGTGTATTAAGTTCATGGTAAAATGAAGTAATGCATTAAGAACGATGACATGATGTAGAAAAGATCCGTTTATCTATGGCGTTAGATATGGATCTCGTCATTTTATCCTTAGTGGCAATGATACATATGTGTTGGTTCCCCTTCTATCACTAGGACCAAGCACCGTGAGATCGAACCCACTACCGGGCACCTCTTCCTATTGCAAGATAAAGAGATCAAGTTGGCCAAAAAAAAACAATATCGGAGAAGAAATACGAGGCTATAAGCAATCATGCATATAAGAGATCAAAGAAACTCAAATAACTTTCATGGATATAAAAAGATAGATCTGATCATAAACTCAAAGTTCATAGGATCCCAAAAATCACACCGCAAGTAGTTACATCATATGGATCTCCAAGAGACCATTGTATTGAGAATCAAAAGAGAGAGAGGAAGCCATCTAGCTACTAACTACAGACCCGAAGGTCTACAAAGAACTACTCATGCATCATCGGAGAGGCACCATTAGAAGTGGTGAACCCCTCGTGATGGTGTCTAGATTGGATCTGGTGTTTCTGGACTTTGCGGCGACCGGATGAATATTTCGTCAACTCCCCTAGGGTTTGTAGAATATTGGTGTATTTATAGAGCAAATAGGCGGTCCGGGGGGGGGGGGGG
>LR738714.1:418561948-418578595 GCA_902687465.1 Secale cereale
GGGGCACCCGAGGTGGGCACAACCCACCAAGGCGCGCCTGGGCCTCCTGGCACGCCCTGGTGGGTTGTCCCCTCCTCGGGACTCCCCCCCCCAGGTGCCACCAGGGCCCATAGTGTTCCTTCTGGCCCAGAAAAAATCTCCAAAAAGTTTCGCAGTGTTTGGGCTCCGTTTGATATTGATTTCCTGCGATGTAAAAAAACTATAGAAATCAACAACTGGCACTTGGCACTATGTCAATAGGTTAGTACCAAAAAATGATATTAAATGACTATAAAATGATTATAAAACATCCAAGATTGATAATAAAATAGCATGTAACAATGAAAAATTATATATACATTGGAGACGTATCAGCATCCCCAAGCTTAACTCCTACTCGTCCTCGAGTAGGTAAGTGATAAAAACAGAATTTTTGATGTGAAGTGGTGTTTATCAAGTCATATCATATTCTTTTATTTATAGCATGGACATTTGGACTTTTATATGGTTCAAAGAAATAGTCTAGTTTTGACATAATAGTTAAGATACTCAAGCATATCGACAAGCAAGCATGTCTTTCTAAATATCAATGCTAAAATAAGTTATCCCTAGCCCTTCATGCTCTATAATTGATCCATTCATGAAACACACTCGCATATTAGTTACACCCAATGCTCAAGTACGATCTTAGTGTTTCCTAGTTGGTGCTTGTAAGAGAAGATGGAGACTCAAATTGAAAAATAAAAATTACATTAGTAAAAGAAAGGCCCTTCGCAGAGGGAAGTAGGGATTTGTAGAGGTGCCAGAGCTCAAAGCTAAAATTGAGAGATACAAATTTTTGGGAGGTATACTTTTCCCACCAATGAGAATGACTTGAGGTTCCCAACACTTTCCATGCTAGATATATCATAGGCAGTTCCCAAACATAAAAATAAAATTTATTCCTTTTCAACCAAACCTTCACAAGCCATGGCTAGCCGAATCCACGATTTGCCTTCCATACCAACACTTTCCAAAGAATTTATTATTTGACAACATAAAGTTAATTTGTTTTTCATTTCGGGATTGGGCATCCCTAATACCTTTGCCTTACTCTCGTGCAATGACAAGTGAATAAACACTCATCGTTAGAATAACACATCTAGCTTGGAAAATATTGGCCACCCCTCACCGCCTCGTGAGCGGTACGGGCACACAAAAGGGAAATTTATTTTTAAAATTAGAGATGGCACATACAAATTTGCTTAGAACGACAAGGAAATACCACATATAGGTAGGTTTGGTGGACTCATGTGGCAAAACCGGGATGAAGGATTTTGGATGCACAAGTAGAGATCATACTTAGTACAAAATGAAGGCTAGCAAAAGACTGGGAAGCGACCAACCATGAAACAAATAATCTCGTAAGCGAACATTGAGCATAAATAACACCGAATAATGCAACACAAGTAGGATATAATTTCATTGCATAATTATTGACTTTCGTGCTTACATAGGGAATCACAAACTTTAACACTAGTATTCTTACTAAAGTACATTTACTCATCAACATTACTCACATATCATAGAATCATGTCTCAAAACTATTACTAAGAATCAAGTTTATTTTGTCCAATGATCTTCATGACATTTATTTTTGCTTTATCCTTCTTGGATATCTATCACATTGGGACTAATTTTCATATGTTGCTTTTCATAAGCTCTACCAAATATAAGTGAAGATCATGAGCATAACAATTTTCTTTCTTCTCTCAAAAATAATATAAGTGAAGCAAGAGAGAATTTCTTTAAAATTTAATAACTACCAAAGAAATATAAGTGAAGCAAGAGAGTATTTATTCAAAAATACTAAGCACACCGTGCTCAAAAAGATACAAGTGAAGAACTAGAGCAAGTCCTAGCTCATAAAGAATTTAAGTAAAGCATAGCGAGATATTCTAGCAAGTCAAGGAATAATTTTGGATCTCTCAAATAGGTGTGTACATCATGGATTGATGACTTAAAAATAAGAAGAAAAAAGCAAGGACTCATATCATACAAGACGCTCTAAGCAAACCACATATCATGTGACGAATAAAAATATAGTTTCGAGTGAAATACCAATAGTTGTTGGAAGAAAGCGGGGATGCCATCCCCAAGCTTAGTTGGTTGCTCATTCTTAGATAATAGCTAGGGATTCCGGGGCATCCCCAAGCTTAGTCTCTTCCATTCTTCTCTCATCCATCATAAGATAACCCAAAACTTGAAAACTTCAATCACACAAAACTTTAACAAAACCTTCGTGAGATCCGTTAGTGCAAGAAAGCAAACCACTAATATAAGTGATGTGTCAAACCAATTCATATTTTGTATTTGTATTATATCTACTGTATTCCAACTTTTCTATGGCAAAAACTCATCAAAGAAAACCATAGAGCCATCAAAATAAGCACACAACACAAAGAAAACAGAATCTGTCAAAAACAGAACAGTCTGTAGTAATCTGGAAGTTTCGAAAGCTTCTGGACCTCTAAAAATCTTGAAACAAATAGGGCCACGTGAGCAATTTGTATATTAATCTTCTGCAAAAAGAATCAACTAAAAAACACTTTTCTGTTAAAAATGAGAATTTTTCTCGTGCGCGCAAAGTTTCTGTCTTTTTCAGCAAGATCAAACAACTATCACTCAAGAAGATCCTATCGGTTATACTTGGCACAAACACTAATTAAAACACAAAAAACACAATCATACCAGTATCATAATTTTGTAAACACTCAATAACAGAAAGCAAAAAGCAAAAATAAATTTTATTCATTGGGTTGCCTCCCAACAAGCGCTATAGTTTTACGCCCTTTGCTAGGCCTAATTCCAAGATCTCAAGTGTTGTCATCTTTGTTGGTATTGGAAAAATCACACAGCTGAGTGTTCTCTTGCGTCCTTTTTGAGCAATTGCAAACAAGAACACAAGTGGCGATAGATCCGACCAGAAAAACGGCAAATGGAAAAGATGGCAAACGAAAAAGAGAGGCGAATACAACGGCAAATTTTTGTGAAGTGGGGGAGATGAAAACGAGAGGCAAATGGCAAATAATGTAATTGCAAGGAGATGAGATTTGTGATTAGGAACCTGGTATATGTTGAAGATCCTCCCCAGCAACGGCGCCAGAAATTCCTTTTGATGTCTGCTATGGCTACGTCGATATTTCCCCAAAGAGGAAGGGAGGATGTAGTATAGCAGCGGTAGCTATTTCCCTCAGTGATGAAACCAAGGTTATCGAACCAGTAGGAGAACCAAGCAACACAATGTAAACAACACCTGCACAGTAATAACAACACCTCGCAACCCGACGTGTTAAAGGGGCTATCAATCCCTTTTGGGTAACGAACGTGAGAGTGATATAAATATTGATAGATTGGTTGATAAATAAGATAAATTGCAGCAAGGTATTTTTGGGTTTTTGGATTAATATATATTAAAATAAAAGCAAAGCAAATATATGAGAAAGAAGACCCGGGTGTCGTAGGTTTCACTAGTGGCTTCTCTCGAGAAAAATAGCAACGGTGGGTAAACAAATTACTGTTGGGCAAGCTTCAAATAATAAAGACGATATCCAGGCAATGATCATTACATAGGCATCACGTCCAAGATTAGTAGACCGACTCATGCCTGCATCTACTACTATTACTCCACACATCGACCGCTATCCAGCATGCATCTAGTGTACTAAGTTCATGGAAAAACGCAGTAATGCATTAAGAACGATGACATGATGTAGACAAGATCCGTTTATCTATGGTGTTAGATATGGATCTCATCATTTTATCCTTAATGCCAACAATACATACGTGTCGGTTCCCTTTCTGTCACAGGGATCAAGCACCGTAAGATTGAACCCACTACCGGGCACCTCTTCCCATTGCAAGATAAAGAGATCAAGTTGGACAAACAAAACCCAATATCGGAGAAGAAATACGAGGCTATAAGAAATCATGCATATAAGGGTTCATGGAAACTCAAATAACTTTCATGGATATACAAAGATAGATCTGATCATAAACTCAAAGTTCATCGGATCCCAACAAACACCCCACAAAGAATTACATCACATGGATCTCCAAGAGACCATTGTATTGAGAATCAAAAGAGAGAGAGGAAGCCATCTAGCTACTAACTATGGACGCGAAGGTCTACAAAGAACTACGCAAGCATCATCAGAGAGGCACCAATGGAATTTTGATACGTCGCCAATGTATGTACTTTTACAAACACTTTTTCCCTTGTTTTGGACTCTAACTTGCATGATTTGAATGGAACTAACCCGGACTGACGCTGTTTTCAGCAGAATTGCCATGGTGTTATTTTTGTGCAGAAATAAAAAGTTCTCGGAATGAACTGAAAATCCACGGAGAATTATTTTGGAAAATAAAAAAATACCTGCGGAAAGATCTACGTCAGGGGGCCCACACCCTGTCCACGAGGGTGGGGGCGCGTGCCCTTGCCTTGTGGGCCCCTGATGCTCCACCAACGTACCCCCGGACTCCAGATATTCACTTTCGGGGAGAAAAAAATCAGGGAGAAAGAATTATCATGTTTTACGATACGGAGCCGTCACTAAGCCCTAATCTCTCTCATGAGGGCTGATCTGGAGTGCGTTCGGGGCTTCGGAGAGTGGAGATCGTCGCCATCGTCATCATCAACCTTCCTCCATCACCAATTTCATGATGCTCACCGCCGTGCATGAGTAATTCCAGCGTAGGCTTGCTGGACGGTGATGGGTTGGATGAGATTTACCATGTAATCGAGTTAGTTTTTTTAGGGTTTGATCCCTAGTATCCATTATGTTCTGAGATTGATGTTGCTATGACTTTGCTATGCTTAATGCTTGTCACTAGGGCCTGAGTGCCATGATTTCTGATCTGAACCTATTATGTTTCCTTGAATATATGTGTGTTCTTGATCCTATCTTGCAAATCTATAGTCACCTACTATGTGTTATGATCCGGCAACCCCGAAGTGACAATAATCGGGACCACTCCCGGTGATGACCGTAGTTTGAGGAGTTCATGTATTCACTATGTGTTAATGCTTTTGTCCGGTACTCTATTAAAAGGAGGCCTTAATATCCCTTAGTTTCCACTAGGACCCCGCTGCCACGGGAGGGTAGGACAAAAGATGACATGCAAGTTCTTTTCCATAAGCACATATGACTATATTCGGAATACATGCCTACATTACATTGATGAACTAGAGCTAGTTCTGTGTCACCCTAGGTTATAACTTTTACATGATGAATTGCATCCGACATAAGTCCCCATCACCGATCCAATGCCTACGAGCTTTTCACATATTGCTTGTTGCTTATTTACTTTTCCGCTGCTACTATTACAAAAAACTACAAAAACACTACCGTTACTTTTATTGTTGTTACCGCTATCTCCATATTACTTTGCTACTAAACTACCTTGCTGCAGATACTAAGTTTCCAGGTGTGGTTGAATTGACAACTCATCTGCTAATACTTAAGAGTATTCTTGGGCTCCCCTTGTGTCGAATCAATAAATTTGGGTTGAATACTTTACCCTCAAAAACTGTTGCGATCCCCTACACTTGTGGGTTATCAAGACTATTTTCTGGCACCGTTGCCGGGGAGCATAGCTTTATTCTTTAAGTCACTTGGGATTTATATCTGTTGATCACTATGAAGAATTTGAAGGTCTCAAAAACCAAGATCTATCCCTCAACTACGAGGGGAGGTAAGGAACAACCATCTAGCTCTACACTTGATTCACCATTTGTTATGGGTAAATTTGTGACACCTACTCCTGCTATTGAATCTGATTTGTCGTATGTTCTTGATGATGCGACTTCTGCTATGTATGATGAAACTACTTCCATGCTTGATAATAATGTGCCACTAGGTGAATTTCTAGATGAACAAATTGTTAAGGTTAGGGAGAATGCAAATATTGAAACTGATAATATTTATGAAAGTGATGATGAAGCTTCTCCCCCTAGATATGAATTGCATGTTGTTCCTGAGGGTTATGTTATGGATGAAGAAACTACTATAGACTTTCTTTCTTGCAACATTAGATATGATCTTAAGAAATTATTAGCTAAGCTGAAAGAAAAGTCCTTGAATGCTAGAATGAAACATGACCCTGCTTTTGCTACTTCACCTATCTTTGTTACTGATGAGGATTATGATTTCTCTGTTGATCCTGAGTTAATTACCTTGGTTGAATCTGATCCTTTCCATGGCTATGAGTCTGAAATTGTTGTGGCACATCTTACTAAGTTGAATGATATAGCCACCCTGTTTACCAATGATGAAAAGATTCGTTACTACTATATCCTTAAGTTGTTTCCGTTCTCATTAAAGGGTGCTGCTTAGACTTGGTTTAATTCTCTTGATCCGGGTTGTGTGCGTAGTCCCCAGAATATGATGTATTAAGTTTTTGCTAAATATTTTCCCGCTCATAAGAAACAAGCTGCCTTACGGGAAATATATAACTTTGTGCAAATTGAAGAAGAGAGTCTCCCACAAGCTTGGTTGAGGCTTCTCTGATTACTTAATGCTTTGCCTGATCATCCTCTTGAGAGGAACGATATACTTGATGTCTTTTATAATGGACTAACCGATGTTTCTAGAGACCACCTGGATAGTTGTGCTGGTTGTGTTTCAGGGAAAGAACAGTTGATCAAGCTGAATTACTATTGAATAATATGCTGGCCAATGAAAATAATTGGACACTTCCTGAACCAGCCCCTAAGCCAACTCCGAAGAAAAGAGGTGTTCTATTTCTCAGTCCTGAAGATATGCAAGAGGCAAAGAAATCTATGAAAGAAAAAGGTATTAAAAGTAAAGATGTTAAGAATTTACCACCTATTGAAGAAATACATGGTCTTGATAACCCGACACAAGTGGTAAAGGTAAATTCTCTTTATTGATTGGATGAAGGTGATATTCCTTGTTATAAGTCTGCTAGCCAATGCTTAGGTGAGTTTGACAATTTTATTGTGAAGCAAGAAAACTTGAATACCTATGTTGGTTGACAATTGCAACATAATGCTTATATGATTGAACGCTTGAGTGATTTTCTTTCTAGAGTTAAAGGTGAACTAAAACTCATTAGTATACATGCTTATATGGTTACCACTCAAGTAGAACAAGTACATAAGGCTCAGAATGATTTGCTCAATGAATTAAATGGTAAGAATAACGACTATGCTGTTAGAGTTGCTACTAGAGGTGGTAAAGTGACTCAGGAACCTCTGTATCCCGAGGGCCACCCTTAGAGAATTGGGCAAGATTCTCAGAGAGCTAATTTAGATATACCTAGTTCTTCTAAGAAGAAGAAAAAGAAAAATGATAGGACTTTGCATGCTTCTAGTGAACCTGTAGCTGACACACCTGAGAATCCCAAAGATATATCTGTTTCTGATGCGGAGACACAATCTGGTAATGAATATGAACCTAGTGATAATGTCAATGATGATGCTCAACCTAGCAATGATAATGATGTAGAGATTGAACTTGCTGTTGATCTTGATAACCCACAATCAAAGAATCAACATTATGATAAGAGAGACTTTGTTGCTAGGAAGCACGGTAGGGAAAGCGAACCGTGGGTTCAGAAACCCATGCCTTTTCCTCCTAAACCATCCAAGAAAAAGGATGATGAGGATTTTGAGCGCTTTGCTGAAATGATTAGACCTATCTTTTTGTGTATGCGTTTGACTGATGTGCTTAAAACAAATCCTTATGCTAAATATATGAAAGATATCATTACCAATAAAAGAAAGATAACTGAAGTAGAAATTTCCACCATGCTTGCCAATTACACTTTCAAAGGTGGAATACCTAAGAAACGAGGAGATCTAGGAGTACCTACTATACCTTGCTCCATTAAAAGAAACTATGTTAAAACTGCTTTATGTGATCTTGGAGCCGGTGTCAGTGTTATGCCTCTCTCTTTATATCATAGACTTGACTTGAGTAAGTTGACACCTACGGAAATATCTTTGCAAATGGCTTATAAATCAACTGCTATACCTGTCGGTATTTGTGAGGATGTGCATGTTGTGGTTGCAAATGTTACTATTCTAACGGACTTTGTTATACTTGATATTCCCAAGGACGATAGCATGTCTCTTATGCTTTATTGTTGATTTAACCTTGAGCCATATTACCTTGTCTGCTCTCCTGTATTTAAATGCTCGCAGATTCCAGCTTAGTCCAATGCACGTGCACTATTATTATTATCCACACCGTTCGGTCGTGCGAGTGAAAGGCAATAAGGATGATATATGATGAACTAATTGAGATGAGAAAAGTTGGTATGAACTCGACCTCTCTTGTTTTTGTAAATATGATAGTTCATCGTTCTTGATTCAGCTTTTTGTGAATGAAACATGCTTGCAATGACAATTAGAGATCATAGCTGGTTATGCCATGCTTAATTAGCTGCGAGTTTATAATGGTCTATCTTGCGTGCCAACATGATATTAAAATGGTTGTGATGTGGTATAATAGGGTGGTATCCTCCTTTGAAGGATTCAAGTGGTCTGACTTGGCACATGTTCACGCATGTAGTTGAAACAAAATCAACATAGGCTCCACAATATTTATGTCCATGATGATTTATATCCTACTCATGCTTGCATTCATTGTTGATTAATTTTAATGCATGTTCATGACCATTGTCGCTCTCTAGCTGGCCGTTTCCCAGTATCTTTCTAGCCTTCATCTGTACTAAGCAGGAATACTGCTTGTGCATCCACTTCCATAAACCCCAAAGTTATTCCAATGAGTCCACCATACCTTCCTATATGCGGTATTTACCTGCCGTTCCAAGTAAATTTGTATGTGCCAAACTCAAAACCTTCAAATGAAATTCTGTTTTGTATGCTCGAACATCTCATGTATCAACTAGGGCTGTCTATATCTTCCATGCTAGGTGGGTTATTCTCACGATGAGTGGACTCCACTCATCATTCATGAGAAAATGGCTGGTAACCGGGATGCCCAGTCCCATGCTCAAAATCATAATAATTAAACAAAAACCCCCAGGGTTGTTGTTGGTTTGGACTGTACCCGTTGTTTCGAACCAGCCATGGAGTGTTCTTGTTGGTGGTTGGGGGAGTATAAACTTTCCCATTCTGTTTGGGAACCGCCTATAATGTGTGTAGCATGGAAGATATCGAGATTCTTGGTTGTTATGTTGACAATGAAAGTATACCACTCAAAACATTATTCATCTCTATTTAAAAATCGAGCTCTGGCACCTCTACAAATCCCTACCCCCCTCTGCGAAGGGCCCATCTATTTACTTTTATGCTGAGTCAACATCCTCTTATAAAAGAGCACCAGTAGGAGAGCACCTATATCATTTGCATGTATTACTATTAATTTGCATTGAGTATGATCATGACTGGATCTCTTTTACCATGAATTACAATGTCTAGTCAGTACTTGATCCTTAAAGGTGCTCTACATTTATGTTTTGTGGTCTCAGAAAGGGCTAGCGAGATACCATCTTGTTATATCATATCATGATTGTGTTGAGAAAGTGTTGTCATCCCAGGTTTATTATTATTGCTCGCTAGTTGATTATGCCATTGATGTGAGTAAACATGAGACCCGAAAGTTATTGTGAATGTGGTTAGTTCATGATCTTTGCTGAAAACCTGAATGCTGGATTACATATTTACAACAACAAGGGCAAACAAAGTTCGTCAAAGTTTCTCTTTATCACTTTCAGTTTACCAATAGAATTGCTTGAGGACAAGCGAAGGTTTAAGCTTGGGGGAGTTGATACGTCTCCAACACATCTACTTTTCCAAACACTTTTGCCCTTGTTTTGGTCTCTAACTTGTACGATTTGAATGGAACTAACCCGGACTGATGCTGTTTTCAGCAGAATTGCCATGTTGTTGTTTTTGTATAAAAAGTTCTCGAAATGACCTGAAAATCCACGGAGAATTATTTTGGAAAATATAAGAAATACCTGCGGAAAGATCTACATCAGGGGGCCCACACCCTATCCACGAGGGTGGGGGCGCGCCCCTCCCCCTGGGCGCGCCCCCCTGCCTCGTGGGCCCCCTGATGCTCCACCGATGTACCCCCGGACTCCATATATTCACTTTCGGGGAGAAAAAAATCAGGGAGATGGAATTATCGTGTTTTACAATACGGAGCCGCCGCCAAGACCTAATCTCTCTCGGGAGGACTGATCTGGAGTCTGTTCGGGGCTCCGGAGAGTGGAGATCGTCGCCGTCATCATCAACAACCTTCCTCCATCACCAATTTCATGATGCTCACCGCCGTGCGTGAGTAATTCCATCGTAGGATTGCTAGACGGTGATGGGTTGGATGACATTTACCATGCAATCGAGTTAGTTTTGTTAGGGTTTGATCCCTAGTATCCACTATGTTTTGAGATAGATGTTGCTATGACTTTGCTATGCTTAATGCTTGTCACTAGGGGCCGAGTGCCTTGATTTTAGATCTGAACCTATTATGTTTTCATGAATATTTGTGTGTTCTTGATCCTATCTTGCAAGTCTATAGTCACCTACTATGTGTTATGATACAGCAACCCCGAAGTGACAATAATCGGGACCACTCCCGTTGATGACCGTAGTTTGAGGAGTTCATGTATTCACTATGTGTTAATACTTTGGTCCGGTACACTATTAAAAGAAGGCCTTAATATCCCTTAGTTTCCACTAGTACCCCGCTGCCACGGGAGGGTAGGACAAAAGATGTCATGCAAGTTCTTTTCCATAAGCACATATGACTATATTCGGAATACATGCCTACATTACATTGATGAACTGGAGCTAGTTCTGTGTCACCCTTGGTTATAACTTTTACATGATGAATTGCATCCGACATAATTCCCCATCACCGATCCAATGCCTACGAGCTTTTAACATATTGCTTGTTGCTTATTTACTTTTCCGCTGCTACTATTATAAAAAAACTACAAAAACACTACGTTACTTTTATTGATGTTACAACTATCTCCATATTACTTTGCTAATAAACTACCTTGCTGCAGATACTAAGTTTCTAGGTGTGGTTGAATTGACAACTCAGCTGCTAATACTTAAGAGTATTCTTTGGCTCCCCTTGTGTCGAATCAATAAATTTGGGTTGAATACTTTACCCTCGAAAATTGTTGCAATCCCCTACACTTGTGGGTTATCAAAGTGGTGAACCCCTCCGTGATGGTGTCTAGACTGGATCTGGTGTTTCTGGACTCCCCTAGGGTTTCTGGAATATTGGAATATTTATAGAACAAAGAGGCGGTCTGGGGGGCACCCGAGGTGGGCACAACCCACCAGGGCACGCCTGGGCCTCCTGGCGTGCCCTGGTGGGTTGTCCCCTCCTCGGGACTCCCCCCTAGGTGCCACCATGGCCCATAATGTTCCTTTTGGCCCAGGAACAATCTCCAAAAGTTTCGCGGTGTTTGGGCTCCGTTTGATATTGATTTCCTGTGATGTAAAAACATGCAGAAAACAACAATTGGCACTTGGCACTATGTCAAGTACCAAAAATGATATGAAATGACTATAAAATGATTATAAAACATCCAAGATTGATAAGAAAACAACATGGAACAATAAAAAATTATAGATACATTGGAGACATATCAGTCGTCATCATCAACCTTCCTCCATCACCAAATTCGTGATGCTCACCGCCGTGTGTGAGTAATTCCATCGTAGGCTTGCTGGACGGTGATAGGTTGGGTGATATTTATCATGTAATCGAGTTCGTTTTGTTAGGGTTTGATCCCTAGTTTCCACTCTGTTCTGACATTGATGTTGCTACGACTTTGCTATGCTTACTGCTTGTCACTTGGGACCGAGTGCCATGATTTCAAATCTGAACATATTCTGTTTTCATGAATATATATATGTGTTCTTGATCCTATCTTGCAAGTTGTAGACATCTACTATGTGTTATGATCCACATACCCCAAGGTGACAATAATTGGGATTATTTCCGGTGATTGGTGTAATTTGAGGAGTTCATGTATTCACTGAGTGCTAATGCTTTGGTCCGATACTCTATTAAAACTAGGCCTTAATATCCCTTAGTTTCCATTAGGACCCCGCTTCCACGGGAGGGTAGGACAAAAGATGTCATGCAAGTTCTTTTCCATAAGCATGTATGACTATATACGGAATACATGCCTACAATATATTGATGAATTGGAGCCAGTTCTGTGTCACCCTATAGGTTATAATTGCTACATGATGAATATTATCTGACACCTATCATTGTTGATCCATTGCCTACGATTTGTTTCATATTGATACTTGCTTTGAAACTTTCATTACTGGTTCTGTCGCCATCACTACAAAACTGCTACTGTTACTTTTGCCACCGTTACCATTACTTCCATACTACTTTGCTACTAAATACTTTGCTGCAGATATTAAGTTTTCCAGGTGTGGTTGAATTGACAACTCAGCTGCTAATACTTGAGAATATTCTTTGGCTCCCCTTGTGTCGAATCAATAAATTTGGTTTGAATACTCTACCCTCGAAAACTATTGTGATCTTCTATACTTGTGGGTTATCAAGAGCCCCATACTTAGCAAAATTTAGCAACCTTGGTGTCGGTGTCAAAACCAGCAGATCTCGGGTAGGGGGTCCCGAACTATGTGTCGGAGGATTGATGGTAACAGGAGGCTGGGGACACGATGTTTACCCAGGTTCAGGCCCTCTCAATCGAGGTAATACCCTACTTCCTCCTATATTAATATGGATGAATATGATTACAAAAGTTGATCTACCTCGAGATCGTATTGGCTAAACCCTAAAGTCTAGCCTATGAGGATTTGTGATTCTCTATTAGCCTCTATGGACTAAACCCTCCAGTTTATATGTGAACCGGAGGGGCCTAGGGTTTGTACATAACCATCTTGCAGAGGAAGGAAAGATTACACCCGAACCTAAACCTTGCCATTATATGATTACAGGAGTCCTATGCGGATACGAGAGACGTTCTTCAACAATGATCTTCACGGCCCACCAGTCCGGCCCAACACGAGTTATCCGGCCACATGAGGACACCTCAATCGAGGACTCCCTCAGTAGCCCCTGAACTTGTCTTTGATGACGATAAGTTCGGCTTCCGTATTGTCTTCGACATTGCAAGGTGGGTTCCTTCTTCCGAATATATCTTCAGCAAAAAGGTGCATTATGTTTGGCTCTGCAAGGTTAGTAAAACCATTAGCCTCGAAGGCAAGGCTCTTGAAAGAAAATGAATAATGTATCTTTACTGACAACTTTTTGGTGAAGCGTCACGTCCATCCCACTAACATATCGAACCGTTTTATTTGCCCCTAGTTTTGTGTTTCGAGGTAAATCCTCTTTGACATGTATTATCAGAATAGAGATTGTGCCCGCTTATTGTGGGATCCTTATCAATGTGATGTGAGCATCCACACCATGCATTACGCACAACCACTTTGGGAACCGACGAGGTTTATGGCTAAAGTGGGGGGATGTTATGTATTCACATCGTTATAAAAGGATACCAATCCCTTTCATCAGCCCCACGCTTTCCTCAAGCTCGAGCTCTCCAATGTCATTAGCCCTAGCTTCCCCATCTCCTGCGCCCTCCGCTCCGCGCTCCTCAACCACTGTCTCCTTCCCCGGCAATGGATGGATCCGGTGCCGGGGGCAAGTGGGAGGCCTCCACGATCACTGAAAAAAACCGTGGAGGATCTTCGGAGTGCTGGCTATCTCGCTATCGACATCGTGCACCGATTCCTAGCCAAGGGTCAGGTGATTCCCGTCCCAGAGGCGGATGAGAGAGTAGGGTTCACTTCACACTTTGGTAGGGGGCTAGGGTTTCCGCTCCACCCCTTTTTTCGGGGTTTGCTATTCTTCTACAGGCTATATTTCCACGATCTAGCCCCGAAATCAATCCTTCACATCTCTGCTTTCATAGTGGTGTGTGAAGCTTTCCCCCGCTTCCCTCCAGACTTCGGCCCATGGCTTAAAACCTTCAACGTGAAGCCGAAGGTGGTGGACAGGCAGCACGCGGAGTGCGGGGGCGCTATGATTAGCAAGCTCCCGAATACGACTTTGCCAAAAGGGTCGTTTGTAGAGACGAACAAGGTCTGGCAGCAAGAGTGGTTTTATATCACCGATCCCCGCGACGCCAAATGGGCGGCGGAACAGGCTTTCAGATCCGGACCCCCAGAGAGGTTGACCTCCTAGACCAAAAAGGGTTTGGACTGGGGGTCTCAAGTTGAGGTGATGACACTCCAAAGCCAGGTGTCCGGCGTGATTTCCATGGGCCACCAGCTCTCCTCCGTGATCCAGGTAATGCTTGCCCGGCTTGTCCTTCCTTGCCAAAGCCGGGACTCCTCCCAATGGGAGTTCGATCCAGCAGGCACTACTAGGAAAAGGCCTATTAATGGCGCACCTAATTTGGCCATTAATGGCGCATTAGTGGTGCGCCATTACTAGCACGCCATTAGTATATTTTACTAATGGCGCACCTCTGGTGCGCCATTAGTATCTGGTATACTAATGGCGCGCCGCAGATGCGCCATTAGTATGCACAGAAGTGCGCCATTAGTATGCCTCACAGGGGCCATGTGTAGCCAGGTGCTTTGGCATACTAATGGCGCACTCTGCTGTGATGCGCCATTAGTATGAATATTAGGTTTTTTTTATTTTTTTGTTTTCTGTTTTTTGCACAGGTTATGCATATATATAAATATAATTTCTCGTGGAGCCAAGATATATGGTACGCATATCGAAACTATTAGAATCTACTCCCTCCGTTTCGATTTACTCGTCGTGGTTTTAGTTCAAATTTGAACTAAAACCACGACGAGTAAATCGGAACGGAGGGAGTATATAATAGCTCATAGAACAACTTAGCATCATGCATCATCGATCATAATAATAATAAAAACTCAACATTGGTATTAAATAATAAGTCTTACACATCATTATCGACCATACAACTTCTACTACGTAGCAATTTTCTAAGGTAAAATGGCATAAAACAAGATGGCGTTTGGCTCTAAATCAATTAGATTTAAAGGGCCATTATGGAGAACGCAGATTATCTTGTCTCCATTTCTTGCCCTTCTCACTCTATTGCTTCCAAGTACCTCCTTACGAGTTTTCGTTATTTTTCGCCATTCTTTGATTCTCATTCCTTCATTTGTAGAAGAAATCCGATATGGACACGTGTGATTTGTAGGTTCACCTGGCAGAATGCTTAAAACTTGTAGTTGACCAGATTGAAACATGACAGGAGGCACACAGTCACTAGGGAGAATCTGTTGCAAAACATAGTAAGACTTCGTAGTTAGCATTGTAATTCAGTTCGAGAAGAACTAATGCAAAACATGCACGAATGTCGTAATAGTAAAAAAATCTTACCATGGTATCTCCATTGATATTAACGTAGTTCAAGACGTGCACTAGTGGGACGTATTGACCATAATGTGGATCAATATTACGATATTGAATGTAATCCACAAGAAAGGAATAAAAGAAGATGATCTGCTCTTTGTCCTTATAAGTACATTCTGAGCCAGGGGTGTAGTAGGTTCTGTCTAGCATCATCCTCACATTATTTGAATAATCAAAATAACCTATCAATGGAAATAAGTTGTCAACTATTTTGAAATAAACAATATAAATTACTAAATAACTATGTTTGATAAACTCACTTCTCGGAAGAATTGGAATCATATCGTCAATAAGGACCCAAATGTCCAAATCGTCTTTGGCGATGGAATCCGGATTACCAAGATCCATGGTGAGAAGCATATCCTCATAAAAACCATATATCTTGCAAAATGATTCCCAATTCTTGCAACCAAAAGTGGTTACGTTATCTGAATTGTACAAATCCACTTCTAAATCAACATTATGCATGGTCCTTAGTTGAATTTGCTTTGTCTCTGTAGTTTCATGATCTTCAAATCCCATCCTCTCCAAGACATAGCGTCTTGCATGACACGGGATAAACTAGTTGCATGTAAAAGAAGAAAATTAATTACTTACACATTGAAGTAGCTAGAAATCGTGCTTAATTAATTACGAAACAAGACTTGTCGTTGCGTACCGTTTCGACATCGAAGGTCTCGTCGAGCTTAATACTGAAGTAACGACCGTCTACCAGGTGAGGCCTGTCGCACAGACCCCGGTCGTCACCGCACCAGGAGCACTCCGGGATCCTATCATCGTCGGAAGACGACATTTCCTATGTTTCAAAGAGATTAAACTTTATAAATTAAAAATATGTACTACAATATCTAAAATAGATAATTATTATTCATCACGGCCAGTTAACTATATATCGGTCTGCCATGTCTTTTCTTGAAAACTCTCTGCTCGGGATTATTCTTCTCTCATATATGGTGGATACACTCCCTCACTGATTAGCGCCTTTCAGTTACAAAATAACGGGATTTCCTGAACCCTAGAACTAGCAGTGAAAAATCATGTGCTGTACAGCTTAAAGAGCAATTCCCCATGGTTCATACAAGCAAGTTGAAATTTTAAGAGCAGTGTTCATATTTGTGAGGTGTTTCACATTTCGTTTTCACAGAGAAACTAAGGCCTTTTTTCCAAAGCTATGACCTAAATCAGAAACATGGAGGTAGGGGAAGGAGGGAGGGAGGGAGGGGGA
>LR738714.1:418579280-418697787 GCA_902687465.1 Secale cereale
GAGGGGGACCGGAATCTGGCGAGGTGGGATAGCGATCGAGATGGAGGGGGGGGGTCGAGATCGAGTGTCCATGAAATTTAAAAATAACATACCAATGGCGCACTGACGCACAATGCGCCATTACTAGTTTAAACTAGTAATGGCGCACTCTGGGACAGTGCGCCATTAGTAGTTTTGTAAAAAAAAAAGAATAAAAGATATCATAAAAAAAGAGCATTAATGACGCACTTTACTGCTGGTGCGCCATTACTAGTTACAACTAGTAATGGCGCACTTTGTCTGGATGCGCCATTAGTATGTTTGGACAGGCGCGCTAGTTCAAAAAAAAACTTCTTGATACTAATGGCGCACTTTGGACCTCGTGCGCCATTAGTAGTTCGAACTCTAATGGCATATCTGTTGCTGGTGTGCCATTACTATATACTAATAGCGCACTGCTTGTCCAGTGCGCCATTAGTATCGATTCCATCTATAGCCCTTTTCCTAGTAGTGAGGAGATAAGCGTCTGAAGCATCTCTTTGGCTTTATGCACAAAGAGATCTAGAAGCATCTCTTCAAAAGCCAGAAGGAGTGGCCGGAAGAAACTGAGGACGCGGGCTATAGTACCGTGCTCTCCAGCCCAGAGGTAATAGAAAATTTCGCCGAACATATATTCCCTTTCTTATATAATGATAACATGAATTGGAGTTTTTGCGTGATATACATGGATGGACGAAGAAGGAAACCCGAATGAAGTGTCCGGCGCCTTTGCCCGAAGACCCAGAATCGCCTTGACTGACGGCGATGCTGGTCCCGGCGCCATACAAGGCGCCGGTCAAGAAGCCCAAGAAGAGCAAGGGGGCCAGAGATAGCCCCCGCCTTGTGAACGAGAAGTCCGGGAATATCAAGATCCTCTCCTCCGAAGAGGAGGAGGATGACGAGGAAGAAGAAGAAGAGGAGGAGCCCCCACGTAAGGCATGGGGGCGAAGAGGGGTGCCGCTGCTGATGCGGGCACGGTCGTGCCCCAGAGGAGGCTGAACCTCTCTGCTCGTTCGGACTCATCATCCGAACAGAGTTTTGTGGTGAAGCCCAGGGAGAAGACCCTGGCCGAAACGTAAGTTCGTCCGGATACATTAATGGCTGCACCTTTATTTCTTTAGCATTTTTATGCTCACTAAGTATTTCTCACCTGCTGACCTACAGCCCTCCCCGGGGACATCCCGACACCTCCTTATAGGAGGGGAACTCTCTAGCGCCCGGAGAGACGGAGAGTGACCCGCCGGTCCGAGCTCCATCGCCCATGATCGGCAGGGACACCGAAGTGTCTTCCCAGCGGGTGTCCTCTGCTCAAGGAGATGAGGGCAGGGTAGGCAATAGGGAGACCGGGGGTAACACCTCGACTGCCGCTGACCATGGGGAAATAGTCCCCATGGACACTGAAGACGGGGGGTCGAAACAATCCGGGGCCCTCCCGAATATTGACCCGGAACCTAGTGCGGCTTCGGGGTCCGAAGACCAGCCCCCCCCCCCCAGGCGGGGGAGGATACGATGGCGCCTAGAGTCAATCCAGAGGCGCCGGACCCTATGGACGGAGCATTGCAAAGTGCTTCCATCGTGGAGGAGCACTGCACCGTGATGGGTGCGGTGATGAAGAAGAGTCAGTCTGTCAAGGGCGGAATGAATGAAGCCTTCAGCAGCCTGTTAACGGACTCTGAGGTAAACAATGTGATGTTCTTTATGGAACTTTATTTGTTTTAAATGGACATATATATCCAGTAGCCCCTGATGCTTTGTGTGATTCTGAACAGAAACGGACGAAGTATCCATAGTATAGCATGTTTATAGAGCTGAACTGGTGTGCTCATATTATTTGAATATGCTTCACGAGTTACGGCAACTGCACTAGATGCAGAGGTTGCCAAACTAAACCAGATGCTCTTGTTGGTCAACGCGGACCTCGACCGCATCAACCAGCATTTAGATGAAACACAAGGTATGCGGATTAAAATGTCATGAAGACTAATAATGTTAATTGATTATGGGTATAAAATCTTTTATGATTTTATGTATTACAAAGTTGGCGCCACTGAGATCGACGCCCTCAAGGGCGAGCTCGCGAAGGCCAAGAAGGAGGACGAGGCAAGCAAGGTGACTGCTAACAAAGCGGCTGCCGAACTAGAGGCCGAAAAGGCCGCGTGCGAGAAGCACCAGGCTCGGGTATCCGAAGTCGAAGTTGAACTTAACGATGCCATTCGCAAATGCAAGCATTGGAAGGGGTGCTTCATAACGAACTTCCAAGCTAGCTGAGGCAATCAAGGCTGCCCAGGATGGGCGAAGCGAGTCGCACATTGCCTATGAAGAAATCAAGCAGGGACGACCGATAGCATCTGGTAAGACTTTTCTATTACAGAGCATCTTCGGAGGGCAGAAGTATCTTGGGCTGACACGGTTATGGAGTTCTCTAGGCGTGTTTGCCGATCTTCCGTCGAGCTGTGCTAACGCTGCCCAATACTTCAAAGCCCAGGAGGGGAACGACACGAAGAAGTTATTTTGGTCGCAGTTCTATACGCCAAAACATCCGGTGCCCCTCAATGACAAGATGAAGCAGCTGGTCGAGCTGCACAACATGGCGGGTTCAGCTATGAAGGACTTAATAGTCCGACTATGGCCCTCTAATCCACTCCCAAGTAGCTACTTCGGATTGGTGAAGCGGCTTGTCGAGGCGAGTCCACGGGTCGACGCATTGACGTGTTCGGCCTGCATAGAAGTTGCTCGGATGGCCTTTGCCCGTGTGAAGGTGCATTGGGCGAAGATGAGAGCACATGACATAACTACTGCTGGCCCGCTCGCAGGGAAGGAGCGCCGCGAGCCGGAGAAATACTTCGAGGACGTCATAGAAGGCGCCCGCCTTGTAGAAGGCCAGTGCTCCAAGGATGTTATCTTTGAGAAATTGTATCCGGCTGTAAAGACTTATGCTTATGAACCGATGTATATAACTTTTGCGCTATTATAATATGAGTGACTTTTATATCCTGTGTGACTGTTTATATAATTATGAAAGTTTCCAGTCGTCGGCTTCAGCCCCCATGTACATAGTACTGCGGTGTTCGGTCATATGCAAATACACTCTTTATCCAACGTCTTGGTCCGTATACGAGGTGTATGCAGAGAGAACCAGGCAATCATACTATGCGGCGTTATTGCTTTCACTTAGCCATAGGAATTTGACAAGTGTGGCTAGGTACTAGCCTCTGGTGTAGATATGATATTCCCTATTTAAGGTATCCAATTGCACCTGGCTGGGCGAAAAAACCCAGCCCTTTGTATAATACGGGGTAGATCTCTATTGACCGTAGTATAAAACTAAGTCACTGGATTGCGGACCAGGTTCTCACCTATCATGACGGTTAGTTTTCGGCTTTCTCTACAGAGGTACTTGACCGGACAAGCCAGAAGTACAATCGCAATAGTTCTCCCTTTACACCCTAGCCGAACAATTGGGAACGTAGGGGTAAGCACAGGAGCCGGGCAACCCAACTATTGACCCAAGACATGATTCGGAACTGATGCATATAAGGCAAACATCCAGGACGCCGAACACTCCCTATAGGTGTTCGGTCTTTTCGACATATACCAGGCTGAATACAGCCCTGGCAATAGAACCTGTTGAGAAGGCACATGTGGCAATCTGACTTGGGGAGAGAACATTTATGGTGAGTGAAATAAAAACTTCGAACATAATGTGAATCAAGCTACTCTATTAATATCCCTTTATAGTACGGTGAGCCGTAAGCTTACAGATAATGCCGATTACTTTCTTGGACATTTTACATGCCAGGAAGGTATATATCAAGAAAGATAAAAAATGTTTACATAGGGTCTTAATCTAAAACGAAATTGTCGGCGTCTTGGGAACCAAGGTACCCAGACTTGCGTGTCTGCGGGCCGCGACGCGCTCCTACCACGGCCTGGTACGGCCCAGCTGATAGACCAGCTGCCCAAGACCCTCGCGAGGGGGCTAGACCTCGCGAGGAGAACAACGTCAAGACCCCCTCAGGAGCGACCTCGGCTAGGTTGCTCCGGAGGGGCAGAGAATCCAAGGCCAAGCCTGTCTCAGGAGGAGGCCGTGACGCAAGATGTGATGCACCGCGCTAGCGGCGCAGTTGCCATTTCGGTGCAAAGGAGACGGCGCAGGCGCAGGTTCCCGAGGAACGGGACAAAGGTTTCCCCTTCGATGCAACAAGACCAAAGACCGCAAGGATGACAGGGAGGATGTCACCACCAAGCCCACCACTGCGTCACCGCCTGATCCTTTTGCAGGCGAAGACTGCTTTTGTCAGGGTAGGAACGTCCTTGTGTTCCACTCAAAATGGCCGTTGTGGGATCCCTTCCCGCCTAAACATTTTTGGGGAAGAGGACCCTGGCCGCCTATATAAGTAGCTAGGATCCCCACTATGAGGGGGAGTCCGTTCAGATCCAGAAACTCTTCCCTCGCATAAGGGAGCAAGAACTCTTGCCTCCTGACCCGCCCGAGCTCTCCTCGTGAGCTCAGGAACCACTGTACTCATCCATATTCAAGCCCTCCTTAGGCCAATCCACCAAAGCAGGAAGTAGGGTTTTACACCGCAAGGTGGCCCGAACCTGGGTAAACTCTTGTGTTCTTAACTTGTTGTTCGCTTAAATATCTTCACCGGGCGAGGGCGAGACGCTAGGTAGATGTGACTAGGAGAGATCTTCGTTCACGCCCCTGTGTTCGAACTTCTTGGGTTTGCGGAGCCCATAATATGACATTTGGCGCGCCAGGTAGGGGGCATGTCGAGATCTCGCCTCTCCGACGACCTCATCCCGCTCTCGTCGTCGACTTCGCTCCACAGCCTGTGGGGACACCGACTCATAAGTCGGGATCACCGAATGCACGTGTACAGTGATCCCAGAGATCAATGCTCACTGGACACACATAAGCTGAATAACAAGAGTCTTACATCCATACATACCGTATTACACAAATAGGATCATTAAGGTCAAGTCTTGAGTATATCATCGCAGCGGAAATCTTCAATAACAACTTGGACCCATGCCACCTGCCTTAACCCTACAGGCATTCTGACTGGGAAGCGTCCTAGCTCGCATGCTCGTCACCAAGAAATCTTCATCATATCCTTTTCCTTCATGCTTGGCCAATAAGATAACCAGTGGCAAGCCAATGAGTACTTGGAATGTACTCGCAAGCAACCCAAGTGTGATGACAGAATAATTATGCAAGGCTCTACTGCTAGATTGGCAGTTTTGCGGAAATCAAGATTTTCATATGCAAGTATGATCAACATATAACATGGACATGCATGTGTCTGCAACAAGTATCAGGAGGTCACAGACACCATTATCGAGAAAGAGTTGCAATCAACTCATGCTCAAGCTCATTGTGACTTTCTCACAATCACATCAACGGATTTACCCAAACCGTGTTGTTTTCCAGAAACTTATGGACATAGTCTAAGTAGCACCACCCAACTGTCCTTGACCGCGGACACGGCTATTCGAATAGTTTTACACTCTGCAGTGGTTGCACACTTTACCCACAAGATCCGGGGAACTTTCGTGTCAACTACGATCCCGCAGTACCTCAAGTACTCGGGGGAAGCACCCGGTCATTATCTTTCCTTAGACGACACTAACATAGAGTCCACTCGTTGGTGCACAGCCCTCGAGTACAAACATTAGATCATGGGACTTGCCCTATTTTCAATGTCACGTGTACACGAAGGGACCAACGGTGTGTCCGGTGCCTTGTAAAAACAGTCATGGTCGTCATATCCAAGCACGACCCCGTCCCGGGAAAGACCTCAAGTCTTCCCGTCACTAGTAATGCGGGCACCATGCTAGTATCGGCCTAAGTAATTAATAAAGCCCCGTCCCATAAGGGGTAGAGTGGTTGCACATGTTTGGTTGGGACGGTAGTCACACATAAATCTAATCCATCTCTGTAAACAACACTTTCATCAAGCCTCGGTACACTACTTCTTCACCAAGTAGTGCCCTCGTTCCTCATCAACTCCCAGGGAAATTAGTGGCACCCACTGGGTTATCTACAAGTATGTCTCACCACACTTGTTTCTCTCAATGCATAACCCTGACCCATTTGGCGTTGCCAACTACTATAGCATATATCTATCTTCTCCCACCCACATAACCCTCATAGGACGGTAGGGTCATGTTTGATGCAAGTTCAATAGTAAAGTAACAAAGGTACCAACCAAAGTGGTCACCTCTTCTACATGATTCCGATGCATTGATAATAAGGTGCTATGAGACATGCATAAAAAGGTTTCTTGAACATGGTCAAAGGGCTGCTTGCCTTATCCTTCCGAGCCTTCAAACCTTCTGGTCCTTCTCCGAGCACTCCGTTTATTTCGTCAACTAACGATGGAAATAATCATAATAAGCAACACAACAAGGCAAAAATAAAAGTGCTCTAAAAATAGGAGTTGGATATTTCTAGGATACCTCTGGTCATATGAGATATGACCAAGGTGGTTTCATAGGTATTGGATCAATGCATAGTTTGGATCATTACAATATGATGGAACCAAGGGGTTTATGGATTTGAAAGAAGTGTACAGAAATATATTTTAGAACAATGAGCAAAGGCACCTATCCATCAAGTCATGATTTTAGAAGCATCTAGGAGTTGGTTTCACTGGATTTGCAGTTCAAATGAATTTCCTAGGATTTTGCAAAGTTGATAAATAAGAAGAAATGGCTCATTATTTGGTGGGGTACAGAAAGTATTAATCAAAATGTTCCAAAACTAAGTTTGGATATGACAAGCATCTAGGAATTTGAACCACTGCATTTGGATCAAATTTGAGCTCTCTGTTATTTTCTAAAGTTCATCACAGAAAATGAAATAATGACATTTGATAATTATTTGTGAAGGAAAAGTTTCTGGAAAAATGTGCATGTTGCACCATGTGATAGAGCATGATTTATGGAGCCAGAATAAATTTGAATCATGAAGTTTGGAGTTAATTTGAAGGATTTGTGGATTATCGAAGTTTACAGAAAAAGAAAAAGGGAAAGAGAAAGGGCTTATACCCTTATGCTGCACACTGGGCGGAATATAGCCGAATAGGAACTGGGCCGCCCCAACTGCACAGCCGTGCGCAGGGGACCTGGCCACGTCGAAGGCGTCTTCCAGGAGGGGCGTTTTCGCGCAGGGAAGGCGGTCAAGGCCAGATCCGTCTCCACTTAAACGGAGGGCCCCGCCCACTGGGTCGCTGACGCGCGGGCCCCAGCGGCAGGTTCTTCCCCTACCTCCCGCACAAACAGAGCAGAGGCAGGGGTGGCTTAGACGGCGGTTGGCCTGCGCCACAGGCCGCCGTTTCTGATATGCTGGCCACCGGCGTGCTCAGGGGACCCGGCCGCATCCATCCGTGGGTGGCACGGTCGCCCAAAGGCACCGGGCTGAGCAGGACGTCGGCCGCGGCGGACGAGGCCGATGGTGATGATGGGGATCGACGCCAAGACCACAGGGAGGAGAGGGAGAAGCGTGAGGCGGCTCGAGGTGATGGTGGAGATGCTCTGGTGCAGTCCAGAGGGGAGGAGGAGGAGTGGTGGATGCTAATTTTGGCGGAGGCTGCCGGCAAGGCTCGGGCCAGGGAGGTGGCTATAGGGCACGAGGGGGAAAATGGGCTGGTCCAGGGGGTGCACGGGAGAAGGAGAGGGCCAAAGGAGCAGCAAGGGTGCTCGGGGGTGGCCTATAAAAAGGTGGGCGACGGTCCACCGAGGTCTCATGCGCCGGCGAGCTTGTTCCCGTTGCTGCAAGCCACGGGGGCACCCGTGGGTATGTCTGGGGTGTTCCTGGGGTTGGTCTAGGGCGAGGGGAGAGAAGAGAGGCAGTGGGGGAAGGTCAGAGCATCGCGCGTGTGGGGCTGTTCACTGGGGCGCTCGGGCGGCCATGGCGCGCGTGCGAACAGGGGTGAGAGAGGGGGAGAGAGGAAGGGGCCGATCGTCCAGCGTGTCCCGGACGCCGAGGCGGCCTAGGGGGGACATGAGGGGGAGGCCCGAGGTGGTCGGGGCTGGTGATTGGGCGAGGCTACAGTGCGCCAGGGCACTGTAGCGCGCTCCAGAGCGCCCGTTTGGCCGGCATGGCCGTGTCCTCGCCGCTCTGGACGCGTCTACCTTGCCCAATGATGTCTAGGGGGTCGAGGGAGTAGTAAACAAATGTGTGATGGTCTTGGATGCCCTGTGGAGCCACTGTAATGAGGAGGGAGGTGAGGAAGAAGGAGATTGCTGCTGTCCAGAAGAGTAAAATGGGGTTTTACCCCCTCCAATGATTGAGCTGAGGCATGGGTGAGTTACTGGAGGTAGAAGATGACTAGGAGAAGCTGTGGTAGAAAGTTGAGCTCAAGGGGAATAGTAAAAGTGGTCAAAACAATGGTTTAAGAAAAATGGCAGAAGGTGTTTGATGCAGATTTGGGCAAGCAAAATAGCTCCACTTGACATGAGACTTAACAGGATCAAATGTCACATATAATTAGGCCCTTCCACCAAATTTGAGCTCATTTGGGCAAAGTTGCCAATGCAACTCTTGTAAACCCTAGAAATCAACAAAAATGGTTCCATCATGTTTGAGTTAAGCTAACCATCTCCCCTTGATGCATCACTTGGTGTAGTGTCATCATTTGGGGTTATGATCATGCCCACAAAGTTTGAAGCCCCAAGTAAAAAGTTGGTAATGTAAAGTTGTTCAAATTTGGATCTGGTCAGAAAGGGTTCTGGGGCACTTAGATCAAGTTTTCCTTCTCCAAAACTTGTGCCATTTGGCATAGATGCATAATTATATCATTTTAGCATGTGCACCAATTTTGAGAGCATTTGGACAAGTTTGGCAATGTAAAGTTGCTCAAACTTCAATATGGATAGAAATGGTTTTGAGGGGATCAGATGATGTTTCCTTGATCTTCAAGGCATGAGGGTTTGTAAGATCATCAAATATGTCATATTTGACATGATAGAATTTCCCTGGAATTTTTGGAGAATATTCCCTTTGTAAATATTTCAAAAGCTTGAAATATCCAGAAAGGGTTATTGTAGGATTTGTCCAATATTTTGAACATGACCATGTGTTGAAACTCTTATATATGGACAATATATATCCAGAAAGGGTTATTGTAGGATTTGTCCAATAAAGGTACTTGCAGTGCAAACCTCAATTCAGGGGTTTTTGGAAAACTAATTTTAGAAAATACTATTTGGCCAAAATATTTTTATAAGAAAATACTATACTGGTCTATACACATGGCATGATCATTGGGAAAAAGGTTTTGGATATAGGAGATGAAGTATAAGAGTTGGAGG
This sequence comes from Secale cereale, assembly GCA_902687465.1. Classification (NCBI taxonomy): domain Eukaryota; kingdom Viridiplantae; phylum Streptophyta; class Magnoliopsida; order Poales; family Poaceae; genus Secale; species Secale cereale. Next base: position 418,588,620 of record LR738714.1, read on the forward strand.
ATTTATTTTATTTTTAGAGCACTAGCAACTAGCAGACAGAAAATCAATCAAGCAAAGCCAAAATCACTCAAAGGTTTTTGCCAAACCACATCTTAGCATGATTATCAGCTTAAGCAATGTGGCATGAAAACCAGGGTGTGACAGACCTACCCCCCTTACAAGAATCTCGTCCCCGAGATTCCCAGACTAGGCGTGGAAAGGAATACGGAGTCTTGGATACGGGGTAGCCTTCACTTCTTCTTGTTGGTTCTGCTTCCGAGTGGTGCTCCATGGAATCTTGAAGTACTTGGTGGTGTGGCTTCTTGCTTGTTACCCTCTTTGATGGAGGTTGCTGAGGGGTCTCTTGCATAGGTTAGGTTGGGTTAGTTGTCAAAGGATCGTTGATCGATGTCCTTGCGGGGATCGGGCTAGTTAGGAAGTAAGAAGTACTTCCAGGGTGGGGACCCGTGGAATATTTGGTGTACGGTGGGTATCTCAGGTGGTAAATCTAGCTGGTAGCCGTCTACTATTTGACTGGCAGTGAACTTGAAGAAGGTCGATAAATCTTGGTGTGAGTGTCCCTTCGACACGGAAATGCTTGGTCCCTTCGAGAGGAGTGGTTTGCGGATACGCCCGGTCTTGGATGCAGGAGTTCACTTCTTGATGACGGTGTTCGGTGTAGTTCTTCCTTCTTGACAGGGCGGTCTTCAAATGTCTTCTATCCAGCTGTCCGTCTCTTCTCTTGTCTTCGGGCAGACAAGTAGGCCACCAAATAATGATGTTACCCAACTTGTCCAATTACTCCATGAGGTCTATGGGGGTACGCAAGGTAGGCTGGGGTATTGGTGGTGGTCTCCGTTGAGTATTTGCGGAGGCCTTCCTGACTTAGAGCCAAGGCTCGTGGTCGGGATCTGACCAGGTCGTGGCCCGGTGGGGCTTAAGGGTTTCAAGGATTCTAGTGAGTGAGTGAACGTTTATTATCTTATCCTTAAGCACGGTTTGTGAGATGCCGATAGCTCTATCTAGTACTCCGAACGAAAAAGCATCTTCTCGCATAGACCAACTTCAATCACCACTCATGCCATATATATCCTCATGACTCCCTAGAGGCGGTCTAACAAAATTGTACTTGTCTACGATCCCCAAATCCATATGTATGTCTACCCCTAAAAATCCATGGGTAGGTCATACAAGCTGCTAAGCTTGAATTAAACACCACAATCCAAGCGCTCAACCTATTCTTGCAAGGCTCACGATAATGCATCTCTATTCTAAGGAAACACGTCATATGCCACTCTAAGATTTTGTTTCCTTCCTATATATCAACTCCAATAACCCGGTAATTCCTATCAATCACCACATAATACAACAATTCTACAAATCCGATGTCTACGGTGTTCTGCAAGATCTCAAGTCCCTATAATATCCAAATACTTGGAAGGACTATGCATTATTATAGTAAGTCCACCAAATTCTCAACATCCGGGTCAAGTAAACTCCAAGGTCACGATTATATAGATCCCTAAATCAACTCCGACAAATAATCCAATCTCCTAGTTTATTGTCCACCGAGAAGCATGATATCATGATCGAGACCATCAGTCTAAATCCAGTTTACTCCAAACCATGCAGACATATACAACATCTATACCCAACCAGAATCACCTACATAAATCCAATCTCCTGCCCAACGAGAATTCCTACATGCTTCCCCAAAGTCGTGACCCCACCAATATGAAAACCTCACAATCCATCAAGGTCTCATATAATTCCTCGAAGTTACTTATATAAAGCCACCAAGTCATTTGTCTTATATCCTCAAATTGGTTTATCTATGGCATCGTCAGTACTTGTGCTATATTAGGATGAAAATGTGCTCACTCACTGTGTCCACTAGTTCCATTTCGAACCCAGGGTTGTGTATGGTTATAAAGGCTTAACTGGTTCTCTCGCAATACTTTGGGTTAGGCACATGGTTAAGGGTTCGTGCTGGAGTGTCTCGCGAAGTCTCAAAGGGTCTAGGAATGGGTTTCTAGTCTGGAGGGTCAAATATGACTTCACGGGGTTGCACTCGATCGTGGAGGTTGTAGCAGAAGTCTTCAGTGCCAGTTGGTTGCCAAGGTAGAATCCTTGGTGCATCTTGTCTTGCGGGTCTTCAGTTGGGGAGAGAGAAGAGAGGGAAAAAGTAGCGTAGAGGAGGGGAATGCCTAAAGGGGGTTCTATAGTGCAGGTGCAAGCAAACAAGTGCAAAAAGGCCGAAACAAAAGAAACAAGGCAAGGAAGATGACCTAGCCATGCACTTGTTGCCTAGGGCAAAAGTGCGACTTATATCAAAACACAAACAGTTAAAATCAAGCAACACATAATTGTGGTTCTATTCGAACCATCATACGGACTCGACTACGCATAGGGGGTACACGACTCATCCTACCCTAGGGGTTCTCGGACGCAGTGTCGTGACTTGTGCCTCGTGCAGTCTTCTGAGTTTCCCACAGGTGTTGCTATGTCCCTTGTAGTTGTTTGACAAACGATCCGGGTTGAGCCTGGAGAATCTTCAACAACTTCTCGCCTGATGAGGTGATGCGGTGAAGGTGTCTCCTTGCAGCTGGCGTTGACTTGGTCTTCTCTTGTCTCTTTAATCATGACGATCCCTTGTGCCTTCTGGGGCGTCGAGGGTATCATTTAGGCAATCCTTTATGCAATGATATTAATCAAGGCATAGTAGAGGTTCAACATGTCGGTTGCGTTGATGACAACATCGACACCAAGAGCGGGGGACGAAGAGAACCGTTTTCCTGCTCACTATAGTGAGGCGGACCAAATGGCGAGGTTCTCACCCACCGGTGGTTGACGATACAACAACGGTAGTGACAGGATTACTCTATTAGCGATGTATATCATGATTTTGCATAACCTATACCCAGGTCATCATAGGCCAATGTTGCATTTTCTTGGGGCACTGTCAAGGGTGTCACCATCTACTGGGTCTTCATGTCCTCATTCCTCGAGGATGGATTTTCTGTTGGTATCGTCTTGTCGTGGTGTCGCCACTCTTGCGTGCAAAAGTGGTAGGTGAGTGTTTGGCAAGGTGCACTCCATGAGGATTACAAAAAATCCAGTGGTCAGGGGCATAAGGGTTCTCGCGACAAACAGTTTTGAAGGGGGAAGAGATTAGGTATGGCCTAGTTTTCGAAAAACTGAGAAGGGAAGAGAAGTATAGATAGTTTTGAAAACTAGTAATAGTTTTGAAAATAGTTTTACCCTAACTAACGACCATGCTAACTAAGGCTTCCTACAGCCAGGATGGCTCTGATACCAGCTCTGTGGGGACCTCGACTCATAAGTCGGGATCACCGAATGCATGTGTACAGGGATCCCAGAGGTCAATGCTCACAGAACACACAGAAGCTGAATAACAAGAGTCTTACATCCATACATACCGTATTACACAAATAGGATCATTAAGGTCAAGTCTTGAGTATATCATCGTAGCGGAAACCTTCAATAACAACTTGGACCCATGCCATCTGCCTTAACGCTACAGGCATTCTGACTGGGAAGCGTCCTAGCTCGCATGCTCGTCACCAAGAAATCTTCATCATATCATGTTCTCTCATGCCTGGTCAATAAGATAACCAGTGGCAAGCCAATGAGTACTTGGAATGTACTCGCAAGCATCCCAAGTGTGATGACAGAATAATTATGCAAGGCTCTACTGCTAGATTGGCAGTTTTGCGGAAAGCTAGATTTTCACATGCAAGTATGATCAACATATAACATGGACATGCATGTGTCTGCAACAAGTATTAGGAGGTCACAGACACCATTATCGAGAAAGAGTTGCAATCAACTCATGCTCAAGCTCATTGTGACTTTCTCACAATCACATCAACAGATTTACCCAAACCGTGTTGTTTTCCAGAAACTTATGGACATAGTCTAAGTAGCACCACCCAACTGTCCTTGACCGCGGACACGGCTATTCGAATAGTTTTACACTCTACAGAGGTTGCACACTTTACCGACAATATCCGGGGAACTTTCGTGTCACCCACGATCCCGCAGTACCTCAAGTACTAGGGGGAAGCACCCGGTCATTATCTTTCCTTAGACGACACTAACATAGAGTCCACTCGTTGGTGCACAGCCCTCGAGTACAAACAATAGATCATAGGACTTGCCCTATTTTCAATGTCACGCGTACATGAAGGGACCAACGGTGTGTCCGGTGCCCTGTAAAAACAGTCATGGTTGTCTTATCCAAGCACGACCCCGTCCCGGGAAAGACCTCAAGTATTCCCGTCACTAGTAATGCGGGCACCATGCTAGTATCGGCCTAAGTAATTAATAAAGCCCCATCCCATAAGGGGTAGAGTTGTTGCGCATGTTTGGTTGGGACGGTAGTCACACATAAATCTAATCCATCTCTGTAAACAACACTTTCATCAAGCCTCGGTACACTACTTCTTCACCAAGTAGTGCCCTAGTTCCTCATCAACTCCCAGGGGCATTAGTGGCACTCACTGGGTTATCTGCAAGTATGTCTCACCACACTTGTTTCTCTCAATGCATAACCCTGACCCATTTTGCGTAACCAACTACTATAGCATATATCTATCTACTCCCACCCACATAACCCTCATAGGACGGTAGGGTCATGTTTGATGCAAGTTTCAATAGTAAAGTAACAAAGGTACCAACCAAAGTGGTCACCTCTTCTACATGATTCCGATGCATTGATAATAAGGTGCTATGAGACATGCATAAAAAGGTTTCTTGAACATGGTCAAAGGGCTGCTTGCCTTATCCTTCCGAGCCTTCAAACCTTCTCGTCCTTCTCCGAGCACTCCGTTTATTTCATCAACTAATGATGGAAACAATTTATTTCGTCAACTAACGATGGAAACAATCATAATAAGCAACACAACAAGGCAAAAATAAAAGTGCTCTAAAAATAGGAGTTGGATTTTTCTAGGATACCTCTGGTCATATGAGATATGACCAAGGTGGTTTCATAGGTATTGGATCGATGGATAGTTTGGATCATTACAATATGATGGAACCAAGGGGTTTATGGATTTGAAAGAAGTGTACAGAAATATATTTTTGAACAATGAGCAAAGGCACCTATCCATCAAGTCATGATTTTAGAAGCATCTAGGAGTTGGTTTCACTAGATTTGGAGTTCAAATGAATTTCCTAGGATTTTGCAAAGTTGATAAATATGAAGAAATGGCTCATTATTTGGTGGGGTACAGAAAGTATTAATAAAAATGTTCCAAAACTAAGTTTCGATATGACAAGCATCTAGGAATTTGAACCACTACATTTGTATCAAATTTGAGCTCTATGTGATTTTCTAAAGTTCATCACAGAAAATGAAATAATGACATTTGATAATTATTTGTGAAGGAAAAGTTTCTGGAAAAATGTGCATGTTGCACCATGTGATAGAGCATGATTTATGTAGCCTGAATAAATTTGAATAATCAAGTTTGGAGTTAATTTGAAGGATTTGTGGATTATTGAAGTTTACTGAAAAAGAAAAAGGGAAAGAGAAAGGGCTTATACCCTTATGCTGCACACTGGGCGGAATATAGCCGAAAGGAACTGGGCCGGCCCAACTGCATAGCCGCGCGCAGGGGACCTGGCCACGTCGAAGGCGTCTTCCAGGAGGGGCGTTTTCGCGCAGGGAAGGCGGTCAAGGCCAAATCCGTCTCCACTTAAACAGAGGGGCCCGCCCACTGGGTCGCTGACGCGCGGGCCCCAGCAGCAGGTTCTTCCCCCACCTCCCGCTCGAACAGAGCAGAGGCAGGGGTGGCTTCGACGGCGGCTGGCCGGCGCCACAGGCCGCCGTTTCTGATGTGCTGGCCACCGGCGTGCTCAGGGGACCTGGTCGCGTCCATCCGTGGGTGGCACGGTCGCCCAAAGGCACCGGGCTGAGCAGGACGTCGGCCGCGGTGGACGAGGCCGACGGTGATGATGGGGATCGACGCCAAGACCACGGGGAGGAGAGGGAGAAGCGTGAGGCGGCTCGAGGTGATGGTGGAGATGCTCTGGTGCAGTCCAGAGGGGAGGAGGAGGAGTGGTGGATGCAAATTTTGGTGGAGGCCGCCGGCAAGGCTCTGGCCAGGGAGGTGGCTATAGGGCACGAGGGGGAAAATGGGCTGGTCCAGGGGGTGCACGGGAGAAGGAGAGGGCCAAAGGAGCAGCAAGGGGGCTCGGGGGTGGCCTATAAATAGGTGGGCGGCGGTCCACCGAGGTCTCATGCGCCGGCGAGCTTGTTCCCGTCGCTGCAAGCCATGGAGGCACCCGTGGGCGTGTCTGGGGCATTCCTGGGGTTGGTCTAGGGCGAGGGGAGAGAAGAGAGACAGTGGGGAAACGTCAGAGCATCGCGCTTGTGGGGCTGTTCACTGGGGCGCTCGGGCGACCATGGCACGCGCGCGAGCAGGGGTGAGAGAGGGGGAGAGAGGAAGGGGCCGATCGTCCAGCGTGTCCCGAATGCCGAGGTGGCCTCGGGGGACACAAGGGGGAGGCCCGAGGTGGTCGGGGCTGGTGATTTGGCGAGGCTACAGTGCGCCAGGGCACTGTAGCGCGCTCCAGAGCGCCCGTTTGGCCGGCATGGCCGTGTCCTAGCCGCTCTGGACGCGTCTACCTTGCCCAATGATGTCTAGGGGGTCGAGGGAGTAGTAAACAAATGTGTGATGGTCTTGGATGCCCTGGGGAGCCACTGGAATGAGGAGGTAGGGGAGGAAGAAGGAGATTGCTGCTGTCCAGAAGTGTAAAATGGGGTTTTACCCCCTCCAATGATTGAGCTGAGGCATGGGTGAGTTACTGGAGGTAGAAGATGACTAGGAGAAGCTGTGGTAGAAAGTTGAGCTCAAGGGGAATAGTAAAAGTTGTCAAAACAATGGTTTAAGAAAAATGGTAGAAGGTGTTTGATGCAGATTTGGGCAAGCAAAATAGCTCCACTTGACATGAGACTTAACAGGATCAAATGTCACATATAATTAGGCCCTTCCACCAAATTTGAGCTCATTTGGGCAAAGTTGCCAATGCAGCTGTTGTAAACCCTAGAAATCAACAGAAATGGTTTCATCATGTTTGAGTTAAGCTAACCATCTCCCCTTGATGCACCACTTGGTGTAGTGTCATCATTTGGGGTTATGATCATGCCCACAAAGTTTGAAGCCCCAGGTAAAAAGTTGGTAATGTAAAGTTGTTCAATTTTGGATCTGGTCAGAAAGGGTTTTGGGGCACTTAGATCAAGTTGTCCTTCTCCAAAACTTGTGACATTTGGCATAGATGCATAATTACATCATTTTAGCATGTGCACCAAGTTTGAGAGCATTTGGACAAGTTTGGCAATGTAAAGTTGCTCAAACTTCAATATGGACAGAAATGGTTTTGAGGGGATCTGATGATGTTTCCTTGATCTTCAAGGCATGAGGCTTTGTAAGATCATCAAATATGTCATATTTGACATGATAGAATTTCCCTGGAAGTTTTGGAGAATATTCCCTTTGTAAATATTTCAAAATCTTGAAATATCCAAAATGGGTTATTGAAGGATTTGTCCAATATTTTGAACATGACCATGTGTTGAAACTCTTATATATGGACAATATATGTCCTATGAGTCTCCCTGAATTTTGGCAAATATTTTTGAAATAGTTAAATAATTTTTCCCAATTAAAGACCATTTCTGGCCTTAAGAAAAAGCTTTTAAATAAAATATAAAAATAACTTTTAAAATTATAATTTTGTGGTTTCTAGGAGTCCTATACCTAATAGGATTCAAATATACCTTTTTAAAGATTTTTCACACCCTAAATAAGGTAATTGCAGTGCAAACCTCAATTCAGGGGTTTTTGGAAAACTAATTTTAGAAAATACTATTTGGCCAAAATATTTTTATAAGAAAATACTATACTGGTCTATACACATGGCATGATCATTGGGAAAAAGGTTTTGTATCTAGGAGATGAAGTATAAGAGTTGGAGGATTTATTTGATTTTTAGAGCACTAGCAACCAGCAGACAGAAAATCAATCAAGCAAAGCCAAAATCTCTCAAAGGTTTTTGCCAAACCACATCTTAGCATGATTATCACCTTAAGCAATGTGGCATGAAAATCAGGGTGTGACACAGCCATGGTGGACACAGGCCGAGCACGCGCCGCCCGCCGCGCTGCGAATGTCACTCATATGGCGCCCGCGGGCAACGGTGCGCCGCTCTGCCCCAACTCGCCGGTTGCCAACGCCGCCACCGACCCAGCCGTCCACGAGTAGTAGGACTCGTCGTTGTCACTGTCCGTGCTGTGTGATGGCTGCACGGCGACGCCGTCACCCTCGCTGGTCGCGGCATCGTCCTCACTGGTCTGCCGTGGGCCGGTCTACCAGCAGCCTACGCTATTGATGGCGCGGGAGCTCCAGCGCTACCGCCCGGCGGACGACCTCTACGACGAGTGGCTCCACCGCATCACCGAGCTCGTCAACGCCGCCGGGGAGGCGCGTGCACCAACTCACTCCTCCCGTCCCCCATCGCCCATGGTGGGGAACGAGGGCCACGGTGTCCCGGCTCAACCTCCACTCTACGGCGCCGGCCAGGAGGTCCGGCGCGAGGCTCCGCGGCGTGAGCCGCCCCGCAGGGCCCATGCGAGCGACGAGGAGAGCTGCCAAGTGATCCCGCATCCCCAGGCAGGAGCTCGTGGCCCCCTGTTCCACAGCGCCAAGACCGCGCACCATAGGAGGTGGTGGTGCCAGCACCCCAAGAACCAGCACCGCAGGCGCAGGAGGCACCTGCAATCATGAGCGTGGCTAGATGTCGCGCCTTAGCTCCTGAGCTGTGGCGCCTCGTCTGGCCCGGCAAGTTCAAGCCGGAGCTGCGGCGCCTCGTCTGGCCCCCGCAACTGTCTATTTTTGCGCATGAATCAAGGCTAGTTGCTTCTTCCTATTTGCATATGCTCGGCGTTCTCACCGCCACTAAGGTCATGAGCCCTTGCCCACTCACGACAGCCCCATGATTAAGGACTGGCACGGCGTGTGTGCTCGGGTTTGTCCCTGCAGTGTCGCTAAATCCAAGGGCCGAGCTCAGTCTCGCGAGCCATTCCTGTGACATCACCTCCCGTTGTCCCTGGTTCCTTGTTCTCGCATGGGTTAATCGTGGATGGGTATGTAGAGCCCCGTGGTAGGTGCCTCGCTCACGTGGGAACCGCGCGTCGGTTGTTTTTCTTTTGGACTGTTGCATGAGAAGACTGGGCACAGCGTCTATGCTCGGGTCCGTCCCTGCAGCGTCGATAAATCCAACGGCTGAGCTCTGTCTTACGGGCCGGTCCCGCTAACGTCACCTCCCGGGGTCGTTGGTGCTGCGACCTTTTCATGCGATGCCCTCTAGGGATGCACTCGACGCAGGTCGACACAACACCTCTCTTTTCACATTTTGCAGAAGAAGACTCAGACGCAACCCGCCTTAGGGTAGGGTCTCGTGAGTGATGCGTAAGCTCTCGAGAACTTCCTCAGAGTCGTTCAGCTCGTCTTGAGGCGGGCCCATATACACCTTGGCTGTCCTGCCGTGCAAGCCACGTGTCAGGACGGGGCTGTACACACCCCGGAGTCTCTCCCGATGGGAGGCTCCCTCCCACGGTCTAGTGGAAGTGCCATGCTCCACGCTGGCAGAACGAACTGAGGAGCGGTTATGCCCACAAACCAGTGGAAGCACCAAGCTCCGCGCTGGCCGCTACGACCGAGGCATGGTTATGCCCACACTCTGCGCAAGTGTGGCAGCTCTATGCTCCGCGCTAGTTATAAACAACTGAGGGCGGCCCCCAGCGGTCGCACCAACCTCAGGGATCTTTTCATCTTACGACGCTCAGAACTTCTCCTTGGATAGGTGTCGCGAGGGGGCTAGGCACGGGGGTTATGCTCAGGTCACGCCTGGCAGACGCCACCTTACCAGGTGCCCAGACACCTGGCTTTCTCTCGCCCCCATCCTAGGCGAAGGCTCGTGAGCAAGGTATGGTGCTAGTTCTCCCTCATGAGAGCCGTTTGTATGTCAAGGGGGACCCATGGGCATCGCGACCCAGGGGCCTCACTAGTCACGTAGCCCCTCACTCCTTGAGCCCGGTGCTCAACGACGGTCGAGGTATGCGCGGGGCTAGGCCCTGCCGACGCAGAACGCAATCGGGATCGCTTGAACGTCAAGGGGGACCCCTAGGCATCGCGACCCAGGGGCCTCACTAGCCACGTAGCCCCTCATTCATTGAGTCTAGTTATTACGATAACCCCGGTCACCCGGAGGGCTCAATGGCGATCGAGGTATGCGCAGGGTTGGGCCCTGCAGACGCAGATCACCTAAGCAAACATGAAAGGAAGCAAGCACGGAAATCATCAAGTTCAATCTAGTTATTACAATAATACCAAGTACTTCAAATTCAAACGAGTTCTTACGCCTCCCCGAGGCACTTGCATCTTTCCCATCTGAGCAGGAATAAGTCAGGCATCACCAAGCGCATCATCACCAGTCTCCACCTCCTCGACCGCGGCAACAGCAACCCGGAGGAACGCCTCCACCAATTCCGTGACCTTCGCCTCCAGGGCCTCAGCAGCCGCGCCCTCTATGTTCGGTGGCCTGGGAGCGACTGCTGCCACCTCCTCGCGAAGATGACTCAGGCACAGAGCCTCGGGTCCCAAGAAGCACAGAGCATACCAGTGTCGGCTGAAGCTTGTCTAGGGACTGGGTCTTGCAGGCGTAGGGCCCTAAACTACCACAGGGACAGGAGAAAGGGAAATTCATGCTCCAGCAAAGGGCTTCATGAGGAACATAAGTTTATAATGCTAGATAATACCAAAAGTATTACAAAGGATTTACATGCCCTCATGGGGCCGTCCATGGATGTCTGGTAGGGACAAAGCTAAACAGGGCCGTTCTCGAAGGAATGCGGCCCGGACTCCTTCAACGATGGCGGTGCCGGGAGGACGATATTCCCTTCCGGCGATAGGAACGGCGACTTGGCGGCTCGTAGCTCTCGTAGGAGCTCGAGGCCGTCTTAGGAGAAGCATAGCTGCTACTGGAGGAGTTGGAGGCGCAACCAATGGCGAGCGCCTCGCCCCGGCCCCGCTGCCCTGGCAGCATAGGGGATGGTCGCCGGCGAGCCCATCCCCCATGCTGCACGCCAGCCGACAGCCGTCCGCCCCGAAAACCTTGATGGTCAGCGTGCCTATCCTGTCCAGCGCGAAATGAAGAATGTGCCTCCCGGCGGGGGCGCAGGCGCGATGCGCCACGCCCCATCCCTAGGTCATGAAGACCTGGCCGGAGGAGACCACCTCCACCTCAGCATATGAAGGGGGAAGGTGGCACCCTTCATGCCGCAGCTGCATCGTCACCCGGCCGCGAGCCGGGAGCACCTCCTTCAGGAATGGAGGAAGAAGGATCCAAGAATGCGGAGGGGCTCCTGCCCACACGATAAACTCGTGGACGTCGTTTTCAGTATGATGGAATCGCCCGTCTTTCTGGGCGGCTGACCGCACTGTCCCCGTCACCGTCCCTGCTTCGTCCGCCTATCGACAGAGCACCCAAGGGAAGCGGGAATCCTGGTGGCGCCCGCGTGCACCACGTACGGTTGTCTGCTAGTCTCAGGGGCGCCCTTGGAGAGTCATGGCGCCTCTTCTTCGGTGGGAGCTGCTCGGGCTCCACCATTGGGGTCTTCCCCTTCTCCGCGGCCGAGAAGCTACGTATCAGCACCATGAAAAGCCCTCAGTGAAGTGGGAAGAGCAGGGGTTGATCTGCAACAGTCAATGAAGGACGTGGCGCCTCACCCCCTGTTATAGGTCCAGAAGATCAATCGCCGGCCACTCACGTGCGGCCATAATGACCCTGCCACCCGCGCCAAGGAGTCATCAAGTCACACAGTTACCAAGACTGCGTGGGAAGAGGATTCGCCCACGTCTTATCCAACCGTCACGCGCTAGCCTGGCCCGCAGCCTTCTTGGGGACCACGGTGCTCCGTCCTCTGCTAAGGCTTCGCTCGAAGGTAACTCCGCGCGCGCCTTGGGCTCGGGGGCTACTTTCGGTGTCCTAGGAACCAGGTTACCCAAACTTGCATGTCTGCAAGCCGCGATGCGCTCCTACCACGGCCTAGTACGGCCTAGCTGATGGACTAGCTGCCCAAGACCCTCGCGAGGGGGCTAGACCTCGCGAGGAGAATGACGTCAAGACCCCCTCAGGAGCGGCCTCGGCTAGGTTGCTCCGGAGGGGCGGAGGATCCAAGGCCAAGCCTGCCTCAGGAGGAGGCAGTGACGCAAGCAGTGATGTACCGCGCGCCAGCAGTGTAGTTGCCATTTCAGTGCAAAGGAGACAGCGCATGCGCAGGTTCCCAAGGAACGAGACAAAGGTTTCCTCTTCGATGCAACAAGACCGAAGACTATAAGGACGACAGGGAGGATGTCACCACCGAGCCCACCACCGCGTCACCGCCTGATCCTTTTGCAGGCGAAGACTGCTTTTGTCAGGGTAGGAACGTCCTTGTGTTCCCGCTCAAAATGGCCGTTGTGGGGTCCCTTCCTGCCTAAACATTTTGAGGGAAGAGGACCCTGGCCGCCTATATAAGTAGCTAGGATCCCCACTATGAGGGGGAGTCCGATCAGATCCAGAAACTCTGCCGTCGCATAAGGGAGCAAGAACTCTTGCCTCCCGACCCTCCTGAGTGCAGGAACCACTGTACTCATCCATATTCAAGCCCTCCTGAGGCCAATCCACCAAAGCAGGAAGTAGGGTTTTACACCGCAAGGTGGCCCAAACCTGGGTAAACTCTTGTGTGCTTTACTTGTTGTTTGCTTGAATCTCTTCACCGGGCGAGGGCGGGACATTAGGTAGACGTGTGTGGGAGAGATCTTCGTTCACGCCCCTGTGTTCGAACTTCTTGGGTTTGCGGAGCCCGTAATCCGACAGAAACCTTAGCACGGGTCCCTATTGCACGTCTGCACCGTTTCCTCCTCTGTAATGTGTCCTTGAAGGGTGGAGTATGATGGCCATCTGAAAAAATAAAAAGAAACCTGGAAAAGAAAAAGAAATCCAGCGTAGCCATAAACAAAACTGGTTCGTTTAGTGAACCTTACAATGTAGTTTTAGAGTCCGAATAGGGTCAAGCCGAACTATGGACTATATGTAGTGTACCCCCAGCGTCACCCAAGGGATTTTTAGGGCATAATTATGTACCCGTGGCACATATGCTATCGCCTTATGGGGTAGTCGATGGGGGCGTAGCTGCTAATCTAGCTCGGGTTCATCTGAGCTACCGCACGGAGGCGTGTGGCAGACACGTTTAGCTATGTCCGCGACCGATAGGTTATCTGGCTTGAATAGGCCGTTTTGGACTTCGGCTGCTAAGGCCGTAGTGTCCTCCTCCGTGCGGAGAGAGCGCTCCATATTTCCATTGACCGTAATGACGCCACGTGGTCCAGGCATTTTAAGCTTTAGATAAGCATAGTGTGGGATTGCGTTAAAGCGGGCGAAGGCTGTTCTTCCGAGTAGTGCATGATAGCCACTTCGGAATGGAGCTATGTCGAAGATTAACTCTTCGCTACGAAAGTTATTAGGAGAGCCGAATATGACCTCCAATGTCAAAGAGCCCATGCAGTGGACTTCTACGCCCGGAATCACTCCTTTGAAGGTCGTGCTGCCTGGCTTTATTCTTGATGGGTCAATCCCCATCTTGCGGGCAGTGTCCTGATATATCAGATTGAGACTGCTGCCTCCGTCCATAACGACTCGGGTAAGATGGTATCTGTCAGGGATATGACTAGCAGGTATGAACCAGCTAGTGTAAACCGGCTCAGTTATATTATACTTGGTTGTAATATTTTAGTAAAGGCTACGGCCCATGAGATCTTAAGGCCCATGTATAGAAGTGTGTTTTGTAAACCGCCAAGCGATGTAACTTGAGGGATAAGAAAGAAAAGACAGAGACCGAGGCGGACACAAGTATGAGCCGGCCTCGGGACTCTGTAAACCGGACCAGGCGTCACCTCTATATAAAGGGACGACCAGGACGGTTCAGGGACAAGCAACAATCAACCCGTCGAGACACAGGCAAGCGAATCCGCTCCCTGTAATCCGACGCCCAAGCAATACCAAACCAACTAGACGTAGGCTTTTAGCTTCTTGGAAGGGGCCGAACTAGTATAAACCCTCTGTGTCCTTTGTGTGCTATGAATCCTTTCAAGCTAACCCGTGCGATGGTTCCATCATCAAGTCCGTTAAACCGGACATCTGCCGTGTTATTTCCACGACAGTTGGCGCCCGCCATGGGGCCTGCGCACGATGGTTTCGAGTTCTTGAAAGGCGGCTTCGAAGGGCTCAAGGGTTACGCAGTCGGCCGGATGACCAAGAGTCGCCGCGGCCGGATCTACATCGACGACGCAGGTTGGGGACCGGAGGCCGATTCGATCGAGTACGGGTACCGGGTCCCCTTCGGCACCGTCCAAGTCTTCATCGGCAAAATTGGCGAACCGGGGCCTAAGCCGGACATCATCCCCAACATCGTCGAGCCGGCTCAGCGTGCGAGATCGGCCCGGATTCAGCCCGCTGTGAAGCACGTGTTCGTTGGAGCAATCCACGGAGGTCGAGCCGAGAACGGATCGGAATCTGATGATGCAACAATCGTCTACTCAGATGACGAGTCTTCATCCGGGGAAACTGAATCTCTGTATCAGTTGCGGGACGGCCGGTCTGAGGGCGAGTCCGACGGAAACAGTATTCCGGGCCCCTTTGATCCGCCAAACCGGGTGGCGGTCTTCATGGCCGGTTCACAGCCCCCGATGAACGGGACAACAGCGGGAGCTGGTGCAGGTGGAAGCGGTTCAAACCCCACCCTTACTGAAGTTCTATCCACCTTGATCGAGGAGTTCACAGCTAAAGCGGTGGAAGAAATAGCTCCAGCAGACAAGGCGCATCATGATGCAGAGCTCCTTCAGTTGAAAGGCCGGATCGATCAGTTAAAGGAGGACCTAAAGGCAGAAAGAGAGATGATAGCGACGAGGCAAGCAGAGTTGGATGATCAAGCTTTTTATCTGAGGATGGAGCAAGCTTCTATGGAAGGTGTAAGGGGACGAAAGTACCGGTCCCGTATACCGCCGGTTTATGAATCAATGAATCTGTTCAGGACACCTGGGGCTAGGGCTAGTAATCATCCGGCTTTGAACCGAAGGACGCCTCCGGCCCGGGAGGAGCCGGTTCAGCAACCCGTCGCAGAGCAGGAGCGCCGGATCACGTCGGCAGCTTATGTTCCTGTCCCTCGAGGGCATTATTCAAACCCTTTGGATAACATTGCTGCAGCAGCGGCGCGTTTGGCCGCTTTACCTGCGGAAGAAACGTCTCCGGTGGCAATAGAGGCGCGCAGGGTCCAGAAGCTACTTAATACGGCATTAATGCAGCAGCAAGCATATTCTCATAGCAGGGAAAGGTTACATTCAACACCGCGTCCCAACCGAAGTTATACTAGACATTGGGAGGAGCCAGAAGTATCTAGCAGTGAGCGCAGGAGACATCAGCGCAGGCAGGATAATCCGGCAGGGGCGGCAATGCCGGCTCCAGACATAAACCGGGCTAGATCAGGTGCCAGGGAGGAAATTCGTCAGACAACGCCGGTTCACACAGCCACCGCGGGAACAGGTGCTACGGCGAGTTCTTTCGGGGTACAGTGTCTCGTCCCCGCTCTACGGAGTGTTAAGCTGCCCAAGGATTTCAAAGGGCCCCGCAAGGTACCTTACTACACAGCCGATTTACCGCCAGAAGCTTGGGTTGAAAGTTATGAGATGGCCATGGAGATGCTGGACGTGGATGAATCAGCTTGTGCCAAATATTTTACTATGATGCTCGAGGGCACGGCCCGGACCTGGTTGAAAGCTCTTCCCCCGAATTCTATTGGATCATGGGGGGAACTGCGCAGCCAGTTCATCAAAAACTTCAAGGATACGTGCAAACAGCCGATGTCGGTGATAGACCTAGCAGCCTGTGTGCAAGGAGAGCAGGAGTCTACAGCAGCTTGGGTACAGAGAGTAGCAGAGATTTTACACTCTTCGAATGGTATTAATCCTAGTACGGCGATAGTGACGTTGGAGAATAATTGCCGGTTTGAATCTTTAAAATTGAAACTCGGACGACTTAAAAGGGACTGCAATGACATGGGAACTTTAATGAGTGCCCTGGTGAAATACGGAGATTCTGATAACACAAAGTATCCAGAAGCAGAAGGAGATAAAGCTGGAAAGGCCAGCAAGTCTGGTAAACCGGCGCCGATCAATCCAGTTACTTCAGGCTTTTTGGGCAAACGGAAGGCAGAGGGTGGTTCAGACTTCGTGGCTAATACTCAAGTTCAAGGTGGTTTTCAAGGTAATCCGGAGGATTCTGCTTTACAAACCGGCGGAGGAGCTCTGGGCTGGGAGCAGGAGTTGGATCGACCTTGTCCCAAGCATAGCGGAAAAGGGAAGGTAGCGAAGCATACCATGAGAGAGAGCATACCCCTTATGAAGGCAGTAGCAGGCCGTTTTAATCCTCCTAATCGACCCCCACATGGCGGTTCAGGGCCTGGATTTTATGGTTCGGGTCATCAGGGGAACAGTTCTGGATCAGGATATAGGGGCAATAACGGTGGTTATCAACCCCGGGCAGGCGGCCAAAATAATCAAGGAAACTATAATGGTCAGGGAAGTCAATCACATCATCAAGGTGGTTACCATGGTCAGAATAATCAGCAGCAGGGCCAAGGAAGTTATAATAATCAGGGAAATCAGCAGCAACAGCGTCAGCAATAGCAGCCGCAATCCGGATATCAGAGTAATCCGAAGGAGTTAAACAGCGGGCAATATCATGTTTTCACCACAAGTCTGTGTAACAGAGACCAGAAGGTTTTGAAGCGGGCTGTCAATGCAGTAGAACCGGCGACGCCGCAATTTCTTCGATGGTCAGAGCAGCCCATTGTATGGAGCAGAGAAGACCACCCCGTGCGGGTGGATAATCCGGGACACTTAGCCTTGGTAGTGGCACCACAGGTGGGGGGATACAAGTTTACTAAAGTCCTCATGGATGGTGGTAGCAGTATCAATATCTTATATTACGAGACTTTCCGTCGTATGGGTCTGACAGATAAAAAGTTAAGATCATCAAACACAGTGTTTCACGGAGTGGTCCCAGGTAAGTCAGCTTATCCGGTTGGTAAGATTGACTTAGAAGTTACCTTTGGAGATGAGTATGATTCCAGGTCAGAGATGATCACTTTTGAGGTCGTCATAATTAAAAGTCCATATCATGCTCTATTTGGAAGGACGGTTTATGCTAAGTTTATGGCTAGGCCATGTTATGTTTATTTGCAGCTTAAGATGCCGGGTCATAAAGGCACGATCACGGTTCATGGCAGTCGCAAGATAGCAGTGGAATGTGAGGAAGGTGATGCAGCTTATGCAGAAGCAGTATGTGCCACCGAGGAGCTAAAATTTTATAAAGATAACGTTGATCCGGCAGATATGACTCCGCTGAAGAAACCAACCACCGAGCATGATCCGGCGTTGAAGTTTAAGTCAGCTGAAGAGACCAAGCAGGTTGATTTTGTGCCTGGAGACTCGTCTAAACAATTCACTATCAGCGCTAACCTTGATCCCAAATAGGAAAGCACGCTCATCGAGTTCATCCGTGAGAACCGGGATATCTTTGCATGGAAACCTTCTGACATGCCAGGTATACCAAGGGAACTCGCTGAGCACAAGTTAAACATTGATCCGAAGTTTAAACCGGTTAAGCTGTATCTGCGCCGCTTCAATGAAGAAAGGCGCAAGGCTATAGGAGAAGAAGTGGCCAGACTTTTGGTCGCAGGGTTCATAGTGGAAGTTTTTCATCCGGAGTGGTTGGCTAATCCAGTGCTGGTCTTAAAGAAGAATGGGAAGTGGAGGATGTGTGTGGACTACACGGACCTCAATAAAGCTTGCCCAACTGATCCTTTTGCTCTACCTCGCATCGATCAGATCATCGATGCCACGGCGGGGTGTGAGCGGCTGAGTTTTCTGGATGCATATTCAGGGTATCACCGGATTAAAATGGCAGTGGAAGACCAAGAGAAGACAGCCTTCATAACTCCTTTTGGTGCTTTTTGCTATGTATCTATGCCTTTTGGGCTTAAGTGTGCACAGGCAACTTATCAACGTTGCATTCAGAATTGTTTGAAGGGGCAGATAGGGAGGAATGTTCATGCTTATGTGGATGACATTGTGGTCAAATCGAAGAAGGAAGTGACAATGATAGAGGATCTCAAGGAAACCTTTGATAATCTTCGGGCTTACAGGATGATGCTTAACCCGAAAAAATGTGCTTTCGGTGTTCCGGCTGGTAAGCTTTTGGGATTTTTGGTTTCAAACAGAGGAATAGAAGCTAACCCGGAGAAGATCAAAGCCATCACGTCTTTGACTAAACCGGTTTGTATCAATGATGTTCAGCGCATAGTAGGCCGGATCACAGCGTTAAGCCGGTTTATCAGTCGCTTGGGGGAGAAAGCGATCCCGCTTTACCAGATGCTGAGGAAAACAGATCGGTTTATCTGGAGTAATCAGGCAAATGCAGCGTTTGAGGATCTGAAAAGGCAATTAGCAAACCCACCAGTTTTGGCTGCGCCCATTGACAGGGAACCTTTGCTGTTATACGTTTCTGCGAATACACGAGCGGTCAGCGTTGCTATTGTGGTTGAACGCAAGGAAGCAGGGAAGGATCACCCGGTTCAGCGCCCGGTTTATTATATAAGCGAAGTACTCATTGAGTCCAAGCAGAGATATCCTCACTGGCAGAAGTTGGTATATGGGGTGTTCATGGCAAACCGAAAGCTGAAGCATTATTTCCAAGGACATCCGATAACTGTGGTTAGTTCAGCTCCGTTGGGGGATATAATCCAGAACAGGGAAGCTACAGGCAGGGTAGCTAAGTGGGCCATTGAGCTCAGCCCGCATGAGTTGAAATATGTGCCACGCACTGCTATAAAATCTCAGGCATTAGTAGACTTCATCAATGACTGGACAGAGTTGCAGACTCCTGAAGAGAAGCCGGATCTTACCTATTGGACGATTCACTTTGACGGTTCCAAACAGTTGGAAGGCTCGGGGGCTGGAGTTGTCTTAACTTCCCCCAGAGGTGATAAATTTTGCTATGTCCTCCGCTTATTATTTCCTTGTACTAACAATGCAGCAGAATATGAAGCATTACTTCACGGTTTGCGGTTAGCAAAGGAGATGAATTTGAGCCGGGTTAAGTGCCTAGGTGACTCGGACCTAGTGGCACAGCAAGTATCTGGCAAGTGGGATTCGAGAGATCCCCTCATGGCGGCTTATCGACGAGAAGTTGAAGCAGTTGCAGGACACTTTAAGGGGTATCAGGTGGATCATATAGACCGGCGGAGAAACGAAGCGGCCGATGCTCTGAGCCGGCTAGGGTCGCAGCGTAAACCGGTACCACCAAACACCTTTTTGGATGAATTGCACAGTCCTTCGGTTCAGGTACCTTCGGAGGAAGACTTAGCTGTTCCGGACCCAGAGGCGCAGTTAGTGGCAGCACTCCA
Organism: Secale cereale; assembly: GCA_902687465.1. Lineage (NCBI taxonomy): Eukaryota > Viridiplantae > Streptophyta > Magnoliopsida > Poales > Poaceae > Secale > Secale cereale. Next base: position 418,608,190 of record LR738714.1, read on the forward strand.
TGTTATTCCAGATTGGACGCTACCCTATTTAGCATACCTGGGTCGAGGAGAGTTGCCGGAAGACGAAGAGGAAGCGCGACAGATAATCCGGCGCTCTAAGTCCATGACAATTGCAAACGGAGAGCTTCACCATCGTAGTACTTCGGGAGTATTTCAGCGATGTGTTTCAGCTGAGGAAGGTTGTGAGATTTTAAGGGAGATTCATGAAGGGGATTGCGGTCATCATGCCGGTTCAAAGTCATTGGTGGCAAAGGCATTCCGACATGGTTTCTATTGGTTAACCGCACATGCAGATGCGGCAGATCTGGTCCGGAAGTGTGATGCTTGTCAGAAATTCTCAAGGCGTGCTCTGGTGCCGGCACAGGAACTTCGGACGATACCAATAACTTGGCCTTTCGCAACTTGGGGGCTTGATATGGTTGGGCCTTTCAAGCGATCCAAAGATCAAAAAACTCATCTACTAGTGGCAGTAGACAAGTTTACAAAGTGGGTTGAAGCGGAGCCTATAAACAAGTGTGATGCGGCAACAGCGGTTAAATTCATCAAAAAAGTGATATTCCGCTTTGGCTTTCCACACAACATCATCACAGACAATGGTACTAATCTATCTAAGGGTGAAATGAAGGAATTCTGTCAAAGAGAACATATTCGGTTAGATGTATCTTCAGTGGCTCATCCTCAGACCAACGGCCAGGCCGAAAGGGCAAATCAGGAGATTTTGCGAGGCATCAAACCCCGGCTTATGACACCTTTGCAGAGAACCCCAGGTTTTTGGGTTGAAGAATTGCCATCTGTTCTTTGGAGTATTAATACTACACCAAACCGGTCTACAGGCTACACGCCTTTCTTCATGGTTTACGGCGCTGAAGCAGTTCTTCCAAGTGACATACGCCATGACTCACCAAGGGTAACAGCCTATGTGGAAGCAGTCAACGAGGAATCAAGACAGGACGGTTTAGACCGGTTGGATGAAGAGCGTGATATAGCTGCGGCACGGTCGGCGATTTATCAGCAAGATCTGCGCAGATATCATAGCCGCCGGATTAGAACAAGGACATTCCAGGAGGGTGACTTTGTACTCCGGCTCATCCAAGATCAAACAGATATGCACAAGCTATCCCCACCATGGGAAGGGCCCTTTTTGGTCAGCAAGAATCTACACAATGGTTCATATTACTTGGTGGTCATGCGAGAACACAAGGATTCACGGACATCAGAAGAGGAGACGAAGAGGCCATGGAACATTGCCCATTTACGGCCATACTATACTTGAGCTATGAGCTCCAATGTATCCTATGTATATATTATGAGTAATGAATAAACTGGCACCCTCGGTAAACCGGGGGCTTAGCCCTTTTTCCATATACAAAATCCTGTGAAAAACAACCATACAAGTTTACTATCAGATACTATATTTCAATATTGGCCAGTTTAGAAATTGATTTTTTGCAGAATATGTGAAGGAGCAATAGAACTCTCAAGAACAGGAGATCATATCCGGTTCAAGAAGAGAAGACTTCATAAAAAACCCATAGGTTCAGACGGAACACCGGAGGCCCTCTGGGAGTTGGTATCATCCACTTCCAGTGATCGGATAAATTTTATAGTTCTTTCGACCCTCTGAAAAGTTGGACAAGTCCACGTTCAGTGATTGGTTTACATTGACCCACCGGTTCAGGAGGAACCCTGGAGGCCCTCTGGGAGTTGGTATCATCCACTCCCAGTGATCGGATTGGTTTCATAGTTCTTTTCGACCCTCTGAAAAGTTGGACAAGTCCATGTTCAGTGATTGGTTTAGATTGACCCACCGGTTCAGGAGGAACCCTGGAGGCCCTCTGGGAGTGTCGGCCAAGCCGCGTCCCAGTGATCGGAATAATTTTTACGGTTCTTTCGACCCTCTGAAAAGTTGGACAAGTCCACGTTCAGTGATTGGTTTAGATTGACCCACCGGTTCAGGAGGAACCCTGGAGGCCCTCTGGGAGTGTCGGCCAATCCGCGTCCCAGTGATCGGAATAATTTTTACGGTTCTTTTGGCCCTCTAAAAAGTTGGATAATTCCACGTTCAGTGATTGGCTAGGCCCTCTGGGAGTGTCGGCCAATCCGTGTCCCAGTGATCGGAATAATTTTTATATACGGTTCTTTCGGCCCTCTGAAAAGTTGGATAATTCCACGTTCAGTGATTGGCTAGGCCCTCTGGGAGTGTCGGCCAATCCGCGTCCCAGTGATTGGCTGAACCTTGCTTTGAGCCTGGCAGCTCTTTGAAAAAGCCTCGACTACATGGTCTTGTTTGCAAAAATCGCATATTTTTGGTGTTTTTGTGTTCTATAACCTTTTTAAACCGGAGTGGAACAGCTACACAAGTTGACCACATATCTATAAAATAAAACTCTGGATCATGCATATCAGACCAAGTAAACCGGCGTTCATTAAAACCCGGATCGCGTATCAGGCAAAAGTTACAACTTTCTGAAACAAGATGAACCGGACTTATCATAAAGATGGACCGGAGAATTTCAAGTTTCTATTTGGGTTCATGAAGATCTTCATAAAGTGACTTTAAAGTCCGGCTGGTTTTAAAGTATATTGGCCACATAAATCTCAGGTATAAAAGTTATCTTTAATATAAGGATATGCTTATTTGATGTTTTAAGAGAACAAATTAATCCGTCCAGTGGTAAGCCACTAGGACATATTTTTCGATATTGTTTTCTGTATGAACAGAAGAAGGCAACCACATCAGACAACAAGTCAACCGGAGAGTATTTCATGAAGACAAAATATTCGGATTGAAGCACATTATGTTTCGGCTAACTTATGACAAGGCATGACGAGCCCAACGGTTTGGAAACATTGTTTAAAAGGAATATCAGTTATGATTACAGCAATAAAGCTCAAGATTATGCTTCTCCTTGCTGGGACGGCTGGCCATCGCCTTGTTCCAGAACATCTTCATCTTCATGAAGCGGTTGGAAATCCGGCGCACGCCAGTCAATCTTCGCCAAGGCCCGGAAATACACTTCATCGTTGATAAGTTCAGAAGGATCAATGTCAGGAGCAAAGGTGTGAGGACGAACCGGCGGGATTAAGTTGACGGTATCGTAAACCGGTCGCTCCACCCGCTCGTTCTGCAGATTGTATCCTGGATGATATCTAGAAAAATCCGATTCAGCGGCAAGCTTGCTGGCGAGGGGATGCATCTCTTTCGTCAAAGTATAGAGATCAGTTTCGGTGAAAGGTGAGCCGTCCTCCTTCGTATCTGGGAATCCCGTAAAAGCCTCCTCCGGATCAAGATCCGGGACCCAAGCCTTAGCCCTCGTAAGGGCCAGAAGAGCACCACCCCGCGCAGCAGACCTCTTGACTTCTTCGAGACGAGCCGGCAGAACAGACAACTTGTTTAAAGTATCTTGTATTGTAGTAGGGGCCGGCTTACCAAACAAAGTAGCACTGATGATCCTTTGCACCCCGGAGTACAGCTGTTCGACCAAGGTGTAGCAGGCTTTGAGCTTTTTCCGCAAGTCGTCCCCAAGATGGGATACACGGCGCCCTACATACAACAATCATAGTTAAACCGGTACAAGGCACAGATTACAAAGATAAAGGCAGGATTTCAGATTATACTTACCAAAAATAGCAGAGGTCATTAAGTCAATTTGCCGTCTTAATCCGGACAGTTCTTCCGTCACCGGATTAAGTGCTCCTTCAGCATCCTGAACCCGTTTTTCCAGATCTTTTTTCTGGACCTCAAAAGTAGCCCGCTCCTCTTCAAAGTATTTCTTCAAGTCTTCAGCGGTCTTTAAGCTCACTTGAAGTTCTTTTTTCGCCTTTGAAGCGGCAGACTCTGTTTCAGTAAGCCGGCTTCGGAGTTCGTTAATCTCAAGAGCATTCCGGTTCAACTCAGCCTGCAGACAAAGTTCAAAAACAAGAGGTGAAGTTTAGTCAAGTCTCTAGCACACAACCAAGTTGTCTACTTGACACTTGGGGGCTAATGGCAGTTGAAGCAATACAGCAAAGACAATTTAAAGTTACAAGTCTCAAGCACACAAACCAGTTGTCTGCTTGACACTTGGGGGCTAATGTATAATTGAAGTGTTAACAGCAACTTTTACAAGTATCAACTACATAAGCAAGTTATCTACTTGATACTTGGGGGCTAATGTAAAGACCAACGGTTCAATCTACAAAGTTCCGGATTACCTTCAGTAAGCAGCTAAACCGGAACTTGGGGGCTGTTATGAGATGGAGATGCATCAAAGGAACAAAGTCAGAAGAGGAAGTTTACCTCATATTTTTCCCTCATTAAGTTCACCAAGCTGGCTTCATAATCCCGACTGCTGTGGAGCCGGTTCAGATACCCAGAATAAATGTCTTGAGCGCTCATGCCAGAAAGGCTGGATATGTCAGTACTCCATTTCCCCTTTTCTTGAGATAATTTTTCCGCTTTAGCCGTATGTTTTGCTAAAACTGTGGGCTCAGCTGGAGCAACGTGAGCAGCCCCAGTTACCAATACATCAGGTGAGGCTGGTACATTGGGGGGAGTGTCAATACGAGCCGGATCAGGAGACGCCGGATTAACCTGAGGAGAGTTAACCCGGGCCGGACTTGGCCGATTCTGGGCATCTTCAGCAGTAGGATGTTCAGGAGCAGAAGTGTGATCTGTTGGTGCAGGGTCTTCAACAGGAGCTACGGGTTCACCTTCTGGAGGAACAATTGTTGACGGATTAGCAACCGGATCATCCGCAGTAGGTTCAGCAATAGGCTTATTCGCCTTGGGCTTCTTGCTGGGTTTCGGTTTGCTGGGAAGATATGCAAAATGAGTTAGCATTATAAAGCAAAAAGGAGATCATAAACCGGAGAGGTGAGGAAAGTTACCCTGGGACGGTTTTCAGGGGAGGAAGCTGCGTGGCAGTTGATTCACCAGAGGAAGACAATGGAGTTTCCTGATAGTCAGGGTCAGACGGTTTAAGAGGTTTTCGGATAAGACCGGCCTTGGGATGAAGGAGGGTCGGAGAAAGTATCACCTCAGCACGGCGTTTTCGAACCGAAGTTAAGGAAATTCCGGATGACTCCACCGCCAGGCCGCTGTGGCGAGTGGTCCGGCGAAAAGCTTCGTGCTGTTGCTTCTTCAAAGTAAAGTTAGGGTCTAACTGAGCATAAGGATGAGAAAATTGATATTTCCGGACGGTCCGATGACTTTTTTGGGGAAGAGGTTCTGAGTCAGTAGAAAGAAGGGTTACCTCAATTTCAGCCGGGTTATCACTTTCAGGCAATTCCTGTGGAGAGATATCATTAGATACGATTACAAGTACATGAAAGCAAAAATCTAAACCGGATTAAAGTATACCTCAGAGTCCGGATCATCATCCTCAGTGGGAGAACCGGCGTCAACGGCTGCTTTCCTCTTTTTGTTTGCAGGGGTTTTTCGCCGGGCCTGTTTGACGGTTTTCTCCTGAGGCTTTCTCTTCCAGAAAGGGTCATCAGCCTAATTGCAAGAAATAAAGACAATTGAAAGACGGTTCAAAAGAAATGGATTCCAAATACAGGGTAAAGAGAAACTTACTGCGGGCAGCTTATTCTTCTTGTAGTATGGAGCTAAACCGACCTTAGCACAGTCTGCCAAAGAAACATTGAGAATTTTCTTGGCTGATTCCACAACTTCCGATTCAGAAAGCTTTTCCTTGCTAAACCTTTGAGGATCATCCGGTTTACCAGAATATTTGCACATTAGATGCGATCGCCGGCTCAAGGGAAGTATGCTCCAAGATAGCCAGCAACGAAGAAAATCAGTCCCAATTAAACCATTTGCTATGAAAGCTCTTAGCTTGGAGAGCTGTGGTGAGAACCGGGTCCGTTCAACAGCGCCGAGCCGTGGTGGTAAGGGATGATTCTCCGGAATACGGGTTTCACGGTAACCCGGCAGAGGGTTCTCCCCTTCAGGAGAAGTGTCCACACAGTAAAACCAGGTCTTATTCCAGTCTTTGGGATGAGAATGCAAAGTGGCGTGGGGAAACACCACATCTCTCCTCTTCTGAATGCTAACGCCACCGAGCTCCTGATGTGGTCCGCTGGTAAACTCGGTGCGCCGGTTCAAATGAAAGAAATCCCGGAATAGATCGACGGAAGGTTCCTCTTGCAGATACACCTCAGAAAATACTTGGAAGTCGCAGATGTTTGAGACATAATTGGGTCCAAGGTCCTGTGGGTGCAGTTGAAAAGCAGCAAGAACATCCCGGAAAAATTTTTAACCGGGGGGAGAGAAGCCTCGAGATATATGATCCAAAAACACGATGACCTCCCCGGATCTGGGAGTAGGGGGATATTCATTACCCGGAGCCCGCCACTTTAATTCAGACTGAGGTCCTAAAGTGCCAATTTCAGACAGCTTGATTAAATCATCCTCAGTGATGACCGAAGGAACTCAATCGCAGGAGACATACTGTTTAGCCATTGCAACAAAGGAGCAAAGTACTGGAAAAGGTAAAATACAGAAAACGGATTATGAAAGTACAGCGGTATAAACCGGAAACTATCTATGAAAGTTACGCAACGGTTTAAACTGAGGACTAATGGCGTGGTTAAACCGGCAATTATAACAAGCTGTATCATTTCCGGTTAATTGCAGTTGAAGAGGAACGGCTAAACCATTGCGTTAAATTATAGAGTTTCGCAAGAACAAGGCATATCAACTTAAACCGGAACATACTTAGCAGATCTATCAAGGAGAAAAACAGGTTTTCAACCGACTGCTAAGGAGGAATAGATCTGAGCGTGCTAAGAAAAGAGAAACTAATGTAAGAATATACGGGAAGGAGTTACAAGGACCTTATACTAAATGGATAAATCTACAGGCTAGACAGGAACGATGGAGATTCGAAGTATTTACAGCGGGGTAAAAATGCAAGATCTGAAGGACAAAGTTATTAGAAATCACTGGTTCAAGGACGAACAAGACGAAGCTTCTATTAAGGCTCTAATGGCGGAGGTGTAGGAAGAAACCCTGGAGGTTGCAGACTAATAATAAGGAAGAAGGACATACCTGAAATGGCAGGAATCGGCGGCGGAGATTTTTTCTGGTCGAGCTCAGGGTGATGCAGCGGCCAGGCGAGGACTTGGATCCAGCGGTCGTCGGCGGCGGTTCGAGCTCGAGCGAAGACGGAGGAAGAAGACGGAAGAAGAAGACAGAGCGAGAAGAAGATAATGAATGAGGGGTGGCGATATTTATAAAGGAGAGTCAGATCTGAAGCGACAGGTGCGGGATTTGAGGAGGCAAAAAATCGGATAAAGATATTCTGGCGCCTCGATTCTCGGGATAACCCTTAAACAAAGCTACAGTACAGCTCACGGCGTTAAATGCGGAGATGATGTCACGGTCAGATTTAGTGACTTTCGAAGATGACGTCAGAGCCGGTTTACAAAAATATGAAGACAAAGAGGAAAATTATACAAAGACAAGGAAGACTGATATGAACAAGTTCAAATCATTCTGGGGCCTAATGTCAGGGATATGACTAGCAGGTATGAACCGGCTAGTGTAAACCGGCTCAGTTATATTATACTTGGTTGTAATATTTTAGTAAAGGCTACGGCCCATGAGATCTTAAGGCCCATGTATAGAAGTGTGTTTTGTAAACCGCCAAGCGATGTAACTTGAGGGATAAGAAAGAAAAGACAGAGACCGAGGCGGACACAAGTATGAGCCGGCCTCGGGACTCTGTAAACCGGACCAGGCGTCACCTCTATATAATGAGACGACCCGGACGGTTCAGGTACAAGCAACAATCAACCCGTCGAGACACAGGCAAGCGAATCCGCTCCCTGTAATCCGACGCCCAAGCAATACCAAACCAACTAGACGTAGGCTTTTACCTTCTTGGAAGGGGCCGAACTAGTATAAACCCTCTGTGTCCTTTGTGTGCTATGAATCCTTTCAAGCTAACCCGTGCGATGGTTCCATCATCAAGTCCGTTAAACCGGACATCTGCCGTGTTATTTCCACGACAGTATCCATCGGTAATTGGATCGAGCACTAGGACAGCCGAACCCCCATGACCGATACTAGTCGGGTGATCCCTACGATCGAAAGTGATTGGACAGGCCGACCACGGGTTGAATTTGGGCTCGACGGCATAGACATCTCGGAGTGCGCGCTTGCGCTCCCTCTTTGGGATATGAGTGGCATATATCATGTTCACTGTTTTAATCTCCGGTGGAAATTTCTTCTGTCCCCCTGTATTCGGCTGGCGAGGTCCATCCTCGCCTTCGCTCTGAGGTCCCTTCCCCTTGTATTCGGCATTGAGTATGCCGGCCTGCTTGAAAACCTAGCAATTACGGTTGGTATGGTTTCCAGGTTTCACTGGGGTGCCATGGATTTGGCAGGGCCTATCTAATATTTGGTCCAGGCTAAATGGACCATCTTTGTTGCCTTTAAATGGCTTCTTCCATTGACCGGGTCTGGAGCCGCTGAATCCGGCATTTACCGCTGTGTCATCTGGGCTTCCAACATTATTTTGACGTTTGTTTTTGTTACGTCATGGCTTTCCATTGCCGTCCCTGACTTCAGATGTTCCAGGGTCGCTAGTGCTGCTGCACGCTAACCAACTATCCTCGCCCGCACAAAGGCGGGTCATGAGTGTAGTTAGGGCTGCCATTGTCCTCGGCTTTTCCTGTTCGAGGTATCTGGCTAGCTATTTGTCCCGGACACTGTGCTTGAAGGCTGCTAAGGCTTCAGCGTGTGGAAAGTCGACGATTTAGTACTTCTTAGTGATAAACCGGTTCCAAAGCTTACGGGGTGACTCCCCGGGTTGTTGGATCATGTGACTTAGGTCATCAGCATCCGAGGGCCGGACATAGGTCCCTTGAAAATTGGCCCAAAAAGCATCCTTAAGTTCTTTCCAGCTCCCAATGGAATTCTCTGGGAGGCTGTTTAGCTAGTGCCTAGCTGGTTCTTTCATCTTGAGGGGTAAATATTTTATAGCTTGGAGGTCATCTTCACGAGTCATATGGATGTGAAGAATGAAGTCTTCTATCTAGATGGCGGGGTCCGTCATTCCATCGTACGCCTCGATGTTCACTAGTTTAAACCCTTCTGAAAAGTCGTGATCCAGCACCTCATCGGTGAAGCACAGGGGGTGCGCAGCACCCCTGTATTTTGCTATGTCATGTCGTATGTCCGATGGTTGTGATGTTCGGTATTGACCCCAAACTGGTATATGACCGGCGCGATTGGCTTGATAGCCACTTTCCCGTGAGGGAGCATGGTCCCTAGGTCCGTAGATGGATCTGGTCTTGCCGGCCTTGTTGTTCAGGTCCTCACATAAATTGTGTTTCCGGACTTGAGCCGCACCCTCCTTTCTTTTACGGGGTGGGGGTGCGGGATTGTGTACGCTGTTGCTAGCCACTCTATCCCGTCCACGAGGTGGTCGGTCCGGCTTATCGGCGGTGTTATTCTTCGACGGTATGGGCGTAGTGGCCTCGTCGTCGAATTCGTGCAGCAGTTTACGCTTCGGATAGCCTTTGGTTTGCCAATTGTAGCCATATTTTTGCTCAGCGTCTAGCACTTCGTTCCATCTATCATTGAGCGTGTCTTGTGTGGCTCGAAGCCGTCTCTGCTGCTTTTTCAGGCAAATTTGCGGTGGCAATAAGCCTCCGATGGAAGCGCTTTTGTTCTAAGGGTTCTTCTGGGATGATGTATTCATCGTCGCCCAGGCTGACATCCTCTTCGGAGACAGGTTCATAATTACTGTCTTCGCCGTCGCTGTCATCAGTCAACGGTTTTGGACTATGCTCGCCGTGCTCTCGCTCCTCCTGCTCCATCGCTGGGTCTGCGGGATTTAGTTCAGCGCATCGGGCGCTAACATTTGGGAGGTTCTTCGACGGGCCTGTCCTCTACGGGATCGTTTTCGCCGTCGCCCTCCTTCTCCTTAGGTGTATCCACCATATACACATCATATGAAGATGTAGCTGTCCATCGCTCAGTTACGGGCCGTCTTTGATCTAGATCTGTTTTGAGGTCCATCCCTTCGAAGTCTTTGGAAGCGTGATCAAGTAGATCGGCCAGATCTTCGACCGTGGCTACCAAGTGGGTGGTGGGTGGGGAGCAAAATTCTCCATCAAAATCCTCCAGTTCGAACCGGATATAATTCTGCTGTGTGTCCCCAGCTAAGGAGAGGGATTTTAACGATTTTAACATGTCGTCAAAGGTGAGTGCTGGAAGATATCTGCAGCACTAAATTCGGCGATAGAAGCCTCATCGAGCTTGAAGGGCGCAGATGCGCATGATTCGGAATCTTAGGTCGGAAACGAGTCCAGGGTTCCGGTAACACATATCCCACTCATAGTTGGGTCCGTGCGCGGCTCCAGCACCATAGAGTCTGCCACTTCCGCGGCGGGGTTGAGCTTCCCGTCCGCGGGCGACACGATCTGTTCCGGATTTAGGGACAAAACTGTTACAGGTGCTATCTCCTAATACGATGACAGAGTTAGGTCGTGTTCATCGTGATGGCAGGGAGAGGTCGCCGCTGGCTCGAATCCATCAAAGATTAAGTCTCCGCGGATATCCGCAACGTAGTTCAAGCTTCCAAACTTGACTTGATGGCCAAGGGCGTAGTTCTCAACCTGCTCGAGGTGGCCTTCCGTGTTGGCGCAGAGCACGAACCCGCCGAACACGAAGAGTTGTCCAGGAGGGAAGATTCCCTCGGTGTTGCCATCATGGTTGATGACGCGATCCATCAGTACTTCGGTCGACGACATAGTGAAACTTGCAATGAAAGCACCAATGTCGGTGTCAAAACCGGCGGATCTCAGGTTGGGGGTCCCGAACTATGTGTCTGAGGATTGATGGTAATAGGAGGCTGGGGACACAATGTTTACCCAGGTTCAGGCCCTCTCGATCGATGTAATACCCTACTTCCTGCTATATTAATATGGATGAATATGATTACAAGAGTTGATCTAACTCGAGATCGTATTGGCTAAACCCTAAAGTCTAGCCTATGAGGATTTGTGATTCTCTATTAGCCTCTACGGACTAAACCCTCCAGTTTATATGTGCACCGGAGGGGCCTAGGTTTTGTACATAACCATCTTGCAGAGGAAGGAAAGATTACACCCAAACCTAAAACTTGCCATTATACGAATACATGAGTCCTATCCGGATACGAGAGACGATCTTCAACAATGATCTTCACGGCCCACCAGTCCGGCCCACCATGAGTTATCCGGCCACATGAGGACCCCTCAATCCAGGACTCCCTCAATTGGATCCATAGATAATTGACCTGCCCTTCTCTTTTCGGGCGGCTTAACAATGAATTTGTAACTCGCCAATAATTCTAGAAACTGCTTCTTCAAATTAACCCGCCAGTATGCTATCGGCTTATACTTTCATAACTTAAACCGCCATATTCTCATAACCTGATAGTCATTTCACCCCATAGCTAGGGTGGCTCATAATTTCTTAATGGATCACCACAACACATTTACCGTCTTATAGTATACCTGGTCCGTCACTGTCGAGATGTCATGTATACCTTAGGCGGCTTATCATTGGAGTCTTAACTCGCCATGCTTTTACTCATTGCTTGCAGTTCTTAACCCGGCCAATCATGTCTAGAACTCCCACTTCTTGTGACTGGGTAGCCTCCCAAGTCTCAAAGATTATGCTCAATGAGTATGTGGACATGGGTGTGTTGCCGGCTAAAGATGTCATCCATTGGCGGGTTCGTATTCCTGAAACTGTTCCTCAACCCGAAGAAGGCAAAGTTGTTGTTTTCAGAGATCACCTCCTCCGGCGGCTTTTCACCACCCGGGTCAAAAAAAAATCCGGGACGCTCTGCATTTTTACAAGCTTAATCCTCAAGATATTGGCCCCAACCCTGTCGCCAATCTGTGCCAATTCCAAGTGTTCTGTGAAGTATATCTTCAAGAGGAGCCCACTATTGAACTCTTCAAGGATTTATTTTATATCAACCGCCAAACGGAAAATGACCGACGAACCTAGCCTTCAGCTTGGGGGCCTTTCCATTCAGAGGCGGAGAGATGTCACTTTTCCCTCAGCTGTACAGCCGAGTCACCCGAAGGGCTAGAACAGCACTTGGTTCTATTGTCAAAACACTGCTCAGGCTGAAGAGAACCCTTTGTCGGGTTATCGCCCCTACCGGCTCAGCACAAACACCGAGCTTCCTGGTCAATTAACCAATGCAGAGCGTGCTCAGTATGCACACATATTTTTGAAGATAAGGGCTTTGATAGCCAACAGCTTAACTGGAATCGATTTGACTCGTTGTTGAGTCTCATGGAGGATCTTACCGCCGAGCCGGTGTGGCAGCTTAATGTGCCATTACACTGGTGATGTGAAGGACCCACAACATTATAACCAGAAACCTCTGTCTGACAAGGAGGTCAATGAAATGGTTAAGCCTTTGCTTGGGGAGTCTCAAGAAGCTTGCAATAGGACATGGTTGAACCCCTTCTGCACTCTTAACCCGGCCCCTCCAGTAAGTACCTTGAACAAACCTTTGTTTTGCTAATCCATCCTTACACTTCATGCCTTTTTTAAATTGCTGCCTCTTGTGCATATACAGGTTGGTTCCGCCTTCTTGAAGACGAAGCTAACAACTGCTCCGCTAGCTAAGAAGAGCAAAGCAGTGAAACCCCAAGGTTCGGGTCATCGTAAGAAACCGACAGTAGAAGAACTACTATGGATAGATGACTCGAAGGTAGAACTTGGCTCCCTTGGTCTTCTTTTCATGCAACTTATTGATGTTGATTCCTCTCAGGATGAAGAGGAAAGAAGTCGGGCCAAGGAAGCAGATGTAATTTCCGTCTCCTCTATCTCAGAACCCTTACCAAGAAAGAAAACACGATGGGTCATCCGGAAACTAAGGTTTCTCATCCTCTAGGTTAACTGGACCCGAAATTTCTTTTAAAGACACAACAACATGAGTCCAGGCATCAGACTCGGAATGACAGTACTGAAGAATTTATGGCCGGCTTACCCAACACGCTGGCTCCTCGGAAACGTCGCAATTAGGTGACTCATAGCCCAACTCTATCTCTTCCATGAGCCGGCCTCATACGACAACCTCTTAACCCTTCTGACTCCGACTATCAGGGAACACCTCTGTCATCTGGCGACTCCACTGGAACACAACTTCTTGCCTTCCTGGTTAACCTAGGGTAAATGCTCACCGTTGTTGATAAAAAACTTGCTGTCACATACTCATAAACTTTTATGCCTTTGTCACACGACCAAGGCCAAAACTGGCAAAAAGCAAAAGGTGGGCGGCTCTTCCAAGGCTCCGGAGGTCCCTGAGCCGGAGAAGCAAGTGTTGGAAACCCCTGAGGTCCCAATCCAAAATCTGGATGACCCTGTCAATCAGCAAAATGATCCGCCTCCGCAAACTAAGGCAACACCTTCTGAGGTCATGGATACCGACACTAACCCGACAGACAGCCATGACTCCCTAGTCCTAATCCTTCCACGGGAGTTGAAAAACTCATGCAACTCATGGATACCAAGGGCCGGCTTATCCTATAAGGATGAGCCGGGTCTTCTGTATCTTCGAGTTGAAAAACTTCATCGTACATTAGCCCCCAAATGCCAAGTATATTGCTTGCAATGTGCTTGGTACTTAGATACCATTGCTTGTAACCCTTGGCAGGAAGCTTTGAGCTTGGGCCAGTCAAATATCGCTGATTTAAAGAAAAGCTTCGTGACTCAACAGAGTGAACGTGACAAGGATGAATCAAGCCTGAAATCATCCCTGGAAGACATTGAGAAGATCAAGGCTGAGTTTGATGTAGAAAGAGCCACCTAGGAATTTGAGAAAGTCATGCTTCTAAAAAGAGCAGACGATGTTGAAGATGAGCTTAAATCCACAACTATAGAGTTGTCTGGCTTAAAACAACATATTTATCAAATGACATCGGCCATCTCCGGTAAGTTAAACTTATACTTAACTACATTAACCTGCCTGGCGACTTTGAATATGATATTTAGCCCGCCTGGCGACTCATGTGCAAAATACTTAACAGGTGCTAGAAGCTCTAACCTTGGCCAAAATATGCTATTGAAGCTAAAGGCTGTTTACTCTTTAACTGAGAATCTATACGCTGGCACTTTACGAACGCTTATGGTTGTATCAAACGGCAAAAAGCCTCCAATACTCATCAAGTCTGTGCTAGATTATCTATCAACTGTGCCAGGGCAAGTTGAGGAGCTAAAATTATCAGCCGCTCGGTCAAGAGCCATTACTGCCCTAAGCCGGACAAAGGCTTGGCAATCAGAGCTAGACCCAGGCGAGATGGCTGGCAGGTGTCCAGAATTCAATGATGACGGGTCTGTATTTGAAGAGGCCGACTTTACCAGATGTGTGAAAGAGATGTGACCCTTGGCGTGTCGATTGACATGGGAGCTAGACTTGATGAAGTATCAGGTGGCTTATGAAGTTAACAATGCTCGAATTAAGGCGTCGTCCCACGACATTGTAGATCTGACTCCGCCAAGGCGTAAGCATACTTTTGCTCTTGATATTGACCCCGCTCCTGTTACGAATGATGAAGTTGTCTTCGAAGCCTTAACTAGTATAATTTGGACGTCGGTCGACCTTAAGGTTTCCAGCGAAGACCCGAAACAGGATGACCCAGGAACTTCCAACACAAGGCGCCAAGACAACGTTTAACTCGACGGGGCCTAACTCGAACGACACGAAAGCTGGCTTAGAGGAGCTATTCAAATCTTGATAAACTTTGAAGAATTTTTTGGCTCTGCTATAGCCATGTTATAGTGTAGTTTATAACTTTTATTTGCCATGTCATGCCTTCGAGCATGTTATGCCAACTGTGTGATCCAGCCATGGCAAAGCTTGCCATATATATGCATATCTGGTCTTCCAATCCGTGCGGAAATTTATTTGAAGTCTTGATACATAAATTATAAAGGATCCATCAAGCCTTGTCTTGGCGACTCACAGACCAGGGCGGGTTACAGCCCAATGACCCATGGTCAAATCCAATTTTTGACAGGATCACTTTGGCGGCTTATAAAGCCAGAATAGGCTCCGTGTAGAGCAATTTAACCCGGATCTGAATGACCCAGAAACTCATTATTTTCCTAAAAGCATGATGAAAGAACATAAAAAATTTCAGCAAAACACAAAACAGAGAGTATGTATAACTCAAATATTTGTTAAGCCGGCTTGCAAGGCACGACCAAAAGAGACTGGTTTTGAAAAAAACTCATTTTTTCCTTCAAATAAGTTTGGCATGAAAGCCTTTCATCCCGTAAGCCGGCTCTCAGGTGACATAAATCTACCGTTTTAACCTTAACTAGTTCAGGGTCTTGCAAGAAGATTGACTGTTAAGAGTACGAACGGGCCACATAGCGGAGAGACTACAACAAATAGGTGAGTTTATCCTAGCTCTCTGTAGGCCAGCTCTCACATGAAAAAACCACCGTTTTAACCTTGACAAGTTCAGGGTCATGGAAGATTGACTGTTAAGAGTACAGTGGGTCACCTAGCAGAGTAGCAAGTTGAAAGTGCAACTAATCCCCGGGTGGTTTTGGTAATTAATAACAACATATATATCATTGAACTAATATTCTCTTGAGAATCATTTCAGAAAAGTTCGATGATATGGGTATGGAAATGTCTGAAGAAGTGGACCCCTCAAAATGCTAAGACAAGCATTGGCAAAAGCTCAAGACTCCATTTTTGGTTTAGTGATCAAAGATCACATTGAGTCCATAGGAAAAGCCAATACTATTAAAAGGGGATGAGGTTGTGTTAATGTTCTTGTTGCTCAAGTGCTTGGTGATCTAGCTCCCTCAACTATCAGCACTCTTCACTTTACAACACACTCATAAGTAATCTCGGACAAACCGATTCTGCAAACTCAGTCCCACCGAGATGAACCACTTCAGTTCTTTCCCTAAACCCTAACTTTTCGGTCTATCCGATTCTGAGTCTCGGTCTCACCGAAAATGTTCTGCCAACCTTCTGTAACCAAATGACAGCATTTCGGAATATCCGAGTTGTTGTTTTCGGTCACACCGAGATGGCAAACCCTAATCTTTGACTCACTTCGGACACACCGAGATGGTATTTTCGGTCCCACCGAAAATCCCAACGTTCACTATATTTGAACTTTCGGTCTGACCGAGTTTTAACTTCGGTCTCACCGAGATTGGTCAAATGTGTGTGTAACGGTTGGATTTTGTGTGGAGGCTATATATACCCCTCCACCCCCTCTTCATTCGTGAGGAGAGCCATCAGAAAGTACTACCACTTCTACCATACACTTTCTGAGAAGTGAACCACCTACCCTTGTGTTGAGATCAAGCCATTCCATTCCTACCATATGAAACTTGATCTCTAGCCTTCCCAAGTTGCTTTCCACTCAAATCTTTCTTCCACCACAGCCATATCAGTGAGGAGAGTTGAGTGTTGGGGAGATTATCACTTGAAGCACAAGAGCAAGGAGTTCATCACCACCAACACCGTCTATTACCTTTTGGAGGGTGGTGCCTCCTAGATTGGTTAGGTGTCGCTTGGGAGCCTCCGTCGTTGAGATGTGGAGTTGAACCAAGAAGTTTGTAAGGGCAAGGAGATCGCCTACTTCGTGAAGATCTACCCCGAGTAAGGCTAGTCCTCCGTGGGCGTAGGCCGTGATGGAATAGACAAGGTTGCTTCTTCGTGGACCCTTCGTGGGTGGAGCCCTCCGTGGGCTCGCGCAGCCGTTACCCTCCGTGGGTTGAAGTCTCCATCAACGTGGATGTACGATAGCACCACCTATCGGAACCACGACAAAAATCTCCGTGTCACCAAACTGCGTTTGATCTTCTCCACCTCCTTTTTACATGTGCAATTTACTTTCCGCTGCATATACTCTAGAATTGCATGTGTAGGGTGTTACTTGAATTGGTCTTAATTGTGAAACTGCCAAAAACATTGCATGATCTAAAGGCAGATTTTTTATATTGTCAAGTAGTCTAATCACCCCCCCCTCTAGACCTACTTTCGATCCTACAAGTGGTATCAGAGCTTTGGTCTCCATTGCCTTGGTTTCCATTGCATTGGACTCCATAAGCTTGGTTTCACAACCTAGGAGAGTATGGCGTCTAGTGAGGGTAATTATCGTAGAGGTCCTTACTTTGATGGTACAAATTTTGCTAGTTGGAAGCATAAAATGAAAATGCATATTCTTGGTCATAACCCAGCCGCATGGGGCATTATTTGTGTTGGCATGCAAGGTGATTTATTTGAAGAAGGAAAAGTTCCGGATCGCGAAGCTACACCCGAAGAGTTGAAGATGTTGCAAAACAATGCTCAAGCTTGTGACATTCTCTTCAATGCTTTGTGTCCCGAAGAGTTCAACAAAATCAGTCGTCTTGAGAATGCTAAGGAGATTTGGGATACTTTGGTTGAAATGCACGAAGGTACTGAATCTGTGAAGGAATCAAAGCTAGATATTCTTCAAGGTCAACTTGACAAGTTCAAGATGAAGGATGGTGAAGGAGTCGCTGAAATGTACTCTAGGCTTGCTCTCATTACAAATGAGATTGCTGGCTTAGGAAGCGAAGAAATGACCGACCGATTCATCATTAAGAAGATTCTCAGAGCTTTGGATGGAAAGTATGACACCGTGTGCACTTTGATCCAAATGATGCCAAACTACAAGACTCTCAAGCCAACTGAAGTCATTGGAAGAATTGTTGCTCATGAAATGACACTTAAGGATAAGGAAGAGCTTCTCAACAAGTCAAGTGGTGCTTACAAAGCTACAAGTGATGCTCCTACTACCTCAAGTGACAAGCTAATTTCCAATGAAGAGATAAGCCTAATGGTCAAGAACTTCAACAAGTTCTACAAGAACAGAGGCAAAGAAAGAAGCTCAAAGTCTAGATCATATGATGAAAAGAGATCTTCTAGTCGTGATCGAAACTGCTACAATTGTGGAAGACCCGGACACTTCTCAAATGAGTGTACGGCTCCCCACAAGAGAAGAGAAGAATCTCCAAGAAGAAGAGCAAGAGATGAGTCACCTCGGAGAGAGAGAAGGAGTAGAGATGATCGTTATGAACGAAGACCTTCTCGGAGAAGCAAGGATTCGGAGAGGAAAGACAAGTCATCAAGGAGCTACACAAGAAGAAGACATCAAGCTCATGTTGGTGAATGGGTCTCCGGCTCCGACTCTGACAATCAATCCGATGGAAGCTATCACTCCGACTCCGACTATAGTAAAGATGAAGGTGTTGCTGGACTTGCACTCGTATCCTCCAACTCCAACTCCTACGACTTATTTGATTCACCAAATGAGGGAATTGGAAGATGCTTCATGGCTAAAGGTCCCAAGGTAACACACCCTGAATTCATTGACTTTGATAGTGATGAGGATGACTTGCTTGGTGAAGATGAGCTCTTGCATGATAAATCTAGTGAGCTTAGTAATGATGAAAATGCTAGTAGTCTTTATAGTCGAGAAGAGTCGAATGACAATGCTATGAAGGAGATTGAGCGTCTAACTAAAGAACTAAACACTCTTAAGTTAGCTCATGAAACAACTCAAGAAGATCATAGAGAGCTCCTAAGATCTCATGAGAAGCTACGCTTCGAGAAGCTCACTCTAGAGCAAGAACATGAGTTTCTAAAAGCGATCAATGACGATCTTCGAAAGAAGAGTTCTTCATATCTTGCCAAACGACTTCTCTTGTCTAATTTCTTGCCACCTATTAAGACTAAGCATGACAAGCATAAGAAAAATTCTTCCTCTAGTAGTAACAATAACAATGTTAAATCCAATTTTGTTGCTTCTAGTAGTTCTCTTGATTCCACTAACAATGTTTCAAGCCAAGTTACACTTGAGCAAGAAAATAGCTTATTGAAGGAAATCATAGAGAAAGGTGTCTACAAGAGTCTTGCCGGAAGCAAGAACTTTGAGGAGATTGTTCGCAAACAAGGAAGACACCGGAAGAATCAAGGGATTGGTTTTGAGCGAAAGTTCAACGCCGAAGGTGTTGAGTGGGAAGAAGGTCAATACCCTACTCCACAGTTTGTTTCACAAAAGGAGAAGTATGATCCTACTTCTTCCAATGTGGAACAAGCTCAAGATGACCTTCCACCACAAGACCACAAGCTAAAGGCCAAGGACAAGCTTCAAGAGGAGATTGATGCATTCATTGAAGCACCTCAAGCCATGGTCAAGTGGGTTCCCAAGGACACATCAAGTTCTACTTCGTCAAGCTCAACTACAACACCAAGGATTCTGAAAGTGCAACTAATCCCCGGGTGGTTTTGGTAATTAATAACAACATATATATCATTGAACTAATATTCTCTTGAGAATCATTTCAGAAAAGTTCGATGATATGGGTATGGAAATGTCTGAAGAAGTGGACCCCTCAAAATGCTAAGACAAGCATTGGCAAAAGCTCAAGACTCCATTTTTGGTTTAGTGATCAAAGATCACATTGAGTCCATAGGAAAAGCCAATACTATTAAAAGGGGATGAGGTTGTGTTAATGTTCTTGTTGCTCAAGTGCTTGGTGATCTAGCTCCCTCAACTATCAGCACTCTTCACTTTACAACACACTCATAAGTAATCTCGGACAAACCGATTCTGCAAACTCAGTCCCACCGAGATGAACCACTTCAGTTATTTCCCCAAACCCTAACTTCTCGGTCCAACCGATTCTGAGTCTCGGTCTCACCGAAAATGTTCTGCCAACCTTCTGTAACCAAATGACAGCATTTCGGAATATCCGAGTTGTTGTTTTCGGTCACACCGAGATGGCAAACCCTAACCTTTGACTCACTTCGGACAAACCGAGATGGTATTTTCGGTCCCACCGAAAATCCCAACGTTCACTATATTTGAACTTTCGGTCTGACCGAGTTTTCACTTCGGTCTCACCGAGATTGGTCAAATGTGTGTGTAACGGTTGGATTTTGTGTGGAGGCTATATATACCCCTCCACCCCCTCTTCATTCGTGAGGAGAGCCATCAGAAAGTACCACCACTTCTACCATACACTTTCTGAGAAGTGAACCACCTACCCTTGTGTTGAGATCAAGCCATTCCATTCCTACCATATGAAACTTGATCTCTAGCCTTCCCAAGTTGCTTTCCACTCAAACCTTTCTTCCACCACAGCCATATCAGTGAGGAGAGTTGAGTGTTGGGGAGATTATCATTTGAAGCACAAGAGCAAGGAGTTCATCATCATCAACACCGTCTATTACCTTTTGGGGGGGTGGTGCCTCCTAGATTGGTTAGGTGTCGCTTGGGAGCCTCCGTCTTTGAGATGTGGAGTTGAACCAAGAAGTTTGTAAGGGCAAGGAGATCGCCTACTTCGTGAAGATCTACCCCGAGTAAGGCTAGTCCTCCGTGGGCGTAGGCCATGATGGAATAGACAAGGTTGCTTCTTCGTGGACCCTTTGTGGGTGTAGCCCTCCGTGGACTCGCGCAGCCGTTACCCTCCGTGGGTTGAAGTCTCCATCAACGTGGATGTACGATAGCACCACCTATCGGAACCACGACAAAAATCTTCGTGTCACCAAACTGCGTTTGATCTTCTCCACCTCTCTTTTACATGTGCAATTTACTTTCCGCTGCATATACTCTAGAATTGCATGTGTAGGGTGATACTTGAAGTGATCTTAATTGTGAAACTGCCAAAAACTTTGCATGATCTAAAGGCAGATTTTTATATTGTCAAGTAGTCTAATCACCCCCCCTCTAGACCTACTTTCGATCCTACAAGTGGTATCAGAGCTTTGGTCTCCATTGCCTTGGTTTCCATTGCATTGGACTCCATAAGCTTGGTTTCACAACCTAGGAGAGTATGGCGTCTAGTGAGGGTAATTATCGTAGAGGTCCTTACTTTGATGGTACAAATTTTGCTAGTTGGAAGCATAAAATGAAAATGCATATTCTTGGTCATAACCCAGCCGCATGGGGCATTATTTGTGTTGGTATGCAAGGTGATTTCTATGAAGAAGGAAAAGTTCCGGATCGCGAAGCTACACCCGAAGAGTTGCGGATGTTGCAAAACAATGCTCAAGCTTGTGACATTCTCTTCAATGCTTTGTGTCCAGAAGAGTTCAACAAAATCAGTCGTCTTGAGAATGCTAAAGAGATTTGGGATACTTTGGTTGAAATGCACGAAGGTACTGAATCTGTGAAGGAATCAAAGCTAGATATTCTTCAAGGTCAACTTGACAAGTTCAAGATGAAGGATGGTGAAGGAGTCGCTGAAATGTACTCTAGGCTTGCTCTCATCACAAATGAGATTGCCGGCTTAGGAAGCGAAGAAATGACCGACCGATTCATCATTAAGAAGATTCTCAGAGCTTTGGATGGAAAGTATGACACCGTGTGCACTTTGATCCAAATGATGCCAAACTACAAGACTCTCAAGCCAACTGAAGTCATTGGAAGAATTGTTGCTCATGAGATGACACTTAAGGATAAGGAAGAGCTTCACAACAAGTCAAGTGGTGCTTACAAAGCTACAAGTGATGCTCCTACTTCCTCAAGTGACAAGCTAATTTCCAATGAAGAGATAAGCCTAATGGTCAAGAACTTCAACAAGTTCTACAAGAATAGAGGCAAAGAAAGAAGCTCAAAGTCTAGATCATATGATGGAAAGAGATCTTCTAGTCGTGATCGAAACTGCTACAATTGTGGAAGACCCGGACACTTCTCAAATGAGTGTACGGCTCCCCACAAGAGAAGAGAAGAATCTCCAAGAAGAAGAGCAAGAGATGAGTCACCTCGGAGAGAGAGAAGGAGTAGAGATGATCGTTATGAACGAAGACCCTCTCGGAGAAGCAAGGATTCGGAGAGGAAAGACAAGTCATCAAGGAGCTACACAAGAAGAAGACATCAAGCTCATGTTGGTGAATGGGTCTCCGGCTCCGACTCTGACAATCAATCCGATGGAAGCTATCACTCCGACTCCGACTATAGTCAAGATGAAGGTGTTGCTGGACTTGCACTCGTATCCTCCAACTCCAACTCCTACGACTTATTTGATTCACCAAATGAGGGAATTGGAAGATGCTTCATGGCTAAAGGTCCCAAGGTAACACACCCTGAATTCATTGACTTTGATAGTGATGAGGATGACTTGCTTGGTGAAGATGAGCTCTTGAATGATAAATCTAGTGAGCTTAGTAATGATGAAAATGCTAGTAGTCTTTATAGTCGAGAAGAGTCGAATGACAATGCTATGAAGGAGATTGAGCGTCTAACTAAAGAACTAAACACTCTTAAGTTAGCTCATGAAACAACTCAAGAAGATCATAGAGAGCTCCTAAGATCTCATGAGAAGCTACGCTTCGAGAAGCTCACTCTAGAGCAAGAACATGAGTTTCTAAAAGCGATCAATGACGATCTTCGAAAGAAGAGTTCTTCATATCTTGCCAAACGACTTCTCTTGTCTAATTTCTTGCCACCTATTAAGACTAAGCATGACAAGCATAAGAAAAATTCTTCCTCTAGTAGTAACAATAACAATGTTAAATCAAACGTTGTTACTTCTAGTAGTTCTCTTGATTCCACTAACAATGTTTCAAGCCAAGTTACACTTGAGCAAGAAAATAGCTTATTGAAGGAAATCATAGAGAAAGGTGTCTACAAGAGTCTTGCCGGAAGCAAGAACTTTGAGGAGATTGTTCGCAAACAAGGAAGACACCGGAAGAATCAAGGGATTGGTTTTGAGCGAAAGTTCAACGCCGAAGGTGTTGAGTGGGAAGAAGGTCAATACCCTACTCCACAGTTTGTCTCACAAAAGGAGAAGTATGATCCTACTTCTTCCAATGTGGAACAAGCTCAAGATGACCTTCCACCACAAGACCACAAGCTAAAGGCCAAGGACAAGCTTCAAGAAGAGATTGATGCATTCATTGAAGCACCTCAAGCCATGGTCAAGTGGGTTCCCAAGGACACATCAAGTTCTACTTCGTCAAGCTCAACTACAACACCAAGGATTCCCATCAAGATGATGTGGATCCCAAAGAAGAAGAACTAGTAGGTTCTTGAGGGTGACTCCGCCAACAAACTTCACTCATATTCTTTTTGGCAAGAACTTGTGCAATCAACTTCCACATCATGCACTTGTTCATGGAGTCACAAACCCTCTTGTTGGCAAGTCAAGGGACAAGGTAATCATTGCTTTCATGGACATCATCTTTTGTGTACTTCACTCTATGTCTATGGATATTCTTGTTTGTTCCTTGTGGGACTAACCCATGTAGGTATTGAAAGTGCCCTAATCCAAAGGATTGCTCCTAACTCATGATGATCTACATCAACATTGAGCATCCACATCCTCAACATCTACATGAAGTCTTCTACGACAACCCAAGGTTAGTTTGACCCTTTAAAAGGGGTTCTCACATCTAGGGGGAGCTTTGCTCTAAAAATTGGGCTAAAGCATCTCCAAGTGATGTGAACACATAAATGATTTATGTAAAAGTGGTAACCCCACTTGTGCTTAAACGATGAGTATGACCTATGATCAAATGTTCTCATTTGGCTCCTAAGTCAATATACTCATATATAGATGACCTAGTCATCGACAAATTGTGTGCTAGTAGCTAGAGTGATTGGTTGTGCATGTTTGACACATGTTTCAGTTGCTATCTTATTGTGTGAGCATGTTGAATGCATGATTCTATTCATTCAAGGACATCCATTTGTGGTTTTGATTGTTTTGGTTTCTTTTTCTGGCCAAATGGATGGACAAGAATGCCTAAGCACCTTTCCCTAGCTATCTATGCTTTCTTGTCTCAAAACTCTATTCATGCTCATATCACAACTTTGAACAAGTCTTTTTCGGACAGTCCGAGTGAGGAGCACTCGGAACCACCGATTCGTCTAAGGCTGACTTCCAAAACCTTCTAAGTCCATTTCGGTCTGACCGGTTTCTCCATATCGGTCCAACCGAAACGCTTAGACTGATCTAGGTTTCATCTCGGTGAAACCGAGTTCAAAATCTCGGTCTGACCGATATGTGTAACTGCACAGCAGATATACATCTCGGTGACACCGAGTTTTTCAACTCGGTCCCACCGACAGCACGGGGTTATATATACCTGAGGGGCTGCGCGCGATTTCTTTCTTCAAACCGTTCGCCCCCAAGACCCCTGCTGCCGTCGCCCTGGTCTACGGATCGTCGCCTTCGTCGCCTGTGCGCCCTCGCCGCAGGTCTCCGCCGCCGTCAACGGTAATCATCTCCACCGTTGCCGCCGTAGAGGGACACCACCAAGTTAGGGTGTGTCCCGACCCCTTTTCGTGCTCCACTGCTGATTCTTGCACGATAGGCTGCCATGATTCAATCCATGTTTGATATGTTCCCCACACAATAGTTCAGATCGTCTAGTTTTGAGGAAAATTCTTAGGATTAGGTTTCCACGGAATGCATCTCGGTGAAGCCGATTTTTGAAAATCGGAATGACCGATTTGGCCTCTGGCCATTGCACTGCATAGTTCGGTTTAACCGAGTTGTGCCAATCGGAACGACCGAAAAGAAGTTTCAGTGAAACCCTAAGTTTTCGGTAGGACCGAAACCCACTTCGGTCTGACCGAAAGTGGAGTGTAGGTTCTGTTGAGCACTTCGGTTGCACCGAAACCTAAAATCGGTTTGACCAAAATACATTCTGTGAAAACTCAAAACTAAGTCTTTAACTCATTTTTTTTGCAAAAACTTCTGCAGTTGTGATAACTCTTCCATTCTGCCTATACCTTATCTTTTCACAGGTCTTTCAGCCATGTCAGATGTCAGTGACAGCCAGAACAGGTCTGAATCACCGTTTGCTGAAATTCCAGAGGCAGATACAAGTCCTGCAAGCAGCTCTAGTGATGATGGTGAGAGGAGCACCCCTAGTGGTCTGCCTCCCGCAGCTACGAGAACCAGGAAGAAGAGAACTTCGGATGATGAGGACTCCGACTTTGTTGCTGAGGAAGTTACCTCCAAGCCCAAGAGGAATGTGGTTGCCAAAGAGCACCAAGGGCAGCAGCCAAGGAAAGGTACAAGCAAGGTAAAACAGTCTGCAGTTGCTAAGAAGCTCAACTTGGAAGAGCCTGCTCCAAGCAAGGTGAAGAAGACTTCCAAAAGGAAGAGGGTTGTTTATGCTGAACCTCAAGTTGATGCTGAAGAAGAAGAAGAAGAAGCACCCCAGCCTCCTCCTCAGAAAGCTAAGTTTATGGGTGATGCTATTCGGGCTCAAGCCTCCTCTAAGCCCAAGAAGCCTGCTCCTTCCAAAGCAGCTCCAGCCAAGCCCAAGAGAACAACCAGAAGCATTCCAGCTTCTGAGAAGAACAAAGGAGAGATGCCACCGTCTGAATCAGATGAAGAACATGTGTTGCTCAAGCTCCGTCCCAAGTTGCCACTCCACAATGATGCTCATCCTCAAGCTGAGGACATGAAGGCAAGGAAGGACAAAGGTCTCAGGCTATGGAGACAGTCTGATCCATATGCCGTAAGGAGAAGGACTGCTGTGGA
Organism: Secale cereale; assembly: GCA_902687465.1. Taxonomy (NCBI): domain Eukaryota; kingdom Viridiplantae; phylum Streptophyta; class Magnoliopsida; order Poales; family Poaceae; genus Secale; species Secale cereale. The sequence continues at coordinate 418,633,694 of LR738714.1, forward strand.
CCCCAGATTCCACACCAGAGAGCAGCAGGATTTCTATGAGACCGTGCTAATGGATAAGAAGCCCATTGTTGCTGACACCAGGTATGTTGACTGGAAGTACATTGACAGTGAAGAGCACCGGGACTTCTTTCCCCATGTGCATGAGAGCTTTACTGCATGTGGAGTTGCTGACTTCGTGGGTCAAGAGCTGACAGCATGGAATGACGAGATGATCATGCAGTTCTATGCCACAGCCCACTTCTATCCTGATGGCAAGATCACCTGGATGACTGAAGGTCAAAGGTTTTCTTCGACTGTTGAAGAATGGGCAGAACTTCTGAACGCTCCAGTGCAGAGAGAGGACGACATTGATGTCTATGGGATTCCTAAGAAGAGTCATGATTCCATGAAGAATATGTACAAGGAGATCCCAGCTGCTGATTTGGAGGGATGGAAGCTCGGCTCAGTGTATTATCTCCAGGCAGGTCTGACCACCACTAACACTATTCTGAGGCATACTTTGATGCCTAAGTCAGGTGACCACCGGATGATACGAGGCTATTCTATCAACATGCTGCACATTCTCGATGAGAAGGCACCTTTTAAGGTGATGGACTTGATGGTAGAGACCATTAAGAGGACTGCAGCTGACCAAAAGAGGTCATGTGGGTTTGCTCCGCAGATACAGATGCTCATCAACACCAAGTTTGGCACGGGCAAATTCATGTTGGATAGGAAGCACTTGCCACTGCAGCCAGAGCATGAGGACAACGTAGTTGTGATGGATGAAGAGGATCCCACCTCAGTTGAAGGGCAAGCCAAGATCGAAGCTGCAAGGAAAGCCAAAGCTGACAAAGAGGCAGCAGCAGCAGCAGCTAAGCCAAAGAGCTTTGGAGAACAGATTCTTGAAGCAACTCAGAGAATTGAACAACGCCTGGCCAGCATTGAGCAATCTCAGGAGAGCCTTGAGAGGATTGTCGAGGACAAGATCCACGCTCTAGACGTGAAGCTGACTGAGATTCAGGTGTCTGTCAACAAGCTTGAGGCAGACATGGAGGAGACTAGGCAGGAGAGAGCAGAGCTTATGCAGGATGATCTAGTCCAGGACTCTCATCGCCAGGCTGCTCAGGTTCCCAGAGGATCCAGATCTGCAGCTATCCCAGTGACAGACTCCAGGGCTACCACTTCAGCACCAGCTACAGCTCCAGCAGTTCCTACAGCTCCAGCATCCACTCCTCCACCGCAGACATCAGCAGAGGTCTTCGCAGATGCAGCTATCTCTACACCGACATCGACCCAGACGGGAGCCGCCAGCCGAGCCCGCAGTGACGTTTAGCTCTATACCTTTTCGAACTTTTTGGTAACTTGTTGCCAAAGGGGGAGAAATTGTTATAGATCATAGGGCTTCGAGAGAGAGAGTGCTCTTTCGTTTTTTCGTTCTTTTGCCGGTTTTCCTTGAGATACATTGGTTTCTTTTGGTTCCAGATACTTTAAGTGTGCTTGCTACTACGTTTGATGCTACCTTAATGAGTGCTTAGCCATACTATGCTTTAATGTGTGCTTATTGCTTATCCTATGCTATTCCTTATTGTATGGCTATTTACTCTTGTCTTGGTGATTAAGTGCATGTTATTCATTCTTATCATTTTGTGCGCTCCACCAAGATGTATGTGACATGGAAGAGTGACCCATAATCCTAATCGATTGTGCATTTGCATTCAAACGCAAATTTTAAATAATGCACAAATTTAGGGGGAGCTCTTGTTTATCACATACTTCTCAAAGCGACGATATTATTCATTGATTATATCTTTTGTCGAAGCTTTGATCTATATGTTGTCATCAATTACCAAAAAGGGGGAGATTGAAAGTGCAACTAATCCCCGGGTGGTTTTGGTAATTAATAACAACATATATATATCATTGAACTAATATTATCTTGAGAATCATTTCAGAGAAGTTCGATGATATGGGTATGGAAATGTCTGAAGAAGTGGACCCCTCAAAATGCTAAGACAAGCATTGGCAAAAGCTCAAGACTCCATTTTTGGTTTAGTGATCAAAGATCACATTGAGTCCATAGGAAAAGCCAATACTATTAAAAGGGGATGAGGTTGTGTTAATGTTCTTGTTGCTCAAGTGCTTGGTGATCTAACTCCCTCAACTATCAGCACTATTCACTACTTAACACAAACCCTAACATCTCGGTCACACCGATTTCTCCAACTCAGTCCCACCGAGATGAACCTCTTCAGTTGTTTCTCCAAACCCTAGCTTCTCGGTCAAACCGATTCTGAGTTTCGGTCTCACCGAAAAAGGGCTGCCAACCTTCTGTGATCAGTTGACATCAATTCGGAATATCCGAGTTTATATTTTCGGTCTCACCGAAATGGCAAACCCTAACCTTTGACTCACTTCGGTCTCACCGAGATGGTATTTTCGGTCCCACCGAAAATCCCAACGTTCACTATATTTGAACTTTCGGTCTGACCGAGTTTTCACTTCGGTCTGACCGAGATTGGTCAAATGTGTGTGTAACGGTTGGATTTTGTGTGGAGGCTATATATACCCCTCCACCCCCTCCTCATTCGTTAGGAGAGCCATCAGAAAGTACCACCACTTCTACCATACACTTTCTGAGAAGTGAACCACCTACCCTTGTGTTGAGATCAAGCCATTCCATTCCTACCGTATGAAACTTGATCTCTAGCCTTCCCAAGTTGCTTTCCACTCAAATCTTTCTTCCACCACAGCCATATCAGTGAGGAGAGTTGAGTGTTGGGGAGTTTATCACTTGAAGCACAAGAGCAAGGAGTTCATCACCATCAACACCGTCTATTACCTTTTGGGGGGTGGTGCCTCCTAGATTGGTTAGGTGTCGCTTGGGAGCCTCCATCTTGATGATGTGGAGTTGAACCAAGAAGTTTGTAAGGGCAAGGAGATCGCCTACTTCGTGAAGATCTACCCCGAGTAAGGCTAGTCCTCCGTGGGCGTAGGCCGTGATGGAATAGACAAGGTTGCTTCTTCGTGGACCCTTTGTGGGTGGAGCCCTCCGTGGACTCGCGCAGCCGTTACCCTCCGTGGGTTGAAGTCTCCATCAACGTGGATGTACGATAGCACCACCTATCGGAACCACGACAAAAATCTCCGTGTCACCAAACTGCGTTTGATCTTCTCCACCTCTATTTTACATGTGCAATTTACTTTCCGCTGCATATACTCTAGAATTGCATGTGTAGGGTGTTACTTGATTTGATCTTGTTTGTGAAACTGCCAAAAACTTTGCATGATCTAAAGGCAGATTTTTTATATTGTCAAGTAGTCTAATCACCCCCCCTCTAGACCTACTTTCGATCCTACATGAGATCAAGCCATTCCATTCCTACCATATGAAACTTGATTTCTAGCCTTCCCAAGTTGCTTTCCACTCAAACCCTTCTTCCACCACAACCATATCTGTGAGGAGAGTTGAGTGTTGGGGAGATTATCATTTGAAGCACAAGAGCAAGGAGTTCATCATCATCAACACCGTCTATTACCTTTTGGGGGGTGGTGCCTCCTAGATTGGTTAGGTGTCGCTTGGGAGCCTCCGTCTTTGAGATGTGGAGTTGAACCAAGAAGTTTGTAAGGGCAAGGAGATCGCCTACTTCGTGAAGATCTACCCCGAGTAAGGCTAGTCCTCCGTGGGCGTAGGCCGTGATGGAATAGACAAGGTTGCTTCTTTGTGGACCCTTCGTGGGTGGAGCCCTCCGTGGACTCGCGCAGCCGTTACCCTCCGTGGGTTGAAGTCTCCATCAACGTGGATGTACGATAGCACCACCTATCGGAACCACGACAAAAATCTTTGTGTCACCAAACTGCGTTTGATCTTCTCCACCTCTCTTTTACATGTGCAATTTACTTTCCGCTGCTTATACTCTAGAATTGCATGTGTAGGGTGATACTTGAATTGTTCTTAATTGTGAAACTGCCAAAAACATTGCATGATCTAAAGGCAGATTTTTTATATTGTCAAGTAGTCTAATCACCCCCCCTCTAGACCTACTTTCGATCCTACAAGTGGTATCAGAGCTTTGGTCTCCATTGCCTTGGTTTCCATTGCATTGGACTCCATAAGCTTGGTTTCACAACCTAGGAGAGTATGGCGTCTAGTGAGGGTAATTATCGTAGAGGTCCTTACTTTGATGGTACAAATTTTGCTAGTTGGAAGCATAAAATGAAAATGCATATTCTTGGTCATAACCTAGCCGCATGGGGCATTATCTGTGTTGGTATGCAAGGTGATTTCTTTGAAGAAGGAAAAGTTCCGGATCGCGAAGCTACACCCGAAGAGTTGCGGATGTTGCAAAACAATGCTCAAGCTTGTGACATTCTCTTCAATGCTTTGTGTCCCGAAGAGTTCAACAAAATCAGCCGTCTTGAGAATGCTAAAGAGATTTGGGATACTTTGGTTGAAATGCACGAAGGTACTGAATCTGTGAAGGAATCAAAGCTAGATATTCTTCAAGGTCAACTTGACAAGTTCAAGATGAAGGATGGTGAAGGAGTCGCTGAAATGTACTCCAGGCTTGCTCTCATCACAAATGAGATTGCCGGCTTAGGAAGCGAAGAAATGACCGACCGATTCATCATTAAGAAGATTCTCAGAGCTTTGGATGGAAAGTATGACACCGTGTGCACTTTGATCCAAATGATGCCAAACTACAAAACTCTCAAGCCAACTGAAGTCATTGGAAGAATTGTTGCTCATGAGATGACACTTAAGGATAAGGAAGAGCTTCACAACAAGTCAAGTGGTGCTTACAAAGCTACAAGTGATGCTCCTACTACCTCAAGTGACAAGCTAATTTCCAATGAAGAGATAAGCCTAATGGTCAAGAACTTCAACAAGTTCTACAAGAATAGAGGCAAAGAAAGAAGCTCAAAGTCTAGATCATATGATGAAAAGAGATCTTCTAGTCGTGATCGAAACTGCTACAATTGTGGAAGACCCGGACACTTCTCAAATGAGTGTACGGCTCCCCACAAGAGAAGAGAAGAATCTCCAAGAAGAAGAGCAAGAGATGAGTCACCTCGGAGAGAGAGAAGGAGTAGAGATGATCGTTATGAACGAAGACCTTCTCGGAGAAGCAAGGATTCGGAGAGGAAAGACAAGTCATCAAGGAGCTACACAAGAAGAAGACATCAAGCTCATGTTGGTGAATGGGTCTCCGGCTCTGACTCTGACAATCAATCCGATGGAAGCTATCACTCCGACTCCGACTATAGTCAAGATGAAGGTGTTGTCGGACTTGCACTCGTATCCTCCAACTCCAACTCCTACGACTTATTTGATTCACCAAATGAGGGAATTGGAAGATGCTTCATGGCTAAAGGTCCCAAGGTAACACACCCTGAATTCATTGACTTTGATAGTGATGAGGATGACTTGCTTGGTGAAGATGAGCTCTTGCATGATAAATCTAGTGAGCTTAGTAATGATGAAAATGCTAGTAGTCTTTATAGTCGAGAAGAGTCGAATGACAATGCTATGAAGGAGATTGAGCGTCTAACTAAAGAACTAAACACTCTTAAGTTAGCTCATGAAACAACTCAAGAAGATCATAGAGAGCTCCTAAGATCTCATGAGAAGCTACGCTTCGAGAAGCTCACCCTAGAGCAAGAACATGAGTTTCTAAAAGAGATCAATGATGATCTTCGAAAGAAGAGTTCTTCATATCTTGCCAAACGACTTCTCTTGTCTAATTTCTTGCCACCTATTAAGACTAAGCATGACAAGCATAAGAAAAATTCTTCCTCTAGTAGTAACAATAACAATGTTAAATCCAATATTGTTGCTTCTAGTAGTTCTCTTGATTCCACTAACAATGTTTCAAGCCAAGTTACACTTGAGCAAGAAAATAGCTTATTGAAGGAAATCATAGAGAAAGGTGTCTACAAGAGTCTTGCCGGAAGCAAGAACTTTGAGGAGATTGTTCGCAAACAAGGAAGACACCGGAAGAATCAAGGGATTGGTTTTGAGCGAAAGTTCAACGCCGAAGGTGTTGAGTGGGAAGAAGGTCAATACCCTACTCCACAGTTTGTCTCACAAAAGGAGAAGTATGATTCTACTTCTTCCAATGTGGAACAAGCTCAAGATGACCTTCCACCACAAGACCACAAGCTAAAGGCCAAGGACAAGCTTCAAGAAGAAATTGATGCATTCATTGAAGCACCTCAAGCCATGGTCAAGTGGGTTCCCAAGGACACATCGAGTTCTACTTCGTCAAGCTCAACTACAACACCAAGGATTCCCATCAAGATGATGTGGATCCCAAAGAAGAAGAACTAGTAGGTTCTTGAGGGTGACTCCGCCAACAAACTTCACTCATATTCTTTTTGGCAAGAACTTGTGCAATCAACTTCCACATCATGCACTTGTTCATGGAGTCACAAACCCTCTTGTTGGTAAGTCAAGGGACAAGGTAATAATTGTTTTCATGGACATCATCTTTTGTGTACTTCACTCTATGTCTATGGATATTTTTGTTTGTTCCTTGTGGGACTAACCCATGTAGGTATTGAAAGTGCCCTAATCCAAAGGATTGCTCCTAACTCATGATGATCTACATCAACATTGAGCATCCACATCTTCAACATCTACATGAAGTCTTCTACGACAACCCAAGGTTAGTTTGACCCTTTAAAAGGGGTTCTCACATCTAGGGGGAGCTTTACTCAAAAAAAAATTGAGCTAAAGCATCTTCAAATGATGTGAACACATAAATGCTTTATGTAAAAGTGGTAACCCCACTTGTGCTTAAACGATGAGTATGACCTATGATCAAATGTTCTCATTTGGCTCCTAAGTCAATATACTCATATATAGATGACCTAGTCATCGAAAAATTGTGTGCTAGTAGCTAGAGTGATTGGTTGTGCATGTTTGACACATATTTCAGTTGCTATCTTATTGTGTGAGCATGTTGAATGCATGATTTCATTCATTCAAGGACATCCATTTGTTGTTTTGATTGTTTTGGTTTCTTTTTCTGGCCAAATGGATGGACAAGAATGCCTAAGCACCTTTCCCTAGCTATCTATGCTTTCTTGTCTCAAAACTCTATTCATGCTCATATCACAACTTTGAACAAGTCTTTTCGGACAGTCCGAGTGAGGAGCACTCGGAACCACCGATTCGTCTAAGGCTGACTTCCAAAACCTTCTAAGTCCATTTCGGTCTGACCGGTTTCTCAATATCGGTCCAACCGAAACGCTTAGACTGATCTAGGTTTCATCTCGGTGAAACCGAGTTCAAACTCTCGGTCTGACCGATATGTGTAACTGCATAGCAGATATACATCTCGGTGACACCGAGTTTTTCAACTCGGTCCCACCGACAGCACGGGGTTATATATACCTGAGGGGCTGCGCGCGATTTCTTTCTTCAAACCGTTCGCCCCCAAGACCCCTGCTGCCGCCGCCCTGGTCTACGGATCGTCGCCTTCGTCACCTGTGCGCCCTCGCCGCAGGTCTCCGCCGCCGTCAACGGTAATCATCTCCACCGTTGCCGCCGTAGAGGGACACCACCAAGTTAGGGTGTGTCCCGACCCCTTTTCGTGCTCCACTGCTGATTCTTGCACGATAGGCTGCCATGATTCAATCCATGTTTGATATGTTCCCCACACAATAGTTCAGATCGTCTAGTTTCGAGGAAAATTCTTAGGTTTAGGTTTCCACGGAATGCATCTCGGTGAAGCCGATTTTTGAAAATCGGAATGACCGATTTGGCCTCTGGCCATTGCACTGCATAGTTCGGTTTAACCGAGTTGTGCCAATCGGAACGACCGAAAAGAAGTTTCAGTGAAACCCTAAGTTTTCGGTAGGACTGAAACCCACTTCGGTCTGACCGAAAGTGGTGTGTAGGTTTCTGTTGAGCACTTCGGTTGCACCGAAACCTAAAATCGGTTTGACCGAAATACATTCTGTGAAAACTCAAAACTAAGTTTTTAACTCATTTTTTTTGCAAAAACTTCTGCAGTTGTGATAACTCTTCCATTCTGCCTATACCTTATCTTTTCACAGGTCTTTCAGCCATGTCAGATGTCAGTGACAGCCAGAACAGGTCTGAATCACCGTTTGCTGATATTCCAGAGGCAGATACAAGTCCTGCAAGCAGCTCTAGTGATGATGGTGAGAGGAGCACCCCTAGTGGTCTGCCTCCCGCAGCTACGAGAACCAGGAAGAAGAGAACTTCGGATGATGAGGACTCCGACTTTGTTGCTGAGGAAGTTACCTCCAAGCCCAAGAGGAATGTGGTTGCCAAAGAGCACCAAGGGCAGCAGCAAAGGAAAGGTACAAGCAAAGTGAAACAGTCAGCAGTTGCTAAGAAGCTCAACTTGGAAGAGCCTGCTCCAAGCAAGGTGAAGAAGACTTCCAAAAGGAAGAGGGTTGTTTATGCTGAACCTCAAGTTGATGCTGAAGAAGAAGAAGAAGAAGCACCCCAGCCTCCTCCTCAGAAAGCTAAGTTTATGGGTGATGCTATTCGGGCTCAAGCCTCCTCTAAGCCCAAGAAGCCTGCTCCTTCCAAAGCAGCTCCAGCCAAGCCCAAGAGAACAACCAGAAGCATTCCAGCTTCTGAGAAGAACAAAGGAGAGATGCCACCGTCTGAATCAGATGAAGAGCATGTGTTGCTCAAGCTCCGTCCCAAGTTGCCACTCCACAATGATGCTCATCCTCAAGCTGAGGACATGAAGGCAAGGAAGGACAAAGGTCTCAGGCTATGGAGACAGTCTGATCCATACGCCGTAAGGAGAAGGACTGCTGTGGACCCCAGATTCCACACCAGAGAGCAGCAGGATTTCTATGAGACCGTGCTAATGGATAAGAAGCCCATTGTTGCTGACACCAGGTATGTTGACTGGGAGTACATTGACAGTGAAGAGCACCGGGACTTCTTTCCCCATGTGCATGAGAGCTTTACTGCATGTGGAGTTGCTGACTTCGTGGGTCAAGAGCTGACAGCCTGGAATGACGAGATGATCATGCAGTTCTATGCCACTGCCCACTTCTACCCTGATGGCAAGATCACCTGGATGACTGAAGGTCAAAGGTTTTCTTCGACTGTTGAAGAATGGGCAGAACTTCTGAACGCTCCAGTGCAGAGAGAGGACGACATTGATGTCTATGGGATTCCTAAGAAGAGTCATGATTCCATGAAGAATATGTACAAGGAGATCCCAGCTGCTGATTGTCGGTGTACTAAGGTAGGGGTACCCTAGTACCCCAACTTGTGCACGGGCAGCGGCAGCTCCCCGCGGCAGGGTTCACCACGCGCTTGCCGGAGACCTTCCTGACCCTTATCTAGCCATTCAAAAACAAAGTATACAAGACAGAAGACCAAGACCCCGGCAAGAGGAGCTTGCCGGGAAGGCCGTCCCAGGCTCGAGATTGCTTAACTAGCACGAGGCCCTGGCAAGAGGAGCTTGTCAGGACGAATAGAAGATTTCATCTTAGAAGACCCGGCAAGGGCTCGGGGAGCGGCAAGCTTCCGGGCCCGGCAAGGTCGAGATCCCCGGCAAGGTGCTTGCCGGGGGAGGTGCGCTGTGTGCCCGCGCTCCAGCTCATCGGCCCACGCGTCGCCCTGGGGCCACTCCAGGGACGCGTGGCGGATGGCTGTGCAGCCTGGGGGACACGGTGGCACTCCACGACAGAGGATCCATCGCCGTGGCAGACGGAGACGCAACGGCGGGAGCTTTTGGGGTCGACGGCGACGGGCATTAAATGCCCTTGTCCCCCACTGTTAAAGTAGGTATAGACCACTGTTCTGTACTGTAGCTCCACTGTTCCCGCACTGTTACAACTACCACCTATTTTACATTTTTACCCCTTTCTCCTACGTTGACACCTGTCGGTGACCCCTTGCACTATAAAAGGAGGCCCATGCACAACGTGGAGGGGGTTCGGTTCGGTTCGGTTCGGTTGGAAACCTAGATCATTCTCACGCTCGTGTAGCTGCTTCTTCAAGCTCCGAGCGCCCAAACTCAATACACAACCAAGCAGGAGTAGGGTTTTACGCATCCGTGCGGCCCGAACCTGGGTAAAAACTGCGCGCGCGTCTGCCTCGATCTGCTCTTCGTGCTCCCTCCGCCCTCGTACCGCACAGACAAGGGGCTCCGGTCCCATAGGTGTTCGTGGTAGACAGTTTCCCCCGACATCTTTGGCGCGCCAGGTAGGGGGCGTCGAGGTTGTGCGAACCTGATCCGGCGTTCGCGCGGGCGCAATCTTCATCAACCTCTCCAGCTTCATCAGCAACTTCATCAGCGACAACTCCATGGCCCCGAAGAAGAAGCCTTCGGAGGTCGGAGGCCCGTCCGCGTCTCACCCGCCGCCACCAGAGCCAACGGTGGGCGGGGGAGACGCCGTCGGAAGGGTGGTTGCCGGCGAGGACACTCACGGTGCCACCAGATCCAAGAACAGGACGGACGACCGGACCTCGGTCTCCGTGGACGCACCACGTCCATCGCAGCACACAACGACCCCGCAGCGCCATACCACTGGAGGTGGTATCCGCTTGCTGGGACAAGGCCATACCGGAGGTTCGCGGGACGCCCCGGACCCCCGTCCGGGCACAAGCAAAGCGAAGGCGCCGGCGCGGGACCCCGCTCCTTCTAACGTCGTTAGAAGTCCGAGCGTATCCCGTTCCTCGCACCGCTCGCCCGCGTTCCCCACTACCCCGGCAGAAGCGCTCGCAAGGGCGCAGCTGCTCCTCGATTTTCCTCCAGCGGCCGACAAGGCCGAGGAATGGAGGGCCACTATCCGGAGCCTGATAGACTTCGCCAACAACGACTCTCCGCAGCAGCCGTCGGCCTCGCGGCCGCGGCAGGCCGAGAAGACGAAGGCTATCGGCGACAAGACTGCCGGGGGTGCGACAAGCGTGCACTCCCCGCCGCAGAAGCAGAAGACGCCGCCCCGCCGGAACAACCCCGACGACGGCTCCACAGCCTCGTCGAACCCGCGGGCCCGTCGGGACCAGCGCCAGGTCCTCGACGACCGGCGAGATGAAGACGCTCGGACCACGATCGAGCGCCGCCGAGAAGCTCGGCGACAATCCGACAAGAGAGCTGGGAACGCTGTCGACGCACCCGCGCCCGGTGAACCAGGCGACTTGCCGTACGCGGCAGGCTGCCCTGCGTTCACCCGCGAGCTGCGGCGCGTCCAGTGGCCCAGCATGAAGAACTTTAAGCCCGACGTACCGGAGAAGTACGACGGCAAGACGCACCCCTCGGAGTTTCTCAGCGTCTACACCATAGCAGTGCAAGCTGCCGGGGGGCGCGACGAGAAGATCCTAGCCAACTACTTCCCGCTCGTGCTGAAGCCGAACGTCCGTTCGTGGCTCATGCACTTGCCGGAGGGCTCTATCTCTTCTTGGGCCGACCTCTGCCATCAGTTTGTTGGCGCCTTCACCGGCGGCCACAAACCCCATGGTCAGGAGAGCGATCTCCACATTTTGGCCCAGAAGGAAGGCGAACCCCTGCGCAAGTATATCCAACGTTTCAGCCGGGTGCAGCACAACATCCCCGATGTTCACCCTGCTGCGGTTATCAGCGCGTTCCATCAGAATGTGCGTAACCGCCGCATGCGTGAGGAGATGGCGATGACCAAGATCAGGGACGTCAGCGAGCTCTACGCTCTTGCCGACAAGTGCGCCCGTGCAGAAGAGGGGAGGAAACTCCCCGGGGAGGATGCTGGCGCAGGGGGAAGCGACAGCGACGACGCCGCCCCGGTAAAGAAGAGCCGGCGGCGGAACAACAGGAAGAAGGGCAAGAAGGAAGTGCTTGCCGTCGAGAAGTCCGGCAAGGAGGCCCCCGCCAAGCAAGCGCAGGCTGGCGGCTCCGGCAAGGAGCCTGCCCCTGCGGCGGCGGCCGACAAGCCGGGTAGCTCCGACAAGCAATACTGTAAGATTCACCGCACCAAGGGTCACGACCTCTCCAATTGTAAGCGCGTCGAGTACCTCGTCGAGCAGCAAAAGGCTGAGTACGAGAGACGCGACAAGGAGAAGGCCCAAGGTGGCGGGGAAGAGCCCAGCAAGAAGCGGCCATTCAATGGCCGGGGAGGACGCCGCGGCAAGGCCAAGCAGCGGCAAGGAGATCGACCTCCCCGGGGCCGCGACAACGACGAAGACGACGATGAAGACATGGAGGACGACGAGAACAGCGAGCAGGAGTTCCAGAAGGCCACGGAAGTCCTATGCGTCGACGGTGGCGCCTCCCTGCACACCTCCCACCGCCAGCTGAAACAGTGGGTGCGTGAGGTAAATGCAGCGGAGCCGCCCGTGGAGTCGCGCAGGCTCCTCAAATGGTCCAGCACGCCCATCATTTTTGACCTTGAGGATCACCCTGACCGCACCACTGCGGTCGGGTGCTTGCCGATGCTGGTCTCACCCACCATCCGCAACCTCAAGGTCACCAAAATGTTGGTTGACGGCGGGGCCGGGCTGAATTTGATCTCCTCTGCTGTGATCAAGAAACTCCAGATTCAAGACGGCGAGCTCGAAGAGACCGGTTCATTCCAAGGAATCAACCCGGGAAGGAGCAAGCCCAAGGGAAAGATTACTCTGCCGGTGACCTTTGGCGGGGAGCTCAACTTCAGAACTGAGCGCATCACCTTTGACGTTGCTGATATTCCATTGCCCTACAATGGGATACTCGGCCGTCCCGCCCTAGCCAAGTTCATGGCAGCTTCCCACTATGCTTACAACGTGCTGAAGATGCCGGGGCCGATAAGCGTCATCACTGTCCACAGCGACAAGAAAGATGCGCTTATTTGCGCCGACAAGATTTACCGGGATGCGGCAGCTGCGGCCGAGAAGGATACTCTTGCCGCTGAAGCTCCCGGGGGGAAGAAAACGAAGACCAAGTCCGGCAAGTGCTCTGGGACACACTCCGGCAACCGCACCTCTTCGGAGTGCTGCGCTGCCGTCGAGGACGTTCCATCGAGCTCCACCGGCAAGAGCAAGAAAGGAATGGCTGCTCCTCCGGCAACCAAGAAGGTGTCCGCAAGGGAGGATGGCACTGGTGGTACCTTCACCATCAGCGCCACCCTTGACAGCAAATAGGAAAGCGCGCTCGTCGCCTTCCTGCGGGCGAATGTCGATGTGTTTGCTTGGCAACCATCTGACATCCCCGGTGTTCCCAGGAAGGTGATTGAGCACAAGCTTGCTGTCTGCCCTCATGCGCGGCCCATCAAGCAAAAAGTAAGGAAGCAAGCCGTGGAGCGCCAAGAGTTCATCAACGAGGAGATCAAGAAACTAGAGGCAGCAGGCCTAGTTAGAGGTGTGATCCATCCGACGTGGTTGGCAAACCCAGTCGTCGTGCGCAAAGCCAACGGGAAGTGGAGACTGTGTATAGACTTCACTGATGTCAATAAAGCATGTCCCAAGGATCCCTTCCCTTTGCCGCGCATTGACCAGATCGTTGACTCCACTGCCGGATGTGAGCTACTCTGTTTTCTTGATGCATACTCAGGCTATCACCAGATTTTCATGGCCAAGGAAGATGAGGAGAAGACTGCATTTATCACTCCATGTGGCACTTACTGCTTTATCCGCATGCCGTTTGGACTGAAGAATGCAGGCTCAACTTTTGCAAGGGTAGTGTACACTGCTTTTGAGCCACAGATCCACAGGAATGTAGAAGCCTACATGGATGACATCGTGGTGAAGAGCAAGAGCAAAGAAACACTGATTCAAGACTTAGAAGAAACGTTTCAGAACCTGCGCAGGATACAGCTCAAGCTGAACCCCGAGAAGTGCGTCTTTGGAGTCCCCTCCGGCAAGCTTCTCGGGTTCTTTGTTTCGCAGAGAGGGATTGAAGCCAACCCCGACAAGATCAAAGCCATCGAGCAGATGGAAGCCCCGAGGCGAGTCAAGGATGTCAGGAGGCTTGCAGGTTGTGTGGCTGCCCTCAGTAGGTTCGTTTCTAAATCTGCAGAACGCGCCCTGCCTTTCTTCAAAATCTTGAAAAAGGCAGGTCCCATGAAGTGGACTCCGGAAGCGGAGGCAGCGCTGCAAGATTTGAAACGGTACCTTTCCTCTCCTCCAATACTTGTCGCACCTAGACCACAGGAAAAGTTGCTGCTGTATTTAGCGGCGACCAACCAGGTGGTTAGTGCTGCGTTAGTAGCGGAGAGAGAGTCCGACGAGGAGGTCACACCACCGGCAAGCGAATCCAGCGACAAGCAGGGGGCTGCCCCGACAAGCTCTGGCCCCGACAAAGATGAATCTGCGCAGGAAAAGGAAGAGGTGCGGAAGAAGATGGTGCAGCGCCCAGTGTATTTTGTAAGTTCCCTTCTCCAGGGGGCTAGATCAAGGTACTCTGGTGTGCAAAAGTTGCTTTTCGGCCTTCTCATGGCCTCGAGAAAGCTGCGCCACTACTTCCAAGCCCATGAGATAACAGTGGTCACTCGCTTTCCATTGAAGAGGATATTGCACAATCCAGAGGCAACAGGCAGGATCGTCGAGTGGGCACTGGAACTGTCAAGCTTCGGACTCAAATTTGAAAGTACTTCAACCATTCAGAGCCGAGCTTTGGCAGAGTTCATCGCTGAGTGGACCCCAACGCCGGAAGAAGAAGTTCAAGAAACGAGTGTACCCGTGCAAGAAGCGACAAGTGAATGGGTAATGTATTTTGACGGTGCCTTCTCGCTGCAAGGCGCCGGTGCCGGCGTGGTACTCATCGCGCCCACCGGAGAGCACCTCAAATATGTTATCCAGATGCACTTTCCCAGGGAGCAGGCGACAAACAACACCGCAGAATATGAAGGCTTGCTTGCCGGCCTCAGGATTGCGGCCGAACTTGGGATTAGGAAGCTGATTGTGCGGGGCGATTCTCAGTTGGTGGTCCGACAAGTCAACAAGAACTACCAGAGCCCTTTGATGGAAGCATATGTAGATGAAGTGAGGAAGCTTGAAGAACACTTTGAAGGTCTGCAAATGGAGCACATCCCGAGAGCTCAAAATGAAATTGCAGATGGCCTTTCAAAGTGCGCCGCAATGAAGTTACCTATGGAACCAGGGACCTTTTTGCTCAAGCTGACTCGACCATCAGTTACACCATCAATTGGGCAGTCCAAGAAGAGAAAGTTGGTCTCCGGCGACTACTTGCCGGCGGATCTTCCAGAAACCGCCGCCAAGGTCCCCAGGATCAACGACAACGCTGAGGAACAGTTTGCTCCTGCAAGCCCTCGGGCTTGTGCAGTTGAAGCAAGTGTTCCCGACAAGCCTCGCCCCGGCGAGCTTGCCGGGGGACCGTCAGCTCCGACAGGACCAGAGGTCTTTGCCGTAGAAGCTGGGGTTCCCGCAGCGGCCCTCGAGCCTTTAGTCCTTGCCGTCGAGCCCCGAGCTCCGGCATGGGCACAGCAGATCGTCCGCTTTCTACAAACTGGAGAACTTTCCGACGACCCTCAAGAGATAGAGAAGATAACCAGGCAGTCAAGTATGTATCAGTTTGTGGATAACGAGCTGTACAGAAGAAGACTCAATGGAGTCAGGTTGAAGTGCATCTCCAGGGAAGATGGACAGAAGCTGTTGGCGGATATACACGGAGGCATATGCGGCCACCACATTGGCGCAAGAGCACTTGCCGGGAAAGCTTTCCGGCAAGGGTTCTTTTGGCAAGAAGCCCTCCAAGATGCAACTGCACTAGTAACCAAGTGTGAAGCGTGCCAGTTCCATGCAAAGCAAATACATCAGCCAGCTCAAGCTCTCCAAACAATCCCTTTGTCATGGCCCTTCTCGGTCTGGGGGCTCGATATCCTCGGCCCTTTCCCTCGCGCTGTCGGGGGCTTTGAGTACTTGTACGTTGCAATCGACAAGTTCACAAAGTGGCCAGAAGTGGAGCCAGTGAGAAAGGTGACGGCACAGTCAGCAGTCAGGTTCTTCAGGTCGATTGTTTGCCGTTTCGGGATTCCTAACAGGATCATCACCGACAACGGTACGCAATTCACTAGTCGCACCTTCATGCAGTACGTCCAAGACCTTGGCGCCAAGGTCTGTTTCGCTTCTGTTGCTCATCCGAGGAGCAACGGCCAAGCGGAGAGGGCAAATGCTGAAGTGCTGCGCGGACTCAAGACAAGGACCTTTGA
Source organism: Secale cereale (assembly GCA_902687465.1). Taxonomy (NCBI): domain Eukaryota; kingdom Viridiplantae; phylum Streptophyta; class Magnoliopsida; order Poales; family Poaceae; genus Secale; species Secale cereale. The sequence continues at coordinate 418,649,795 of LR738714.1, forward strand.
CAGGCTGCGCAAGTGCGGAAGGAATTGGATAGAGGAGCTTCCGGCGGCTCTTTGGTCAATCAGAACGACACCAAGTCGAGCCACCGGACAGACACCCTTTGCCCTAGTCTACGGGGCAGAAGCAGTTATCCCCACGGAACTCGTATACGGATCTCCTCGAGTGCTCGCTTATGATGAGCTCGAGCAAGAGCAACTGCGGCAAGATGACGCATTGCTCCTTGAGGAGGGACGTCTCCAGGCTGCTGTACGAGCTGCTCGATACCAGCAAGCTTTGCGCCGCTACCATAGCCGCAAAGTCAAGGCCAGGAGTCTCGAGGAAGGCGACCTTGTTCTTCGGCGTGTTCAGTCCGCCAAGAATTCCAACAAGTTGACGCCGAAGTGGGAAGGCCCTTATCGGGTGAGACAAGTTACGAGGCCCGGCGCTGTCCGCCTCGAGACCGAAGAAGGCTTACCGGTGAGCAACTCCTGGAACATAGAGCATCTTCGCAAGTTTCACCCCTAAGGCGCGGTTGCCGTGATCCGTTCCGGCAACCACCTTTTGTACAAGCCTTGCCGCTGTTGCATGTAACCCTTTGTACAAAGCCGGGCGCAGACCCCGTGCATCAGTAAAGACTTCGTGTTTTCGCATCGATTGCCTTTCGCATGCTTCTCTTTGCTATTCGCATGTTTTATTTGGCATTTGATGCAACACTAAGATACTCGGTAAGCACTATTACGCCGAAAGGCAATATGCTTGTTTCCCTCTCCTTTTCCTTTTTCTCTTAAGCAGAAGGAACGTTCCTCGCGCACAAGTTTGCCGGGGGGGATGGAGGAGGAACTAAGTGCCGTTCAAGTAAGAAGAGCCTTACCGGAAAGCAAACAACATGAGCAAGCAGCATATGAAAGATAAGTTGTTAGAATTTGACCAGTTCAAATTTTAAATTCTGGTTGTCTTCCTTGAAACGATCACACTTTGTATGGAAAACCTGTGCGCAGAGGAACCTATCCGTAGCTTGCCGCACCCTTATCTTGTCTTCGAGTCCACTCAACGATTTAAGTGAGCTGCGACAAGTGTCGCGCCCTTGCTTCGTTTCCGAGTACACTCAGCAAGCTAAGTGCGTTGCGACCTGCTGCGGCAAGGTTGCTTGCCGGCAAGGACCTTGGCCAGCAGGCCGCTCAGAGTCCAGCACTCAGCGCTCGCGGCAAGGGCCCCTTTCCGGCAAGCTCCCCGGGAGCGTAGGGTGAAAAACATACAAAGTCAAAGATTGGAACAAGGAAGATAACATTGCACTGATTGATTGAAGTAAAGCAAATATCTTACAAGGACAACTTGTTGCAATGGACTAATGAGTTCGTAACATAATGTGCAGCAACGAAAAGATAAAGATAGATGGGGCCCTAGTCTACACGGTCGCCCTCCTTCCTGCCGAGCTTTGCCACCTTGGCGATGATATGGCCGACCTGCTCCTTCAGGGCCTCCGTGTCTGCATCCGCCGGCAAGCTGCGAAGAACGTTCGTGAGGTTGATCCCCGGGTTGCGGAACACAATCTTCGTCAAGACCCGCTCCAGAGTTCCTGCGCAGAGACGGCGCGACTCCTCGGCCAGCTGCGCGGGGATGCGGTTCCGGAGACCTGCAAGGGCCGGAGCGACGCCTCTGAAGAAGAGGCTGAGCTTGGCGCTGTGCGGGAGGTCTGGATCCGGCGAGTAGATAAGGTGTTCGACCTTCAAGGCAAGCAGCTCCTGGTCAATGATGGATGCCGAAGAAACCAGCTCTTCGGTCCACAGCTCAATGTTCTTGCGGAAGAGCTCGGATGCCTTGTTGGTGCTGTCCACCAAGGCCCGCTCCTTGCGGAGCTCCTCCTTCAGCTTATCTTCTCGAAGCTTGGCGGCGTCAATTGAATCCCTCAGAGTTGAGACTTTCAGCTCCAAGTCCTCGATGGAGTCCTTGGTGGCCTTAAGCTCATCGCCCCTCTTGGACAGATTCACTTGGAGCTCCGCGTTGGTGTGGGCGTCCTTCTCGCGCTCAGTAATGAGCGCGGCAACCTTCTCGGTGCTCACCTTCATCGCCGCTTCTAGTTGAACAACCTTGGCGGCAAGCTCCTTCTTGGCGTCTTCCGCGGCAGCAGCAGCGGCCTTCGCCTCCTTCAGCTCCCCGCCAAGGGCAGCCTCGCGAGCGGCAAGGTCCTCCTCATGGGAGTCGAGATCCACCTTCCGCTGCGCGAGCTCTCCTTCTCGCCGGGACATCTCTACCCCGGCGAGCCGTTGCTGTTCGTCGGCTTCGGCTTTCTCAAGTACCCACTCCCCGGGGAGCGCGGAAGTACTCGGGGTGTGCCGGGTCGAACTTGAAAAGTTCCCTGACCATACCCCGCAGCTCGAGTGTTGTGAAGTTAAAATTGAGGCCGGGGCGCAGCCTCATGATGTCTGCCGGGCCGCCATATTGCCACGCCGGCCTTTTCCGGTCTTGGAGGGGGGCGATCCGGCGACGAAGAAAGTCCGCGCCCACTTCAGCGACAGACAGCGGCGCCATCCGAAGACGAAGGATTCTGACGAGAGCGATATCCAGCTTGGCATCGTCGGAATCAAAATTACTCCAATCCCTGCCGCGCACGATGGGCGATGTGCGCGGCGCGGTGAAGTGTTGCGGCCGCTCCTCGACGACCCAGCACCACTCCGCGCGCCACTCTTCCCACTTGCCGCGGAGCTCCCCCGGCAAGTAGGATAATTTCTTATTCAGCCTAAACACCCAAGAGATTCCTCCGGAAAGGGGGGCGTCGGCCTCTACTCTGGGGATGAAAAAGTGCCTAAAGAGAGCTACGTTGGGCTGGATTCCTACGAAGTTTTCGCACATGTGTGCGAAAACGGACATGGTGAGGATGGCGTTGGGAGTGAAATCGAGGAGGTGGAGGCCATAAGTATTCATGATATCGCAGAAAAAGTTTGAGAAGGGAGGGCACAGACCGCAGTGGAAGAAGGCTGCGAAAAAGTAATACCCGCCGGGGTAGTGATCCTTGGCGACGGCCGGGTAGACGCGCGTGCGGGGGTGCGCTGGGGTCTCCTTGGCCCAGAACAAATAATATTTGTTCCAAAGCTCCCGCACGCCGAGCTTCGGCGCAAAGACGATGTGCTCCTTCCGGAACGCGACGAGCTTCGCCGCCTGATCTGACTTCTCCCGCTTGGACTTCTCCGACTTCGCCTTGTCGGTCTTTGGGGCCATGGCGGACGCGGTGGAAGGAAGGGCACGAAGAGCTTGGTGATGGCGGAGGAGTAGAGGCAAAGAGCAGAGGAATCTGAGGAAGAAGACGATGGCAATGAGTGCGCAGGGAGGGGAACCGCGCCGCTCTCTCTGCTTTTATGGGAGAGTGGGGGGCGTTTCGCCCTTCCCATTAAAGAAATCGTGGGCACGTCCCATCCCACGGCGCCGCAATCGACGCGTGCCGTTGCCGTGGGGTGCGGCGGATATGGAAGTGGATTCGGCGCGCCGCGGGCCGCGGGTGCCCGTGCACTGTTTTGGGCCTGGCCCAACAGCGCTCGGCACCGTGTGTGGCCCAGGCCCGGGGGCTCCTGTCGGTGTACTAAGGTAGGGGTACCCTAGTACCCCAACTTGTGCACGGGCAGCGGCAGCTCCCCGCGGCAGGGTTCACCACGCGCTTGCCGGAGACCTTCCTGACCCTTATCTAGCCATTCAAAAACAAGGTATACAAGACAGAAGACCAAGACCCCGGCAAGAGGAGCTTGCCGGGAAGGCCGTCCCAGGCTCGAGATTGCTTAACTAGCACGAGGCCCTGGCAAGAGGAGCTTGTCAGGACGAATAGAAGATTTTATCTTAGAAGACCCGACAAGGGCTCGGGGAGCGGCAAGCTTCCGGGCCCGGCAAGGTCGAGATCCCCGGCAAGGTGCTTGCCGGGGGAGGTGCGCTGTGTGCCCGCGCTCCAGCTCATCGGCCCACGCGTCGCCCTGGGGCCACTCCAGGGACGCGTGGCGGATGGCTGTGCAGCCTGGGGGACACGGTGGCACTCCACGGCAGAGGATCCATCGCCGTGGCAGACGGAGACGCAACGGCGGGAGCTTTTGGGGTCGACGGCGACGGGCATTAAATGCCCTTGTCCCCCACTGTTAAAGTAGGTATAGACCACTGTTCTGTACTGTAGCTCCACTGTTCCCGCACTGTTACAACTACCACCTCTTTTACATTTTTACCCCTTTCTCCTACGTTGACACCTGTCGGTGACCCCTTGCACTATAAAAGGAGGCCCATGCACAACGTGGAGAGGGTTCGAAACCTAGATTACTCTCACGCACGGTGTAGCTGCTTCTTCAAGCTCCCGAGCGCTCAACTCAATACACAACCAAGCAGGAGTAGGGTTTTACGCATCCGTGCGGCCCGAACCTGGGTAAAAACTGCCCGCGCGTCTGCCTCGATCTGCTCTTCGTGCTCCCTCCGCCCTCGTACCGCACAGACAAGGGGCTCCGGTCCCATAGGTGTTCGTGGCGGACAGTTTCCCCCGACATCTAACATTGCACTGATTGATTGAAGTAAAGCAAATATCTTACAAGGACAACTTGTCGCAATGGACTAATGAGTTCGTAACATAATGTGCAGCAACGAAAAGATAAAGATAAATGGGGCCCTAGTCTACGCGGTCGCCCTCCTTCCTGCCAAGCTTTGCCACCTTGGCGATGATATGGCTGACCTGCTCCTTCAGGGCCTCCGTGTCTGCATCTGCCGGCAAGCTGCAAAGAACGTTCTTGAGGTTGATCCCCGGATTGCGGTACACGATCTTCGTCAAGACCCGCTCCAGAGTTCCTGCGCAGAGACGGCGCGACTCCTCGGCCAGCTGCGCGGGGATGCGGTTCCGGAGACCTGCAAGGGCCGGAGCGACGCCTCTGAAGAAGAGGCTGAGCTTGGCGCTGTGCGGGAGGTCTGGATCCGGCGAGTAGATAAGATGTTCGACCTTCAAGGCAAGCAACTCCTGGTCAATGTTTGATGCAGAAGAAACCAGCTCTTCGGTCCACAGCTCAATGTTCTTGCGGAAGAGCTCGGATGCCTTGTTGGCGCTGTCCACCAAGGTCCGCTCCTTGCGGAGCTCCTCCTTCAGCTTGTCTTCTCGAAGCTTGGCGGCGTCAATTGAATCCCTCAGAGTTGAGACTTTCAGCTCCAAGTCCTCGATGGAGTCCTTGGCGGCCTTAAGCTCATCGCCCCTCTTGGACAGATTCACTTGGAGCTCCGCGTTGGTGTGGGCGTCCTTCTCGCGCTCAGTAATGAGCGCGGCAACCTTCTCGGTGCTCACCTTCATCGCCGCTTCTAGTCGTTCAACCTTGGCGGCAAGCTCCTTCTTGGCGTCTTCCGCGGCAGCAGCAGCGGCTTTCGCCTCCTTCAGCTCCCCGCCAAGGGCAGCCTCGCGAGCGGCAAGGTCCTCCTCATGGGAGTCGAGATCCACCTTCCGCTGCACGAGCTCTCCTTCTCGCCGGGACATCTCTACCCCGGCGAGCCGTTGCTGTTCGTCGGCTTCGGCTTTCTCAAGTACCCACTCCTGATACTCGCCGGCGAGACGCTCACGCTCCTCCGCCACCTCGCGGAGGCCCGCCTTGTGGGCAGCGCTGAGCTCCGCCGCACGCTTCTCCATTTCGGCGGCGGCCTGGGCAGCAAGGGCTTCCCGGGAGGCAAGCTTCGCCTGCCTGGCCCGGTAAAGGGCCAGGAGTCGGTGGAGAAGCTTCTCCTCCTCGGGCCCATCTCCTTCGCCGGGCGCCTCGACGACTGTCAGACCCGCGGAGGCGAGGACTTCTCCGTCAAACGCCTCGCCCTCCGCGGGAGCTCTTGATGAAGACCCCCAAGGCACTTGGATAAAGACGCCATTGGGGGCACGAAGATAGTACGCCTGCTTCTCGCTGGTGGAGGGGCCGGCGGCCGGTGTAGCATCCGGTGCTCCCGCCACCTCCGGGTCGGCGGTGCGGTCGCCGTCCCCCTCCCCGGTCGCGGCGTCAGCGGTCGGAGCGTCCTCTTGCGCGGCCGGCTCGGTGGCCTTGGTCGCCTCCTCGGTGGCCTCGACCATCTCCACGACGACGGGAACGTCATCGCCACCGCCCTGCGCGCCCTCCTCATCCTCGATATTGATGACCTCGGTCTCCATCGGCGCAGGAGGAGGAGGAGGAAGATCTAGAAGAAGAAGAAAAAGAAGTTCAAAATCAAGCAAAGATCCAAAAAGAAGCAAAGTCAAGAAAACCAAGTACAGAACATACCTTGGCGGACGCCCTCTGCGGCGGGCTCCCTTGCCGGGGGGCTCGGCCTTGGCGGAGTGGCCGTCCTCGCCGGGCTGCTCGCCCTTGGCGGGGTACTCTGCCTTGGCGGAGTACCCGCCCTTGGCGGAGCGCTCTCCCTTGCCGGAGAGTTCTCCCTTGCCGGGGACGGCGGGGCCTGCGGCTCCTCGGTGACGGTCTCCGGGCGCTCTTCCCGCTGCGGCTCCACCTCTGCACAAGAGAAGATAGGAGAACTAAGACATTCAGAGATCAAAGCCCTAAGCGCGCCCCGACGAGCAAAAACAGTAAACCTCTAACTTACGCTGGGGGCTGCGCTGGGGGCTGCTCCCCGGAGCGGCGCTCGGGTCCGGCAAGCTCGGCTCCGGCGCGATCCCTGCTTCCGCGACGGATGGGTCTCCCACGGCCTCAACTGTGGGCACCTTAACCCTCTTCGCGCGCTGCTCCAAGGTCCTGCAATCACAAGCAACAAGCAAAGTCAAGCGTCAGCAACAATCGAGATATAAAAATCAAGAAGGAGTAAGGTCTCGGGTCCTTACTCTTGGTCCTCCTCGTCGTCCTCGCTCAGCGCGGAGAAGTCAAACTCCACGGTGGGCGCGTCGGCGCGAGGAGCGGAGGATGAAGATTCCCTCGCGCGTTTCGGAGCCACCGGGGCTGGGGGCTGCGTAGGCCCAGCCCCTGTGGTGGCCGGCGCCCGAGAAGTGGGCGGAGCAGCTGCTCCGCTCCGAGAAGATCCTTGCCGGCTCGGTGCCGGCCTGCGGGACGCCTCTGTCGTGGTCTGCGCGCGCGGGGCCTCTGCCGTGGCCGGCACGCCGGTCGCCCTTGGCACGGCTTGGCTCGGCCGGGGAGCTGCCCGGCGAGCTGGCTGTTGCCAGGGCGCTCGCGCCTGCTCCCCCGTCGCCGCCTTGCGGAGACGCTTCAATGGGGACTGCTTCGGGCTTGCCGGGGGCGGGGAGCTCTCCGACGAGGAGAGGTCGTCGGCGTACAACTCTGTCGATCCGCCAGAGTCTTCGGCCTCCTCCTCCTCCTCCTCCTCTGCCTCGGCCGGCTCGCTGGGCCCAGCATCCGACGATGCGGCCCTCTTCCCCTTGGCGCCTCCGCCCCTCGCGGCGCCCCTGCTTCCTCCGGCTGTGCCCTCCATTGCCGCGGCCTCCGTCGCGATCCCACTGATCCCGGAGTGCCTCAGCGAGGGGACCCCGGCGAGCGCGTCGGGAGGGAGCTCTAGCAGCTTGCGAATCTCCTCCTTATCCGCCTGGCTGGAGGCATCCGCGGCTTCCGCCTCCGCGGGTGTGTATCCAAAGTTTCCCGCCGCCGCGGCTGCGGCGACTTCTTCAGCGCGAGAAGCCATGTAGGCAATCTCTTGGTCGGTGGTGGCCCGCGTGTGCAGCTTGAGATCGTCCTTCTTCTCCAACACCTCCACAAGGCGGTCGTAGAACTCGAGGACGTCGATAGGCTTGGGCGCAATCCACGTGCGCTCCAATCCATGAGAGTCGCACGCGGGCATCATAGCGACAAGGCGATCCCGGGCGCTGCTGGCGCAGAGCGGCACCACTCCCCGGGGAGCGCGGAAGTACTCGGGGTGTGCCGGGTCGAACTTGAAAAGTTCCCTGACCATACCCCGCAGCTCGAGTGTTGTGAAGTTAAAATTGAGGCCGGGGCGCAGCCTCATGATGTCTGCCGGGCCGCCGTATTGCCACGCCGGCCTTTTCCGGTCTTGGAGGGGGGCGATCCGGCGACGAAGAAAGTCCGCGCCCACTTCAGCGACAGACAGCGGCGCCATCCGAAGACGGAGGATTCTGACGAGAGCGATATCCAGCTTGGAATCGTCGGAATCGAAATTACTCCAATCCCTGCCGCGCACGATGGGCGATGTGCGCGGCGCGGTGAAGTGTTGCGGCCGCTCCTCGACGACCCAGCACCACTCCGCGCGCCAGAAGGAGGGGGACGAAGAGCTTGGTGGTGGCGGAGGAGCAGAGGCGAAGCGCAGAGGAATCTGAGGAAGAAGACGATGGCAATGAGTGCGCAGGGAGGGGAACCGCGCCGCTCTCTCTGCTTTTATGGGAGAGTGGGGGGCGTTTCGCCCTTCCCATTAAAGAAATCGTGGGCACGTCCCATCCCACGGCGCCGCAATCGACGCGTGCCGTTGCCGTGGGGTGCGGCGGATATGGAAGTGGATTCGGCGCGCCGCGGGCCGCGGGTGCCCGTGCACTGTTTTGGGCCTGGCCCAACAGCGCTCGGCACCGTGTGTGGCCCAGGCCCGGGGGCTCCTGTCGGTGTACTAAGGTAGGGGTACCCTAGTACCCCAACTTGTGCACGGGCAGCGGCAGCTCCCCGCGGCAGGGTTCACCACGCGCGTGCCGGAGACCTTCCTGCCCCTTATCTAGCCATTCAAAAACAAAGTATACAAGACAGAAGATCAAGACCCCGGCAAGAGGAGCTTGCCGGGAAGGCCGTCCCAGGCTCGAGATTGCTTAACTAGCACGAGGCCCTGGCAAGAGGAGCTTGTCAGGACGAATAGAAGATTTTATCTTAGAAGACCCGGCAAGGGCTCGGGGAGCGGCAAGCTTCCGGGCCCGGCAAGGTCGAGATCCCCGGCAAGGTGCTTGCCGGGGGAGGTGCGCTGTGTGCCCGCGCTCCAGCTCATCGGCCCACGCGTCGCCCTGGGGCCACTCCAGGGACGCGTGGCGGATGGCTGTGCAGCCTGGGGGACACGGTGGCACTCCACGGCAGAGGATCCATCGCCGTGGCAGACGGAGACGCAACGGCGGGAGCTTTTGGGGTCGACGGCGACGGGCATTAAATGCCCTTGTCCCCCACTGTTAAAGTAGGTATAGACCACTGTTCTGTACTGTAGCTCCACTGTTCCCGCACTGTTACAACTACCACCTATTTTACATTTTTACCCCTTTCTCCTACGTTGACACCTGTCGGTGACCCCTTGCACTATAAAAGGAGGCCCATGCACAACGTGGAGGGGGTTCGGTTCGGTTCGGTTAGAAACCTAGATCATTCTCACGCTCGTGTAGCTGCTTCTTCAAGCTCCGAGCGCCCAAACTCAATACACAACCAAGCAGGAGTAGGGTTTTACGCATCCGTGCGGCCCGAACCTGGGTAAAAACTGCCCGCGCGTCTGCCTCGATCTGCTCTTCGTGCTCCCTCCGCCCTCGTACCGCACAGACAAGGGGCTCCGGTCCCATAGGTGTTCGTGGTGGACAGTTTCCCCCGACACTGATTTAGAGGGATGGAAGCTCGGCTCAGTGTATTATCTCCAGGCAGGTCTGACCACCACTAACACTATTCTGAGGCATACTTTGATGCCTAAGTCAGGTGACCACCGGATGATACGAGGCTATTCTATCAACATGCTGCACATTCTCGATGAGAAGGCACCTTTTAAGGTGATGGACTTGATGGTAGAAACCATTAAGAGGACTGCAGCTGACCAAAAGAGGTCATGTGGGTTTGCACCGCAGATACAGATGCTCATCAACGCCAAATTTGACACGGGCAAATTCATGTTGGATAGGAAGCACTTGCCACTACAGCCAGAGCATGAGGACAACGTAGTTGTGATGGATGAAGAGGATCCCACCTCAGTTGAAGGGCAAGCCAAAATTGAAGCTGCGAAGAAAGCTAAAGCTGACAAAGAGGCAGCAGCTGCAGCAGCTAAGCCAAAGAGCTTTGGAGAACAAATTCTTGAAGCTACCCAAAGGATTGAACAACGCCTGGCCAGCATTGAGCAATCTCAGGAGAGCCTTGAGAGGATTGTCGAGGACAAGATCCACGCTCTGGACGTGAAGCTGACTGAGATTCAGGTGTCTGTCAACAAGCTTGAGGCAGACATGGAGGAGACTAGGCAGGAGAGAGCAGAGCTTATGCAGGATGATCTAGTCCAGGACTCTCATCGCCAGACTGCTCAGGTTCCCAGAGGATCCAGATCTGCAGCTATCCCAGTGACAGACTCCAGGGCTACCACTTCAGCACCAGCTACAGCTCCAGCAGTTCCTTCAGCTCCAGCATCCACTCCTCCACCACAGACATCAGCAGAGGTCTTCGCAGATGCAGCTATCTCTACACCGACATCTACCCAGACGGGAGCCGCCAGCAGAGCCCGCAGTGACGTTTAGCTCTATACCTTTTCGAACTTTTTGGTAACTTGTTGCCAAAGGGGGAGAAATTGTTATAGATCATAGGGCTTCGAGAGAGAGAGTGCTCTTTCGTCTTTTCGTTCTTTTGCCGGTTTTCCTTGAGATACATTGGTTTCTTTTGGTTCCAGATACTTTATGTGTGCTTGCTACTACGTTTGATGCTACCTTAATGAGTGCTTAGTCATACTATGCCTTAATGTGTGCTTATTGCTTATCATATGCTATTTCTTATTGTATGGCTATTTACTCTTGTCTTGGTGATTGAGTGTATGTTACTCATTCTTATCATTTTGTGCGCTCCACCAAGATGTATGTGACATGGAAGAGTGACCCATAATCCTAATCGATTGTGCATTTGCATTCAAACGCGAATTTCAAATAATGCACAAATTTAGGGGGAGCTCTTGTTTATCACATACTTCTCAAAGCGACGATATTATTCTTTGATTATATCCTTTGTCGAAGCTTTGATCTATATGTTGTCATCAATTACCAAAAAGGGGGAGATTGAAAGTGCAACTAATCCCCGGGTGGTTTTGGTAATTAATAACAACATATATATCATTGAACTAATATTCTCTTGAGAATCATTTCAGAAAAGTTCGATGATATGGGTATGGAAATGTCTGAAGAAGTGGACCCCTCAAAATGCTAAGACAAGCATTGGCAAAAGCTCAAGACTCCATTTTTGGTTTAGTGATCAAAGATCACATTGAGTCCATAGGAAAAGCCAATACTATTAAAAGGGGATGAGGTTGTGTTAATGTTCTTGTTGCTCAAGTGCTTGGTGATCTAGCTCCCTCAACTATCAGCACTCTTCACTTTACAACACACTCATAAGTAATCTCGGACAAACCGATTCTGCAAACTCAGTCCCACCGAGATGAACCACTTCAGTTCTTTCCCTAAACCCTAACTTTTCGGTCTATCCGATTCTCAGTCTCGGTCTCACCGAAAATGTTCTGCCAACCTTCTGTAACCAAATGACAGCATTTCGGAATATCCGAGTTGTTGTTTTCGGTCACACCGAGATGGCAAACCCTAATCTTTGACTCACTTCGGACACACCGAGATGGTATTTTCGGTCCCACCGAAAATCCCAACGTTCACTATATTTGAACTTTCGGTCTGACCGAGTTTTAACTTCGGTCTCACCGAGATTGGTCAAATGTGTGTGTAACGGTTGGATTTTGTGTGGAGGCTATATATACCCCTCCACCCCCTCTTCATTCGTGAGGAGAGCCATCAGAAAGTACTACCACTTCTACCATACACTTTCTGAGAAGTGAACCACCTACCCTTGTGTTGAGATCAAGCCATTCCATTCCTACCATATGAAACTTGATCTCTAGCCTTCCCAAGTTGCTTTCCACTCAAATCTTTCTTCCACCACAGCCATATCAGTGAGGAGAGTTGAGTGTTGGGGAGATTATCACTTGAAGCACAAGAGCAAGGAGTTCATCACCACCAACACCGTCTATTACCTTTTGGAGGGTGGTGCCTCCTAGATTGGTTAGGTGTCGCTTGGGAGCCTCCGTCGTTGAGATGTGGAGTTGAACCAAGAAGTTTGTAAGGGCAAGGAGATCGCCTACTTTGTGAAGATCTACCCCGAGTAAGGCTAGTCCTCCGTGGGCGTAGGCCGTGATGGAATAGACAAGGTTGCTTCTTCGTGGACCCTTCGTGGGTGGAGCCCTCCGTGGAATCGCGCAGCCGTTACCCTCCGTGGGTTGAAGTCTCCATCAACGTGGATGTACGATAGCACCACCTATCGGAACCACGACAAAAATCTCCGTGTCACCAAACTGCGTTTGATCTTCTCCACCTCCTTTTTACATGTGCAATTTACTTTCCGCTGCATATACTCTAGAATTGCATGTGTAGGGTGTTACTTGAATTGGTCTTAATTGTGAAACTGCCAAAAACATTGCATGATCTAAAGGCAGATTTTTTATATTGTCAAGTAGTCTAATCACCCCCCCTCTAGACCTACTTTCGATCCTACACAAGTTGCAAACAGGTAGGTTTAACCCATAACATGGCATGAAAGCCGACCAAGAGGGTAAGATAGCTATACTCATTGAGTAGGAAGCCCCCAAATGACCCATATAACATGGCATGGAAGCCGGGCAAGAGGGTAAGATAGCTATACGCATTAAGTAGGAACCCCCAAGTGACCTGTAATATGGCATGGAAGCCGATCAAAAGGGTAAGATAGCTATAAAGCCAATCAAAAGGGTAAGATGGCTAATATCAATCAATAAAGAATAATGTAGAAATATGAGATGAAAGAAAAGAGGCCCCGAAATTTGGGGATGCCGGCTTTATTATGTTGATCATAAAAGATATGTAAATCAATGGAGGTATATAAAATGATGGGAGCTAGTGGCTCAAGTGTAGTAAGGCCGAAGATGAGCAATGCTCCAAGGCCTGTAGGTCTCTTCCTTAGATGTGCGGGAATCCTTGTTCTCTCGTATGTTGATGTTGTAGTAAGACCCGTTGTTGAGGTTTTTGCTAACCACAAAAGGTCCTTCCCAAGGAGGTGAAAGCTTATCCATCCCTGTATGGTCTTGAATCAAACGGAGCACTAAGTCGCCCTCCTGAAAGGTCCGGCTTCGAACCCTACGGCTGTGTTAGTGGCGTAGGTCTTGCTGATAAATTGGTGAACGAGCCCTCGCAAGACCATGCTCCTCTTTGAGAGCATCCAAAGCATTCTGACGTGTCGTCTCATTGTCAGCCTCCACATATGCTGCCACTCTAGGCGAGTCATGACGAATATCACTTGGGAGAACTTCTTCAGCTCCATAAACCAGGAAGAAGGGTGTATAATCCGTTGATCTGTTGGGGTTGGTCCTATGATACGTCTCCAACGTATCTATAATTTTTGATTGTTCCATGCAATTATATTATCTGTTTGGGATGTTTAATGGGCTTTATTATACACTTGTATATTATTTTAAGGGACTAACCTACTAACCCAAGGCCCAGGTCAAATTGATGTTTTTTTGCCTATTTCAGTGTTTCGCAGAAAAAGAATATCAAACGGAGTCCAAATGGAATGAAACCTTCGGGACGATTGTTTTTGAACAAACGCAACCCAGAAGACTTGGAGTACACGCCAGGGAAGCCACGGGGTGGCCACGAGGCAGGGGGCGCGCCCAGGGGGGTAGGCGCGCCCCGACCCTTGTGGGCCCCCCGTAGCTCCACCGACATGCCTCTTCCCCCTATATATATCCATGTACCCTGAAAACATCCGAGAGCACAACGAAACCCTAATTCCATCACCGCAACCTTCTGTACCTATGAGATCCCATCTTGGGGCCTGTTCCGGAGCTCCACCGGAGGGGGAATCGATCACAGAGGGCTTCTACATCAACACCATAGCCTCTCCGATGAGTTATGACTAGTTTACCATAGACCTTCGGGTCCATAGTTATTTGCTAGATGGCTTCTTCTCTCTCTTTGGATCTCAATACAAAGTTCTCCTCGATCTTCTTGGAGATCTATTTTGATGTAATTCTTTTTGCGGTGTGTTTGTCGAGATCCGATGAATTGTGGGTTTATGATTAAGATTATCTATGAACAATATTTGATTCTTCTCTAAAATCGTTTATGCATGATTTAAATATCATTCCTAGTCTCTTCGAATTATCAGTTTGGTTTGGCCTACTAGATTGATCTTTCTTGCAATGGGAGAAGTGCTTAGCTTTGGGTTCAATCTTCCGGTGTCCTTTCCCAGTGACAGCAGGGGCAGCAAGGCATGTATTGTATTGTTGCCATCGAGGATAAAAATATGGGGTTTATGTAATATTGCATGAGTTTATCCATCTACATCATGTCATCTTGCTTAAAGCGTTACTCTGTTCTTATGAACTTAATACTCTAGATGCATGCTGGATAGCGGTCAATGTGTGGAGTAATAGTAGTAGATGCAGAATCGTTTCGGTCTACTTGTAACAGACGTGATGCCTATATACAATGATCATGCCTAGATATTCTCATAACTATGCACTTTTCTATCAATTGCTCGGCAGTAATTTGTTCACCCACCATAGAAATATGCTATCTTGAGAGAAGCCACTAGTGAAACATATGGCCCCCGGGTCTATCTTCAATCATATCAATCTTCCGTCAACTATTTATCTTTACTTTACTTTTATTTTGCAATCTTTACTTTTCAATATACAATAAAAATACCAAAAATATTTATCCTATTATCTCTATCAGATCTCACTTTTGCAAGTGGCCGAGAAGGGATTGACAACCCCTTTATAGGATTGGTTGCAAGGTTCTTATTTGTTTGTGTAGTTACGAGGGACTCGCGTGTTGTCTCCTACTGGATTAATACGTTGGTTCTCAAAAACCGAGGGAAATACTTACCCTACTGTGCTACATCACCCTTTCCTCTTCAAGGGAAAAACAACGCAAGCTCAAGATGTTGCAAGAAGAATTTTTGGTGCCGTTGCCGGGGAGATCTACGCAAAAGTCATATACCAAGTACCCATCACAAACTCTTATCCCTCGCATTACATTATTTTCCATTTACCTCTCGTTTTGCTCTCCCCCACTTCACCTTTGCCATTTTATTTGTCTTTTTTCCGTTCGCCTTTTTGTTTGCTTGTGTTGCCATGTGCCCTCTATTAGCTTGCATCTTCACTTGCTAAATTATGGATCCTCATACACTTGCTAATCTTTTTGAGAGATCCAATTATTACGAACCAATTGCTAGTGAGTTGCGTGCACTAGATTATCTTTATGAGGTTTCGCTTGAAATTCGTGAGTCTAAAAATTGTAATGAAGTGTGGAACACTACTAGGAAAAGGCCTGTTAGTGGCGCACCTGTTTTGGCCATTAATGACACACTACAGGTGCGCCACTACTACCACGCCATTAGTAATTAATACTAATGGTGCACCACCTGGTGTGCCATTACTATGCCTAGAGGTGCGCCATTACTATCTGAATTAGTAATGGCGCACCACATAGAAGTGCGTCATTACTAAAAAAATTCAAATTTTTTTCAGAAATTTTTTTCCTGATTTTTTTCCTTTTCTTCTTAATCTCAGGTCACTATGGCTTAATCTCGGGTCAATATGCTTAATCTCAAGTCAAATCGCACTCCGTAGTCAAACTTCCCAAAAGGTCACCCATCCTCACACTACTCCAGCCCGAGCATGCTTAACTTCGCAGTTCTATCCAACCCCAGCACCCGCTCACTTCATAGGCACTTGTCGATATATCTATCATATCAATCCTATTAAACCTCCCGGTCATGTTCATGAGTGTGATAAAATTTTGAAAAATTATTTCAAACTTCCCGGTCATATTCTGTATCATAATTTGAAAACAATTTCCAAAAAAAATTCCAAATTTTTTTTGTTACTAGTGGCGCACCTAGCAAATGGTGCGCCACTAGTAAGTTTGATTTTTTTTCATATTCCCCCCTCTAGATCTTAAAAGCCCCATAAATTTTGTTCTGTTAGGTTTTTGTAGATTTTGAAAATGTTCAACAAGGCCTGTTGAATTTGGATGTAACTTTTCGAGTAGATGATTTTTCATATAAAAATCTTTTTCATCCGAGTTTGTATGCAAAAGTTATGCCCGTTTTACTAAATTCCACAGAGATTTTGCAAATAAAGTCGAAATCATATTTGTAAATTTTCCCAAGAACTAGACCACATATCACATGGGAAACTTATTTTCTTTTATTTTTTTTGAGATTTCCATCATTTTCTTTTATTTTTTTAAACTGAAAAGGCGGTCCACGGGGGTGGGGGGGGTGCATCTAGTGAAATTATTAGTAGTGGCGCACCGTGGTTGTGGTGCGCCATTACTAGTTTGAACTAGTAATGGCGCACTGTACCCAGGTGCGCCATTACTAGTTTTGAAAAAAAGTATAAAAAATTAAAAAATTGTTAGTAGTGGCGCACAGAGTGTGTGGTGCGCCATTACTAGTTAAAACTAGTAATGGTGCACTGTGCCCTAGTGCGCTATTAGTAGTTTTGGAAAAATAAAAAAAATAAAAAAATGTTAGTAATGGCGCATCGTGTGTCTGGTGCGCCATTAGTAATGAGGACACTAATGGCGCACCAGTATCTGGTGCGCCACTGCTATATAGCAGTGGCGCACCACATACATGGTGCGCCATTAGTGTCAATATCATCTATGGCCCTTTTCCTAGTAGTGGAAATAAGAAGATTATAACGTGATTCAGGATAGCTCCTTGAATGAAAAACATGATTGCAATGATGTTATTATAAATTCTATTAATGTCAATTGTGCTAATGATATGCAAGACCCTAAGCTTGGGGATGCTTATTTTGCTATGCCCACTACTTGATGCAATGATCATGATTGG
This sequence comes from Secale cereale, assembly GCA_902687465.1. Taxonomy (NCBI): domain Eukaryota; kingdom Viridiplantae; phylum Streptophyta; class Magnoliopsida; order Poales; family Poaceae; genus Secale; species Secale cereale. The sequence goes on from LR738714.1 coordinate 418,666,529, forward strand.
GGTGATTCTTCTTATGATCTTGAAAATTTATTTAATCCCCTTGATGAATGTAAGATTTACAATAATGTTTGCAATACTATTGAAAGTGGGTTTGGAAGATTGTCAACTTTTGATCCCAATGTTCAATCTTATGAATTTTTTGATAAAAGTGGGTTTGGAGAGGTCATGACTTTAGTGAATGTTGCTCCCACTATTTTGGAAGAGTGTCAACTTCGTATGCATGTGGATTGTGTTGAGAATATGTTTTGTGATAGCTATATTGTTGAATTTGCTTATGATCCTACATGCAATTATTATGAGAGAGGAAAATATGGTTGTAGAAATCTTCATGTTACTAAATTACGTCTCTTCATGTTGAGATTGATCTTGTTTCGTTCTTCTTCATTGCATATGTTAGATCTTGCTTGTCTTGCTAATTTGTTTTCCTATAAAATGCCTATGAATAGGAAGTATGTTAGACTTAGATGTGATTTTCACATGCTATATGATGCTCTTTTTGTGCTTCAAGTCTTGTCTTTCATGTGAGCATCATTCAATTCTCAGGCCTATCTTAATGGCTATAAAGAAAGAGCTTGTTCGGAGGCAACCCAATTTTATTTTCTTTGCTTTTACTTCTGTTTAGTAATAAATAGTTCATCTAGCTTCTGGTTAGATGTGGTTTTGTGCTTTAATTAGTGTTTGTGCCAAGTAGAACCTTTGGGAAGACTTGGGTGAAGTCTTTGCGATCTTGGTGTAAAAAAACATTAACGTTTGCGCTCACGAGATTAGCTGCCAGTTTTTACTGGAGAGTGCTTTTAAGTTGATCCTTTTTGTATATGATTAATAGAGAAATTCCTCACGTCCACCAATTTATTTCAAAAGAATTATAGTTACAGAAGTATTCGAAAGTTGCAGATTGCTATAGACTGTTCTGTTTTTTAAAGATTATGTTTTTCGTGTGTTGTTTGCTTATTTTGATGAATCTATGAGTAGTATCGGGGGGTATGAATCGTAGAGAAGTTGGAATACACGAGGTTTAACTCGAATATAAATAAATAATGAGTTCATTGCAGTACCTTAAAGTGGTGGTTTGTTTTCTTATACTAACGGAGGTCACGAGATTTTCTGTTAAGTTGTGTGTTGTGAAGTTTTCAAGTTTTTGGGTAAGGATTTTATGGACTACCGAAAAAAGAGTGGCAAGAGCCTAAGCTTGGGGATGCCCAAGGCACCCCAAGGTAAAATTCAAGGACAACCAAAAGCCAAAGCTTGGGGATGCCCCGTGAAGGCACCCCCTCTTTCGTCTTCGTCTATCGGTAACTTTACTTGAGACTATATTTTTATTGACCACATGATATGTGTCTTGCTTGGAGCTTCATGTATGATTTGAGTCTTTGCTTTTTAGTTTACCACAATCATCCTTGCTGTACGCACCTTTTGAGAGAGACACACATGAATTAGAATTTATTAGAGTACTCTATGTGCTTCACTTATATCTTTTTATTAGAGCATTGTCCCAAATAAAAAGAAGAAGGAAAGGCTAAAGAATAAAAGGGAAAGGCCCAAAAAAGGAAAAAAGAAAAACAAAAAAGGGACAATGCTACTATCCTTTTCCACACTTGTTCTTCAAGGTAGCACCATGATCTTCATGATAGAGAGTCTCTTCATTTGTCACTTTCATATACTAGTGGGAATTTTCATTATAGAGCTTGGCTTGTATATTCCGATGAGGGGCTTCCTCAAATGCCCTGGGTCTTCGTGAGCAAGCAAGTTGTATGCACGCCCACTTAGTTTCTTTTGTTGAGATTTCATACATTTATAGCTCTAGTGCATCCGTTGCATGGCAATCCCTACTCACTCACATTGATATCTATTGATGGGCATCTCCATAGCCCATTGATACGCCAAGTTGATGTGAGAACATCTTACTCTTTTGTCTTCTCCACAACCACCACTAAATTCCACCTATAGTGCTATATCCATGGCTCGCGCTCATGTATTGCGTGAAAGTTGAGAAAGTTTGAAAAAATTGAAGTATGAAACAATTGCTTGGCTGAAACCGGGGTTGTGCATGATTTGAGTATTTTGTGTGACGAAGATGGAGCATAGCCAAACTATATGATTTTGTAGGGATGAACTTTCTTTGGCCATGTTATTTTGAGAAGACATAATGTAATGCCCAGGATGGGACTATACCTCCTACGTGTCGAGGCAGGACTTAAAGGTATAAGCCCATTCTGGAATGATCTCAAGTTTGGTATCTTTGCACGACTCATGTAAAAGAGGATTAAATTGCAAAAGGAGATAGTTGGCTTACACTCGCCACTTCACACAATACATTACATAAGCAAAACATCATTCAGAACATCACAACCCGACTACGGGCGAAGATCCAAAAGAAAGATACCAAAACAACATAAAGCCACATGTCAGAATCGCCCCTAGTAGAAACCACTACTGATCGTCAAAAACGTCACAAGCATACGGTCACTCTCTTCATCGAACTCCCGGAAGTTCTGATCCATCTCCTGTTTCATACTCGGCTGAACCTACATCTGGTGTTGTAGTATCTGTGAGCCACGAGGACTCAGCAATCCCATAACCATGGGTATCAAGACTAGCAAAGCTTTATGGGTAGGAAGAGGTAAAGTGGTGAGGTTGCAGCAGCGGCTAAGCGTAATATGGTGGCTAACTTACGAGTACAAGAATAAGATGAGCATCTACGCAAACGGTCGCAACTAGTAGTGATCGCTAAAGATCCTGAACTACATACGAGTCAAACATAACCCCACCGTGTTCTCTTCTCAAAGTGAAAAGAGACAATCACGGTTACTCACACAGTTGTGTGTTTTACTTCGGATCCTCTGTCAAGTTTTCTACAACCGGACATTAACAAATTCCAATCTGCCACATAACCGCGGGCACGGCTTTCGAAAGATCATAACCCTGCAGGGGTGTCCCAACTTAGCCCATCACAAGCTCTCACGATTAGCTGAAGTGATAAATATAATATCATCACCCCTTATCTTAGGGAAAATCCGATCAGGCTCGGTATCCCGGTGCACAAGACATTTCGACAATGGTAAAACAAGTCCAGCAAGACCTCCCGGTGTGTCGACACCCTGATAGTAGCCGCGTGTATCTCGTCTCAGGCCACGACCGGATGGGCGAAGCTACGGGAGCCAAACCTCGAGTTTCCCCGTGGTGGCCCCGCAGGCTCCCCGTTTGGGACCAACACCATCAGCACTGGCCCCCCTGCTATGTAGAATTAAGAACCCGGGGACGCGACCCCCTATGCAAATTTAATTAATTAATTAAGTTATTATTATGAGCAAATTAAAACAAATGTTGGGCCTTGCTGGAGGAGTTTTATTCAAAGTCGAACTGTCAAGGGGTCCCCATCCACCCATCGTGTAAGGAACGCAAAATCAAGGAACATAATGCCGGTTTATCGGCGCCTAAGGTGGCATGAGTAGAACAAAACACCGAGCAAAAGGCCAAGCCTTCCACCCATGCCCAGTATATAGGTGTGTTAATAATAATTATAGATATTGTGATATTCCACAACAAGTTCCCTCCTGGAACGATCTTCATCTTCACCCACAACTAACAACGCTATAAGAGGGGCTGAGCAAGCGGGTAACATAGCCAAACAGTGGTTTTGCAAGGAAGGTTTCAAGGTTAGAGGTTTCATGGCAACAAGGAGATGCTGACATAAAAGATGGGTAGCACAACATGTAACGATAGCATCGAGACAACTAAGCATGGCAATGGTAGTAAAGGTATCCAAGGGTATGATCATCTTGCCTGGGATTCCGCGAGGGAGAAGAACGGATCCATGAAGTAGACGGAGCAACATAGTCGAGCAAATCCTCACAACTCCGGAACGAAACCGAAGCTAACAAGAGAAGCAACCAGAAAGAAGCAAACAACACGGTAAACACACAATCATAAACATGGCATACGATGCACATCTAAGTATGATGCATGTCCGGTTTAATTATGCATGGCATGGCAAAGTGCACAAACAAGTACTACAAGTTAAGTGGAGCTCAATATGCAACGAGTTTCATATTGACGAAACACCACATTTTAATTATTTAGTTGACTCTCGTTTATTACAAGCCAAGATTAAATATTTTTAACATAGCAAGAGGTGAAACAAGAGCAAACTACCTATTTAGACATTTTAAATGAGGCCGGAAATAACAACAACAATTCCGGAAAATCCCCATGAGCATGTTTAGCAATTTTAAGCAAACAACAATTCACACCTTTTAAAGTTGTTAACATGATGCGGATGACATGATGGAGTTTATGCAATTTTTAGTTAAACGTTAATATGAAGATGATAAGGAGTATTTGTCACCGTGGTGGAAGGGAAGGGTGCCACGGCAACGATCCGAAAATGATGCAACGCAACATCTCGGTTCCGGTTTCTCGTTGAGAGACCGGTGCAAAAGATGACGGGAGGCGTGAGCAAGCCGAACAAGATGAAAGGTGGGGTGATCCCGTCACCGGGTTCCCACGAGTCGGCGACGAGGCAACCGAGGAGCACGGCACAAGATGATACGGCACGGAGCACACAAGGGAAACATCTCATACAACACAAGTATACGTTCTCGGGTCATCGTCTCGGCGTTATACCTTCGGAACATTCGTTTTCGGAGCGGTTTGAGACCGTAGTGGAAGTAGTCGAAGTAGTGGTACACGGGTCGTAGAGGAAGTAGTCGTTCCGTTATCATGTCGTGGTACTTGTCGCGGCATCGGACATCTTCGGGGCGACGGTAGTGGTACACGGTTCGTAGGCGTTCGGGTATCCGTAGACGTACTTGAGGGTCTTCGGACTTGCCGGACTCGGTTCTCGCGACGGTAGTGGTACTTGACGTATCATCTTGTAGTCGTACACGCACGTTCCTCAGAGGTACTTGGCGCTTCCGGTAGTCGAACTTGAAGGTCGTCCACGCGGTGTCGTGGGAGGTAGTGGTACACGTTTGTTGTTCCCGGACTTGGCCATCATTGTTCTTTCGGGTTGTAATTGTACTCGAAGTTCGGAGTCCGGTTCTTGCCGGTGGTGTACTTGACGAGCATGCACGTGGAGGTACTTGGCGAAAAACATGAAGACGCAGCGCCCGTGTACAGCTCTTGCCAATGTTCTCGCTGGTCCAGAAAGAAGACAAGAGGCCGTCGGTGGGCGTCCATGGCAGTGCAGCGGCGGACGGCACGGCTCCTGGCCGGCCCTGGTGCTGCGGCCATGGCGCGGGCGGCGCTGGACGAGGAGCTGCAGAGGAGGCGTCGGCGGAGCAGCCACGGAGGCGAGGCGGAGGGAGATGGAGCAGAGGCGCTGCAAGGGCCTTTGGCGCGGAAGGAAGAGTCGTCCGAAGGGGCGACGGCGGATCCTGGCCGGCCGGGCTTCTGTAGTGCGCAGGCGGCACCGGCGAGACGGCGGAGCTGAGGCGCAGGGGAAGGGCGCAGGCGGGAATGGCGGCGGACGGCGCGCTGCTCGAGGGGACTCCTCCCCTCGGCGAGGTGGCGCTCGGGTGCGAGGCCGGCGGCAGGCGCAGTAGGAGGAGGGGGCGTGGGCTCGGCGCTGGAAGGAGGAGCAAGATCGAAGGAAAGGGACGAGCGGCGCGAGCGAGCGAGAGGGTCGGGATGAGGGGAACGGGATCGAGGGAGAGCGAACGAGGGAATCAGGTGCTGGTCTCTCTGGGAGAGAGAGCGAGGAGGGTTCGCTAGCTGGCGGCGCGAGGGGGAATCGGGCACTGGGGTTCGGGTGAGAGGATCGGTAGGAGATGGCTCGGGCTAGGGTTTAGGCGACCTGGGCCTTGGGCCAGGAGGGATGAGCTACAGCTGGAGGGCAGGTGCGGCTGGGCCTGGAGTGGGGGAGAAGTGGCCGGCTGGGCCTGGAGGCCCAGGCCAAAGGAGGCCTGGAGGCTGGAAAAAAATAGAATCAAAGGGGTCTGCTGTTTTCCAAAAAAAACAAAAAACTGCAAGGAAGAAAGAAAAGGAAGGAGGTGTTAGGAATAGGATTAGGGCATAGGGTAAAATTCCCTGGACTCACAAAAATGTAAGGAATTAAATAAAATTGTTGGAGGGTTTTTGGAAGAACCTCGATAAACGAGAAAAGAAATATAGGGAAGGTTCAGATGGAGAAACTTGGAGTGAAATAGGCGTGGGAAAAATTATGCAAGCGTGTTGGGTCATTTCCAAACAAAAGGAATATTTTATGGCTCCATAATACCAGGAGGATATGTTATAAAGAGAAAAACACCATGTGCATTCCCTCGATTTAAATGGACCGAAGGTCCACACGATTTATTTAAGTTGAGATGCAAAATAAATATGACATGATGGCATGATGACATGATGCAATGCACAATAAATAACACAAGCACAAAAAGAAACACACGGGAGAACCCGGAACATCTGGAATCTCTGGAATCTTCTGGGACGTCGGTCTTCGGGCGTCACACATAATTGCTTTGTTAGTATGCTTGAAGTGTTATTATTCTTATGTCAATATTAAACTTTTGTCTGGAAACTTTCAGATCTGAACATTCATGCCACAATAAAGAAAATTACATTAAGAATTATGTTGGGTAGCATTCCACATAAAAAATTATGTTTTTATCATTTACCTACTCGGGGACAAGCAGGAATTAAGCTTGGGGATGCTTGATACGTCTCCAAAGTATATATAATTTTTGATTGTTCCATGCTATTATATTATCTGTTTTGGATGTTTAATGGGCTTTATTATACACTTTTATATTATTTTTGGGACTAACCTACTAACCCAAGGCCCAGTGCAAATTGATGTTTTTTGCCAATTTCAGTGTTTCGCAGAAAAGGAATATGAAACAGAGTCCAAACGGAATGAAACCTTCGGGATGATCGTTTTTGAACAAACACAACCAAGAAGACTTGGAGTACACGTCAGGGAAGCCACAGGGTGGCCACGAGGCTCGGGGGCGCGCCCAGGGGGGTAGGCGTGCCCCCACCCTTGTGCCCCCCCGCAGCTCCACCGACATGCCTCTTCCTCCTATATATATATCCATGTACCCTGAAAACATCCGAGAGCACCACGAAATCCTAATTCCACCGCTGCAACCTTCTGTACCCATGAGATCCCATCTTGGGGCTGGTTCCGAAGCTCCACCGGAGGGGGAATTGATCACGGAGGGCTTCTACATCAACACCATAGCCTCTCCGATGAGTTGTGAGTAGTTTACCATAGACCTTCGGGTCCATAGTTATTAGCTAGATGGCTTCTTCTCTCTCTTTGGATCTCAATACAAAGTTCTCCTCGATCTTCTTGGAGATCTATTTGATGTAATTCTTTTTGTGGTGTGTTTGTCGAGATCCAATGAATTGTGGGTTTATGATCAACATTATCTGTGAACATTATTTGATTCTTCTCTGAAATCGTTTATGTATGATTTAAATATCTTTGCAAGTCTCTTCGAATTATCAGTTTGGTTTGGCCTACTAGATTGATCTTTGTTGCAATGGGAGAAGTGCGTAGCATCGGGTTCAATCTTGCGGTGTCCTTTCTCAATGACAGCAAGGGCAGCAAGGCACGTACTGTATTGTTGCCATCGAGGATAAAAAGATGGGGTTTATATCATATTGCCTGAGTTTATCCCTCTACATCATATCATATTGCTTAAAGTGTTACTCTGTTCTTATGAACTTAATACTCTAGTTCATGCTGGATAGCGGTCGATGTGTGGAGTAATAGTAGTAGATGCAGAATCGTTTGGGTCTACTTGTCACGGACGTGATGCCTATATACAATGATCATGCCTAGATATTCTCATAACTATGCGCTTTTCTATCAACTGCTCGACAGTAATTTGTTCACCCACCGTTGAAATCTGCTATCTTGAGAGAAGCCACTAGTGAAACCTATGGCCCCGGGGTCTATCTTCCATCATATCAATCTTCCATCAACTATTTATCTTTACTTTACATTTATTTTGCAATCTTTACTTTTCAATCTATAACAAAAATACCAGAAATATTTATCTTATTATCTCTATCAGATCTCACTTTTGCAAGTGGCCGAGAAGGGATTGACAACCCCATTATTGCGTTGGTTGCAAGGTTCTTATTTGTTTGTGTAGGTACGAGGGACTCGCGTGTTGTCTCCTACTGGATTGATACCTTGGTTCTCAAAAACTAAGGGAAATACTTACGCTACTGTGTTGCATCACCCTTTCCTCTTCAAGGGAAAAACAACGCAAGCTCAAGAGGTAGCAACCTAATGCTCAAGGAACCGAAGGAAGCTCTTCCACCCAACAACCCAAAGTCCTTTTTAAAGGAACCATGAGCCAGGGTTTTGTTCCTCTCAAGATCTCCTGGTTAGCACATTCCGCCTGGCCAGTGGACCGAGGATGTGCAACTGATGAAATGTCAAGCCTGATGTGCTCCTTTTGACAAAACTCTTTCATAGCACCTTTAGAAAAATTTGTCCCATTATCAGTGATGATACTATGACGATAACTAAAGCAAAAAATCAGCCTCTTGACAAACTGAACTGCAGTAGCTGCGTCGCAATTCATAACCGATTCTGCCTCTACCCACTTGGTAAACTTGTCAACTGCCACCAGACGGTGGGCCTTCTTATCCTTAGATATCAGGGTCCGACCATATCAAGCCCCCAGACTACAAATAGCCAAGTGATTGGGATCATCCGCAATTCCTGAGCCGACACATGAGCTTGCCTTGCAAATTTCTGACATCCATCACACTTACTAACAATATCCTCGGCATTTACATGAGCCGTCAACCAGAAAAAACCATGACGAAATGCCTTGGCCACCAGCGATCGTGAGCTGACATGATGGCCATAGTCGCCTGCATGTATCTCTTTCAAAATTTCACGGCCCTCTTCAGGAGAGACACAACGTTGGAAAACACCAGTCACATTGTATCGATGTAACTCGCCATTGATAATAGCCATAGAGTTAGAACGCCGTGTGATCTACCGCGCCAAACTTTCATCCTTGGGTAACTTGCCACGAGTAAGATAAGCCAGATAAGGTAGCGTCCAGTTAGGAAGAGCATGAAGAGCCGCCACCAACTATCCCTCCGGGTCAGGTATAGAAAGATCCTCCTCCGATGGTAATTTGACCGAAGGATTGTGTAAGACGTCAAGGAACACATTAGGGGGCACCGACTTACATTGAGGCCCAAGTTGGGACAGTGCATCAGCCGCCTCATTTTTCTGTCGATCAATGTGATCCACCTGGTAACCCTTAAAGTGACCAGCGATATTATCAACCGCCTAACGTTAAGCCACCACGATCAGGTCTTTAGAGTCCCACTTGCCTGAGACTTGCTAAGCCAAAAGGTCTGAGAAGCCTAGACATCTGACCCGGCTTAAATTCATCTCCTTGGCCACACGAAGCCCATGGGGCAAAGCCTCAAAATCAGCTGAATTGTTAGTACAAGGAAACATTAGCCTTAAAACATAACATAACTTATCACCTCGTGGGGAAATCAAAATAACTCCAGCCCCTGATCCTTCCAATTGCCTGGAACCATCAAAGTGGATTATCCAGTATGTGTTGTCAGGCTTCTCTTAAGGTGTTTGAACTCTGTCCAGTCATTTATGAAGTCAACCAAAGCTTGAGACTTAATGGCTGTCCTTGGCATATAGTTCAGATTGTGAGGTCCAAGCTCAATTGCCCACTTAGCAACCCGGCCAGTGGCTTCTCTATTTTTAATAATATCCCCAAAGGAGCAGAGCTGACCATAGTAATAAGATGCCCAAAGAAGTAATGTTTCAGCTTGTGACTCGCCATGAACACCCCAAATACCTGCTTCTGCCAATGTGGGTATCTTTGCTTGGATACAGTCAAGACCTCATTGATATAGTAAGTCGACCGCTGGACTGGGTATGCTTTTCCTGCCTCCTTACACTCTACGACAACTGCTACACTGACTGCCTTATTATTAGCAGCCACGTACATGAGCAAAGGCTCTTTGTCTATGGGAGAAACCAAGATGGGCGGCTCAGCTAACTGTTTCTTAAGGGCCTCAAACGCTTGATCAACAACATCACTCCGGACAAAGTGGTATGTCTTCTTCATCATCTGATATAGAGGAATTGCCTTCTCTCACAGGTGACTTATGAACCGGCTTAAAGCCGCAATGCGACCTGCCAGACGCTGGACGTCATTAACACACGCTGGCTTAGAAAGCAAAGTGATGGCCTTTACCTTCTCTGGATTAGCATCAATACTCCGCTTAGAGACTAGAAACTCCAGCAGTTTACCCGCAGGCACACCAAAGACACATTTGGCCGGGTTAAGCATCATTTTGTAGACCCGGAGATTGTCAAAGGTTTCCTTCAAATCATCAAGGAGCATCTCCTTCTTCCTTGACTTGACCACAATATAATCCACATAAGCATGAACATTGCACCCAATCAGACTTTGAAAACAATTTTGAACACAGCACTGGTAAGTTGCCTTGGCACTCTTGAGCCCAAAAGGTATATAAACATAGCAGAAAGCCCCAAAAGGTGTGATGAAGAACATCTTCTCTTGGTCTTTAACTGCCATTTTGATATGATGATAACCAGAATAAGCATCTAGGAAGGATAAACTCTCACAACCCTCCATTGCATCAATGATCTGGTCGATACGAGGGAGAGCAAACGGATCAGTTGAACAAGCCTTGTTAAGATCTGTGTAATCAACACACATACACCATGTGCCATTTTTCTTAAGTACAAGCACATGGTTAGCCAACCACTCAGGGTACAAAACTTTTACGATAAACCTAGTTGCCAAGAGCCGGGCTACCTCTTCTCCAATAGCCTTAGGTCGTTCTTTGTTGAAACGATGGAGAAACTGTTTGACTGGCTTAAACTTAGGTTCCACGTTAAGAGCATGCTCAGCGAATTCTCTCGGTACACCCGACATGTCAGAAGGTTTCCATGCAAAGATGTCCCGATTCTCACGGATGAACTCGATGAGCGTGCTTTCCTATTTAGGATCCATATTAGCCCCCAAAGTGAACTGTTTAGATGACTCACCAGGGACAACTTAAATTTCAATAGTGGGTCATGTTCAGTGCTAGGCTTCTTCAGAGGAGTCTTATCGGCCAGTTCAATATTGTCCTTATAAAACTTGAGCTCCTCAGTGGCAGGAGCTGACTCTGAATAAGCATCATCTCCTTCCTTGCACTCCAGGGCGAGTTTGCGACTTGCATGAACAGTGATTGTCTCTTTTGACCCCGGCATCTTTAGCTGTAAGTAAATATAACAAGGGAGAGCCATAAACCGAGCATAAGACGACCGTCCGAAGAAAGTATGATATGGACTCTGGATTTTGACCACCTCGAACCACAACGTCTCTGCTCGATAATTGTACTCATCACCAAAGGCCACTTCAAGTGATATCTTTCCAACAGGATAAGCCGACTTGCCTGGCACCACGCCATGGAATATTGTGAATGATGGCTTGAGATCCTTGTCAGTCAGATTCATCTGGCAAAAATTGTCATAATGTAGGATGTTGATGTTGCTTCCACCGTCCATGAGCACATTTGTGAACTTATAGATACCTACTTGAGGGGCCATCACAAGGGCCAAGTGACCTGGGTTGTCAACCCGTGGCGGGTGATCCGACCTCCTCCATGATATCGTGTGCTCAGACCATCTCTAATATTGTGGAACAGCGGCTCCACTGCACGAACCGCCCGCTTATGAACCTTCTGGTCTTGTTTGCAAAGACTTGTAGTGAAAACGTGGTATTGACCTCCGTTAAGCTGCTTTGGATTACTCTGATATCCGGACTGGTTATTTTGCTATTGGTTTCCCTGACCAGACTGCTGATTATAACCACCTTGACCCTGATAACCGGAGTTTGAGCCACCACCGCCAAGGCCGTACCCTTGAGAGCCGGATCCTGACCCGCCTGGTGGCCCATTTTCGCTAGCATGATGCTGGTTAAGGCTGTGATTTCTAAACTCCGACATAATGTAACAATCCTTCTAGGCATGGGTAGACAGCCTGTTGGGAAGACTATGCTTCAACACGGGTCATTCAGTGTTGCCTCAATATTAAAAGGCTTTGTTCCACCAAAAGGCGGCTTACCATTACTGTTGCGGCGCTGGTTTTTGTACCCAGTGTTGGTGTTAGACACTAGATCTGACCCGCCATCGGGGTGTCTTCGCTTACCAGCATTACCCAGATTGTTTCCATTATGACCTGCTATGTTCTGCCGCCGACCCTTACCATTGCCATTCTTCTTGCCATTGTTGGATTTCTCATCATCAGATCCAGGGTTTGTTATCAGAGTTTGCATACTTAATGAGAGCCGCCATGATCTAGCCCATGTCGTTGGAATAACGCTTAAGCCGCCCGAGTTTCTGCTTAAGGGGGACAAAGTGACAGTTCTTCTCTAGGATGAGAACTACCTGACATGCCGCAATATTATCCAACGAGTGAATGAGACCCGCCAGAACCAATGGTGGGCCGAATCATCCTCACGCTGCACACAGTGATCCAGATCGACAATAGTCAGAGGCTACTTGCATGTCCCTGGAAAGTTTTTGATGAAACACACCTTCAACTCGGCCCATGAGCTGATCGAATTAGGAGGTAAACCTTTTAACCATGTGCGAGCTGGCCCTTCCAATATCATAGTAAAGTATTTGGCACATACAACATCATTGACATCCAACATCTCCATTGCTAACTCGTAACTCTCAATCCATCCTTCAGGAGGGAGATCAACTGTATAATTGGGCACTTTGCGAGGACCCTTAAAGTCGTTAGGTAGATGTTCATTACGCAAAGCCGATACTAAACACGGCACTCCAACCGTCCTGGAAGTTGTTTCGGCTCCTACTGAGGCCGAAGGGGTCACTGGAGGCTGCTGATAAGCCCCCTGTTGAGCCGCCGATGCCGTCTCGCGGCGAGATCTGGCTTCATCCACGATCGGCTGAGCATTAACCATTAGGTCACGGGGCGAGTTATCGTCACGGGGCGGGTTACGTCGCTGTTCACTGCTGGAGACTTCGAGCAACTCAATGCTCCGGCTGTAGCTACGGCTTGGGAGAGGAGTGGAATGTACTGATCACGGCTGTATGAATAAGCCGCTTGCTGCGCGATGGCTGTGTGTAAAAGCTCAACAACGTTCTAGGTTTCAACCACGACTGGTGACTTGCCAGTAATAGGAATCGCAGCTAGCTGGGTCGCTGCTACCACCATGTTATCCACCGGGTTAGAAAAATGCCCGAGGGGCATCAGAACACACAGAGGTGGTGTTTGATTGGGGGGCGGGTTAGGTTCCCGATCCTCCCTCTGTGCCGACTCAGGCCTCCTAGGCTGAGCCGCCACCCGATTCTCTGGCACATCCTGGTTTAACTGAGGATTCACCCATGCGTTTGGAGTGCTCGGACCCGCCCCAGGGCGCTTAACAAATGCCTTGGGTCATACGTCAATTGCAGTCGACTCTGATACCATCTCTGGAACACGGCATTAGATGCATTCTGATCCAAACTCAAACGCCAAGCATCTACCTTGACACACTCTACTTCTGCATCAATCTGAGCCTTCAGCGCAGTTGTTTGATTGTTCTCACCCACAATATCCTCTTGGACCTTGGCTATCTCCTCACGAATTTTCCTGACCTCTTCATTGCGCTCTGCCTGATTTGCCGCAGTGACCTCTGTTGCCAACAAAGCTATCAAGGTACCCATGAGATCTAGGAGCACTTGAGTCGGCGGCCTGTCTGACCCAGGTCCACCAGCCCTTGACGTCGCCAGGTGAGAGGCTGTCGCAGCCGCTATCGAAGAACTGAGAGCCAACCCTATGCGAGCCATGAAGATAGCAGCCTTGCACGGCGGCTGATAGGGGTCCGGAATGGTGTGTCCCTGGGAATAGCCCCAAGCCTGCCATCTTGAAGCTGATAGATTGAATCCGTCTCTCCAGTTGAGGACTCATCACCTGAGTAGATGAGAGTCTCTCCCCCATATGTAGAATTTTGCACAAGCTCCAAGCCTTGCGTGAAGCCGATGAAAACACGCTTCCGTCCAGGTTGAACCCGGGTGGGTTGCATGCGCCGAGGCGACTCGATGAGGTCGGTGCAGGTGTCCAGCTCAGGCTCAGATCTCCGATTTTGCCGATGAAGACGTGAATTCCGCCGAAGGGAAACCGATATCCGTACTCGATTGAGTCGTCCTCGGGACCCCAACCAGTATCGTCAATGTAGAGCTTCTGCGGCGACTCATAGTCATCCTGCCAACGGCGTATCCCTCGATCCCTGGGAAAGAGCCCTTGAAGAACTCGAAACCATCGTGCGCTAGCCCCACGGTGGGCGCCAACTTTCGTGGGGTTAACACGATAGATGCCCTAGTGAAAGGACTTAGGTGCGAGGCCATCACTATGGTGATTAGCTTAAAGGGGTTGAACGGGACGAAGGACACGAGTTTACCCAGGTTCATCCCCACACGGTGGAGGTAAAAGCCTACTCCTGCTCTTGTTGCTATTGCTTGAGTATCAGTTACAAGGGAGCGGATTCGCTTAACCTAGCTGCGATTGATTGTAACCTTCCCCTTACCCGCCGCAGGGACTCGCCTTTATATACACAGGTCGAGGCCCTGGCTTACAAGAGTCTAGGCCGGTTTATACTTTGTAACCGATGCTAGCTCTACATTACCTTGCCTTATTTGCCAAGACACCATTGGGCGTCTTACACTTTTGGGTCACGCATCGTCTTCTGGTCTTGGGCCTTCAACTTGTCCTTCTCGTCAGCCGCCTCCGGGCTTCGTGTCTTGTTTTCTTGGGCCTGTCTAAGGCTTCCTTATTGAGTCGCCAAGAGCCTAACCCAGCCCTGTTAGGCTCTTGGCGACTCAATAAAACAACATTGAGATTATGACGTTGCAAGAACAATCATACCGAATCGACCCGATTTTGTTTATTATGAATTGAGTTAATATCGTTTCTAATCAATGTAATAACACAGAGTGTTAACATGTGAATTTTCTCCTTGGACCATGAGAGTATCGTAGTCACTTCTTACCATATTATGGGCTTTGGGTTGCTCAAACATCACATGTAACACAATGATCATAACGACAGCTTATAGGTTTATCAGAAAGTTTGACAAGGGACTAGATAGCTCGAGAGTGGGATTTTCTCCTCCGATGATGGAGAGATATTCTTAGGGGCCTCTTGGTGTGACGACATCAATCATCGTCTCACCAGACACACGTGAATCGTCATGGGGATGCTGGAACACAATAACGAGAAAGAAGAACAAAACTGGTAACGAGGATTCAGTATAGTGAGGATGGTGATGAATAAGGAGGATACAGATGCATCCCAGGTTTTGTGAAGTATTTCAAAGAAAAGGGAACATCACATGATAACCAAAGGTTCACTCGAATTTCATTCGTATACTCATAGGGACCGATACGAGCGTCCACGGTCCCGCTGTCGGTTGATGACTACTACAGAACTTATTCCTGTACACTCGTGTTGGGCCTCCAAGCGTAGAATTTTGTAGGATCACAACAAATTTCCCTCAAGTGGATGACCTAAGGTTTATCAATCCGTGGGAGGCATAGTATGAAGATGATCTCTCTCAAACAACCCTGCAATCAGATACAAGAAATCTCGTGTGTCCCCAACACACCCAATACAATGGAAAATTGTATAGGTGCACTAGTTTGTCGAAGAGATGGTGATACAAGTATTGTATGGATAGTAGATATTGGTTTATGTAATATGAAAATATAGAAATAGTAAGGTAGAAAGTAAAAAAAAGTGAGCACAAACCGTATTGCAATGCATAGAAATAAGGCCTAGGGTTCATAATTTCTAGTGCAATCTCTCAACAGTGCTAACATAATTGAATCATATAATAATGCCTCAACGCGTGACAAAGAATCACTCCAAAGTTCTTATCAAGCGTAGAAGATAAGATGAAATTGTTAGTAGGGTAAAAAACCATCTCAAAGTTATCCTTCCCAATCAATCTATTGAGCTATTCCTATAAGTCTCACAAACAGCCCGAGAGTTCGTACTAAAATAACAGCATATGATAGACATCAAACAAATCAAATGTCACCTAGATACTCCAATGTCATCACAATTATCCGTGATTTGATTATTCGATATGCATAAAATAACTTTAGATTCATAATATTCAATCCAACACAAAGAACTTCAAAGAGTGCCCCAAGATTTCCACCAAAGAAAGTAGGACGAAAACGTGTACCAACCCCTATGCATAGATTACCCAAATGTGACGATAATCCACAACTTGAGTACCAAAACATATATCAAGTGAATAAATAGAACAACCCATTGTCACCATGGGTATCCACATGCAAGACATACATCAAGTGTTCTCAAACCCATAAAAGTATTCAATCCGATAGTAGTGAAACCTCGAAGGTAAAAAACTCAATTCATCACAAAAAGATAGAGATGAAGAAACACCATATGATCCAACTACATTAACAAAGCTCGTGGTACATCATAATCATGCCAAATCAAGAACATGAGAGAGAGAGATATGAAACACGTAGCTATTTGCTACCTACCCTCAGCCCCGAGGGTGAACTACTCCCTCCACATCATGGAGACCGTCAGGATGATGAAGATGGCCTCCTATTATGATTTCTTCGTCCGATAGGGTGCCGAAACAGGGCTCCAGACGGGATATCTTCGAAACAGAGGCTAGCAGCGGCGGAGCAGAAGTTCTAGGTTAAATTTCGGTGGTTTCCTAATATATATCAAGTTTCAGCGTTGGAATCATGCAAAGAGGGGCCGTATGGGGCCAACAATGTACTAGGGCGCAACCACCCCCTTGGGCGTGCCGTAGTTCCGTGTGGGGCCCTTGTGAGTCTTCTGGTACTTCCTCGAAGCCTCCTGGGTCCCTTTCCTTCCCGAGAAAATGTCAAAAAAATTGCTGCATTTAGACATCATGTGATATGGATTTTCTGTAAAACCAAAAACAAGAAGAAAACAACAACTGGCATTCGACACTATGTCAATGTGTTAGTCCATTAAAATCATCTACAAGTGCACAAAAACATATAAAATTATTGTAAACATGGCATGAATACTTCATAAATTATAGATACGTTGGAGACGCATCACCGGTCATTTAATGAACGGTTTCGTTCATGTCTATGAGTTACCAAACATATGGGGTCACGAGTTTAAGGCAACCTTGATCTACTGAGTGTTAGTAAGACGGGAGTCATGAGAATATAATTGTGAAATTATTTCCTGAATATTCGGAATAGTTCCAAGAGGACTTTGAAGAGTTTATGGGTCACTGGAAGGGTTTCAGAGAGTATCGAGTAATACCGAGTATTACAGATAAATTATATATACATGGAAGATGTTTTCGAAGATGTTAATATATATATATATATATATATATATATATATATATATATATATATATATATATATATATATATATACATATCTAT
The DNA here is from genome assembly GCA_902687465.1 of Secale cereale. Classification (NCBI taxonomy): domain Eukaryota; kingdom Viridiplantae; phylum Streptophyta; class Magnoliopsida; order Poales; family Poaceae; genus Secale; species Secale cereale. The sequence goes on from LR738714.1 coordinate 418,683,974, forward strand.
ATATTGTGGTCTAGAAGTATTTAGAACATTTTATATTTAATTTAAATATCAACGCGTTTTAAAAGGCCAAGAGGTGGCAGCAATTACGGAACACAAGGGCCCATAAGTAAGTGGCGCCACCTTGCCATATAGGGGGGATTGGACTAAGGGAGGAGTCCAACTCCACCCCCTTGGTTGGCGCCCCAAGGAGGGACATTCCCTCCTTACGGGCTAGCCTCGCCTCCTCCTCCAACCTATATATACTATTTTTTTGCTCTATTGGATATACAAGTTTTGGAGCCTCCTCTAGTTCTTCTAGTTTGTCCTAGTTGACTAATTTGAGCTAGGATAATCATGTAGTCCTCGTAAGAGCCCTATGCGATTTTAATCTGGTCCATTTAATCTCTGGCGATGATTAGATCTGGATGGCGAAGCGTTGCCGGATCGTGTGAAGGATGCACGTTTGCGACCAAGTAGAGAGGTGCTACTTGTAAACCGCGTTGGGATTTTCCTCGAAGAGGAGGGGGAGAAGAAACACAGTAGTGATTAGTACTTCCCTTGGTTATAAACAAGGTTATTGAACCAATAGGAGAACCATAGCAGCACCTACACACACAAAAGCAAATACGTGCACCCAACACAGGCAAGAGGGTTGTCAAGCCCCTAGAACTCGTTACTTGCAAGGATTAATTCTAATAGTGATAGATAGATAAATAAATTGCAAAATAAAAAAAATTGTTTCAAGGTATTTGTGTGTTTTCATATATGATAAAGGAAGATCCCCGGACCATAGTTTTCACTAGAGGCTTCTCTCTTGAACACAAATCATACAATGGGTAAACAAATTACTTTGGGGCAATTGATCGAAAAGCGCATAGTTATGCCATTATTCATAGAAATGATCACACATAAAGGCATCACGTCCGTGACAAGTAAACCGACTCCTGCCTGTATCTACTACTATTACTCCACAAATCGACCGCTATCAAGCATGCATCTATGGTATTAAGTTCATGACAAACAGAGTAACACTTTAAGCAAGATGACATGATGCGGACAAAGTAAACCTAGTCAATATGAATAAACACGGTCTTTTAATCCTAATGGAGACAATACAAATACGTGTCTTGTCCCTTACTGTCACTGGGATATAGAGCACTTCAAGATTGAACCATTACAAAGTGATACGTCTCAATCGTATCCTTTTCCTAATGCTTTTGCTCTTGTTTTGGACTCTAATTTGCATGATTTGAATGGAACTAACCCGGACTGATGTTGTTTTCAGCAGAACTACCTTGGTGTTATTTTTTATGTAGAAATAAAAGTTCTCATAATCGGACAAAACCTTTTGGGGATTTTTATGGAATAAAAGAGAAATACTGGAACTAGAACCACCTAGAGGGGGTGCCCCGGCTGCCCACGAGGCACTAGGGCGCGCCAGCCCCCCAGGCACGCCCAGGTGTCTCTTGGGGCCCACGGGGCTCTTCTGACCCTAACTTCACCACTACTAATTCCTATTTTCGGAGAAAAAATAAGAGAGGAAGTTTCATTGCGTTTTACGATATGGAGCCGCCACCACCTCCTATTCTTCATTGGGAGGCCAGATCTGGAGTCCGATCGGGACTCCAGAGAGGGGGATCTTCCGTCTTCGTCATCATCAACCATCCTCCATCACCAATTCCATGATGCTCACCACTGGGAGTGAGTAATTACTTCGTAGGCTTGCTGGTCAATGAGAGGTTGGATGAGATTCATCATGTAATCGCGTTAGTTTTGTTAGGGCTTGATCCATAGTATCCACTATGTTCATAGATTGATGTTGCTATGACTTTTCTATGCTTAATGCTTGTCACTAGGGCCCGAGTGCCATGATTTCAGATCTAAAATTGATATCTGCCCCCGCATCGTCCTCGCTAGGGCGACTCGGGCGGCTCCCTACCCAGCCGCCGGGGCGTATAATCCCTCCTCCCCTTCCTCCGCCGCCGTCGGGGGACACCACCCATTTAAGCCCGGGGGCTGACGGCGATGGCAGAGGACATCGTCCCTCTCCCGCGGATCTGGGGTTGTGTGGGGCGACGAATCGTGTGGAGGCGCGTCAGATCCGATCTGCAATGGCGATGGCTGTGGTGCGGCGGGGTCAGAGGCGGCGTGTGCGGCGAGCGTGGCGGTCATCCCTGTTCGGGCGGTGGCGGGGCTGCGGTCCGCGGCGGCACACCATCTGCCTTTGGATCAGTGACGGCGGCGTGAGGGCCTAGTGGTCGTGTCGCCGGCACCTCCGGTTAGATCTGTTCTGACCGGTGTAGTCAGCGGTTGTGGTCATCTCTTTCGTGAGAGGTGATCGTCCTGCGGCGAGGTGGTTGGATCTCGAGATTCGTCAACTAGTCCCGGTTACGAGTCGGGGATACATAGTTGCCGGTGAAAACCGAGCCATTGGCAGGTGATGGCGGTGTTTTGCGCTGTTACCTTGATGAAGGCATCATCGTGTAACTATTGTCGTCTCACTCGTGCTGCTACGGGAGAAACCCTAGGATCTGGTCTTCCAGATCGGACGATGGTGGTACTACAGTGCCGTTTCTTTCTTGGAAGCATCCTTTGTGGAGCAGCGCTGGAGGACAAAGGCAGGTGGAGCGGCTTCGTCTTGCATGGACACTACAAAAAAATACACTTCCGTGATGATACGTGTTTGTCACAGTAGGTCACGTTTTCTTTCATGCATGTACATCCATAACAAATTTATGACAAAATGAAGATAGTCATACCTGTGCTGTCGTAGAAGTGTTCCATGACATTACGAAAATTATCATCACGGAAGTGTCCACTTCCATGACGATAAATTGCGCGTCAGAGAAGTACTTTCGTCAAGGGTGACATAAACGTGGCATCCACCATAACGGAATGCCGTTAAGCTATCGGGTCCGGTTTTGGATATGATAACCCGTTAAGAGCCCTGACCGATGGGGATTTTCCACGTGTAAAATTTTGATTGGCTGACGGAAGCACGTGTCAGCTTCGCGTTGGCACAGGTGTCACTCATCCAATGGGCGAGATGCGCCTGTGATACGTTGACACGTGGACCAGCCCAAAAGTGGCCCATAAAGTTTAAATGGGCCGGCCCAACTAAAGGCCAACAAGATTTTGCGGTTCATAATAGGCCAGCCCAGCAAAAGGACTACGAGATTTTGCGGTCCATAATGGGCGGCCCAGTATAAGGCCCACGAGATTTTGTGTATCATTATGGGCCGGCCCAGCTAAAGGCCCACGAGATTTTGCGGTCCATAATGGGCCGGCCTAGCAGCAGGCCCACGAGATTTTGCGTATCATAATGGGCCGGCCCAGCTAAAGGCCCACGAGATTTTGCGGGCCATAATTGGCCGACAGCTAAAGGCCCGCTAGATTTTGCGGACCATAATGGGCCAGCCCAGCTAAAGGCCCAACATTCTCAGTTAAGGCCCGTACGGCTAGTGTCAAATCGGCCCGTCAACTGCCTATACTAAACTTGTCATCATTGTGGCCCATGGTCACTTCTGGCCAGTTAACAGTCCGCTAAGTATATGGGCCAAATTACGGCCCGGTGTATTTCCGGCCTGTTAAAGGTCCTGCTTCATTTGGGCACATTTACAGGCCATTGAAACTTTTGGCCCATAAACGACCGTGAAGGATTTGGGTCATATTCGGCCATGTCTGACATTCGGCCTGTTAGAGGCCCACTACAGATTTGGGCCACTTTCGATCTGTTTGTGATTTTCGGCCTGTTAACGTCGGACGAAATCCAAGGGCCATATGTGGCCCAACGTCACATCAGGCCCATATAAAAATGACGATAATCTAGCCCGACCGAACTTCTAGCCTGTTAAAGGCCCGTGTATTAGGTCAGCGCATTTACATCCCGTCCGAATTTCGGCCTGTGAAAGATCCGCATCGTAAATGGGCCCAATCTCACTTTCGGTCTTTTAAAGGCCCATGTTTTTATGGGCTTGAGATATTTACACCTGTAAACGGCATATTGTTACCAAGGGTCCAAATTATGTTTAGGCCTTTTAAAGGCCCACTATGGGCACATGCCTACCAGAAAAATATGAAATCTTATGCTGATTTAGGCCCAGATATTTTTAGTGGGCTACATGCAAATTTCGACCCATAATCGTTTTTAGCCCAATTGGAATGGGCCCGACGAATGTTGGCATGTTGGGCTCCTACGAAGGTTTCGACCGAATACATTACTAACATAAACCTACACTATACAAAAATAGCATCGTAATTATTGCAGCCTTTGGTAGCATCATAAATGTTGTATCACAACAAAAGGCATGTTGGCATAAAGTTTACAATCCTTGCAGATAAAAGCACCATCAGATGTATAGAAGCATAGATCATTTGACATTTTTTCCGCCATTGCTCTTGAACAACGAAGCAAATGTCTGATAGTTTGGTTTCAAAACCATTCATATCTTGACGACATTTGTCAAGCTCTATTCTTGTTTCCAAAATGACGTCCATTAGGGATTGGACTTGTGTCTGGAGCATAGATATATCACTTTGTATACCAGGAAGATTTTGTTCAGTAGGCTATTTGGACGAGGTTACCTTGACAACCAACCCAGAATTACACAGGAAGGTGCTTTTTGCACTGTTAGTGGAGAGATACTGACGCAATGCAGCAAGAGGTGACGTTGTGCCTGTGGTAGCCTCGTCACCTTCAGGTTGTGGCTATTCAATCATTTTTTCCATAGCTTCCTAAAAGTTTGAACTTGTAGATTAGTGTACCAGATAAGTTACTAATGAGACAAGAATAAACAAAGTAGGTTACACGTTTATACATAACATATTTTGGTGGACTAATGTAATACATTAGCATGTATTGTAGTGCCAACAACATAATAAAATCACTTTCGGAACATATGTCCATGTAGCATGCCTACTGTATTGTCTATTTCCTCACATTCGTTGACACCCAAGGATAAAGAGACATGGTTTAAAGTAGGGTGAACATAGTATGACATCATTCATATCATGGGCAAACAGATATAAAACAAACACGCTATTTTATCATTGTGTGCGCACGTGAACATAACAACTAGAATACAGATCAAGACCAAAAGAATATCCTTCATCTCTTTTAAATCATGTAAGGTGAAATGATGCGTTAAGACAAATGTGTATAAAAGTGAACAGAGTAACTGACATTGGCTGCAAACCAAGTAGTTAAATGAACACATCACAGTACCAATCAGTTCAAAGGCGGGAGGAGTAAGGACTTACAACAATGGCTTGAACTGGTGTGCTCATGCCCTTCATCTTGCTGGTGTGGCAATCCTTGAAGATATGCACTACATTCGGTTCAGGTTCTTTTTGGTCTGCATAGGCTTTCCTCTGTATTTGGAACAAGTTAATATATATATACGATAATATGCCACAGAAAAAGAAGGAATTAGCAGCTATTTACAAGAGCATTGAAGTGTGCAATATAGCTACGAGATCCCGTTGTCTGTTGGAATTTCACTTTAGAATGGTTGGTCTTGTTCTTCAAATAGTTAGCCTAGAAGAAGATACACTTGTAAGGCACATACATAAATACTAGTTCAATATGTGGTCTGATCAAATACATATAGCCTACCTGATACTTTGGATCAAACCAGTGTTTAACGAGGGCTGTCCAGTCTTCATCTGTAATATATTCCACTGGAGATGTTTGGGCGATTTCATTATTAGCCTTGCATTCAAAGTGAGATTTTCTAAGGTGGTACCGATACTATCACAGAGCAGACTTAAAAACATGAGTGCATGCTTGTTTAGTTGCATCATCTTTCGGATCCAACTTGAACCTCATCTGTTGAAAAAAGAATGTGAGTCTTATTAGGAGGAAGCTGGAAAGTATGGGACAAAGCAAGACAATATTACTAATTGCGATGAATAACATTACTTATGGATAAATGGTCAAGGAAGGTGTTAAACTGGGTATTGTCTTTCTCATTCCTGTACTAGATCCACGTTGGGAGGATACGTGCATGACACCTAACAGCAATGGCTGCCTCTGATACTAACTTGGCTGACTCTGTAGCATCACGTGGCCTTTTTAAACCTACCTCAAAATGGATCTCCATTCTCCCTCCTTTAGATTTTGTTAATCTGTCAAGCATTATCCCTGATGTCTGTTTCCGCTTACGTCATGGTGCTAGTTCAACAACGAATATGGAAAGTGTTAGTGTACATCAAACTCTGAGAGTACATATAAAGGAGCATGCAACTGCAACTTGGCTCGGTCAGGTACCATCTTGATGTTGATGCTCATGAGGTTCATCTGATCTTGCCAATTCCTGTTGTGTCAGCAGTGCTTCAGAAGTAGTGTTAGGTGTGAAGGCAGCTTGGGAACTGGCCAATTTTGGAGCAAACGAACGAGTAACTCGTTGAGATGCTGGTACAGTTGAAGTGGATGCTACAGCTGGTGGAGCAGGTGATACCATGTTTGTAGATTTAGCTGGTGGACTTGGACCTTCTACTGCACTATAGTACCAGCAGAATCTGGACGGTAGATCCTTTTCCGTTTCACCCGACGAGTAACACCACTCCCTACTCTATTATTTTCCTTGCTCTTTTTTGACTTTGCCATGCCAAGCCGTACCCACAACACAAAAGAATAAAATCGCTCTTCAGAACTCATTGATGCATGACACAGACAAGCAATACTTTGATGTAAGACAACCGTATGAGGATGGAATATGTAAGAAAAACAGGGCGACATGACATATTCACAGCTACGATGTGTAAACTAAGCAGAAGGATTTTCAAGAAAATAGAAGTAATGCAAGCTAGACACCATATGAAAGATGCAATCAATATTACTCTGCCAAGTTAAAAGTGTCTTGTCATAAGTGGTAATTCGAAAAATTAGAAGCAGTACATCGTAGAAATCAATGCAAGATGCAACCACTATCAAACTGCCATGTTAAAAGTGTCCAATCATGTGTGACTGATGCGGGATACACAACATCAGTACTTTGATGTAAGAACATGGTATGATGGATAGATGCAGTGTATTCTAGCCACAGAACGCCATGTTATATGCACATGTATAACGTATGAACTCAGCAACTGCAATTTAATCAAAATAGAAGAAATACAAGCTAGACAACATATGCAACATGAAACCAATTATCACACTGTCAACTTAGAGCAAGCACCTGTGATGGTGGAGTATGAAAGATGAACTAATCATGTAGACTTAGGACTTCAACTTCATTAGCAGTAGCAGTGGAAAATCTAGAGAGTCTCTGTTTGCGTTGGTGCAGAGGACCACTAACATCCCCTAACTTACTCTTTTCTTTCATATTTTCTGATATTGCCTTATGAAGTCAAAACCACAAGAAGATGAATGAAATTAGCTCTGCATAACTGGTTTATGCATGATACAGAAGAACACTACTTTGATGTAAGGCAAGCGCTGGATAGGAGGATGTAATATATACAAAAAAGACAGTGTTTCATATTCACACGTATGATAGGAGGATGGAATATGTATGCAAAAACAGTAAGTGGAAGGCATTTCAACAAAATTAAAAGAAATGAAAGCTAGGCACCATATGAACATGCAACCAATATCACTCTATCAGATAAAAAGTGTCTCGTCGTAAGTGCCATTTCAAGAAATTAGAAGCAGTACAAGCTAGAAGACAATGCAAGATGCAACCTACATCACAGTCCCAAGTTAAATGTGTCTTATGGGTAAGTGGTCGTTAAAGGTATAAGTTGTAAGCTACGCAGATGCAAGTCAACAAAATCAGAAGCAATACAAACTAGACATCATACGGAAAACGCAACCACATATAACAGTTCCAACTTAGAGAAAGTACCTGTGATGGTGGAGTAGGGGCGATGTGCTCATCATGTAAACGTATGTTCTAGAAACAGGAACACATGCCATATTCACAGGCATTATGTGTAAAGTAAGCAGATGCAATTCAACAAAGTTAGAAGCAATACAAGCTAGACATCATACGCAACATGGAAGCACATATAATAGTGCCAAGTTAGAGCAAGCACCCGTGATGGTGGAGTAGGGGAGATGTGCTCATCATGTACATGTATGTTCTAGAAATAGGAACACATGTCATATTCACATGCATTATGTGTAAAGTAAGCAGATGCAATTAAACAAAGTTAGATGCAATACAAGCTAGACATCATACGCAACATGAAACCACATATAATAGTGCCAAGTTAGAGCAAGCACCTATGATTGTCGAGTAGGGGAGATGTGCTCATCATCTACACATCTACGTTGACTGTCTAGCCTTGCCTTGTCTTGCAAATCTTGTTGGGAGGATGGCGGAGTATGTAGAGAACCTCCGTTTCAGTTGCTCGTAAGGACCACCATCATCCAATGCCTTGCCAATTCCCTTCAGCTTTATTGATTTTGCATTGTGAGGTCAAACCGACAAGAAAAAGGAATATAATTCCCGCTTCAGAACTCATTCATGCATGATACTGACGAACACTACTCTGATGAAAGGCAAAGTCATGATACGAGGATGGAATATGTACGAAAAAATGGACGGCTTGGCATATTCACACCTATGATGTGGTAACTAAGCAGAAGGCACTTCAACAAATTAGAAGCACTGCAAACTAGACACTATATGAAAGGTGCAATCAATATCACTCTGCCAAGTTAAAATTGTCTCGTCATAGGTGGCATTCATCAAACTAGAAGCAATACATGCTAGAAATCATATTCAAGACGCAAACCAATATCACACTACCAACTTAAAGGTGTTCCATCATAAGTGACTGGTGCAGGATACACAAGAAGAGTAGTTTCATGTAAGAACATGGTGTGATAGACAGATATGGTATGTACCAAAAAAAGGAAAGCGTGTCATATTCACACGTATCATGTGTAAGCTAAGCAGACGCAGTTTACACTAATTAGGAGCAATACAAGCTAGACACCATATGCAACATGCATCCAAATATCACACTGCCAAGTTAGAGCAAGCACCTTGGATGGTGGAGTAGGGGAGCGGAGACTTGGACCTTTTAATTTACTATCAGTACAAGGAGAATCAGTACACATGCTCCGTTTACGTTGCTGCAGAGGACCACCATCATCGCCTTCCTTACTCTTTTCCTTCCTCTTTCTTGATTTTGCCTTGTCAAGTCAAACCCACAAGAAAAAGGAATAAAATTTGATCTTCAGAACTCATTGATGCATGATACTAATGAACACTACTTTCATGTAAGGCAGCCGCATGATAGGAGGATGGAATATGTATGAAAAACAGGACGGCATGACATATTGACATGTATGATGTATAAAGTGTAAACTAAGCACAAGGTGCTTGAACTTGTTAGAATCAATGCAAGCTAGAAATCATATGAAAGATGAAACCAATACCACTCTGCCAAATTAAAAAGGGTGCCCTGACAAATGTATTTGACCAAATTAGAAGCAATACATGGCAGCAGGCTATAAATAATATGGAATATGCAATGAATAAATGTGACTCATCGTAAGTGATTGATGTAGGATACAGAAGAGAGGTAGTTTCATGTAATAACAAGGTGTAGTGTGTACCAAAAATAGGAAGGCATGTCATATTCAAAGGTATAATGTGTAAACTAAGCAGATGCAATTTACCCTAATTAGAAGCATTACAAGCTAGACACCGTATGCAACATGCAACCCCATATCACACTACGAAGTTAGAGCAAGCACCTGTGATGGTGGTGTGGGGGAATTGCGGTCATCAACTAGAGAGCTACCTGGTCAACGTGGTCTCCGTGTCGTTCCCTTCCTAGGCCTCGTCGTCGTCCAGCGCCCTTGTGCTCTCGGCGCGGCCTAGTCAATGCGGTCATTGAACGACATCCATCGGAAGTGGACTGTACATGGAGAGGCTGACATGTGGGTCCACGGCCGCACGCAAGGAAATGCCCCCTTATTACGCGCAAAATAACGATTCCTCCACCTGACAGCTAGGACCCACGAGAAGGCCTTCTGTATTTCGCAAAAAAAAGTCCCCCCCTGACAGGTCGGACACGCTAACTATATCTTCGCACGGAAGGAAGTGCCTCCTTATGACGCACAAAAAAAATGAATACCCCCTGCTAGCTGGGACCCACCATAGTGGGTGGCTGACTTGTGGGCCTACTAAGTTGACGGGGACAGAGGGCTTTGTCAAGTTAGTCAATATGAACGATTCTAGCTCCAGTGACCGTACGATGTCCGTCCAACGGCCATAGTGCTTCTTCAACCGCTGGTCTTCTTGCTCCAGCCGCCCAAAGCAGCGCCGGTCGTGCCGCCTGCTCCTGCCTCCCATGGCCGGATGTGCTGCCGCGGAGGCCTCACCGCCCCCATACTACTCCCACCGCTGGCCAGGCCATCCCTCCACTCACCCACACCCCCTGTTATTCTGCGGTGATGGCAGCCTCACACCGCAGCTGAACTAGTGAACCCTCGTACTTCTCTCCACGTGGGCATCCACTACCGCGTCTTCCCCGGCTCTGCGTCGTCCCCTTCCTAGGCCTCGCCATCATCCACCGCCTTGGTGCTCTCGGCGTGGCGTGGTAAATGTGGTCACCAATCCACTTCCATCGGAAGAGGTTGACAGTTGGGTCCACGACCGCTCCTGGGTGCACGGCCACAGCCTAGTTTTTTTAGTGATTTGGCAAGTAAGATGCTTTGTCAGGCCTGTTGGGCTGCAAATCTTTCAAGACGAGGAGAGCTTCTTCGGCTGGCCGAGAAAATGGCCTATCAGTAATGTGAAATGGGTTGTACATTTTTAAAACACATCAAACCGGCAATTAGTTTAAAAAAATCATTTCGAGATTTTAAATTGCATTGATTTTTATGTGTGGACAATTTGTTGGATTTTATATTGATAAACATTTATTTTGAAAATCAGTTTAAATGTGACTCAAAATTTCGGGATTAACAACAGTTCAGACCGCACCGAAATACGCAAAATTTCGTATAATTTTTTAACCGTGGCCACAATATGGGTTGTAATGCTAACAAAAAGAATATGGGCTCCAAAAAAACCTTAAGAATTAGCAAATGGGCTGTAAATTATTATTAATAATGGCAGACGGGTTGTATGATGTTTTCCACAGATTTGAGGCTTTCCTAAAAAAATGTTGACGCTGAAGCAGTGACTGTTGGATATCCATCGAACGACCGTTGTGCTTCTTGAATCTCTGCTCTTCCTGCTCCAGCCGCTCAAATAAGCACCGGAGGGACTGCCTGCTCTGTCCTTCCGGCGGCCGGCTGTGCTGCCGCGCAGGCCTCACCGCCCAACCGTTCTCCCGTCGCTGGCCTAGCCATCCCTCTACTCACTCACACCTGCTGTTTTCTCCGGGGACGACAGACGAACAAGTAAACCATCCTACTCCTCCATGTGAGAAATAACTGTCGAGTCTTCCACTCTTCCCTGGCTCCGTGTCGGTCCCTTCCTAGGCCTCGCCGTCGTCCACCGCCCTGGTGCTCTCGGCGCGGCCTAGTCAACGTGGTCAACGACCGACATGCATCTGAAGTGGACTGTACGTGGAGAGACTGACAGCTGGGTCCACGGTCGCACGCAAGGTAATGCCTCCTTATTACGCGCAAAATAATGATTCCACCACCTAACATCTGGGACCCATCGAAAGGACCTCTGTATTTCACAAAAAAAACATTACTGCCGCTGACAGCTCGGACCCACTTGCTATATCTTCGCACGCAAGGAAGTGCCTCCTTATTACGCACAAAAAATGAATACTCCCCCTGTTAGCTGGGATCCACTATAGTGGCAGGTTGACTTGTGGGCCTACTAAGTTGACGGGGACGGAGGGCTTTGTCAACTTAGTAAATATGCACGATTCTAGCTCCAGTGACCATACAATGTCCATCCAATGGACGTAGTGCTTCTTCAACCTCTGGTCTTCTTGCTCCAGCCACCCAAACCAGCTAGCAAACCAGTGCCGGTCGTGCCTCGTGCTCCTGCCTCCCGTGGCCGGCTGTGCTGCCGCGGAGGCCTCACCGGCCCCTACTACTCCCACCGCTGGCCAGGCCATACCTCTACTCACCCACACCCCCTGTTATTCTGCGGTGACGGCACCCTCACAGCGCAGCCGAACCAGTGAACCCTCATACTCCTCTACGTGTGGGCATCCATTGCCGCGTCTTCCCCAGCTCCGCATCGTCCCCTTCCTAGGCCTCGTCGTCGTCCACCGCCCTGGTGCTCTCGACGCGGCGTGGTCAACATGGTCAAGGAACGGCTTCCATCGGACATGGACTGTACATGGAGAGGCTGACAGCTGGGTCCACGACGGCAGTAGGGAAGTGCCTCCTTATTACGCGGAAAATAATTATTCCTCCACCTCACAGCAGGGACCCATTGGAAGGGCCACCGTATTTCATGAAAAAAATGTTTCCTCCCAGACTGCTGGGACCCAGCGGACGGGCCATCGTATTGCGCGAAAAAAATATTCCCGCCGCTGTCAGCTTGGACCCACCGGAAGTGCGTCCTTATTACGTACAAAAAAATGAATACTCTCCCTGCTGGTTGGGACCCACCTTGGTGGGAGGCTGACTTGTGGGACTACTAAGTTGACTGGGACGGAGTGCTTTGTCAACTTAGTCAATATGAACGATTCTAGCTCCTGTGACCGTACGATGTCCATCCAACGGCCTTAGTGCTTCTTCAAATTCTGGTCTTGTTGCTCCAGCCGCCCAAAGCAGCATTGGTCGTGCCGCATGCTCCTGCCTCCCGTGGCCGGCTATGCTGCCGCGGAGGCCTCACCGCCCCCTACTATTCTGACCGCTGGCCATGCCATCCCTCTACTCACCCACACCCCCTGTTATTCTGCGGTAACGACAACCTCACACCACAGTGAACTAGTGAACCCTCGTACTCCTCTACGCGTGGGCATCCACTGCCGCGTCTTCCCCGGCTCCGCGTCGTCCCCTTCCTAGGCCTCGCCGTCGTCCACCGCCCTGGTGCTCTCGACGCGACGTGGTCAACATGGTCAAGGAACGGCTTCCATCGGACGTGGACTGTACATGGAGAGGCTGACAGCTGGGTCCAAGGCCGCAGGAAGGAAGTGCCTCCTTATTACGCGCAAAATAACTATTCCTCCACCTGATAGCTGGGACCCACCAGACAGGCCACTGTATTTCGCGAAAAAAATGCTGCATCCTGACTGCTGGGACCCACCAGCTACATCTTTGCACGCAAGGAAGTGCGTTCGGGCAAAAAAAAACAATTCGCCCCTCTAACAGTTGGGACCCACCTGGTCGAAGCGTACGTAGCGTTGTCATTCTGGTCGCGAACGTGTACGTACATACTGGTTGATGTAGAGGCGCACACGTGTCGTCGCAGAGGCGCGCACGTAGCATGTACACGTACGTACATCGGTCAGGCTGCAAGAAAGTAAATACGGCCACATACGTACATATGGGCGGGGTCTCGAATGCCTACTCGCGTGTACGTACGGCCAGGGCTTGTGTACATGGCTGGGTCGGAACGGAGAAACAACATTGTCGTCGTGTCCATGGGGAGCCAACCACCTGGGTTGAAACGAAATGCGTTGTCGTGTTCATCGAGAGGGCTTGGATGGAATAGCCGATGGAAATGAGGCCTGGCGTACTGCAGAATGGAGGAAATGGCCTTGTGTTTGACCGGCCACGTTCGAAACGGGATCCTGTTCATTGGGAGGGGTCTGGCGTACCGCAAAACGGAGGAAACGGACCTTCTACAGTCGAAACGGGGGTCCTGTTGATCGGGAGGGGTGTGGTGTACCGCAAAATAGAGGAAACGAACTTGTGTTGGAGCACTACGGTTGAAACGGGGGTCCTGTTCATC
>LR738714.1:418697855-418783609 GCA_902687465.1 Secale cereale
GGGGGGGGGGGGGGGGTGTGGCGTACCGCAAAACGGGACTCCACAGGATACTATTCATCACCACCGTCGACCCCCTCCAGCCTCCACGGGCTAATGTTCATCCACCGTCGACCTCCTCCAGGTTCCACCTGCGACTGTTCTGCCTCCATCGCGCGCTACTCCATCGGCTACTGTTCAACCAGCCCTCTCCACGGGCTCCTATTCAACCACCCCTCCATGGGCTGCTGTTCATCCAACCCTCCACCGTCTACTATTCATGTAGCCCTCCACGAGGTGGTCCTGTTCATGCAGCCCTCCACGGGGTCCTGTTCATGCAGCCCCAACCGGCTCGATCGAACGGGGTCCTGTTCATGCAGAGGCAACACCACGGGGTCCTGTTCAGCCACTCCCACCGGGAACTGTTCATCCAAACCCCCCCAGCAACGCTCACTGTTCATGCAGAGGCAGCATCGATCGGCTTCAGTTAGCAGCAGTAGTGAAGGAATCGCTCGATCGGGTTCAGTTAACAGCCATCGATCGATCGCTGGGGTTCAGTAACGCGTAGCCTACAGTGCAATCGCTCAGGTTCAGTTAGAGCCCAATGCCTTGCTCGGGTTCAGCTAGAGCCCAACGCCTCGCACCCACGCACGTGCGTGTACGAGAGAAATGCGCATCGCTCGGCCCCGACCACCCACCGTAACCGGGAACACCCCGATATTTTCCTCACCCTCGCTTCTACCACGGTTTTTTCTGTCATGGACGGCCCAAAGAATGTCATGCAGCTGCGTCTCCGGCTTGCCGAGGACGAAAAGCCCATTTTCGGTCATGATTTTTTGTCATAGAAGTAGGATCCCACCACATCTATGATGATACCGTGTTTTGTCACAATTATTGTAATAGAAGTGTCATAAGTATGACAGAAAAAAGTTTCGTTCGGACCAAACACGGACGTGTCTTTTTTTGTAGTGGGAGCTTCAGTGGGCCTGACCAACACGTGCTACGCTAAGTCACGCCTGGTTGGCAGGTGCTACACATGACATATCTTCGAGAGTCTTCGCATCTGGCCGGGTGAGCGTAGGGCGGTGGCGCCCTTGGGCGCCGTGGTGTGTTGACGGATGTCCGGACTGGCAAGGACGATGCAGATATCTCTCTTGAAGATGGGTCAGTGGTCCGATGATGGTGGCGGCTTCTAAAACATGTGCATGTGTTATGCGCTTTAGGTAGGATGCACAGGTTGTTGGTCCTGATACGTTATGTGGATGGATCAGCGACGACACCGGTTTTAGATATAAGGAGTGAGAGCACTCCTTATTATCGAGTTTGTACATGTGAGTGGTGGCTTTGGGTGGATTTATGTATGTTCTTGTCAGATCTTTGTGCAATAATTAATAAAGATGACTGCGTGCATCGATTGGTGTTGAGGCCGAGGCTTTAACCTCCTTTTCTAAAAAATGTTATCACCATTATATCTAAGTTCTTTATCCGATCTTACAAGTCATATGCACCTACTATGTGTTAGGGTCCGCGTACCCTAGGTGACAATAATTGGGATTCTTTCCGGTGATTACCATAGTATCAGGAGTTCATGTATACACTACGTGTTAATGCTTTGATTGGGTTCTCTATTAAGAGGAGGCCTTAATATCCCTTAGTTTCCTTATGGACCCCACCACCACAGGAGGGTAGGACAAAAGATGTCATGCGAGTTCTTTTCCATAAGCATGTATGACTATTTACGGAATACATGCCTACATTATATTGATAAATGGGAGCTAGTTCTTTGTCACCGTAGGTTATAACTGTTATATGATGAATATAATACAACAATATCACCGATCCAGTGCCTACGAGTTTTTACACATATTGATCTTGCTAAGTTACAATTGTTGCTTCTACTAATATTGTTGCTACAAAATTGCCGCTACTATTGTTATCGCCATTAGTACTATCAAAACTATCATCAGATCACTTTGCTACAGATATTTAATCTCCTGGTGTGGTTGAATTGACAACTCAACTACTAATACTTACAAATATTCTTTGGCACCACTTGTGTCGAATCTATAAATTTGGGTTGAATACTCTAGCCTCGGGAACTGTTGTGACCCCCTATACTTGTGGGTTATCAAGGCCTTTTTCTGGTGCCGTTGCCGAGGAGCATAGCTATATTTGTTGAGTCACCTGGAAATTATATCTGATTATCACTATGAAGAATATGAAGGATATTAAAACCAAGATCTTTCCCTCTAAGACGAGGGATGGTAAGGAATTGCCATCTAGCTTTGCACTTGATTCTCCTTCTGTTATAAGTAAGCTTGCAACACCGCCACCTATTATCAACTCTGATATGTCGCAAGTTATTGATGATGCTACTTCTTCTATGAATGATGTGTATGATGATGCTAGTACCTTTCTTGATAAGGCTGTGCCACTAGGTAAACTCCTTGACGAACAACTTGCTAGAATTAATAATACCGAGAATCCTGAAATTGGTGAGACTGCTGAAACTGATGAAGTCTATGAAACTAGAAACTATGAAACACCTATTAAATCAAGCTCTACAAGATATGAATTGCCTGATATACGTGAGGGTTATGTTATGGAGGGAGAATTAGCTGAGGACTTTCTTGCTTGTAAGAATAGAGATGATCTTAAGAAATAATTATGCAAGTTCAAAGAAAAAACTTTGAATGCTAGAATGAAATATGATCCCAAGTTTGTTACTTCACCTATCTTTGTTAGTGATAAGGACTATGAATTCTCTATTGAACCAGAGTTAATCACTTTGGTTGAATATGATCCTTTTCATGGTTATGAAACTGAAACTGTTGTGGCACATCTTACTAAATTGAATGATATAGCCACCCTATTTGCTCATGATGAGAAAATTCGCTAATATTATATTCCCAACTTATTTCCGTTCTCATTAAAGGGTGATGCTAAGACTTGGTACAACACTCTTACTCCTGGTTGTGTTCATAGTAACCAGGATATGGCTTACTACTTCTCTGAAAAATATTTCCCTACTCATAAGAAACAAGCTGCCATACATTAAATTTTTAACTTTGTGCAAATTGAAGAAGAGATTCTCCCACAAGCATGGGGGAGGCTTCTCCAATTACTTAGTGCTTTGCCTGATCTTCCCCTTAAAAAAATTAAATACTTGATATCTTCTATAATGTACTAACCAATGCTTCCAGGGACTTCCTAGATAGCTGCGCTGGCTGTGTTTTCAGGGAACAAACTATTGAACAAGCTGAGGAATTACTGAATAATTATTGTAGAATTATGATGAATGGACACTTCCAGAACCACTGCCTTAACCCACTCCTAAGAAGAGTGGCATATTAGTTTTCAGTCTCGAAGATATGCAAGAGGCAAAGAAATGTATGAAAGAAAAAGGTATTAAAGTTAAAGATGTTAAGAATTTACCACCTATTGAAGAAATACATGGTCTCGACACACCACCACAGGTGGTGGAGGTAAATTCTCTTTTAAATTTTGATGAAGGTGATATCCCTTATAATAAACTTGCTAGTTAATGCTTGTATGAATTTGACAATTGCATTCGAAAGCAAGATCATTTCACTGCCTATGTTATGAAACAATCAAAGCAAAACTTTGATATGATGCTCACTTGCATGACTTGTTATTTAGAATCACCAATGATGTAAGAGGAGTAGGAAAACATGCTTCTATGGTTCAAACTCAATTAGAACAAGTTGCTAACTCTCAAAGTGAGTTACTCAATGAAATGAATAATAATATGAATGACCATGTTGTTAGAGTAATTACTAGAGGAGGTAAAATGACTCAGGAACCACTCTATGGTGAAGCTCATCCTAAAAGAGTTGAACAAGACTCTCAAAGAATTAATAATGATGCACCTTGTCCTTCTAGAAAGAAAAACAAAACTGATAGGACTTTGCATACCTCTAATGAACCTGACATAGAAAAACCTTCACGGGATAATAATGATGTGTCTATCTCTGATGCTAAAACCCAGTCTAGTAATGAACATTCACCTGGTGATAATGATAATTACAATTATGATGTCCATGTAGATGCTCAACCAGATAATGACAAAGAACCAGACAATGATGTTGAGATAGAACCTATTGTTGATCTTGATAACCCACAACCAAAAAATAAACGGTAAGATAAGAGAGACTTTGTTGCTAGAAAACACGGTAAAGAAAGAGAGCCATGGGTTCAAAAATACATACCATTTCCACCTAAACCAACTAATAAAAAGGATCATGAAGAATTTGAACGCTTTGCTAAAATGATCAGGCCAGTCATTTTCGCACCCGTTTGACTGATCTTCTGAAGATGGCCCCATATGCTAAATACATGAAAGATATTGTCACCAACAAAAGGAAAATACCTAAAGAAGAAATCTCTACCATGATTGCAAATTATTCTTTTAAGGATGGAGCACCTAAATAATTAGGAGATCCTGGAATACCAAATATATACCTTACTCCATCAAAAGAAACTATGTAAGAACTTCTTTATGTGATTTAGGAGCTGGTGTTACTGTTATGCCTTTCTCTTTATATAAAAGATTTGACTTGGATAAACTCAGACCCACTAAAATATCATTGCAAATGGATGACAAATCAACTTCCATTCATGTTGGTGTTTTTGAGGATGTGCCTGTTGTAGTTGCAAACGTTACTATCTTAACAGACTTTGTTATACTTGATATGCCCGAGGACGACAACATGTCAATTATCCTTGGTAGACCATTTTTGAACACTGCAGGGGCTGTTATTGATTGCAATAAAAGCAAGGAAATTTCTCATGTTAATGGTAAAGAGCATACAGTTCTTTTTTAGAAGAAACAATTGCAAGTAAATGGTATTATTGTTATTGGAAAAACTCCAACAATCACTATTGGAGGTTTTCAACTCCCTATACCTGCTGCTAAAAGGAAATATGAAATATTTATTGTTGCGAATATGCACATCCCTGTTGAGGTAACCTAGTCTGTTACGAAAATTCTTCGGGTTCATGTTGACTGAATGTGGTAATAAGACCTGATCAACCTTATTAACGGATCATTTTTGAGAGACATGTGTTCGATGAATCTAGTAGACACCACCCTCTGTATCCACTCTTTATTTTCTGTTCATACGCAATAAAATGCCATGAATACCCTGTTTTCTGAATTATCCATGCAATAAAAAGTGCCAAAAATAAAAGTTCTCCAAATGATATGAAATTTTAACATGTTTTTTCTGAATATTTTAGAATATTTGGCACTAAAATCATCACTGGGGGTGACCCTAGTGGCCACGAGGCACCAGGGTGCGCCAGCTACCCCAGGCGCGCCCTGGTGGGTAGTGGGCCCAACATGGACCCTTCACTTATTTCTTTTGCCCATGTCATCACCTACCTCTAAAAAAATCACCATTGCTCTCTCTCTCTTTCTCGTGTTCTTGCTCTTAAACCCGCATATTTTGATCTCTTCGCTCAAAGCTCTATTTTCGAAACTGTTTTGAGGGATTGTTGCTTGGTATGTGGCTCCTCCATTGCTCCAATTAGTTTTTGTTTTTTGTTTTATATTTAGAATAATTATCTACTCTTGGTGCTGTTGTAGATAGGCTTCCATGTTGAATTCTTGAAGTTCTAAGTAGTGTGAATGTTTGATATAGGCTCTAGGCACCCATATGAGTAGTTGCTATCAATTTTGTGAGGTTTTATTAATTTAATTTTGTGACCCCAAATTTTCAGAAATTTGTTCTTAGGGAAATGAACTTATTCCAAAAGGGTTCATCTAAGAAGAATGCTAAGGGAGTCACTAGTGAAACATCCGTTGTCGGCATCAACACTCCGCGAAGGATGGAGGTCCAGCCGTGCGAATGGCCGCACATTCCCTTCATTGAAAAAGCCGGATTCCACCAAGTGTTCACGCAATTTGTAGCAATGCTGGATGCACCAACTTCCTCGCAGATGACTGTGGCCAACATCATACCCTCGCGAATTCCTTTGTGCAATTTTTTTACTTTCCGAGTAGGCTTGAACCTCCTTTAGTGCAGTTTAATTTATATGCTAAAACCTGTCAGATACCGCTCTCTGAATTTTGTGAGATACGTGTAATTCGTTATGATGAGGAATTGAGAGAGCCTGGACCGGCTGAGTTTGAGGAATACCTACTCACTTTAACAGTGGGCACGGAAAGGGGCGTGTCAAAAGTCACGACCACTAGCCTTCAGTTTCCTTCTGTGCATTACTTTTCTCTATTTAGCTCAAAGTGTTTGACTGCTAGAGAGAAGGGCAGTGTACTTGGTGAACCTAACCTTGCCATTTTATGCCGTGCACTTCATGATGATCACACCTTTAACATAGGGGCTATTATTGCACGTCGCCTGCAGCTTAACAAGACTAAGGTCAAGATCCATGGTGGCATTTATGCTACTGGCTTAGTGAGACATTTTAACATTCAGATACACAGCCATGATTATCCTTTTCCCAAGGTCTATCTACATCACTAGGCAATGGGACATCATCACTTTACTGATGCTACAGATGCTTTTAACAACATTCGATATAACTTGGTTTTTAGTGAGATTACCCGTGATATTATTCCGTTGCCTGCACCCGCTTTGTTTGATTTTAATGCCAGGAACGGATACACCGTCGAGCCTGAGGACATCATTGCCTACCGAAACAACCAAGCAGCGGCAGAGGAGGATCTCCAGGAGTGGGACGCTCAAGTGCTGCCACCTCAACACTATGACATGGGATCGGACGGCTACTATGGATGGTTATTACCAAGCTAGGCCAAAAGCCTAAGCTTGGGGGAGTACGTATTTCCACCGACATTACATTCATGTTCACACACTTCATTCCATTTAGTTGGTGTTCACACTTTTCATTGTATCATCCATGCTAGTTTCATTTTATCGCTTTCTTCTTGTGTGTTTGAAAAACTTTGAGAAAACCCAAAAATATTTCATGCTTCCTTTTGTTTTTTCTTTCCAAATTAATTTAGTTGTAGCATTCAAAGAGAACCCACAAATATTTCTCTTTTCTTCTTTTGTTTGTTAGGAGCTTTCCTATGTAAATAGTTTTTCTCCTTTTCTTTTTTCTTTCTTTGATTTGCTTTCTTCTAGAAAAACCAAAAACTCAAAACACATTTCAGCATGTTTCCCTGAATTTCTTTTCTTTCATTTAGTCAATGTGAGGAAAAGACCACGATGAAAATGTTCAGTGGCTCTCGTATGCAATAATTGTTTATCTAATAAAGCGCCCATATTATTTTGTCTTCTCCTCTGAATAAATGCTTGCAGATTCTAGCTTAGTCCACGACTCTCTTGCACTACTATTATTCTCACATCATCAGGTCGTGCAAGTGAAAGGCAATGATGACGATATTTGATGAGGTGACTATGGCAAGGAAAGGCAGGTATGAACTCAACTTGTTTTTGTTTTTGTAAATATGTTTAACTCACTACCCATGATTCAGATTATCATGATTACACATGTTTGCGATGACCATTAGAGATTGTAGTTGTTCATGCCATGCTTAAGTAGCTAGGAGTGGATAATGATTTATCTTGGGTGTCAACATGCATTAATTTGATTGTGATGTAATATGATGATATGGTATCCTCCTTTGAATGTTTCGAGTGGCTTGACTTGGCACATTTTCACACATGTAGTTGAATCTAAACCAGCATAGCCTCCTGATATTTATGTTCAAGGTGTCTATATCCTACTCATGTTAGTATTCAATGGTAATTATTCTCAATGCATGATTATGACCATTTTCGCTCTCTACCTGGTCGCTTCTCAATCTAATTGCTAGCCTTCACCTGCACTAAGCGGGAATACTGCTTGTGCATCAAAATTCCAAACCAAAGTTGTTCTAGATGAGTCCACTATATCTACCTATATGCGGTATTACTTTGCCATCCTTAGTAAATTTGCATGTGCCACCTCTAAAATATTCAAAAGAACATCTGATTTGTGTGCATGTACCACTTATGGAGCACTAGGGGGTGGTCAATATCTTCCATGCTAAGCGGTTTATTCTCATGATGAGTGTTTAATCATTCGTCCATGCACGAGAGGGGCTGGTAATCGGGATGCCCAGTCCCATGAAAAATAACAATAATAATTAAACCAAACTGCCTCGGACTAATGTTGGTATGGAGGGCACCCCAGGATTCAGCTAGCCATGGCTTGTGTTTGTTGGTGGAAGGGGAGTAAACATGACTTTTACCGCTTGGGAACCGCCGCTAATTTGTTTAGCATGGAAGATATTGAAAACTCTTGGTCGTAATGTTGACAGGAAAGGTATACCTCCCAAAATTATATTTATCTCTGATTTAAAATTTTGAGCTTTGGCACCTCTGCAAATCCCTGCTTCCCTCTGCGAAGGGACTATCTATTTACTTTTTATGTTGTTTCATCAACTTCTCATATAAGCACCAGACCTGAGAGCACTATTGTCATTCTTATGCATTGAGTATAGTTAATGTTGAGTGTTAGCATGACTAGGTCCCTTCTACCATGACTTACAATGTCTAGTCGCCACTTGAACTTTAGAGGTGCTCTACATTTATGTTCTGCGGTCTCAGAAAGGGCTAGGGAGATACCATTATTGTTATATTATATCATCATTGTTTTAACAAAGTGTTGGAAGTTGAGTTATCTTATTATTGCTCGCTAGTTGATTATGCCATTGATATCAATGAATATAATTTCTAAGAGTTATTGTCCGCATGGTTAGTTACGATCTTTGCTGAAAACTAGAGTATTATTTAATGATATATATGTAAATAAGAACAAAAGAGTTCGTAAAAGTTTTTCTTTATCACTTTCAATTTGTCAACTGAATTGCTTGAGGACAAGCAATGGGTTAAGCTTGAGGAATTTATACGTCACCATCATATCTACTTTTCCTAACGCTTTAGCTCCTGTTTTGGACTCTAATTTGCATGATTTGAATGAAACTAACCCGAAATGACGTTTTTTTAGTAGAACTACCATGGTGTTGTTTTTGTGCAGAAATAAAAGTTCTCAAATCACACAAAACTTTTTGGAGATTTTTTATGGAATAAAAGAGAAATACTCGAACTAGAACTACCTGGAGGTGCTGCCCCGACTGACAACGACGCACCAGGTTGCGCAAGCCCCCTAGGCGCGCCCAGGTGTCTCGTGGGGCAAACGTGGCTCCGCTGACCCTAACTCCGCCACTATAAATTCCTATTTTCAGAGAAAAAATAATAGAGGAAGTTTCATCGCATTTTATGATACAGAGCTGCCGCCACCTCCCGTTCTTCATCGGGGGGCCAGATATGGAGTCTGTTCGGGGCTCCGGAGAGAGGGGGGGGGGGTCTTCCGTCTTCTTCATCATCAACCATCCTCCATCACTAATTCCATGATGCTCACTGTCGGGAGTGAGTAATTCCTTCGTAGGCTTGCTGGGCGGTGAGTGGTTGGATGAGATTCATCATGTAATCGAGTTAGTTTTGTTAGGGCTTAATCCCTAGTATCCACTATGTTTGGAGATTGATGTTGCTATGCTTAATGCTTGTCACTAGGGCCCGAGTGCCCTGATTTCAGATCGGAACTATTTATGTTATCACCATTATATCTATGTTCTTGATCCGATCTTGCAAGTCATATGCACCTACTATGTGTTAGGATCCGCATACCCCAAGGTGAAAATAATTGGGATTCTTTCTGGTGATTACCGAAGTATGACGAGTTCACGTATTCACTATGTGTTAATGCTTTGATTCAGTTCTTTATTAAGAGGAGGCCTTAATATCCCTTAGTTTCCTTATGGAGCCCACTGCCACAGGAGGGTAGGACAAAAGATGTCATGTGAGTTCTTTTCCATAAGCATGTATCACTATTTACGGAATACATGCCTACATTATATTGATAAATGGGAGCTAGTTCTGTGTCGCCCTAGGTTATAATTATCATATGATGAATATCATCCAACAATATCACCGATCCAGTGCCTACGAGTTTTACACATATTGATCTTTTTAAGTTACTAATGTTGCTGCTACTGATAGAGTTGCTACAAAACTGTTGTTACTATTGTTACCGTCATTACTGCTATCAAAACTATCATACTACTATTATTAGGACTAATATTTTAATGTGAGTTTTGCTCGTTTTTTAGATGTGGTTTGGTACTTTATTTTGTCCAAATGTGTTTCCTGTAGTATTTTTTTAAATCTACTGCACACTTCTATTGGCCAAACTTCATCAGCCCAAGATCTTCTCTTTGCCCGTGCGCACAAGGTAGCGCAATGACAACAGCACACCGACCCATTTCCCCCACAGCTGCAGCCCACCCCGCAACATCTTTTTTTCTTCTCAATTTCCCTCTCAACCACTGCCAACGGGGTCCCGTGTGTCATCTCCTCCAGCGCATCGTGTTAATCATGAACAATGTAGATCCTGAACTGATCCGAACCCAAATCGATGGATTCGATTGATTATCGATCCCTAGGCCACAGGGGACACCCTATATTAGATCACCAACACCTCCTCTACCGATTTTCCCCAAATCGCCATCTCCCTTGCCAGTTTCACCCTGTCCCGCTCTCGTCAGAGTTCCACTATCCAGAAGCTCTGTTCCGATCGATTTCATCGCCATCGCGGGTTTGAAGTGTCTCCCGTATCTTCTGTCGTAGTTCCCTTGCTCCCCTCTATCTCCCACGTATCTTTTTTGTACAGGGTTGGACCCAATTGAGCGCATCCAGCAAAACACTGGCGCCCCGCCACTCCAGCCACTTGACATCGCTGCTGCAGGAAGTTTCTGTCCTCGAGGAGAACGCCCACTAGTAGGAAAAGGCCTACTAATGGCGCACCAGTTTTGGCCATTAATGGCGCACTACTGGTGCGCCATTAGTGCCACACCATTAGTATCTGGTATACTAATGGCGCACCACAGGTGCGCCATTAGTATAGGCCACGGTGCGCCATTAGTATGCCTCACAGGGGGCCATATATACCCAGGTGCTTTGGCATACTAATGGCGCACTACATAGAAGTGCGCCATTAGTAAAAAAATCAATTTTTTTTTCATTTTTTTTTCCTTTTTTTTCTTAATCTCAGGTCATTATGGCTTAATATGGGGTCAATTTGCTTAATCTCAAGTCAAATCGCACTCTGTGGTCAAACTTCCCATAAGGTCACCCATCCTCACACTACTCCAACCCGAGCACGCTTAACTTCGTAGTTCTATCCAACCCCAGCACCAGCTCACTTCACATGCACTTGTTGATATATCTATCATATCAATCCTATTAACCCTTCTTGATGTCTAGGAGTTTGTTAATGTTCATGTGATGACCCACAACCGTAAGTGATCTATTTCAGTGTTTTCGATAAGTAAGAGTGTCGAACCCAACGAGGAGCAGAAGGTATTGACAAGTGATTCTGAGCAAGGAATAACTGCAAGCACTGAAAGATATCTTTTTAGGGGTTTTCTTGATATAAGCAATAGGAAAGTAAAAGCGAGCAAAGTAAAAGGCACTGGAGAGTAACAAGTGGCCCAATCCTTTCTGAGCAAAGGAGAGTCCTAGCAACTGAACTTATAAAGGCTAAAGTGTTCTTGAGGACACACGGGAGAGGTAGTCATGTGCTTTCACCATATTCCGTATCGGTACTATGTGATGTGTTGATAAGTGTTAAGTGGGTGGATCTATGCTAGTACACCCTCTAGACTACGATAAGTGCACTCTTATGATTAAACACCTTGCAAGCATCCGCAAATACAAGATAGTATTTAAGGCAATAGCCTAACCATCGCAATATGATCGATGATCCATTGTTCCCTTGTGCAAAAGCGTGCGAACTGGGGTTCAGGTTTCTGTCACTCCGGCAACCCACCGTAAGCATTCTTTGTACACAATGTATTCCCCTAGGTCCTTAATAAGGCGAAGTGTTGAGTGTTCGACTCACACAACACCACTAGGAAAATAACAACACAACTTAAGTATCAAACAACATATATTACTTCAACATCATATGACTACTAACAACAAGACTTCTCCCATGTCCTCAAGAACTAAAGTAACTACTCACAAGACATAAAAGAGATCATGATCAGTGGAGATAGATGGGTGATAAACAATCTGGACATAATGATATTTCTCCAACAAAACTCAATAGCATTCACCACAAAGTAGTAATCAACACCGATAGGGTAGAGAGGATAGATAGTACGGATTATAGCACAAGTTGCAATTGTGAGATGAGATTGGATGAAGATGGAGATGGTGCTAATGTTGGGGATGATGTTGATGATGATCTCGATGATGCCCGTGACGATGGTGATGACGATGGCGATGATCTCCCCTTCCGGGAGGTGATCTCCCCGGCGGAATCTGCCCGCCGGAGATGGCTTTTTCTTCTCTGTAGGTTTCCGCCAGGGAGCGGCGGCGGAACTCCGTCAAAACTCTCCTTTTTAGGGTTTTTGGATGACGAGGAGTATATAGGCAAAAGGGGAGATCCGGGAGTGGGCCAGGGGCTCTAGGCGCCCTCCCTGCGCGGCCAGGGTGGGGGCCGCGCCAGGTGGCCGCCTGGGCACCCTGTGGCCCCCCTCTGGTTGCTCTTTTGCGTATCTTCGTGATCCTTCTGGAAAATACCCTCCGTCGATTTTCAGGTAATTTGGAGGTATTCTTCTTCAGCAACTCGGCGTCCACTTTTTACCGCTGAATCCTGCGTCTGCTGCTTCGGCACCGGAAAGTTGCAAACTGTGTAAAATAGGCCAAAACAACATAAGAACATCCTCATAATGTGAAATATATCAATGAATAAGGATGAATTACGATATAAAATCCTGATGCATTTTGGACGTATCAACACGCCCAAGCTTAGACCTCGCTTGTCCCCAAGCGAATACTGAGCTCGGTAAACCTGTCCACAAGTTTAGAGAGTGAAGTGTCGATAAATAGAATACGGACAAGAAGCATCACAGTTTCTTCATCAAACTCAAACATCCTCAACAGCAATTTTCAACTCATAAAGCCCTTATAAAAGAGTGGTAACACTTATAATCAAAAGTAGGGCTAAGGAAACTCATCAAATCAAGGCAAACGTGTCCTTTGGTCAAAGAACAACTAATAGCTTTTTACTTTTGCTCTTTCTCTTTATGTTTTGATAAGATTAATTGAAGCTTTTGAAAGAACATGTTATTAGGCAACAAGTGAAAGTGTCTACACAAAGGAAGATGTTTGCTTTAGCTAGGCTTGACAAACAACTTACCTATCAAATGATAATGTCAACAAGGATATGATATGACAAATCTTAATGCAACTTTATATGAATGAATCCTCGTCAACATCAAGTGTCTGCTCTCTTTAAGAATAGAAGGAAGTAGGAATAACTGACTCATCCTAAAAACTAAGAGATAGGCCCTGCTCTAGGGAAGTAGGGAAAACTCATGTGCTATCCTTAAATCAAACAGAATGAAAACAAGTTTTGAGAGGTGCATGATTTGTCAACGAATGCTAATAGATAACTCAATTACTTCTCGAGCTGGACAAGTTTCGAGGAACGGCTCCCGTACGGGGACGATCACATCCCCTTAATCTCCTTTGTTTATCGCTGCCAAAAGTTTTTTGATTTCTCAGGAACAAAGTGTGAAGGAGGGTTTGTTTGTTGTATTATCTTTTATGAGCCGGGCGCACTCATGCCAGTTCCTTCTCGTATTAGGGGTTTGCAGATTAGACATGCAATCCCGGGGTAAAACTTTTCCAACTAAAAAAGATCATGAATTAACTACTATTTCCTCATGAGCTAAAACAGGGGCACAAAATAGAAGATTTTTAACATTTAAGGATAACACACAAATTCTATACTTTAGGAGGTGGTAGTGGAATACCACGAATAGGAAGGTATGGTGGACTCATATGGAAGGTATTGCTTTAAGGGTATGGATGCACAAGCAGAATTCCGCTTAGTACAGAGTTTAGGCTAGCAAAGGCTTTGAGAGAACAGACAATTGATGATGACTAAGATGCAAAGCAATATAAAGCATAAACACTGAAATAAGCATAACACATCAAGTTGTCTTCCTTGTCAGCATAACACTTCAAGCATAATAACATAAAGGTTTTGGCTATGTCGCTACTTTAAGAAAATCATGCTTGTTGTTATGACCAAAGCTATGTTTGCCAAGATTAAATAAGGTTTTCAAAGCCATACATGATATAAGGTCAATACTCCCCATAAGAATCATCATATAAGGTCGATTGCGTGAAGAGAATACCAAGTGCAGCAAAGGAACCAATAGACTTCTCATTAATATTCCATCATAGACGACTCCACACTCACGGATACAATCTCTCCACAGAAGGAGTGATAGACCTCAATGCATACACCTATTTCATACAATAACCTCCCTAGACATGATACGACTCTACTTGACTCTAAAAGACAAAAGATAAAGATAAAGATACCGGGCACTCCCCCAAGCTTGGAACAAGCCAAGGGGATGCCATTACCCAAGGAGATTTCACTCCTCATTCTTGTTGATGTTGATCACGTAGTCCTCGGCGAAGCGCTTCAATGGAAGGGGTTCTCCAGTCGCATATGAGAAGTTTGTCTCCTGAATCCTGCATGCAGCACCCATACCCATGCGCATAAACCTTAGTTCATACTCACAGTTCTGGTGATGTAGATCATAAATTTGCCCTTGGAGCTCTTCAATTCTTTCTTCAGATGCGGTGATGCTTTTCCACATCTCCTTCATCTCCTTCAGGAAGTAGGTCTTCAGCTCGTTGATGATGTCAAAGTTAGCTTCAACACCACGCTCAATCATCTTCTTGTACTTGAAGACTTCTTGCTCCACTTCTTCTAGCCTGGCCTGGATGCTCCCCTCCTTGATAGGTCCCTTTAGATCTTCTTGATGGAGGACACCGTCCTCCATCAGAACAACCTGGGGGTGCTTCTTCACCTCAGCGAGGTAAGGGTTGATGACGTTGACGAAGAACTTGTCCTTGGGGGAACTTGGAGAAGCCATGGCACCTAGGTCCAGCTACAAGATTCCCTAGCAGAAACAGATCGAAAAGAAAACACACGAAATCGTGAGATACGTTGCCGGAACAATCCGGGCAAATATATAGCAAAAATTTATGCACAGAAAGGAAGGTAACAAGCTAAAGCGGGGTCGGAGACGGACTCCTGGGTGCCCAGGCGGCCTCCCGGCGTGGCCAGGAGGTAGGCCGCGCCAGGGGGGCGCCTGGGCCCCCTCGGGCTTGTCTCTGGTTCCACTTAGGCTTAGAATTTTACTAATTTTGCAAAAACTCATAACATGGGACTTTTATGGCGGTTCACGATGTTTCCTTACCATAATACATACCTTTTTTTATTCTGCTTCTGCTGGTGTCTGAAACAGGGCTGCAACATGTTCTTCGTGAGTTGTTGTGTATATCATATTCACATCAACATTGACAGGGTCTCCTCCTATGTATTGCTTAAGTCTTTGCCCATTCACAACTTGAGGTTTGGTGCCTTCAAAATTGTTAATCTTGATTGCACCAGACCGATAGACTTCTTCAATATGAAATGGCCCTTCCCACCTGGAAAGTAGTTTGCCTGGAGAAAACCTGAAACGGGATCTAAACAACAAAACTTTATCACCAACATTAAATTCACATTTCAGAATCCTCTTATCATGCCACTTCTTTACCTTTTCCTTGAACATTTTAGCGCTCTCGTAAGCTTCACTTCTCCACTCATCTAGAGAAGTCAAGTTCATGAGACGCTTCTCACCAGCTAACTTTGGGTCAGCATTCAGCTCTCTAACAACCCAGAAAGCTTTGTGCTCTAATTCTAATGGCAGATGGCAAGCCTTGCCATAAACCATCTTATAGGTGGACATGCCCATGGGGTTTTTGTAAGCAGTTCTATACACCCACAAAGCATCTCCTAACTTATTTGACCAGTCCTTTCTATTTCTATTTACTGTCTTCTGCAAGATTAACTTGATCTCTCTATTGGTGAGCTCAACTTGCCCACTAGTTTGAGGATTGTACGGTGAAGCAATTCTATGATTGATATCGTACTTGGCTAAAGCTTTTCAAAAAGCTCCATGCGTGAAGTGTGATCCTCCGTCAGTCATGAGATACCTAGGTACACCAAACCTAGGGAAAAGCACATCTTTGAGCATTTTCAAAGATGTCTTGTGATCAGCACTTTCAGTGGGGATTGCTTCAACCCACTTGGTCACATAATCAACAGCTACTAAAATGTGAGTGTATTTGTGCGAAGAAGGAAAAGGACCCATAAAATCAAAACCCCAGCAATCAAAAGGTTCAATCACTAGTGAGTAATTCATAGGCATCTCATTCCTTCTACTAATGTTACCAACTCTCTGACATTTATCAGAGGCTAAAACATAATTTCTAGCATCCTTAAAGAGAGTAGGCCAATAAAACCTAATTGAAGAACCTTATGTGCGGTCCTCTCACCGGCATGATGCCCTCCATAGGGACTATCATGACACTGTCTGAGAATGTCCTTCTGCTCATGTTCCGGTATGCATCTTCTTACGACCCCGTCTGGACCTTCTTTGAAAAGATGTGGGTCATCCCAAAAGTAGTGCCTCAAATCATGAAAGAACATCTTACTTTGCTGAAATGTTAAACCTGGAGGCAAATACTTCGCAACGATAAAATTAGCATAATCTGCAAACCAAGGATCGGAAAGAGATTGTACTTTTACAACGGCAAGTTGCTCGTCTGGAAAAGTGTCATTGACTGGGATGGGATCATGCGGTATATCTTCCATCCTTGAAAGATTGTCCGCCACCGGATTGTCTTCTCCTTTCCTATCATCAGTCTGCAAATCAAATTCCTGAAGAAGGAGTACCCATCTGATAAGCCTTGGCTTGGCATCCTTCTTTGTCATAAGGTACTTAATGGCAGCATGGTCAGTATGAATAATAACTTTGGAATCTACAATATACTGCCTAAACTTATCACAAGCAAACACTAAAGCTAAGAATTCCTTCTCAGTAGTAGCATAATTCTTTTGAGCACTATCAAGGGTTTTACTAGCATAATGTATAACATTCAATTTCTTATCAACCCTTTGCCCTAAAACAGCTCCAATAGCAAAATCACTAGCATCACACATAATCTCAAAAGGTAAATTCCAGTCAGGTGGTTGTACTATAGAAGCGGTTATTAAAGCTTCCTTAAGAACTTCAAAAGCCTCCTTACAGTCTTCATCAAATACAAAAGGAACGTCCTTCTGGAGAAGATTAGTGAGGGGTCTCGAAGTCTTAGAAAAGTCTTTAATAAATCTTCTATACAAACCAGCATGACCGAGAAAACTGTGAATACCTTTGATGTCCCTTGGATAGGGCATCCTCTCAATTGCTTCGATCTTGGCCTTGTCCACCTCAATTCCCCTTTCGGAAATCTTGTGGCCAAGAACAATTCCTTCGTTAACCATGAAGTGGCACTTCTCCCAGTTGAGTACCAGATTTGTCTCCTCACATCTCTGCAAAACTTTATTAAGGTTGTGGAGACAATGGTCAAAGGAAGTTCCATAGACGGAGAAATCGTCCATGAAGACTTCCACAATCTCCTCACAGAAACCATGAAAGATAGCAGACATACACCTTTGAAAAGTAGCAGGGGCATTACATAAACCAAAAGGCATACGCCTGTATGCATAAGTACCAAAGGGACAAGTAAAAGTGGTCTTCTCTTGATCAGCAGTGTTAACATGAATTTGAGAGAAGCTAGAATAACCATCGAGGTAACAAAAGTGGGTATTTTTGGATAACCTTTCAAGCATTTGGTCGATGAACGGCAACGGGTAGTGATCCTTCCTGGTTGCCTTGTTCAGCTTCCTGTAATCAATACACATTCTATATCCAATAATAATTCTTTGAGGTATTAGTTCATTCTTATCATTAGGAACCACAGTTGTACCTCCTTTCTTAGGAACACAATGTACCGGGCTTACCCACTTACTATCAGCTATAGGGTAGATAATACCTGCGGCTAGAAGCTTGAGAATCTCAGTTCTTACAACATCCATCATCTTCGGTTTCAACCGTCGTTGATGATCAACAACTGGTTTAGCATCGGGCTCAAGGTTGATAGTATGTTGACAGATAGATGGACTAATCCCCTTAAGGTCATTAAGGGTATAGCCAATTGCACCTCGGTGTTTACAAAGTACTTCCAATAGTCGCTCTTCTTCATATCCTGAAAGGTTAGAGTTGATAATAACATGATATACTTTCTTTTCATCTAAATAAGCATACTTGAGCATATCGGGAAGAGGTTTAAGATCGAACACCGAGTCTTATTTTGGTTTTGATAAAATTCCCAAAGGTTCAACCGGAAGGTTGTGCTTCAGGATAGCAGGTTGTCTCAAGAATATTTCATCTAGTTCATTTCTTTCCTGCATATGCAAATCGTTCTCGTGGTCCTCCATATATTGCTGCAAAGGATCATTAGGGGGAATAGCAATAGAAGCAATACTTTCAATAATTTTATCATCACTAGGTAAATCGGTACCACGAGGCTGCTTAGAGAACTTAGAAAAATTAAATTCATATGGCTCACCATTGAATTCAACAGAAACTTTACCTTTCTTGCAATCTATTATAGCTCCACAAGTTCTGAGAAAAGGTCTACCAAAAATAATAGGACAAAAATTGTCCCTCACTGAACCAAGTACTAGAAAGTCGGTAGGGTATTTTACCTTTCCACATAGGACTTCAATGTCTCTCACAATTCTGATAGGAGAGATAGTTGCTCTGTTTGCAAGATGAATGGTAACATCAACTTCTTCAAGTTCACAAGGTGAAATCTCACCGATGATCTCTTGATAAAGTGAATAGGGGATAGCTCTAGCACTCGATCCCAAATCGCATGGCCCATAATAGTTGTGATGTCCTATTTTAACAGATACTACTGGAGTACCTGAAATTGGGCCTTTATTCTTGGCTGTGACAAGGTTAGTGGAAACAGCAGAAAAATTTACATTGGAATCCAAAACATCATTAGTAACAAGGTCTTTAAACAATGCAACTTGAGGATCGACCTTGATCTGGTCCTCGGGCTCATCAATTCTTCTCTCACTTTTATTTATTATGCCTGTCACAAGAGAGTGCTCCCTTATCCTTGCGGGAAAAGGAGGCTTTTCATATATAACTGCAGGAAAATAGGGTCAGCAACATGAATATTAACAGGTAACTCTTTGAAAGGTTCATGATGCTGATCTCTCTTCTTTTTAAAAGAATCAACGTGAGAGGCAAAATCCTTACAGAAATCAATCATTAGATGGGAATCAAGACCAATCTTAGAGCAAAAGGTATTGAAGTAATCAGTTTTCACATAGCTCTCAATATAATCATGCTCATAATTTATAGCGGGTTCAATACCTTTATCGATTTCCCAATCTTCGGTATTCCTCTAGATAATTTCAATGAGATCCCACCATTCTTCAACACTCTTCGTCTGAAATACCCCACTAGAGGAGGCATCCATCATCTCCTTATCCTGACGAGAAAGCCTGGCATAAAAATTAGTAAGTATAATTTCCTTGGGGAGCTCATGAATAGGACATTTGAGCATTAGGGACTTCAATCTCCCCCAAGCTTGAGCAATGCTTTCTCCGTCACGAGACCTAAAGTTATAGATATAGTTCATGTCTCGATGAATTTCATGAAGAGGATAAAACTTGGTATAAAAGAGAGACATAAGCTCTTGCCAATCAAGCAAGTGTGAGTTATCGAGAAGCTTATACCAATCTGAAGCTTTATCTATAAGCGATACGGAGAACAATTTCCTCATGACAAACTCCATTGATACACCTGCAAGCTTAAATAATGAACATAGTTGTGACAGATATAGCAAGTGTTCACCGGGATGTCTGTCTCCTGCATAACGATTAGCCAAAACATAATCGATAATACCAGCTGGTATTTTGTAGGGCACAATTTCAGTAGGGGGAGGAACAACCACCACAGATGTGGGGCGTCTTCCCTCAAGCAACGATCTAATAGCAAGGTTGTCCATAAGGACAAAGAGCAGCAATAGCAAAATAAAAATAGAAATATAAAAACTTCCTTACCAGCTTCACTTACCAATAGCGCTACACTCCCCGGCAACGGCGCCAGAAAACGGTACTTGATGACCCACAACCGTAAGGGATCTATTGCAGCGTTTTCGATAAGTAAGAGTGTCGAACCCAATGAGGAGCAGAAGGTATTGACAAGTGATTCCGAGCAAGGAATAACTGCAAGCACTGAAAGATATCTTTTTAGGGGTTTTCTTGATATAAGCAATCGGAAAGTAAAAGCGAGCAAAGTAAAAGGCACTGGAGAGTAACAAGTGGCCCAATCCTTTCTGAGCAAAGGAGAGGCCTAGCAACTGAACTTATAAAGGCTAAAGTGTTCTTGAGGACACACGGGAGAGGTAGTCATGTGCTTTCACCATATTCCGTATCGGTACTATGTGATGTGTTGATAAGTGTTAAGTGGGTGGATCTATGCTAGTACACCCTCTAGACTAAGATAAGAGCACTCTTATGATTAAACACCTTGCAAGCATCCGCAAATACACGATAGTATTTAAGGCAATAGTCTAACCATAGCAATACGATCGATGATCCATTGTTCCCTTGTGCAAAAGCGTGCGAACTGGGGTTCAGGTTTCTGCCACTCCGTCAACCCACCGTAAGCATTCTTTGTACACAATGTATTCCCCTAGGTCCTTAATAAGGCGAAGTGTTGAGTGTTCGACTCACACAACACCACTAGGAAAATAACAACACAACTTAAGTATCAAACAACATATATTACTTCAACATCATATGACTACTAACAACAAGACTTCTCCCATGTCCTCAAGAACTAAAGTAACTACTCACAAGACATAAAAGAGATCATGATCAGTGGAGATAGATGGGTGATAAACAATCTGGACATAATGATATTTCTCCAACAAAATTCAATAGCATTCACCACAAAGTAGTAATCAACACCGATAGGGTAGAGAGGATAGATAGTACGGATTATAGCACAAGTTGCAATTGTGAGATGAGATTGGATGAAGATGGAGATGGTGCTGATGTTGGGGATGATGTTGATGATGATCTCGATGATGCCTGTGACGATGGTGATGACGATGGCGATGATCTCCCCTTCCGGGAGGTGATCTCCCCGGCGGAATCTGCCCGCCGGAGATGGCTTTTTCTTCTCTGTAGGTTTCCGCCACGGAGCGGCGGCGGAACTCCGTCAAAACTCTCCTTTTTAGGGTTTTTGGATGACGAGGAGTATATAGGCAAAAGGGGAGAGCCGGGAGTGGGCCAGGGGCTCCAAGCGCCCTCCCCGCGCGGCCAGGGTGGGGGCCGCGCCAGGTGGCCGCCTGGGCACCCTGTGGCCCCCCTCTGGTTGCTCTTTTGCGTATCTTCGTGATCCTTCTGGAAAATACCCTCCGTAGATTTTCAGGTAATTTGGAGGTATTCTTCTTCAGCAACTCAGCGTCCACTTTTTACCGCTGAATCCTGCGTCTGCTGCTTCGGCACCGGAAAGTTGCAAACTGTGTAAAATAGGCCAAAACAACATAAGAACATCATCGTAATGTGAAATATATCAATGAATAAGGATGAATTACGATATAAAATAGTGATGCATTTTGGAAGTATCATCATGAGTATGATGAAATTTTGATAATATATTTCAAACTTCCCGGTCATATTACGTATCATATGTTGGAAAAAAAATCAAAAAAAACATTCGAAAAGCCCCTAGTAAGTTTTCAATTTTTTGATTTTTTTTGCCTCTAGATCTTAAAAGCCCCGTAACTTTTTTTCTGTTTGGTTTTTGGGGATTTTGAAAATGTTTAACGGGGTTCCCCTGGTTAAATTTGGATGTAACTTTTCGAGTAGATGCTTTTTCATATTAAAAACTTTTTAATCCGAGTTCGTATGCAAAAGTTATGCCCGTTTTACTAAATTCCAGAGATATTTTGCAAATAAAGTCAAAATTCATATTTGTAAATTTTCCCAACAAGTAGACCACATATCACATGGGAAACTTATTTTCTTTTATTTTTTTGACATTTCCATCATTTTCTTTTATTTTTTTAACTAGAAAAGGCGGTCCACGGGGGGGGGGGTGCAGTAATGGCCAAGTTAGTAATGGCGCACCGTGGGAGTGGTGCGCCATTACAAGTCCCACGGTGCGCCATTACTAGTTTTGAAAAAAATTAAAAAAAATACTAGTGGCGCACCTTGGATGTGGTGCGCCATTAGTAAGTTTAACTACTAATGGCGCACCACTCCCACGGTGCACCCTTACTAGTTTTGAAAATAAAATGAAAAAAAATAAAAACAAAATTTGAAAAAAAAATTACTAGTGGCGCACCGTGGATGTGGTGCGCCATTAGTAGTTTAACTACTAATGGCGCACTATCCACTGGTGCGCCATTAGTAGTTTTGAAAATAAAATGAAAAAAAATTGTTACTAATGGCGTACCGTTGATGTGGTGTGCCATTAGTATTTGGACACTAATGGCGCACCAACACATGGTGCGTCATTAGTATATACTAATGGCGCACCGCATGTCTGGTGCGCCATTAGTAACAATTCCATCTATAGCCCTTTTCCTAGTAGTGGCCCATAGATGCGCAGTTCACCACCCCATCCATTCATCAAGTTCCCGGAGACAGAGCACCACTGTACGTGGCGCACGCCCCAAGTCCGAGCCTCCCGCGCCATTCTTCCCCATGTCCGGTGGCAACCAGCCTCTGTTCTCCGATTGTCCGGAGTGTGAAGCAGGTCGGAATTAACCATTAGAGTACTTCAACAATGCTAAAGGAAAGTTACACTTTTGATTATGGTTAATTCTATACTTCTACTATGCAAGTGTTGTTGTGTGATGATATATGTTTTGGTTGTCATTGTTTTCCATGTTGTTATATTCGTGGATTGTTTGTATCATGCAATTGTGTTCTTAAATTTGCTATGATAGACGTGGGCATGTGTCGCGTGATTCATGGAAGTGGTAGGCGCTTATAGGTGTAGGCTCGGGACTTTTACTCACGTGAATGTATCACTGGCTGAGCGCTCTGTTGTCCCTAGAGAATGCACCATGATTGAGCGCACTTGAGTTATCGGGGCTTTTTCTCACGTGAATGCGTCACTAGCTGAGCTCTCTATTGTCCCTCGAGAATGCGCCATGACTAAGCGCACTTTAGACAACTTGAAGATCTTTGTCATCTGTGTTGTGTCCACCTTGCCTATGTAGTGAAGCTTGGTGAAGGTAGTTTTACGCAAAACTATACTTGAGTGTTTTGTCTGTCATAGCTTGCTTGTGGATGTAGGTTTGCTATATCATTATGTGTGATTTGCCAATACATTCATTGTATTGACCCTTCTGGCTGCAATTTGTCATGTTGTAGGATTTCAAATGATCGCTGAGATAAAATAGGGTCGCGAGTCTTCACTCAACATTTTCTCCAGTGGGCACTGACGAGACTCATTGTTTGCTTAGGCTACAATTTCCTCTACTGTTATTGAATAAAGTTAGCTATGTGCTACTCAGTTTGTAATGATTTATAATTTCTGGATTATACGTTATAGTAAATCATGCACTTGTTTTTTGATATTCATATGTACTGTGTGTGCTAGCGAGTCGATCCATGGACTAGCACGGTAAGTACAGAGACATCGAATCTCATCAGGTTTGGGTCGTTACACTTAGCTTCCTTATGGACCCCACTGCCACGGGAGAGAAGGACAAAAGATGGCATGCAAGTTCTCTACCATATGCACGCATGACTATTTACGAAATACATGCCTACCTTATATCGATGAACGGGAGCTAGTTCTGTGTCGCCCTAGGTTATAACTGTTATATGGTGAATATCATCCAACACAATATCACTGATCCAGTGCCTACGAGTTTTGTCCACATATTGATCTTGCTAAGTTACTATTCTTGTTGCTACTGATACAATTGCTACAAAACAGGTGCTACTATTGTTACCGTCATTAGTGCTATCAAAACTATCATACTACTATGCTATTGATCACTTTGTTGCAGATATTTAATCTCCAAATGTGGTTGAATTGACAACTAAACTGCTAATACTTACAAATATTCTTTGGCTCCCCTTGTGTCGAATCTAATTTTTTTGGTTGAATACTCTGCCCTCGAAAACTGTTGCGATCCCCTATACCTGTGGGTTATCGAGACCTTTTTCTCAAAGCACCTCTCCCACTGAAGATAAATCAATCTAGTTTACCGAACAAAACATATTGATCGGAGAGAAATACAAAGCTATCATAATCATGCATAATAAAGTTCAGAAAAGACTCATTTAATTTCGACGAATAATACGATCATAACCCGAGAATCATCGGATCACAACAAACACACAGCAAAAGAAGATTACATCGGATAGAACTCCAAGAAGATCAAGGAGAACATTGTATTGATGATCAAAGAGAGAGAGAAGCCATCTAGCTAGTTGTTATGTGATGTCTAGTACGCAACTTTATTCTTGTAGACTGGTGTTGGGCCTTGAAGCGTAGATTTTTGTACGATAGTAGCAATTTTCCCTCAAGTGGATGACCTGAGTTTTATCAATCCGTGGGAGGCGTATGATGAAGACGTTCTCTCTCAAACAACCCTGCAACAAAATAACAAAGAGTCTCTTGTGTCCCCAACACACCAAATACAACGGTAAATTGTATAGGTGCACTATTTCAGTGAAGAGATGGTGATAAAAGTGTAGTAATGATAGTATATTTTTATTTTTGTAATAGGAGCAATAAAAATACTAAGGTAACAAGTAACAAAAGTGAGCACAAATGGTATTGCAATGCTTAGAAACATGGCCTAGGGTTCATACTTTCACTAGTGCAATCTCTCAATAGTGCTAACATAATTAGATCATATGGGAATTACTCAACATGCGATAAAGAATCACTCCATAGTTCCTATCCAGCGAAGAACAAAAGACGACATTGTTTGTAGGATACGAAACCACCTCAAAGTTATCGTTTCCGATCAATCTATCGAGATATTCCTATAAGTGTCACAAACAGCCCAAGAGTTCGTACTAAAATAACACCAAATGATACAAATCAACCAACTGTAATGCCACCTTGATACTCCAATGTCAGCACAAGTATCTGTGAGTAGATTATACGATATGCATCAAACAACTTTAGATTCGTAATATTCAATCCAACACAATGAACCTCAAAGTGTGCCCCAAGGTTTCTACCAGTGAAACAAGGACAAAAATGTGCATCAACCCCTATGCATAGATCACCCCAATTTCACCTCGAGAATCCACGAGTTGAGTGCCAAAACATACATCAAGTGTTCTCAAATCCAACAAAGTATTAAGTCCAATAAAATTGAAACCTCTAAGGTAAAAATTCAATTTGTTGAAAAAAGATAGAAAGGGACAAATACCATATGATCCAACTATATTAACAAAGCTCGTGCCATCAAGATCGTGCCAAATCAAGAACACGAGATAGGGAGATATCAAACACATAGCTAATAGTACAAACCCTCAGCCCCGAGGGTGGACTACTCCCTCCTCATCAAGGAGACCGCCGGGATGATGAAGATGGCCTCCCGTGATGATTTCCCCTCCAATAGAGTGTCGAAAAAGGGCTCTAGAATGCATCATGGAGGTACATAGGCTTGCGGCAGCGGAGTCCAAGTTCTAGGGTTATTTCTAGTGGTTTCTATATTTATAGGCATTTTTGGCGTCGGTTTCACGCTGAGATGGGCCACGAGGTGCCCACCAGCCCACCACTTTGACACCAGGCACCCCCTGATGGGTAGTGGCCACCTCATCGCTCTTCTGGTCCTCCGGCGAATCTTCGGGTGTCTCTTTTGCTCCAAAAAAATCTTCAAAAATATCGCTGCATTTGGACTTCATTTCACATGGATTTCTGGAAAACTAAAAAAAAAGAAGAAAACAACAACTGGCACTAGGCACTAGGTCAATATGTTAATCCATGAAAACCATATAAAAGTGTACCAAAATCATACAAAACCATAATAAACATGGCATGAATACTGCATAAATCATAGATACATTGGAGACCTATCACAATGGACTAGTAGGTTTGTGGTAAACTACTCACACATCATCGAAAGGCAGCAAGGATGTTATAGAAGCCCTCCGTGATCGATTCCCCCTCTGGCAGAGTAACAGAAAAGGCCTCCAAATGGGATCACGGAAGAACAGAAGCTTGCGGTGGCGAAAAAAGTATTTGTGGTGGCTTTCTGTTGGTTTCCCAATATTTGAGAATATATAGACGCAAAATTAGGTCAGACGGAGCCATGTGGGGCCCACAAGGTAACTGGGTGCGCCTACCCCCTGGTCGCGCCTTGTTGCCTTATCGTCTCCTCGTGCTGTCTCTAGTCTCCTCCCGAATCTTCTAGGGTCTCTTTGTCCAGAAAAATATCGTCAAAAAGTTTCGTAGCATTTGGACTCCCTGTGGAACTGATTTCTAGAAAACCAAAAACAAGCAAAAAACAATAGCTGGCACTAGGCACTGGGTTAATAGGTCAGTTCCCAGAAATGATATACAATAGCGTAAAATGCATATAAAGCTTCCAAGATTGATACTATAATAGCATGAAACAATCAAAATTATAGATACGTTGGAGACATGTCAAGCATCCCCAAACTTAATTCCTGCTCGTCCTCGCGTAGGAAAATGATAAAAACAGATTTTTTTATGTGAAACGCTACCTAACATGTGTATCATGTAATCTCTTTGCGGTATAACTAATGAGAAATAAAGAAGTAACAATATCAACATAATAATATCCATGGATATAAGAGACATAATCATTACGTTTTCAAAATATACGGTCCTTGAGGAATGTTACCCCCCCCCCCCTCATTTTATCATGTTAACATGGCATGACTCTGCATTCACCGAATAAATATAAATCATGAGTAGCTCGGCGTCAAACCAAACAATCAGATCGTACTTCTAATGCTGCAACATTTTCAACTTCACACAATACATGAGCGTGAGTTATGGACATAGCACTAGGTGGAATAGAATGCGGTGGTAGGGATCAATAGGAGAAGTCAAAAATAAGAAAGTCTCACATCAAATCGGTGGATCAACGGGCTATGGAGATGCCCATCAGTTGATATCTATGCAAGGAGTAGGGATTGCCATGCAACATATGTACTAGAGCTATAAGTTTATGAAAGCTCAACTGAAACTAAGTGGGTGTGCATCCAACTTGCTTGCTCATGAAGACCTCAGGCCTTTGAGGAAGCCCATCATCGAAATATACAAACCAAGTTCTATAACAAAAAATTCCCACTAGTATATGCAAGTGGCTACATAGGAGACTCTCTACATGAAGAGCATGGTGCTACTTTGAAGCACAAGTGTGGAAAAGGGTAGTAGCATCACCCCTTATCTCTTTTCTCACTCTATTTTTTGTTGGGCTCTTTTTAGCCTTTTTTCATCTGATTTATCATCCCGACTTGTGGGAGGATCATAGTCTCCATCATCCTTTCATCACTGGGACAATGCACTAATAATGATGATCACACTTTTGTTTACTTACCAATTGATATTACAAATCGATACTAGAACAAGAGGACTCTATATGAATGCCTCTGGCTGTGTACCAGGATGTGCAATGATCTAGAATAACATGTATAATAATGATGAACGGTGGCTGAGCTACAAGTACTATATCAGCTATATGATCAGGTAAGGCGATATTACAATGAACACATATGTCATAAAAACGGTACAGTGGAAGCTACATGGCAATATATCTCAAAATAACTAGAAATGTGTGACGCCCGAAGACCGATGTCCGAGAAGATTCCAGATGTTCGGGTTCTCCCGTGTGTTTCATTTGTGCTTGTGTTATTTATTTTGCATTGCATCATGTCATCATGACATCATGACTTTAATTCTGCAACTCAACCAAATGTCGTGTGGACCTTCGGTCCATTTAAATCGAGGGAAGGATGACTTCTCTTTATAACATATATATATCCTCCTAATATTTATGGAGCTATTATAAAAATATTCCATAGCCTTGGAATTTACCACAACACACTTGCATGTTAAATCCTTTGACCTTTCCTTCATCCAGTTTTGACTCTCAAACGTTGTCGATATTTCTTTCGACCCTTGGCCAAGCTCCACCAACAATCCGAACATTTTTGGGCACTTCCTGAACCATGTCCTAATTCATACCATTTGAATTAAATTCAAATGAGTTTTAATTTAACTCTTGCAATCTTGCCACTTCTGTTTTTCCTGGATATGGCTCATTTTTATGAGTCCGGGAAAATTACCCACTTGCGAAAAATCTTTCTCTAAGCCTCCCTTTCTTTTCCATCTTTCTTCTTTTTTTCTGTTAAAGAAAATCAGTAGAAAAGGAAGAAGAAGAGGCCCAGCCGCCGGCCTCTAAGGCCATCAGCCTTCTAGGCCCAAGGCCCAACCGCCCCTCATCTGCTCTAACCCTAGCCCCGCAGCCCGTTTTCCCTGCATCTCCCCCATCGTTCTCCCTCGCGCCGCACACCACCCTCGCTCGATCCCTCTCGCTCGTCCCTCTCCCTCCTCTCGCCGACCTGCTCCTGCGCGACCTTCCCCGCGCCCCTCCACCTCACAAGCATCGCCGCGCCTCTCCTCCTGTCTCCTCCTCGCCAAGCGCCGGCGACCGAGGGCCTCGAGAAGCCTCCAGCGCCGCGCCTCCGGCCTCCCATGCCTCCTCCCGGACCGCCAACCTCGCCCGTCGCCGTCTCCTCCGCGTCGCTGACGCCTCTGCCACGCCGGCCCCTTCCTCCAGGTCACCACCGCACCAGGTCGACGCGTTCTCCCGCCTTATCCGCCTTCCACCGGTGCCGCACTGCACTTCTGCCGTGCCATGCTGCTTCAGCGCCCAAGCGCCAGCGGAGCTTTGGAGGACTCCGCGCCCGAGCTCCTTGGTCCGGAGTTGTCCCCGAGTGCCTCCCTTGCTGCTTCAACTGTCGTCGAACAGGAGCTCTGCCGTGTTACCGTTGTTTTGTTGCGGCTGTTGTTTTTGCCAAGATCGACTACAAGATGATGCGTCAAGTTCCTCACCGTGTACGTCTACGGCTCGTGTATCCCTACGTCAAGGACGACTCGACAAGTACCCCGTCGGCAAGACAGATGCCCGAACGACTACACAAGAAGATGCGCCAAGTTCAACTACGCCCGACGACATGTACATCTTCGAAACAAGAACGCCTACACGGCGACACGTCAAGTACCTCTACCGTCGACCCCGAACATCTTCGAAAACGTGAACGGCTACAAAACGTGTTCCACGACCCGCGAGTACCACTACTTCCTCTACGACCTCAAACCGGCCCGAAGCAAACGCTTCGAAGGTATAACCCCGAGACGATGAACCGTGGATGAATTCTTGTTGTGTTGTATGAGATGAATCGGATGTTTGCATCGTGTCCGTTGTGGCCCTCGTTTGCCTTGTCGCCGACCCGTGGGAACCCGGTAACAGGATCACCCCACCTTTCATCTTGTTCGACTCGCTCATGCCACCTTTCTTTTGCACCGGTCTCTCGACGAGTTACTGGTACCGATATGTTGTGTGGCATCATTTTCAGATTCGCCGCCGTGGCCCCTTTCATTCCACCACGGTGACAAATACTTCATATCTCTTCATGTCAACGTTTAACTAAAAATTGCATAAAACTTGATCTTGTCATCCGCATCATGTTAACAACATTAAAATGTGTGAATTGTCGTTTGCTTAAAATTGCTAAACATACATATGGGGATTTTCTGGAATTGTTGTTGTAGTTTCCGGCCTCATTTAAACTTGTTGACTTGTGTTGTAAATGTGTGCTTCCTACCTTGCTATGTATTGCATCATATATAGACTTGCTGTGCATCATATGTAGACTTGTCTTGCATCCTACTTGGTTGAGCATATTGTCATGTTGCTTGTGTTGTTTTTCTATGCTTCCTACCTTGCCATGTATTGCTTCCTGTATAGACTTGTCATGTATCATACCTTGCTATGTATTGCATCATATATACTTGTGTTGTTTTTCTGTGCTTCCTACCTTGCCATGTATTGCTTCCTGTATAGACTTGTCATGCATCATACCTTGCCATGTATTGCATCATATATAGACTTGTGTTGTTCTCCTGTGCTTCCTACCTTGCCATCTTTTGCTTCCTGTATGGACTTGTAGTGCATCATATGTAAACTTGTGTTGCATCATACTTGTTTGAGCATATTGTCATGTCTCGTGTGGTGTGTTTACCGTGTTGCTTGCTTCTTCTCGTCAACGCTTGTTCCGTTGCGTTCGTGAGGATTCGTTCGACTTCTCGTGGTTCTTCTTCAAGGCTTCTTCTTTGTCCTCTTCATGGACCCGTTCTTCTTCCTTGCGAAATCCCAGGCAAGATGACCATACCCTTGGATACCTTTACTACCATTGCCATGCTTAGTTGTCTCGATGCTATCGTTACATGTCGTGCTACCCATCTTTATTGTCAGCCCTCTCCTTGTTGCCATGAAACCTCTAACCTTTGAAACCTTCCTAGCAAAACCATTGTTTGGCTATGTTACCCGCTTGCTCAGCCCCTCTTATAGCGTTGTTAGTTGCAGGTGAAGATGAAGATCGTTCCAGGAGGGAACTTGTTGTTGGAATATCACAATTTCTATTATTATTATTATTATTAACAAACCTGTATACTGGGCATGGGTGGAAGGCTTGGCCTTTTGCTCGGTGTTTTGTTCCACTCATGCCACCTTAGACGCCGATAAACCGGCATTATGTTCCTTGATTTTGCGTTCCTTACACGGTTGGGTATATGGGGACCCCTTGACAGTTCGTCTTTGAATAAAACTCCTCCAGCAAGGCCCAACATTGGTTTTAATTTGCCGCATAATAACAACTTAATTAATTAATTAAAATTGCATAGGGGGTCGTGTCCTCGAGTATTTTTTCTACATAGCAGGGGGGCCAGTGTTGATGGTGTTGGTCCCAAACGGGCAACCTGCGGGGCCACCTTGGGGAAACCCGAGGGCTGGTTTTACTCGTAGCTTGTCCCATTCGGACGTGGCCTGAGACGAGATACGCGTGGCTACTATCAGGGTGTCGG
Source organism: Secale cereale (assembly GCA_902687465.1). NCBI lineage: Eukaryota > Viridiplantae > Streptophyta > Magnoliopsida > Poales > Poaceae > Secale > Secale cereale. Next base: position 418,728,970 of record LR738714.1, read on the forward strand.
CACGCCGGGAGGTCTTGCTGGACTTGTTTTACCATTGTCGAAATGTCTTGTGCACCGGGATACCGAGCCTGATCGGATTTCCCTAAGATAAGGGGTAATAATTATTATTACTTCAGCTGATCGTGGGAGCTTGTGATGGGCTAAGTTGGGACACCCCTGCAGGGTTATGATCTTTCGAAAGCCGTGCCCGCGGTTATGTGGCAGATTGGAATTTGTTAATGTCCGGTTGTAGGAAACTTGACAGAGGATCCGAAGTAAAACACACAACTGTGTGAGTAACCGTGACTGTCTCTTTTCACTTTGAGAAGAGAACACAGTGGGGTTATGTATGACTCGTAGGTAGTTCAAGATCTTTAGCGATCATTACTAGTTTGCGACCATTTGCGTAGATGCTCATCTTATTCTTGTACTCGTAAGTTAGCCACCATATTATGCTTAGCCGCTGCTGCAACCTCACCACTTTACCTCTTCCTACCCATAAAGCTTTGCTAGTCTTGATACCCATGGTTATGGGATTGCTAAGTCCTCGTGGCTCACAGATACTACAACACCAGATGCAGGTTCAGCCGAGATTGATGCGGGAGATGGGTCAGAACTTCTGGGAGTTCCATGAAGAGCGTGGTCGTATGTTTGTGACGTTTTCGATGATCAGTAGTGGTTTCTACTAGGGGCGATTCAGACCTGTGGCATTATGTATTTGGTATCTTTCTTTTGGATCTTCGCTCGTAGTTGGGTTGTGATGTTCTGGATGATGATTTGCTTATGTAATGAATTGTGTAATGTGGCGAGTGTAAGCCAACTATCCTTTTGCAATTTCATCCCCATTTTTACATGAGTCGTGCAAAGATACCAAACTTGAGATCATTCCAGAATGGGCTTATACCTTTAAGTTGTGCCTCGACACGTAGGAGGTATAGTCCCATCGTGGGCATTACAAGTTGGTATCAGAGCCTTCTCCGACCTAGGAGCCCCCACTGATTGATCGAATCGTTGACGGTTGAGTCTAGGCACACACTTGGAAATGTTTTGAGTCCTATATATATATTGGAGACTAGGATTTCTTTTGCTCCTCATCTCTTTTCACTCTGGTGAGGACTCCTAACGATTACTTGTCTCTTCTACTCTAAAAAAATTTCCAAATTTTTTTAGGATCTCGCGAGTATTGTTTGGATTGTTCCGATGTCTTTGTGACGAGAACATTGTTCTCGATGCCTCCTGTCATTTAGGGGTTGTGGCAGTGTCCCGGGGAGTTGAGCTCCGAGGTGTTGTCGTCACAAATATATCGCAGCAGTTCTGGAATACTTAAGACGGCCGACATCAAAAACTCTCCTATGCGGTTAGTGGCAAGATAACCCCGACATCACCCAATACTAGGGAGGTAGTTCGGGAGTATTGCCATAGCTTGTATAGCAGATGCGTTTCGAAGGTCCGAGGTAAACGGTTTCCGGAAATAACTGGTTATGTGTTGAAGGATGGATACAGCTGGATGTAGGATTAGAGTTGAGTGCGTGATGCTTCCCCTGTATCCCCAACACCTGATTGCATAACTGGAAACTTTCGGAAATTAATAGGTGGGTTCATCTAGTAGCTCGTAGGCATTCTTCCAACGAATGCATGATACGGAGTTCGGGTTTCTACATTGAGTGAAGTAGTTTTATGGGTGTTGTTCCGATCGGGAGTTGCATCTTAAAGGGTCCTTGGCTATGCTGATCCTGGGATTGCAAAACCCTTTTGTAACACGTTCCATAAGCTTTCAGCACGAATATGTGGAACGAAGCTTCTATCTTGTATTTGTTCTATCTGCTCCTTCTTGTTTTTTATTTACCTTTTGTTCTCCCAAGTGGCTTCTCGACAAGTTGATGTACCTGCGAAATTCATTTGTTCAATTCTCTGTTCGGATGATATTGTGAAGATTATGTTGCAACATATCTATCCTTTGTTTTTGTTTTGATTCTGCTATTCGAGTTGCTTCGATGTCAAATGTTGATTCCATACCTTTCCTAATCGGTATTCTCATATTTCTATGGGAGTGCTAGTCCTTCTTGATCATCAAGATTGTCATGTTAAATTCTTCTCAGCCGGCGTGCTCCTCTTCAAGTTAACCTGATTCTTTCAATATGTGCAAGATCAACTCTCACTCTTTTCTCAACGGTGTCTATTTCATTCATCCCAAGTTGTCTTGTTTTCCCCCACCCTCCCACCCTTTTCTTATGGAGCCAGAATTCTTAATCAAGTATCCATTTTATTCATGTGAGGTTTCTTCACTCATTTCCTTCAATGTTCTTATCCGATGATTTATCGTGAAGATGCTCAAGAGCTTCAAGTTCATCATTCTCTGTTCTCGTTTCTTCTCCGGTGGATTAAATTCAAGCTTCAGTCATGATCATATCTCTTCCTTTTTGTTTCACATGTTTTCCCATGTTGAAATTTATTATCCGAAGGCTCTCTTATTCATTCAACTCTCCTATCCATATCCGGTGTGTACAAGGTATCTCAGAAGATTCGTGTTCCATTCTTAATCCGTTCAAGCTATTTTGAGGATTATCATCTTATTCAAGCCATTTAATTCAACCGGTGCAATATCTCTTCAACAATATTTTCCAAAGGTGATTTCTTTTGAGTGGGCCCTAACCCACAGGTCTTTTTCCAGGATCTTACCTGACTCTTCTAATTTTTCCGGAGTTATTCTAAAAATTCTTTTCAAAGTGTGACGTAAGTACGAATCCCATCAGTCACAGTACTTCTCCAGGACCGCTTTCAAATTCTTTTTCATCATTGGTTCAACCTTTTAATTCTTCATTACGGAGTGCCTATACAATTCATGGTGGTGTATCTTATTGTCTTCTCAGATTTTGAAGACCCGAAGACGAGTTCCTCTTGAATCCTTATCCGTTCTTCCAAGATTCGTGGTTCTAGCTTCATGTCGTCCTCATTATTATTTCGATTGTGAGGAATTGTTTTCATGCCCCCCAGAGCATTTCATGAATTCTTCCCATTGTGATCCTCCGAATGCAATCATTTTAGAATATTACTTCGTTCTCAGTTTTCAAATTTGTCCTCCAAATATTCTTCATTGATGCCTCTTCGTCCGTCTCCATATTCTACCGGTGCTTTGTTCAAGTATTCTTTAATCGTTCGCGATCTCTTCGTTCTCTTGTATCTAAATTTCCTCAAGTGCTTATTCTTTCCGGTGATTATTCTCTTTCATCACCCGGTTTCAATTCTTACGGCGGTTCATTCAAGATTACTTTTTCGTTGTTATCGTATTAATTCATTTGTTCTTTTCAAGATCCTACCGGTGAGTCGTTCAAGATTATTCTCAAGTTTGGCTATATCTCTCTCCAATCCTATTCAAGAAGAATAAGTAGTAGGCCAAATCCGTTGCTGGTCATCAATTTAATTTGATGAAGGATAAGCATACTGTAAATCTTATCCTTATTTTCCTCGAAGTGATTAATCCCTTCCTTCGGAGCTTGTTCATCATATCATATCCTTGGTTTATGTTCTTCATCTTGTTTTCCGGAGCTCCAAGTTATTTAATTATATCATTTCAAACCTCCATCTAATTCATCGCAGGCCTTGAATCTTATTCTTTTCATCTTTCACTTCCCATGCTTTCATTACCGGAGTTCACATGGTGGTTCATCAAGATTTAATTCATCCTCGAATTCTTCATCATGATTCTTGTTGGAGCTCAAGCATTCTTCATCATGCTTTTCAAGTGCAATTCTTTCTACCTTATTGTTTGAGATGGTGGTATGCCATTTTTGACAATTTTCCTTCATGTTTCATGATTCACAAGTTGTCAGGAATGAGATATTTAAACCCATCATTTTCTTTGTTCAGGAGATCTTTCCAACCCTTCAATTTATTCGTTGAAGTAATCTTGGGTTGTATCTCACCTAAAAGCTTTCCCTGAGAATTGCGGCTATTATGGTGCTTATAAATGACCCAAGTTCTTCATTTATCCTCCCGGTGAGATAAGTTTTTCGTCTCCTTGTTGATCTCAATCCAATCAAATGTTTTCGTAAGTGGCTGGTTATCACCTCTTAATTTTGCGATGTTTTCCATAAGTCCACAACGATCTTATTCTTTTCGTTATTGATTTTCCAACAATCTCTGTTCAATCATTCTTCGTAAGGATGCTCTTTCAAATTCAATTTTGAGAGAAGTGGTCATTTTTTTTCTCCGTTCATTTCTTTCATTGATCTATATTCTATTCTTTCATTCCGGAGGCTTTGTGATATTGCTCTCTTCGAACCATCATCTTGTCATATCAAGATCATGTTCTTTTCTTTTCTAGTCCATTTAACAGGAGTGTCATGACCTCCATTCTAATTCTCTCATCTTATCAAGTTTTGCCTATCTTTTCAACCGAAGTGCTATCTGAAATCTTTCTTAACCTTGAGCCATTCTTTTAATTGTTTCGGAGACAATGTGTTGTTGATTTCATCAAGTATCATTCCATCTCCTCAAGCTCATGTTAATTCCTTCCATTTTCAGACGGAGTGCTGTCCAAATTATTTCGTTCTTATTCCTTCTCAATCTTGGTTAACCAGAGTGGTTTTGAAATTCTTTCTTCATCTGTGAGCTCTTGTTTCATGTCTTTCAACCTGCAAGGTTCTCGTGGTGTTCCTTGTTCCTCCTTTTTACCGGAGTGCTCTTAACTTTGTTCATCTCCGTTGTATTCTTTTTTCAAGATTGTTCAACCTCTCAAGGTTCGTGGTTTCACTCATTGGTCAAAGAAGCAACTTTGATTTACCTCTTCTTTTTCATTTCTATCCGGTGCCATCTCTAGGATCTCGGGTCGAGATCCTCTGTTAGTGTGGGAGAGTTGTGACGCCCGAAGACCGACGTCCCAGAAGATTCCAGATGTTCCGGGTTCTTCCATGTGTTTCATTTGTGCTTGTGGTATTTATTTTGCATTGCATCATGTCATCATGCCATCATGACTTTAATTCTGCAACTCAACCAAATAAGTCGTGTGGACCTTCGGTCCATTTAAATCGAGGGAAGGATGACTTCTCTTTATAAAATATATATATCCTCCTAATATTTATGGAGCTATTATAAAAATATTCCATATCCTTGGAATTTACCACAACACACTTGCATGTTAAATCCTTTGACCTTTCCTTCTTCCAGTTTTGACTCTCAAATGTTGTCGATATTTCTTTTGACTCTTGGCCAAGCTCCACCAACAATCCAAACATTTTTGGGCACTTCCTGAACCATGTCCTAATTCATACCATTTGAATTAAATTCAAATGAGTTTGAATTTAACTCTTGCAATCTTGCCACTTTTGTTTTTCCTAGATAGGGCTCATTTTTATGACTCCGGGAAAATTACCCGCTTGCGAAAAATCTTTCCCTAAGCCTCCCTTTCTTTTCCATCTTTCTTCTTTTTTCTGTTAAACAAAATCAGTAGAAAAGGGAGAAGAAGAGGCCCAGCCGCCGGCCTCTAAGGCCATCAGCCTTCTAGGCCCAAGGCCCAACCGCCCCTCCTCTGCTCTAACCCTAGCCCCACAGCCCGTTTTCCCTGCATCTCCCCCATCGTTCTCCCTCGCGCCGCACACCAGCCTCGCTCGATCCCTCTCGCTCATCCCTCTCCCTCCTCTCGCCGACCCCCTCCTACGCGATCTTCCCCGCGCCCCTCCACCTCACAAGCATCGCCGCGCCTCTCCTCCTGTCTCCTCCTCGCCAAGCGCTGGTGACCGAGGCCCTCGAGCAGCCTCCAGCGCCGCGCCTCCGGCCTCCCATGCCTCCTCCTGGAGCGCCAACCTCGCCCGTCGCCGTCTCCTCCACGTCGCTGACGCCTCTGCCGCGCCGGCCCCTTCCTCCAGGTCACCACCGCACCAGGCCGACGCCTTCTCCCGCCTTATCTGCCTTCCGCTGGTGCCGCACTGCACTTCTGCCGTGCCACGCTGCTTCAGCACCCAAGCGCCAGCTGAGCTTTGCAGGACTCCGCGCCCGATCTCCTTGGTCCGGAGTCGTCCCCGAGTGCCTCCCTTGCTGCTTCAACTGTCGTCGAACAGGAGCTCTGCCGTGTTGCCGCGTTTTGTTGCGGCTGTTGTTTTTGCCAAGATCGACTACAAGATGATGCGTCAAGTTCCTCACCGTGTATGTCTACGGCTCGTGTACCCCTACGTCAACGATGACTCGATAAGTACCCCGTCGACAAGACCGATGCCCGAACGACTACACAAGATGATGCGCCAAGTTCAACTACGCCGGACGACATGTACATCTTCGAAACGAGAACGCCTACACGGCGACACGTCAAGTACCTCTACCGTCGACCCCGAACATCTTCGGAAACGTGAACGGCTACAAAACGTGTTCCACGACCCACGAGTACCACTACTTCCTCTACGACCTCGAACCGCCCCGAAACGAACGTTTCGAAGGTATAACCCCGAGACGATGAACCGTGGACGAATGCTTGTTGTGTTGTATGAGATGAATCAGATGTTTGCATCGTGTCCGTTGTGGCCCTCGTTTGCCTTGTCGCCGACCCGTGGGAACCCGGTAACGGGATCACCCCACCTTTCATCTTGTTCGACTCGCTCACGCCACCTTTCTTTTGCATCGGTCTCTCGACAAGTTACCGGTACCGATATGTTGCGTGGCATCATTTTCGGATTCGCCGCCATGGACCCTTTCATTCCACCACGGTGACAAATACTTCATATCTCTTCATGTTAACGTTTAACTAAAAATTAAATAAAACTTTATCTTGTCATCCGCATCATGTTAACAACATTAAAATGTGTGAATTGTCGTTTGCTTAAAATTGCTTAACATGCATATGGGGATTTTCCGGAATTTTTGTTGTAGTTTCCGGCCTCATTTAAACTTGTTGACTTGTGTTGTTCATGTGTGCTTCCTACCTTGCCATGTATTGCATCATATATAGAGTTGTTGTGCATCATATGTAGACTTGTCATGCATCCTACTTGGTTGAGCATATTGTCATGTTGCTTGTGTTGTTTTTCTGTGCTTCCTACCTTGCCATGTATTGCTTCCTGTATAGACTTGTCATGCATCATACCTTGCTATGTATTGCATCATATAGACTTGTGTTGTTTTTCTGTGCTTCCTACCTTGCCATGTATTGCTTCCTGTATAGACTTGTCATGCATCATACCTTGCCATGTATTGCATCATATATAGACTTGTGTTGTTATCCTGTGCTTCCTACCTTGCCATCTTGTGCTTCCTGTATGGACTTGTTGTGCATCCTATGTAAACTTGTATTGCATCATACTTGTTTGAGCATATTGTCATGTCTCGTGTGGTGTGTTTACCGTGTTGCTTGCTTCTTCTCGTTAGCGCTTGTTCCATTGCGTTCGTGAGGATTCGTTCGACTTCTCGTGGTTCTTCTTCAAGGCTTCTTCTTCGTCCTCTTCATGGACCCGTTCTTCTTCCTTGCAGAATCCCAGGCAAGATGACCATACCCTTGGATACCTTTACTACCATTGCCATGCTTAGTTGTCTCGATGCTATCGTTACATGTCGCGCTACCCATCTTTATTGTCAGCCCTCTCCTTGTTGCCGTGAAACCTCTAACCTTTGAAACCTTCCTAGCAAAACCATTGTTTGGCTATGTTACCCGCTTGCTCAGCCCCTCTTATAGCGTTGTTAGTTGCAGGTGAAGATGAAGATCATTCCAGGAGGGAACTTGTTGTTGGAATATCACAATATCTATTATTATTATTAACACACCTATATATTGGGCATGGGTGGAAGGCTTGGCCTTTTGCTCGGTGTTTTGTTCCACTCATGCCACCTTAGGCGCCGATAAACCGGCATTATGTTCCTTGATTTTGCGTTCCTTGCACGGTTGGGTATATGGGGACCCCTTGACAGTTCGTCTTTGAATAAAACTCGTCCAGCAAGGCCCGACATTGGTTTTAATTTGCCGCATAATAACAACTTAATTAATTAATTAAAATTGCATAGGGGGTCGCGTCCCCGATTATTTTTTCTACATAGCAGGGGGGCAGTGCTGATGGTGTTGGTCCCAAACGGGCAACCTGCGGGGCCACCTTGGGGAAACCCGAGGGCTGGTTTTACACGTAGCTTGTCCCATCCGGACGTGGCCTGAGACAAGATACGCGTGGCTACTATCAGGGTGTCGGCATGCCGGGAGGTCTTGCTGGACTTGTTTTACGATTGTCGAAATGTCTTGTGCACCGGGATACCGAGCCTGATCGGATTTCCCTAAGATAAGGGGTAATAATTATTATTACTTCAGCTGATCGTGAGAGCTTGTGATGGGCTAAGTTGGGACACCCCTGCAGGGTTATGATCTTTTGAAAGCTGTGCTCGCGGTTATGTGGCAGATTGGAATTTGTTAATGTCCGGTTGTAGAAAACTTGACAGAGGATCCGAAGTAAAACACACAACTGTGTGAGTAACCGTGACTGTCTCTTTTCACTTTGAGAAGAGAACATGGTGGGGTTATGTATGACTCGTAGGTAGTTCAGGATCTTTAGCGATCATTACTAGTTTGCGACCATTTGCGTAGATGCTCATCTTATTCTTGTACTCGTAAGTTAGCCACCATATTATGCTTAGCCGCTGCTGCAACCTCACCACTTTACCTCTTCCTACCCATAAAGCTTTGCTAGTCTTGATACCCATGGTTATGGGATTGCTGAGTCCTCGTGGCTCACAGATACTACAACACCAGATGCAGGTTCAGCCGAGATTGACGCGGGAGATGGGTCAGAATTTCTGGGAGTTCCATGAAGAGCGTGGCCATATGTTTGTGACGTTTTTGATGATTAGTAGTGGTTTCTACTAGGGGCGATTCGGACCTGTGGCATTATGTATTTGGTATCTTTCTTTTGGATCTTCGCTCGTAGTCGGGTTGTGATGTTTTGGATGATGATTTGCTTATGTAATGAATTGTGTGATGTGGCGAGTGTAAGCCAACTATCCTTTTGCAATTTCATCCCTATTTTTACATGAGTCATGCAAAGATACCAAACTTGAGATCATTCCAGAATGGGCTTATACCTTTAAGTCGTGCCTCGACATGTAGGAGGTATAGTCCCATCCTGGGCATTACAAAATGCCATAATAGGTAGATAAGGTGGCTGTTTTGAGGAAGGTAGAGGAGGTTTATGTGTGATAGAGTGTATCATATCACCAGGTTTGGATGCACCGGCTACGTTTGTACCAACTCTCGAGGTGGAAAGGGCATCACATGGTATTGGAGAGGCTAGCAAATGTAGGAAAGATAGGAGTGCGTATAATCCATGGACTCACATTAGTCATAACGAACTCACATACTTATTGCAAAGCCTATTAGCCCTCGAAGCAAAGTACTCCCCTCATGCCCCTAGGGAGAAGGTTGCTAGGAGTTAATGATACGTCTCCAACGTATCTATAAATTTTGGTTGTTCCATACTATTATATTATCTACTTTGGATGTTTTATATGCATTAATATGTTATTTCATATCATTTTTGGGACTAACCTATTAACCTAGTGCCAAGTGTCAGTTTCTGTTTTTTTCCTTGTTTTTGACTTTTACAGAAAAGGAATATCAAACGGATTCCAAACGGAATAAAACTTTACGATTAATTTTCTTAGACCAGAAGAAACCTAGGAATATTCTGGAGGAGGCCAGAAGACCCATGAGGAGGCCACAAGCCCTCGGGGCGCACCTGAGGGGGGCTCCTCATAGGCTTGTGGGCCCCTCACAAGTCTCCTCACCCTAATTCCAACTCTATAAATACCGAAATACTCCCCCTATGTCGGGAGGGAGAGCCAAAAATACTTTTCCACCTCCACAAGCTTCTGAACTCGTGAGATCCCATCTGGGGGCCTTTTCCGGTACTCCACGAGAGGGGGTTTCTATCACGGAGGGCATCAACATCAACCTTGCTGCCCTACCGATGATGTGTGGGTAGTTTACGATAGACCTACGGGTCCATATCTAGTATCTATATGGCTTCTTCTCTCTCTTTGATCTTCAATACAATGTTCTCCTCGATGTTCTTGGAGATATATTCGATGTAATCTTCTTTTGTGGTGTGTTTGTTGAGATCTGATGAATTGTGGATTTATGATCAGATTATCTATGAATATTATTTGAGTCTTCTCTGAACTCTTTTATGCATGATTAAGATAGCTTTGTATTTCTTTCTGATCTACCGATTTGGTTTGACCAACTAGATTGGCTTTTCTTGCAATGGGAGAGGTGTTTTGTGATGTGTTCAATCTTGTGGTGTCCTCACCCAGTGACACAAAGGGTAGCGAGGCACGCATTATATTGTTGCCTTTAGGGATAACAAGATGGAGTTTATGTCATATTGCTTGAGTTTATCAGTCTACATCGTGTCATCTTGCTTAAAGCGTTGCTCTGTTCTTATGAACTTAACACACTAGATGCAGGCAGGAGTCGGTCATTATGTGGAGTAATAGTAATAGATGCAGAGTCGTTCCGGTCTACCTGTCACGGACATGATGCCTATATTCATGATTGTTGCCTTAGATGTCGTCATAACTTTGTACTTTTCTATCAATTGCTGAAGAGTAATTTGTTCACCCACCATATGCTTTCTTCGAGAGAGAAGCCTCTAGTGAAACCTATGGCCCCCGGGTCTATTTTCTATGATATATTTTCAGATCTATAAAACCAAAAACCCAAAAATACCTCTCTACAATTTATTTGTTTTTACTTTATTTTACCTCTTATTTATATTTTAAATCTATCTCTATTAGATCGCACTCTTGCTAGTGACCGTGAAGGGATTGACAACCCCTTTTTCGCGTTGTGTGAAAGTGTTTGTTAGTTTGTGCATGTGCATCTATGGCGAAATTGGTTGTGACTCCTACTGGATTGATACCTTTGTTCTTAACTGAGGGAAATACTTATCTCTACTTTGCTGCATCACTCTTTCCTCTTGAAGGAAAAAATCAACGCAAGCTCAGGAAGTAGTAGGAAGAATGTGTGGTGCCGTTGAGGGGGAGGTTCTACATCAAGCCTTCCAAGTACCTATCATAACCTCTCATGACTCGCACTTACATTATTTGCCATTTTCCTCTCGTTTTCATCTTCCCCACTTCTAAAACGTTTTCAGAAAAACACAAAAATATGTGCCTTCTTTTTGTTTGCCTTTATGTCTTACTTGGTTTAATTGCTCGTTTGCTTGGCATAATTGTGTGTATTGCAATTCAGAAGAAAAGAGATTAATGGATCCACATCCACTTGATAATATTTTTTAAAGATCCAATTATGATGAACCAATTGCTTGTGATTTGAGTACACTAGATTATCTTTATAAGGTTTTGCTTGAAATTCATGAATCTGAAAATTGTGATGAAGTGTTAAAAGAAGAAATTTATAAAGTGATTCACGATAGCTCCTTGAATGAAAAGCATTATTTCAATGATGTTATTTTAAATTCTATGAATGTCAATTGTGTTAATGAAAAGCAAAACACTAAGCTTGGGGATGCTAATTTTGCTATGTCAATTACTTATTGCAATGATCATGATTGGGGTGATGCTTCTTATGATCTTGAAAATTTATTTAATCCTTATGATAAATATGATATTGATAATAATTTTGGCAATAATGTTGAAAGTGGGTATGATCCCATTGCTTTGGATATTGAACAATCTTTTGACTTTTTTTTATAAAAGTGGGCTCGGAGACGTCATGAATTTATTTGATGATAATCCCACTATTTTGGAAGAGTGTCAACTTTGCATGCATGTATATCATGTAGAAAATATGTTATATGATAGCTATATTGTTGAATTTGAAAATGACCCTACATGCAATTACTACGAGAGAGGAAAATATGGTTGTAGAAATCTTCATGTTACTAAATTACCTCTCTTGATGCTTAAATTGTCAAAGTTTTATTCTTCTTGCTTGCATATGCTAGTTATTTGCTTGCCTTGAAAATTTGTTTTCTTATAAAATGCATATGCATAGGAATTATGTTAGACCTAGAGTGTTTGTCACGTGTTTTATGATGCTCTCTTTGTGCTTCAATTCCTGTCTTTCATGTGAGCATCATTAAAATTATCAATGCCTAGCTAAAAGGCTTTAAAGATAAGTGCTTGTTGGCAGACAACCCAATATTTTTCTTTTCTGTTTTTAAATAAAATTTATCTTCTAGCCTCTAATTAGATTTGTTTTTATTATTTTAATTAGTTTTTTTGCCAAGTAAGACTTTCGGGGTGATTTCGAAGATAGTAGATTTGATTCTGAGAGAAAACAGAAACTTTTGCGCCCAGTACATAAAATTCTAAAATTCACTAGAGCGTGCTAATTTTCTGAATTATTTACACAAGATTATATACAAATTGCACACATTGTCCTAATTTTTGAGAACTTTGAGAGTTTAATAAGTATACGAAGTTCCCAGATTGCTACAGACTGTTCTATTTTTGACATATTTTGTTTTCATTGTGTTGTTTGCTTATTTTGATGAATCTATGGGTAGTATCGGGGGTATGAACCATGGAGAAGTTGGAACAGTAGATATAAAACCAATATAAAATTAGAATGAGTTCACAATAGTACCTAAAATGGTGGTTTGCTTTATTATACTAACAGATCTCATAAGTTTTCTGTTGTGAAGTTTTCAAGTTTTGGGTAAAGATTTGATGGATTACGGAATAAGGAGTGGAAAGAGCTTAAGCTTCGGGATGCCCAAGGAACACCAAGGTAATATTCAGGAAGAACCAAGCATCTAAGCTAAAGGATGCCCTAGATGGCATCCCTTCTTTTGTCTTCAATCCATCGATAAATTTACTTAAGGCTATATTTTTATTCACCACATGATATGTGTTTTGCTTGGAGCGTCTTGTATGATAAGAGTTGAAAGGATTGATATGGTTGACTAGAGGGCGGGGCTTGAATAGGCAACTAACAATTTTTAGCTTTTCTTGACCAAATTAACTTAGCAACAAAATAGGTTGTCTAGATGTGCAACTACGTTGGCAACCTATATGATGCAACAATAACAAGCATGCAAGCAAATAAGGAGTAAAGAACAATAAAACTTGTACAAGTAAAGGTAAGAGATAACCAAGAGTGGAACCGGCGGAGACGTGGATGTGTTACCGAAGTTCCTTCCCTTTGAGGGAAAGTACGTCCCCGTTGGAGTGGTGTGGAGGCACAATGCTACCCAAGAAGCCACTAGGGCCACCGTATTCTCCTCACGCCCTCACACAATGCGAGATGCCGTGATTCCACTATTGGTGCCCTTGAAGGCCGCGACCGAACCTTTACAAATAAGGTTGGGGCTATCTCTACAACTTAATTGGAGGCTCCCAACGAAACCACGAAGCTTCACCACAATGGAATATGGCTTCGAGGTGACCTCAACCGTCTAGGGTGCTCAAACACCCAGGAGTAACAAGATCCACAAGGGATTAGTGGGGGGAATCAAATTCTCTTAGTGGAAGTGTATATCTGATCCTTCTCAACCAATCCCTAGAAAATCAACAAGTTAGATTGGCTAGGGAGAGGGATCGGGCGAAAATAAGGTTTTGGAGCAACAATGGAGCTTGGGGGAGAAGAGGTGAGTCTTCTTGAGGAAGAAGACCCCTTTATATAGTGGAGGGGATAAGTGAACCATTACCCTTTTTCTGCCTGCACAGAGCGGTACTACCGCGGGGTGGAGCGGTACTACCGCAGGTGGCAGCGGTACTACCGCGGCCCCCAGCGGTACTACCGCCCAGTGTAAAAGACGAGGCATAGAAGAGGAGAGCGGTAGTAGCCGCGGTGGTGGCAGTGGTACTACCGCTTATAAGCGGTACTACCGCTGCTACTGCTGTTGCTACTACTGTAGAACCCGACATGAGAAAAGAGCTCCTCGAATTGACGTGGAAGTGGAGCCTTACTGGGACGGTACTGTCGCATATGTCCCAAGAGGTACGACCGTGCTATGCAGCGGTACTACCGCTTGGTAGGCATAGGCGGTACTACCACCCCAGCGGCGGTACTACCGCGCCCAACAAAAAAAGCTTCCATATGAAATATGTGGAGAGCTCCAAGACAAGAAAGGAGTTGAGGGTGCCAAAAATAAGTGTACGTGATGATTCCACCCTGGCCTTTCTAATGCAGACCCCCTCTTGATGGTATGGTGTCTCCTACGACTAAAGTCCACCAAAACAAAAAACGAGGAAGACGACACGTCTTGTGCTTAAAGCTTCGAGGGAAGATAATCGTCTCATGTAAATGAATTAATCTCTGAAATACTTTGCACACACGATTAGTCCGCAAACACATTGTCATCAATCACCAAAACCACATAGGAAGGTACATGCCCTTTCAATCTCCCCCTTATTGGTGGATTGATGACAACACATGATTTGCAGAGAATATATTAACAATAGGAGTAATCAAACCCCAAAGACTACAAAATATAGACGGGTTCCCCCTATATGTGTGCATTTATATGAGTTGCCTTGGAATGCAAAGCACACACTCTAGGATCAACACCCCCCTATATTTTATATTACTATAACAACTAATAGTGAGGAGACATAAGCGAGTAAAGTAGTGGGTGAGTAAAGATAGAACAGCAAATAAGCGCATAACCTACTAAAGTACTCGACATACTTAAGGTAGGATAGGTAGCATAGGTCTCACACATAGTAACGGTAACTGGGTCTCACGGACACAAACTAAACTAGAAAGATTGCGAGAGAGAAAGACAAAGCCTAAAAACAAGAAACACACTCGCAATACGCAAATCCACCTCTCCCCTTTTGGTATAAAGCCATGGAAAGGGGACAGAGAGAAGCACAACATCATCCCTACACTTCGTCATCGGCTGGGGGCTGCTCGGGGTCAGAGTCAGTCTAGTGGCAGTGCTGCTGAACCCATTCTTCCTCATCAGTGATCCGGCCTTCAGAGCCGCTGACAACCGTAGCACCAAACTGACGCATGAGTTCCTTATGATGGCGCTTGTACTTCTTCTCAGACACATGGGCCATGTACTGTCCGTGAGACTCCATGCAGAACAACTTCTTCATATTCCTTTTGAGCTTCTTTGACCAAGAGGGCTCCACTCCAGATGGCACATAATCATCATCGTCATCCTGGTCAACCTCTGCCTCAGCATCATCAGCACCAACTAGAATATCAGAATGAGTGACAGGAGTGTTCCAGAGATCCTTCCTCCTAAGCCTCTTGATCTCGTGAGAGACCAACTCACTAGTGTCCAGCTGGTACCCAACATAGGTATGCTCCCAAGCCTTCTAAATCAGGAGCATCATATAAGGAGCATAGATAGGACACTTATGATCAGAGATGGCAGACAACAGTTCAGACCACATGACATGAGAGATATCCAATGTTTCTCCAGTGTTCTTTTCCTTCTGATGCTGGCAGAAAAGTAGCATGTCCAGAAGATATGAGTGAACGATATCCAGGTTCCCAATATGAGGGAAGAGAGTCTCCCTGAAGATGCGATGAAGGATATCCAAAAAAATAGGCAGCTCATACGTCTCCTTCTGAATCTCAGGGTTAACCTTCACAGTACAATAAGGCCATAGGTTCTGTTTGTGAGTGGAGGTGGCATTGTTATGAGGTCGAAAACCAACCGAACTCTCAAGCCCAAGATCTTCATCACCAAGAAGCTCCATGATTGCTTTCCACTTGACCACCAGACGCCTGCTATTTGTCATCCAAGTCAAAGTCCTTTCTGCATCGCTGCCAAGATGCACAGTGGCATAAAACTGAGCCACCAGATCTGCATCAAAGTCCTTGTTGAATGACATGATGTCGAGAATATTCAGCTGTTTACACATCTCCAAAGCTTTGCCAAAGTAAGCAATGTCCTTTTCCAAATGAGCAATGTCGATGGTGCAAACATCAACAAAGAGATTCTTCTTGGCCTTGAGCACATCAAAGTAGGTTGCATACTAAAAGCGGTTCCAGAACGGACGGTTCACAAGGGCGGGCTCTTGCTCATGCTCATAGGGATTGCGCCGATGCCTCTCCAAAAACTCCTTGGTTGACATTTCAGTGACAAACTTGGCCTTCTTGGCTGGCTTCTTTGCAGTACTCTTGGACGATTGCTGAGACTGAGACGGCAGAGCACTTGAGGAAGGAACACTAGCAGAGCCACTTGTAGAACCACCTGCTGCCTCAGAGGTGCGATAGCGCTTTGAACCGGTGCGCCCGGGGTTGATGCGACCGGGAGGATGTTCCGAAGGGCCATCTCCTGGAGCCAAACACACAAACACGAAAAACAGCATGAACAAACGAGCATAAGTCACGAGAAAAAGGAACAAAAATAAATATTTGGTAGGGTTATTGTGGATGTTGGCCTCCAGCGGTAGAACCGCATAGTATAGGCGGTAGCACCGCCTCCAGCGGTAGTACCGCTCCAGGCGGGGGAACGGCGGCTCCCAAGATGCCATGTCCACTCCGGTACTACCGGGATGCTAAAATAAAAAATAGTCCTACCAAACATCAATCCTAGCAGTTTAGAGGTCTTCACCATCCTACTCAAGCATTTATTTGGCCAAAAATCACGAAATGCACGCCTATTGCCTCTAAAAACCTAGATCTGAAAATTTGAAGCAACAAGAAGGAAACAGGGGGCAATACCGACATCGATGGCTTGAGGAAGGGGTGGGGATCGATCCCACCGAAGGAAATGGTGAAGCAAGACCCAGAGGAGGCAGCCACCGACGACCTCGTGTGGGTTGTTCTTTGTTGGAGACGAGAGAGAGATGGAGGCGAATGGGTATGGGGAGAGGAACTCCCCGACCCCCCACTTAACCCGGCAGTTTCGCCTCGCAGCGGTAGTACCGCTCGGGCGGGCGGTAGTACCGCTTAAGTTACTAAGCGGTAGTACCGTGCGCTCCCAGCGGTAGTACTGCCCAACTCAGAAAAAGAACTCTAGACTGACTTTTTGCTCACAATTTCTTTTAGAAAGGAAATCACTTAGCTCAGAGAAAGAGGATCACAAGAGATCAGAGGGAACACCACAAACACAAGCACAAAAAGCAAAGAGAGAACAAGGCAACAAACACACACCTCTCGAAAGAGAGGGCGGTGGCCGAGGCCACCTATGTTTGAGTGAAGTGGTATATCACCACAAAGATTTTAACCTTGGGCACATGACCACTACTCATCTTTGAAGCACATATATACCATCAACAATGGTAGATGTGAAAGATTTGATGGATTTATGCATAATGGGGGGAGGGAAAGTTCGTTGAGAGAACAACACTCCCCTATGTCCATGGCTACACCTAAACAAGATAACATGATTAGTATGGGGAGGTGTGCACAGTTTCAATCCACATTGCTCAAATCTATGATAATTAGCTCATGCCTTAACTCGCAAAATCTTGCTTCATCCAAAGATTTCATGAGTGTTGACATAGTGAAGATTAATTTCCCCTCGCCGAATATGCTCCCGGATGAAGTGATACCGAATCTGAATATGCTTCGTCTTGAAGTGTTGCACCGGGTTGAGAGAAAGCTTGGTGGCACTTTCATTGTCACACCAAAGAGGCACTTTGTCACAAATGACACCGTAATCCTTTAAAGTTTGCCTCATCCATAAAAGTTGAGCACAACAACTGCCGGCCGCCAAATACTTGGCTTCAGTGGAGGAGAGAGATACACAACTTTGCTTCTTGGAAGACCAACTCACCAGAGAGCAACCAAGAAATTGTCATCCTCCGGAACTTGACTTCCTATCCACTTCGTCTCCCACCCAATCCGAATCCGAGAAACCTACAAGGTTGAAGTTTGCTCCTCTTGGGTACCATAAGCCAAAGTTTGGGGTATGAGCCAAATATCGAAAGATTCGCTTGACAGCCACAAAGTGACTTTCCTTAGGTGAGGGTTGAAACCATGCACAAATTCCCACACTCAACATGATATCTGGTCGAGATGCACAAAGGTAAAGCAAGGATCTAATCATAGAATGTCGATGTACAAAAGTAGGGGCGCTCCTTTGTACCCCTTACTTGTGCACGGGCAGTCAGAGCCACGCCTGCGGCCACACATAACAAGGCATATGAGGGAAACCAGAGACACAAGGCTACCAGAGCAACGCCAAGACAGTGGCACAAGAAGGCCAAGCAAGAAGACAGGCTTCCCCCAGCAAGAATCCTTGTCGGGACAACTCACTCAGATGCCTCCGTTGCAACCACCCTTGAGCCTAGGACCTCCATCATCGTCAACAATGTTGGAACTAAGGCTCGGGAAGCACCTACCTGACGGCATGCAGATCTTTGTAAAGACAAGGGTCCATGACTCCTAAGATGAGAACAAAAAGGCAAGGCGATCACAAGGCTCCTTGCCGAGGATGCCCACGAGGCCCCGACAAGGCTCCTTGCCGAAGACAGCCCGAAGCCCCGGCAAGCCTCTTGCCGAGGAAGCTCACAGAGGCCCCGGCAAGACCCTTGCCGGGAACAGCCGCAGGACCCCGGCAAGCCCTTGTCGCCCCATCGTCGCCCCAGCTCGGCGGCCGACCCACTAGCCCAGGCAAGAATCCACATGGCAGCATGCGGTTCCCAATCCAGCTAGTTAAGCACCTACATGGTGGCATGCAGATCTTCATGAAGACCCTACCACCACGCCATCTTAGCTTCCTATCCTGCTGGCCTGGATGCACGCCGCAACCAGACGGAGCGGCAGCGGACGGGATGGGCCTCGTTCCCATCCCCGATAAAGCAAGTGGACACCTAAGTAGCACATTTAATGCATCTTGTCCCGTAATGGTATGAGATAAGCCTGTGCACTATATACCTTTCCACCACTTGCGTGCCACCGTGGCTGCCCCTTTTGACTATAAAAGGAGGCCTGAGGCATACTCGAGGATGATTCAGATCTTTTGGGCTAGACATGCACTGTAGCTAGTTCAAGAACTCAAGAACACTCAAATACACACCAAAGCAGGACTAGGGTATTACGCATTCCAGTGGCCCGAACCTGGGTAAACGATCCTTGTACTGACTCTTAGACCAATCTATTTGCACAACCTCGCGCCCGCTAACCGTAGAAGGGATTCCAATGATCCCATAGGTGTCGTTCTCAACTGACATCTTTGGCGCGCCAGGTAGGGGGCGCGCAGTTGTGAGAATCCGGTCTAGCAGTTAGTTTAGTAGTTCTTCTTCGCCATGGTTTCCAAGGAAGAAGTTGACCAAGCATGCGGCATCATCAGCAAGTGCAATGGACACCCATGCGACGACAGAAAAGATAAGTCATGCAAATCCTTGAGTAATTCCTTTTTACATAAGGTTATTCTCCTCGGAGATCTTGCCCTATGTATGATAAACCTGTACTCAATGGGGCCCCTCCTCTATTGGCAACCCTTCGTCCTGTTTCGAGTCCGCTCAACAGTTCGAGCGACGCATCGAGAATGGTAGGGTAGCCTTTTCGTTATTGGCAACGATTTTGTCCTGTTTCGAGTCCGCTCAATAGTTCAAACGGCCGCGCTAAGAGCGGTAAGGTGGTTTGCATGGCAGCAAGCACACCCGGCAGGCTATTGAGGATCTGTCCTCAAAGCGTCGTGTCTTGGGTTTGTGCGCTGGTGATGGCTTCTCGCCCCTCGTTGGTTACCCCAAGTGGAAGGTTGAGATGTAGCGTAGCGGCAAATTTCCCTTGGCAAAGATACCAAGGATCGAATCCCGTGAGACTCCGAGGGTCGACAAGTAGGTGTCAACGGCGCCAGAATCTTAGCGGTTTACAGGACCGGCACACAGATACAGATAACTTTGCTCACAACGAGTTTAGAGAGGTTGTCAATCCCTCTGGCCTTGTTGTTTACAAAGGATCAAACACAAGAGATAATAATGATAGCTATGACTGCAACTAGGAAATAAAAACAGGAAGTAAATAGAAGGTGTGATCAGCGGTGGTAATATGGACCGGGGTCCCATGATGTTCACTAGTGATGTCTCTCTCCCAAAAGACGATAAAACAGCCAAGTGAGGTAAACAAATTACACCTAGGAATTGACAGGATTATGTGCGCAAACCAATGCTAACTATGCTGCTAAGAAAGGTAGAGGCTCAAAAGCATTGGCGGTACGCCAAGGCAAGTAGACCGAAATCCATCTGCATCTACTACTAATCATCCACCTTGAGATATCTATCCAGAACATCTCGCTGGTATTAAGTTGTGAATCCCACCCAAAGTGTAAACTCAAAGAAACAGACAACTGCATTAAAAGAACTTTGCGTAAAGTAAACAATCCTTGCACCCGCAAGTACAAGCACCGTTGTTTTCCACCTTGTGGCAACAGCACATCCCCTAGACTCATGTTTCTGTCACTCAAACTAGTCATCAGGGGGCATGAACCCACAATCAAGCATAACGCTCCCTCTTGGAGTTACTACCTACTACTTGGCCAAAGCAATAAACAGCAACGGAGAACATGCAAGAATTACTCAAGAAAAAAGATATAAAAGAGGTGAATCAAATATATTACTCAAACACAATCTGAACATAATCTCATAATCCATCAGATCCCAGCAAACTCAGCATAACAACAGCAGAAAGATTACATATGTGCCTCGATCATGTAGGGCAGCTCACGAGGTCTAAACCATGAAGAGCAAAGAGGGGAGGAGAACATCACATAGCTACTGATCATGGACCCATGGTCCAAGGTGGACTACTCACGACTCATCCGGGAAGCGTCCATGGTGGTGGAGAAGCTCCCGGTGGTGATTCTCCTCTCCAGCAGGGTGCCTGAAAGAGTTCTCCTGATGCTCCCGATCTTGGAACCGCTGCGGCGGCGGAACAGAGGCGAGATCGCGAAAAAGGGTTTCGTCCTCGAGGGTTTCGGGACGAGAGGAATATATATGCGAAGGGGGGCAACCAGAGGCGGAGCAGGGGCCCCAGGCGCCCCCTGGCGCGGCCAGGGGTGGGGCCGCGCCAGGTGGCCGCCTGGGCCCCCTGGCTCCCCTCTGGCCCCGCTTTGGTTATTCGCGAAGCTTCCTATACGCTGATTTTTCCTGTATTTTTCCCGGAATTTTTGGGGCACTTTTAATATGGGGGAAACCTGAAATAGAAAAACAGCAGAAAACAGGAACTGGCACTGTGGTGCACTGAGTTAATAGGTTAGTCCAAATATTATCAAAAGTGTATGGAAGTGCATCAATATCATAGCAATATCACACAAAAGAAGCATGGAGCAAGCAGAAATTATAGATACGTTTTGGACGTATCAACATCCCCAAGCTTAATTCCTGCTCGTCCTCGAGTAGGTAAATGATAACAAGCATAATTTCTGTGGTGACATGCTATCAACCATATAAGAACTTTTAAGTAAAGCAATCAAGGCATGTAATTCAATTCAAGTCATAACAAGCAAGTGTCTATATTAGCATTGTAACAAGCAACATAAGAACATAAAGGTGCAAGAACTCTCGCTGTCCGTGACTCGAATGTCTCCAAATGGTGTTTGCGTGCAAGAAAGGGGATAGGGATATACGAGAGAGTAAAACATAGTTTTTGTATTGTTGAGAACTTAATCTACTAAAGTTTCACACTTGGTCTTCTTTGGAATCTTATCTTGACTCATCCCCAGACCACCAGCCAGGTACAAGTCAAAATGATCCACTCCCTTTCAATATTTTGAGCACTCATGCAATGGATGAGCGTAAGCAAGAAAGTTGACACTTAGGATGGCAAAGAGAGAAAAATGATGAAGGGGGAAGACAAAAAAGGTGTGAAAGGCTCACATCAATGAGGACAATCATAGGCGAGAGAAAGCCAAATGATAGATATGATGTGAGGAGTAGGGATTGCCATGCAACGGATGCACATATGAGCTAAGGTAAGCTCTCCAATCGAACTAGTGGGGGTGCATCCAACTTGCTTGCTCAAGAAGACCTAGAGCTCTTTTGAGGAGGCTCATCATTGGAATATACAAGCCAAGTTCGATAGTGTGAAGGTCCCCACATAGCTATATGCATGAATAATAATCTCTATTGAGTACAAGGTATAAGATGGAGTACGAGTGTGGATCTCTCAAAAGGAATAGTAGTGTGCCCCCTTCTCTCTTTTTATTTCTTTTTTCTCTTTTTTCTCTTTTTTTATTTTTTTGTGGCCTCAATGGCTCTTTCTATTTAACTCTCATTTGTCCTCTTTGGGATCTTTTGATTTTGTCCTCTTTTGGATCTTTTGATTTTGTCCTCTTTGGGATCTTTTCCTCACTTTAGGGGCAACACTCTATGTATTACAAGAAGTATAGAAGATCTTTCACACTTTACAAAAGTACTCAACATAAAGAAAATGAAACTATCATGATGTATGCAAATGTATGCCTCTGCCAGTGTAGCAGGATATGCAATGATACTAGCGCGTCATGTAGCAATGATTAGGGCAAGGCCCAACTAGCATGCGGCTCATCGATCAAGCAAAAAGCATGTATGACACGAAGATCAAGTCATGAGAAGATGGATGTTGCATGGCAATGTATCTCGAAAAGGCTATGGAAATGCCTTGATAGGTAGGTATGGTGGCTGTTTTGAGGAAGGATATAATGAGGCTTATGATGACAGAGCGTATCGTGCCAAGGATTTGTTTGCACCGGCGAAGTATGCGCCAACTCTCAAGGTGAGAAAGGGCAATGCACGGTACCGAAGAGGCTAGAAAAATATGGCTAGGTGGAAGTGTCAACTTTCGAATACTCACATTAGTCCGAAGAACTCATGCACTTATTATCGGTAACTCTCAATCTAATTAGGAGGTTCACAAAGAGACAAGTACCCCGAGGAGGAGTGTATGGGGGTTTGGTTATCCTTGCGCATCCTCGACTCATGGTACGTGAGTGTACTCTAATATTCGATCCCTCCAAAGATTAGTGATCCATCTAGTAGCTAAAGTTCTCAACTATTTTGTAGGTTTTCGAAAATAAACATGGATTGCCCAAAATACGACATCTATCACTAATAGGCTAAAGCTCTTGACACCAAAAGTTCAGACATTACTCATGGCAATAGCTCAAAACTATTGCAAGTTACTACTAAAATTAAATAGCAACCTCAATTACCTACTTTAAGTTAAGACACACAACTCAGTGCAACATGCAAACTCTCTTAACAAGATAAACATGAAAACTCAAGAGAGTTCAGCAACCAACTAAACAAAAGCTCTTTAAAAAGAAAAGCATGAAAACTAAGAGCTAAACATGACAGCAGCTATGGAAAGACAAAGAACACACAGAACAAAGATAAGCATGAAAATCCTATGTTGTGTTCTAGGTTGAAGTGGAGCGTGTTTCTCTCCCACACAAAGAAAGCTGGGTTCTAACTTGTTATGAACAGCAAGCAAAGCTAAAGAAAACTAAAAAGGAAACTAAGCGCAAGACGATCCAAGCATAGCACATAACACATGAAGTGAAGAATATAGTGGAACGAAAGACGAACTGAAAATTGTTGGTGGAGAAGGGGATGCATGGGGGCATCCCCAAGCTAAGACACTTGAGTCTTCTTGAATATTTCTTGGGGGTGCACGGGGGCATCCCCAAGCTTGAGCGTTTGACCCTCCTGAATCTTCTTTTATCATCTTCCCTCGCACACTTGAAAACTCCCTTCATACATAACTCATCATAATCTGATTAGCGAGGTTAGTACCCACAATAAAATAATTTTTCCCTACTGGAAATAAAGATAATCTTGAAGAGCTACTTTTTCTCAAGAATGCCAAAAGGTTTTTGCACAGAAAAAGCAAGCTCAAGGTTTGCAAAACGAAGAAAAGGCAAAACAGGACATAATCTGTGAAAAACAGACCAGCAGGTAGTAAATAATTTTTTCGGGGCACTTCTGCAACTCAAATCAAAAAACTCAGAACAGACGCTCGAAAGCCAATTGTATAGAGCACGCTGTCAAAACAATTCACATCAAAAAGATGATCTGGTGATTTTATTCGAATTTTTCTGCCCAAGGACAGAATCTATTTTCTGGACAGCACGTCACAACCTTTGAACTTTCTTGCAATCGGAAGCTAAACTTGGCACAAAGCTGAAAAGAAAAGATACAATGATGATGCTACTGTAGTAACAAACATCAAGACACAACCAAAGCAAAATAAAACCTAATTCGTTGTGGGCTGCCTCCCAAAAGCGCTTTCTTTTATGCCTTTAAGCTAGGCATGATGCAAAAAGATCAAGTTGTATCAATTGAACCATCATCAAGATCATCAAAAAGCTCTTCAATAGTACAACTAGTCTTAAGAGGACTTTCAAATAAAGGCCAAATAAAGATACTTCTAGGGAGAAAACCAAAAGGTGGAAAGTCAATGGAAGATTCATTTATAAATTTATCAAAGAGAGGTATTTCTTCCAAAGTCGTCACAGTTTCAACCCCTTTGGCAATAGATGGATTACTTTTGGAACGAGGAGCCTTTGGAACGTAAACAAACTTAGGTTCCTTCTTTGCCGGAGTTTCTACCTTTTTGGCTTTGATTGAGGAGATAGTAGTTCCTAAAGTGTCAAAGATTTCCTCAATCTTGTCTATCCTAGAAGAATCCAAGTCATGGGATTTGATGGTCTCCAAAGTTTTGAGAATTTTATGCATGGAGCTATCAAGCCTATTCAAATTCCCTTGGATCTTACGGTCCAACTCATTTATCTTATTAATGCTTGGCATCTCTAGCTCTATCTTTTCAAGTTTTTTCATAATGTGAGCTAGGGTAATGTCCTCTTGAATGCTAACAACAGGGGGATTTCCAACAAGATTTTCCATAATACTAAGAGATTCCCAAACTGGGGCTTCTAGGAAATTTCCATTGATAGCAGAATCTAGAATAAACCTATTCCAAGAAGTAATTCCAACATAAAAATTTCTAAGCAGGATAGTAGTAGACTGCTTCTTGGTGGCTCTTTTTTGAGAATCATTAATTCTATACCAAGCATCTTTTAGAGTTTCACCACCTCTTTGTTTAAAGGTGAGCACTTCAGCCTCACCAAAGGCAAAAGGACCAGACATAATGCCAACTAAAAGCAAGATAACTATTTTTGTGATTTTTGGTAAGGGACACTAAAGCAAAAAACTGAAAGGTAAACTAACAAGACTAAAAAGCAAAGATAAAAGATAGCGTGCAACTCCCCTATCTTGAAGAGTGGAGTCCCCGGCAACGGCGCCAGAAACTTGCTTGATGGCTTCTCGCCCCTCGTTGGTCACCCCAAGTGGAAGGTTGAGATGTAGCGCAGCGGCAAATTTCCCTTGGCAAACATACCAAGGATCGAATCCCGTGAGACTCCGAGGGTCGACAAGTAGGTGTCAACGGCGCCAGAAACTTAGCGGTTGACAGGAACTGCACACAGATACAGATAACTTTGCTCCCAACGAGTTCAGAGAGGTTGTCAATCCCTCCGGCCTTGTTGTTTACAAAGTATCAAACACAAGAGATAATAATGATAGCTATGACTGCAACTAGGAAATAAAAACAGGAAGTAAATAGAAGGTGCGATCAGCGGTGGTAATATGGACCGGGGTCCCATGATGTTCACTAGTGATGTCTCTCTCCCAAAAGACGATAAAACAGCAAAGCGAGGTAAACTAATTACACCTGGGCAATTGACAGGATTATGTGCGCAAACCAATGCTAACTATGCTGCAAAGAAAGGTAGAGGCTCAAAAGCATGGGCGGTACGCCAAGGCAAGTAGACCGAAATCCATCTGCATCTACTACTAATCATCCACCTTGAGATATCTATCCAGAACATCTCGCTGGTATTAAGTTGCGAATCCCACCCAAAGTGTAAACTCAAAGCAACAGACAACTGCATTAAAAGAACTTTGCCTAAAGTAAACAAACCTTGCACCCGCAAGTACAAGCACTGTTGTTTTCCACCTTGTGGCAACAGCACATCCCCTAAACTCATGTTTCTGTCACTCAAATTAGTCATCAGGGGGCATGAACCCACAATCAAGCATAACGCTCCCTCTTGGAGTTACTACCTACTACTTGGCCAAAGCAATAAACAACAACGGAGAACATGCAAGAATTACTCAAGAACAAAGATATAAAAGAGGTGAATCAAATATATTACTCGAACACAATCTGAACATAATCTCATAATCCATCAGATCCCAGCAAACTCAGCAGAACAACAGCAGAAAGATTACATATGTGCCTCAATCATGTAGGGCAGCTCAGGAGGTCTAAACCATGAAGAGCAAAGAGGGGAGGAGAACATCACATAGCTACTGATCATGGACCCATGGTCCAAGGTGGACTACTCACGACTCATCTGGGAAGCGTCCATGGTGGTGGAGAAGCTCCCGGTGGTGATTCTCCCCTCCGGCAGGGTGCCGGGAAGAGTTCTCCTGATGCTCCCGATCTTGGAAGCGCTGCGGTGGCGGAACAGAGGCGAGATCGCGAAAAAGGGTTTCGTCCTCGAGGGTTTCGGGACGAGAGGAATATATATGCGAAGGGGGGCAACCAGAGGCGGAGCAGGGGCCCCAGGCGCCCCCCTGGCGCGGCCAGGGGTGGGGCCGCGCCAGGTGGTTGCCTGGGCCCCCCCTGGCTCCCCTCTGGCCCCGCTTTGGTTATTCGCGAAGCTTCCTGTACGCTGATTTTTCCTGTATTTTTCCCGGAATTTTTGGGGCACTTTTAATATGGGGGAAACCTGAAATAAAAAAACAGCAGAAAACAGGAACTGGCACTATGGTGCACTGAGTTAA
Source organism: Secale cereale (assembly GCA_902687465.1). Lineage (NCBI taxonomy): Eukaryota > Viridiplantae > Streptophyta > Magnoliopsida > Poales > Poaceae > Secale > Secale cereale. Next base: position 418,755,619 of record LR738714.1, read on the forward strand.
TAGGTTAGTCCAAATACGATCAAAAGTGTATGGAAGTGCATCAATATCATAGCAATATCACACAAAAGAAGCATGGAGCAAGCAGAAATTATAGATACGTTTTGGACGTATAGCTGGCAAGCCTATCCAACTAAGCGTAGGGTGGACATACAAAGGGGAATCAAACAGGAAAATAGGGCACATCACTTCAAAGTACTGCAGAGTTATATTACATCAATTGTTGCTGCGGTTCTAACTAAAGATACAAATTGTCTTGGTTGTGAACCTGCAGCGGCGATGAGAAACAAGGTGCCTAATCCCGACGCTGGCCTTCTACTCTCTGGATTACGTCGATGCGGATGATGATGGGCTTGATACGCTCCCTGAGCGCCGTGAGATCTACACCATCTGGCAAGCTCTCCAGCGCAGCGTCGAAGTCGAAGTCGGGGTTCCAATACGCCATCTTGGTGAGAACCTTGGTCAAGGCACCCCCGACAGAGCCTCCAGGACTCATTGGCCAGATAAACCACTCGGTTGGAGCGGAGCTTTTCTAAGGCATCGAGGATGCACTCGAAGAACACAGTCGGGCTGGCGTTGATGGTGAGGTTCGCCTCCCGGGAGTATTCAAAGTTTGGCATGCCCATGACGGCCAACTACATGGTGAGCTTCTCTACGACAGTGATGAGGCGGCTGATCCAGAGGTTCTCTCCCTTCACGTTATCCGCGTGGTTAGCAGCGTCGTTCTTCTGCAGCTACTTCTCCATCTCTAGATCCTTGTTCAGGATCTCCTCCCGAGCCCTGGCCTTGGAAAGCATCCCCTTGAGGCCCTCCAGCTCCAGCTTCAGGTCTTTGATGGAGTCCTGGGCCACGGAGAGTTGCTCGGCCTTGCCGAGGACTTCGGCCTACACCTCCGTCAAGGTGGCGTTGATCGTATCCCTCTCCTTGGTCAGCCCTAAGACCCGTTTGTCCAGGCCATCCTGCTCCGCCTCCAGCTCCTTCAACTTGCCGGCATGGGCCCGAGCTTGAGCATTGAGTGCCTCTTTGTGCCTCTGCTCTAGCTCCTGGGTCCACTGTTCGACGAGCTTTTCAACCTCCTCATCCTTGCTGCAGAGTGTAGCGGCAAGTGTCTGCTCACGAGCGACGAGGTCTTCCTCCTGGGAATCCAGTCAAGCTTGGCGCTGGTTGTGGTTGGCCTCATCCTGGGCGGCCCACTCCTTTGCCATCTCCTGGGCCGTCTTAATATTAGACTGCGCCAGGATAAGCTCTCAGGCGTGCTCGTCCAGCTGATCCTGGGAAGTCCTCAACTCCTCCCGGGCCTCGGCAAACCAAGTTTTCGTCTGGGCAACGCGCTCCTGGAAGTCCGCCTCTGCCTTATCCACCAGCACCGACCTGGACTTTGCCTTGTCGAGACGGGCGCGGTGGAGCGCTTGGAGCTTCTGGAAGATGGCACCCAAGGCCCGAAGGAGTTGTTCTTCTCGAGGACCGTCGCCATCGATGCTCGGCTCGTCAACAACCTCAAGCCCAGCGGCGGCGATCACCTCATCGTCGAAAGCCTCCCCCTCGGTTGGTGCCTTGGAGCTTGCCGTTCATGCGAGGTGGACGAACAGGTCGTCGCTCACCCTCAACTAATGGCCCGAGCCAGAGGCAGCAGAAGAGGAAGGTTAGTCATCGGCAGTAGCCTTGCCTGCCTCATCGGTAAAAGCCTTGCCGGCCTCCTCGGCAGCAACCTTGCCGGCCTCCTCGGCAGCAACCTCAGCAGTAGCCTTGCCAGCCTCCTCGGCAGCAACCTTGCCGAACTTATCAGTACTGGCCTCGCCGGTCCCTCCGGCGGGCTCCTTGGCGGTCTCCTCAGCAATGGTCTTGGCGGCCTCCTCGGCAAAGATCCTGTTGGCCTCGGCCCTAGTGTCCTTGATGACCTCCTCAATGATGGAGTCTACATCCACCTGGTCTGACAAGGGTGGGGCTAAAACCAGGAGATAGGGCAAGACAAAGTCAGGGGCACGGCTCAACTTGAAGAAAACAGAGCAAGAACAGGAAACAAACAACTTATCTGTACCAGGCTAGGAATAAGTGGCACACTCCTCGCCAACGATCGTTGCCGGGGGAGTGTCACCAGCGCCCAAGTTCATCTCCTCCTCCTCCATGGGCGTGGACTCGGTGGTCAGTGCCCTTGCCGGGGATGCCCCTCGGGGCAGTGTAGTTGAGGGGGGCGGCCTGTTAGGGGTGGCCCCCTGTGGGCCCTCCTGCTTCCGTTCCACTCCTACAAACTTGGCAAGGTCAGCATCAAAGATTCACACCCTAGTGTTCATATGTGGAAGAGTGAGTAATGAACTTACGCTGGGGGCTAGAATGGGAGCTACACCGAGGGCTGTTCTCCGGGCTGCTCTCCACCAACAGTGGATTACCTGAAGTACCCGCCGGGGACTTATTGCCAGTCGAGGCCCTGGCCCTCTTCGCGGCCCTCTGGGCCAGCGTCTCCATGTCCCTGCAAAGATAATATCGGATCAGGGAAAGATATCACACAGGTGGGGTCAAGAGGTAATACAGGGAGCAAAATACATAATACAGGGAGCAAAATACATACTCATCCTCTGCCTGCTCTTCCTCCTATGGCTTCCTCTTCCTCCTTGGGCTGAGAGACCCAAGGTCAAAGTCACAATCCATGGCGATATCTGCAGGAGGGGGAGAAGGAGATGGGGTCCGGCCACGCTTGAACGAAGAGGAAGCAGTTGCCGTCCTCTTAGCCACCGCAGTCTTCCCCGCCTTATTCTCTGCCAGAGCCTTCATCACCCTCATCTCACGCACAAATAGATCCTGGGGATGTTGCGGCTGCGCGATGCTGCCAAGACGGACCGCCTCCCCGTGACAGGAGGGATGGCGGCCTCAGCCTCCTCTTCGGTCGACTCCTCGACCATGTCTTCGTCAAGAGGAGCGTCGGAGTCGACGCCGGCGCGGCTGGCCTCCACGGCAGACTTTGCCCATCCGGCGAGCTCATCTTCCTCAGCGGCCACGTTGGCCTCATCCTCCACGTGGCCTGCGCTGTCGCCTCCAGGGCATGCACTGCCTCCGCCAGCCTAGAGGCAATATAATCTAGCTCCGCCTGGGTGGTGTCGCAGATGAGCACCGGCTCTTCGCGGACATAGCTCTCCGACAAGGTGTCGAAGAACTCCTTCACCTGATCCGCTGGCAGCTCGACCCAGGTCGGGTAAAGGCCATGCGCATTGAAGTCTGGCTTCATGGCAATGATGGCGGACTGGCGAGAGTTGTTGCTCAGCGGGACCACTCCTGCTAGCAACCCAAACAAAGGGCCCTTGACGGCCTTGCCGGTCCTCTCAGCCCCCGTCACGGTCCACATCAAGCTGGAAGAGCCTCTAGCAAAGATGGGCATGCCCCATCACCGTGAAGTTGTGCTTCAGACGAGGGTGGAGCCTCATGACGTCGGCCGCGTTGCTGAAAAGCCAAGCCAGCCTCCCCTTATTGTGCAGTGGCGCGATTGGGCGGCAGTTGAAGTCGGCCCCAATCATCTCAAGGGTGATCCTGGCCTAAGCGAGACGGTGGATCCTGGTGGTGGTGATCGAGAGCTTCTTGTCGTTGACGTCGACGTACCCCCATTCCTTGCGGCGGACCGGTGGGCTCTGACGAACTCGCCAGAACTCCGGTGGGTCATCCTCCTTAATCCATAGCCATCGGCTCCTCCACTCCTCCCACCTCTCCTTCTGCGCACCCTCCGGATACGTACCCTTCCCCTGGGTCCGTGAAATCTAGGTGACGGCGCCGGAGATGGCGTCCCCCACCTAGATGCGAGGATAGAAGTAATGGTGGAAGAGCGTTGTGTTGGGAACCACCCCAGCGAAACCCTCGCAGACGTGGGCGAAGAAAGAAATGCACGCCACGGCATTTGGAGTGAAATCAAGAAGATGGAAGCCATAGGTGTGCATGATATCATTGAAGAAATCAGAAAAAGGGGCACAGAGGCCGCATGAGAAGTAGTCGGCGAAGAAGGGGTACCGATTCGGGACGGCCTCGTCGTCTGACACCCCCACTATGGCCTGAAGTAGTCCCTGAGATGGACCGCATCGACCGTCGGGGGGAAGTAGGCGTGCTGCATCCGAAGCGCCGCCAACTCGCTCTCCGGTAACTCCTTCTCCCCCACATCCTCGGCCGCTCCCTTGCCTTTGCTTGACTTGGGTGCCATGGAGGCTGGGGAAGAGGAGAGGAATCGGAAGCGAGGAGAGCACGGCGGTGGAGAGCAGAGGCAAGAGCTTTAGCATTTTGCTTGAAGAAGAAGCAGAGGAATGGCGAACCCGAGATTGGAGAAGCGCAGAAGGTAAATGAGCGGCGCACCTGTGGTTTTTCCCCTTTTTATGGGGAAGCGCAACCACCGGAGGAGTTACTGCAATAAAAGGATCCAACCCCACTACCCGCGCACCGTTCTGTGCCTAGACCAACAACGTGTCGCAATTATGTATGGCCCAGGCCCGGGGGCTCCTGTCGTTGTACAAGAGTAGGGGCGCTCCTTTGTACCCCTTACTTGTGCACGGGCAGTCAGAGCCACGCCTGCGCCACACATAACAAGGCAGAGGAGGGAAGCCACAGACACAAGGCTACCAGAGCAACGCCAAGACAGTGGCACAAGAAGGCCAAGAAAGAAGACATGCTTCCCCGGCAAGAACCCTTGCCGGGACAACTCACTCAAGTGCCTCCGTTGCAGCCACCCTTGAGCCTAGTAGCCCCATCATCGTCAACAATGTTGGAACAAAGGCTCGGGAAGGACCTACGTGATGGCAAGCAGATCTTTGTAAAGACAAGAGTCCATGACTCCTAAGATGAGAACCAGAAGACAAGACGATCAGAAGGCTCCTTGCCGAGGATGCCCACGAGGCCCCGACAAGGCTCCACGACGAAGACACCCCAAAGCCCCGACAAGCCTCTTTCCGAGGAGCTCACAAAGGCCCCGGCAAGATCCTTGCCGGGATCAGACGCAGGACCGCGGCAAGCCATTGCCGTCCCATCGTCGCCGCTGCTCGGCAGTCGACCCACTAGCCCAGGAAAGAATCCACGTGGCAGCGCATGGTTCCCAATCTAGCTAGTCAAGCACCTACATGGTGGCATGCACTACTTCGTGAAGACCCTACCACCACGCCATCTCAGCTTCCTGCCATGCTGGCCTGGACGCGCATCGCAACCAGACGGAGCGGCAGCGGACGGGACATGCCTCCTTCCCGTCCCCGATAAAGCAAGTGGACACCTAAGTAGCGAATTTAATGTGTCTTGTCGCATATTGGCATGAGATAAGCATGTGCATTGTATACCTTTCCACCTCCTGTGTGCCACTGTGGCAGCCCCTTTTGACTATAAAATTAGGTCCAAGGCATACTGGAGGAGGATTCAGATCTTTTGGGCTAGACATGCACCGTAGCTAGTTCAAGAACTCAAGAACACTCAAATACACACCAAAGCAGGACTAGGGTATTACGCATACTAGTGGCCCGAACCTGGGTAAACGATCCTTGTACTGACTCTTAGACCCGCTCTTTGCACAACCTCGCGCCCGCCAACCGTAGAAGGGATTCTAGTGATCCCATAGGTGTCGTTCTCCACCGACATAGAACGATATACCTTTTGATCCACCACTTTACCATTGGGATCAATGTCCAGCTGGCACTTGGTAGGCATTGGAGTAGTAGCCGGCTTGACACCACTTAGATTGAACCTCTTGAGCATGTCTTGAGTGTATTTGGCTTGTTTGATGAAGATTCCTTCTCTTCTTTGTTTGATTTCGAACCCAAGGAAGAACTTCTACTCTCCCATCATGGACATCTGAAACTCCGTGGTCATGAGTACGACAAACTCATCATTGAAAGCTTTGTTAGGTGAACCAATGATAATATCATCAACATATAGTTGGCATACAAACAACTCCCCTTTGACCTTGTTAGTAAATAGAGTGGGGTCGATTTTCCCAATTTGAAACCCACGATCTTGCAACAACTTGGTAAGATGCTCATACCACGCACGCGGGGCTTGTTTAAGGCCATAGAGCGCCTTATCGAGTTGATACACATGATTTGGGAACTTAGGATCCTAAAATCCCGAGGGTTGTTTGACATACACCAACTCATTAAGAGGACCATTAATAAAAGCACTTTTCACATCCATTTGTTGCAATTTAAAGTTATGATGAGAAGCATAGGCAAGCAACAAATGAAAAGATTCAAGGCGAGCAATGGGGGCAAAGGTTTCACCGTAGTCGATACCCTTGACTTGGGAGTAGCCTTGAGCCACCAAACGAGCCTTGTTGCGAATGACAATCCCGTGAGCATCTTGCTTGTTCTTAAAGATCCATTTAGTTCCAATGACATTCTGATTCTCCTTCGGCATTGGCACCAAATGCCACACCTTGTTGTGCTAGACTTTATGGAGTTCTTCATGCATGGCGTTGAGCCAATCGGGGTCTTCGAGCGCCTCATGATGAGCACAATAGTTTGCTAATTGTCCCCTTTGTAATGCTTCCAAGGATATTCTCCACGTGATGCTCTCTAGAAGCGATCCTGGACGCAACTTTGGCAGCACGACGCTCCAATTGCTCTTCAAGTGTTAGTTGAGGAGCTATAAGTTGATCATCTTGAGCGTCGTTATGAGCTTGTTCTTGATATTGAGCTTGCTCTTGATCTTGAACATGCTCGGGAGAGGGAACTTGGCCTTGTGCATCACTTGGTGGATCAACACAATCTTGCGGTTGATCTTGCACTTGGCCTTGTTCATCGGGTTGAGGGCCTTCAGTTTGTTCTTCGGAAGCGTGTGGGTCTTGGGTTGGTGATGGTTCCACTTGAGTGGAACATTGTCCTTCTCCTTTGGCCACAAGGGGTTCCTCAATGGGTAGTATATGACCAACACCCATTCTTCTTATGGCTTGAGGAGGAATTTCATCACCTACATCACAAGTACCACTTTGCTCCACTTGGGAGCCGTTATTCTCATCAAACACCACGTTACATGTCTCCACAATGAGTCCATTGGACTTGTTGAGGACAAGGTAAGCATGAGAGTTTGTAGCATAACCAATAAATATGCCCTAATGAGCTCTAGCTTCACATTTAGACAAACGAACACCTTTCTTGAGTATGAAACACTTACAACCGAACACCCGGAAGTACTTGAGTTTGGGCTTGTTGTTGGTAAGTATCTCATATGGAGTCTTGTTCAAGCCTTTGCGGAGATAGAGCCGATTGGATGCATGACACGCGTTGTTGATGGCTTTGGCCCAAAAGTTGTACGGAGACTTTCAAAGGATGGAGGCCCAAAGGATGGAGGCCCAAAAGCCATGTGAAGGAGCTCTAAAGGCCTCGTCGAGTAGATGATAGTCGTGGGAGTGTGAGCCTTCTCATGTAGGTTTCCTTTGATACAAGCACTACAAGCACGATCTTTGGCAAAACTAACATTTCTTAGTCCACGGACATGGTCCCCCTTGAGAATACTTTCCAAAGAACTCATATTGACGTGGGCTAAACGGCGATGCCAAAGCCATCCTACATCAACTTTAGCCATTAGGCATGTTGCAGTCTTAGTGGGTCGCTTCGAGAAGTTAACCATTAGGGACCGTTCTCGACATGCCCAACAGAGGCTACTTTAAGAGTCTTGCTCCACAAGAGGGCCACGGTATCAATATCAAAGAATGTAGGAAAGCCCATGAGTGCAAGTTGACGAACAGAAAGTGACTATATGCAAGGGACTCAACAAGCATGACTTTCGCGATCATGAGATCATGAGAAACGACAACATTGCCAAGCCCCAAGACCTTAGAAGATGAAGCATCACTCCATTCGACATTGGTAGCCTGATACGTCTCCAACGTATCTATAATTTTTGATTGTTCCATGCTATTATATATTCTGTTTTGGATGTTTAATGGGCTTTATTATACACTTTAATATTATTTTTGGGACTAACCTACTAACCCAAGGCCCAGTGCAAATTGCTATTTTTTTGCCTATTTCAGTGTTTCACAGAAAAGGGATATCAAACGAAGTCCAAACGGAATGAAACCTTCTGGAGAGTTATTTTTGGAACAATATAAACACAGAAGACTTGGAGTACACGCCAGGAAGCAAGAGAGGCGGCCACGAGGGCAGGGGTGCGCCCCCCACCCTCGTGGGGACCCTGTGGCTCCCTTGATGTGCCTCTTCAGCCTATATATACTCCCATACCCTGAAAACATCGAGGTGAGCAACGAAACCCTAATTCCACTCCCGCAACCTTCTGTACCCGTGAGATCCCATCTTGGGGCCTGTTCCAGAGCTCCATCGAAGGGGGCATCGATCACGGAGGGCTTCTACATGAACACCGTACCCTCTCCGATGAGTTGTGAGTAGTTTACAACAGACCTTCGGGTACAGAGTTATTAGCTAGATGGCTTCTTCTCTCTCTTTCGATCTCAATAAAAAGTTCTCCTCGATCTTCAAGGAGATCTATTCGATGTTATCTTTTTGTGGTGTGTTTGTCGAGATCCGATGAATTGTGGGTTTATGATCAAGATTATCTATGAACATTGTTCGATTCTTTTCTGAAATCTTTATGCATGATTTAAATATCCTTGCAAGTCTGTTCGAATTATTGGTTTGGTTTGGCCTACTAGATCTATAGTTCTTGCAATGGGAGAAGTGCTTGGCTTTGGGTTCAATCTTGCGGTGTCCTTTCCTGGTGACAACAGGTGCTGCAAGGCACGTATTGTATTGTTGCCATCGAGGATAAAAGTATGGGGTTTATATCATATTGCTTGAGTTTATCCCTCTAAACCATGTCATCTTGCTTAAGGTGTTACTCTGTTCTTATGAACTTAATACTCTAGATGCATGCTCGATAGTGGTCGGTGTGTGGAGTAATAGTAGTTGATGCAGAATCATTTTGGTCTACTTGTCACGGACGTGATACCTATATACAATGATCATGCCTAGATATTCTCATAACTATGCGTTCTTCTATCAATTGCTCGTCAGTAATTTGTTTACCCACCATAGAATTGTTCTATCATGAGAGAAGCCACTAATGAAACCTATGGCCCCCGGGTCTATTCTCATCATATTAATCTTCCTTCAACTATTTACTCTACTTTGCATTATTCACTCTCAATCTCTATATCCAAAAATACCAAAAGTATTATCTTATCATATGTATCAGATCTCACTTTTGTAAGTGACCGAGAAGGGATTGACAACCCCTTTTATCGCATCGGCTGCAAGGTTCTTATTTGTTTGTGCAGGTACGAGGGACTCGCGCGTGGTCTCCTATTGGATTGATACCTTGGTTGTCAAAAACTGAGGGAAATACTTACGCTACTGTGTTGCATGATCCTTTCCTCTTCGAGGGAATACAACGCAAGCTCGAGAAGTAGCATGGCCATAGACGAACCTTTGTGCACGTCCACCACCAAGTCTTTGCTTCCGGTCATACGATTTGTGGCTCCACTATCGAGCAACGATGATCCCCCACCGGAAGCAAACTCCTACAAGAGATCAATGCTTGGTTTTAGGTACCCATTTTGTAATGGGTCCTTTGAGGTATGTAACAAGGGTCTTAGGAACCCAAATAGACAATTCAATGTACTCATAATAAGAACCAATAAATTTAGCATAAACATGTCCATCACTAGCACGGCATAACACATAAGATGGGTTAAAGTCGATGGCTTTGTTGGAAGGAGTGGCAATGTCCTTCTTGACTCAACTACCCTTCACATTGTTCTTCTTCTTCTTAGGAGTACCCTCTCCCTCCTTCACAAAGGTTTGCTTGAGAAGAGGGGGTTGCTTGGTCTTGTGATCCTTCTTCTCCTTAGGATTGGGAGCAAACACAATCCCTTCCTTGGCCAAAACTTCCTTTTGATTTATCAAAAGGTCGTTGAGATTCTTCACACCTTGTATGCAAGACACAAGGCCTTTCTCAAGTTGCTTTTCAACTTGGCATTCTCCTCCATAGGATGCACATGCTCACAACAAGGGTTAGTAGCATTTGCATTATCAATTAAAACAATGTGAGGAAAAGTGGATTTCTCTTTGGTTAACGAAACTTGAAGTTGATCATGAGACTCTTTGAGACTAGCATCTACACTGTTCAAGACTTTGTGAGCCTTGTCAAGTGCAGCAAACTCCTCCTCGAGTCTAGCTGTAGCAACCAGACCTCAAACGGTCTGATCTCTGTGCATGAGTGTCATCCCTGGATCAGTAATGCTGACACGCACAGTACTTGAAGGATTTACAACAGAGTAGCAATCACACACTTATTACATCGACAGTTCCAAAGATGAACTTACTACAATAAAAATGGCTTAAGGCCATCTAATAACGATAACAGCGGAAGGCTTGGAAGATAAGTGAGTCCATCAACTCTAACGGCATCACTGAGTATAGAACCACGACCTAAAAGCACCTTACTCGTCGTCTGATAAGTCTGCAACATGAACGTTGCAGCCCGAAAACGGGTCAGCACATGGAATATGCTGGCAAGGTAACACATAGAGAGTAATGAAAGAATAAAGCTATACTACATGCATATATGGTTGGTGGAAAGCTCTATGGTTATAGTTTTGCGTAAAGCCAAATTTTCCCTACTGCAAAGGAATAGATTTTTATTTAACTATCATGGTAGTTGAAACATCATTGAGAAGGTACCTCAAACTCAATCCCAATTAAAGTAATCATTAACCCAAAAAATTAGTTTTTAGAGTGATGAGATACACATGATAATGCAAGTACTAGATACTCAAGACGTCCTTAATCGGGGACTCGGCTAATCATGATTAGTTTGTACACTCTGCAGAGGTTTGTGCACTTTTCCCCACAAGACTCGATCTCCTCCGTTGAGATTCTCGCACTACATGATGTTTGAGAAACGGATGACCGAAACATAGTCTTTCAGAAGCGCTAGCACCTTACGATCGGGTAGACAGTACCAACCTACATCCCCTACATCTGCTAGTCTACCACTGTAAGAGTTCGCACGACTTAGTCAACTATTCTAGAGCCCATAATAGCTTGTGGCTGCACACGGAAGTTTCTAGTATGAAGTACCTCATGATCCCTTTGAGCCTGGGTGGCGGTCCATAATGAAAGCAGGCAATCGCTGGAATACCCAGGTGCCTCAATACACCTAGATGTGTGTTCAAGTTGCCACCTTAAGTAAAACCATTAATTTAACAATCTCACATCTGTCATGGATACACTCACCCAATCCACGTCAACTAGCATGGCATAGCATAATAAGCAACGTAGAAGTAACTCCCAAGGGTTTGATTATAAAACAGGTAATAGGTACTACCTCATCTACTTCCCAGAACCCACATATTAAACAAGTCCTAGTCATGCAAGTGTTTGAGGATTGTTCTAATGCAATGAAAACTGGGTATTGGAAAGTATGATCAAAGTGTTACTTGCCTTGCTGATGATCCGCGAAACCTAGAGATTCAAAGTAGCAAGCGGCGCACTCCAGGTACTCTATCGCAAACAAACAAGCATACAATAAGTGCTCATCTAATGCACGGGTAAAACTCAAATAAGAGACCTAACCAGAAAGTTCAACTTAAGAACTCCGGTTGGCAAAAGAAACAAACCAAACGAAGCAACGAAAGTCAAGCGACGAAAGAACCAACTTCGTTTACTAATCTAGACCTAAGTAAAAAAATTACAGAAGCAAAAACTTGGTTGACTAGGTTAAACGGAAAGAGGGTTTTAAGACGAAACTCCAGGCGCTTGAATCGCCTGATTCCGATAAACGAGCGAAAACTTAAACTAGAACGATGATCAGATGAGAAATCGCGATCAGATAATAACCGCGAAAATCTGAGAAAAGAAAAACTGACGAACAGCTTAACGAACGAACGTTCATTAACTGAAATTAAATGACGAATTTGTTCGTTAAAACGAACGAACAGGCGAACGCTCGCTAAACAACTAAACCGAAAAAAACCGATCTAATAAAAAAACAAACTAGGGTTATTAAAAAAACGGATCGGTTTTCTTCAGAAAACCGGCGGGCGGCGTGGCTACCTCGTCGGACTCCGGCAATGGGTGGCGTCGGCGGCGGCGGCTGCAAGCGGCGGTAGCGGGCTGGTGCTGCGGCGGCGGGGCAGGGCGAGGCGAGGGGTGAGGAGGCGGCGGGGCGATGGTATTTATAAGAGGGGGGGCGTTGGTGACTTGGGGAAGGGGGCGCCGGCTCGGCCTTGGGAGGCGTGCCGTGGCCGGACACGGCGGCGGCGGCGGGTCGGACTCCCGCGGGGGAAGGCGGTGGGCGGCGCGGGCTTGGCCTGGCTCGGCTGGGCCTTTGGCCCAGTCGGGCACGGGATATTTTTTTAAACAAAAGCGCCGAATCTAAGAAAAATTCTATAAAATAAAATAAAATTCTAAAAATGCCGAAACTAATTTTCGCCGTCTAAATAAAATATTTAGAACAAGATGAACATTTTTCTTGGCTCTAAATGCATTTTTGAAAACGTGCAATTTTTCCTAAATTCAAATAAAATAGCAAAACTCCAAAATCAAACTCATTTGATTTTCTTATTAAATCCTTAGTATTTCTTTATTTTGGGAGAGTTATTTTACTCCCTCTCTCATATTTTCACTTTAGAAATACTTGAAGATAAATTAAATAAAATCAATGATCCTATTTTCAAAATTTGAGAAACCTCAAATATGAAAATAACGAAACCCCCAACTCTCTCCGAGGGTCCTTGAGTTGCGTAGAATTTCTAGGATCTACCAAAAGCAAGAAAATATGATATGCATTGATGATCTAGTGTATAACATTCCAAATTAAAAATTTGGGATGTTACAAACCTACCCCCCTTAAGATGAATATGGCCATCGAGATTCAGGTTGGCTAGAAAATAGGTGAGGGTGGTCCTTCTGCAGATCTTCCTCTATCTCCCAGGTGGCTTCATCCTCGGTGTGGTGGCTCCACTGAACTTTGCAAAACTTGATAACCTTGCTGCGGGTGACCCGGCTGGCATACTCAAGAATCTTGACTGGTTTTTCCTCATAGGTCAAATCCCTGTCCAACTGAATTGCTTCCAACGGCATTGTATCCCTCAGCGGTATCTCTACCATCTCAGCATGGCACTTCTTCAACTTGGAAACGTGGAATACATCGTGAACTCCTGACAATCCTTCGGGCAATTCCAACTTGTAGGCTAACTCTCCGATACGCTCCAAAACTTTGTATGGTCTTACAAAACGTGGCGCTAACTTTCCCTTAACTCCAAAACGCTTAACTCCTCGAAGTGGAGATACTCGAAGATAAAATCGGTCCCCGACTTCGTAAACTGTATCTTTGCATTTTGAATCTACGTAGCTCTTCTGCCTGGACTGGGCTACTTTGAGCCTATCACGAATCAATTTTACCTTCTGTTCAGACTCCTTAATCAAATCTGGTCCAAACAATTGGCGGTCTCCAACTTCATCCCAAGACAATGGGGTCCTACACCTACTTCCGTACAAGGCTTCGAAAGGGGCCATCTTCATACTGGAATGATAACTGTTGTTGTAAGAGAACTCTGCATAAGGCAAATTGTCGTCCCAACTAGATCCATAATCTAGCGCACAAGCTCTTAGCATATCCTCCAAAATCTGATTGACTCCCTCGGTCTGTCCATCTGTCTGCGGATGAAAAGCTGTACTGAACTCTAGCCTGGTACCCAAAGTTTCGTGTAACTGATTCCAGGACTTTGAGGTAAACTGGGGTCCTCTATCTGATACGATGCTCCTTGGAACTCCATGCAGGCATACAATCCTGGTCATGTATATCTTTGCCAACTTTGCACTGGTCTAAGTAGTCTTCACTTGGATGAAATGAGCTACCTTCGTCAATCGATTGACTACAACCCAAATCGAGTCATAACCTGAACGAGTTCTGGGTAATCCCGTAATAAAATCCATGCCTATCTTATCCCACTTCCATTCGGGTATTGGCAATGGTTGTAACAATCCTGTCGGCTTCTGATGTTCTGCCTTCACTCTCTGACATACGTCACAAACTGCTACATACTCCGCAATATCCTTCTTCATTCCAGTCCACCAGAAAGTATCCTTCAAGTCCAAGTACATGTTGGTATTTCCTGGGTGAATCAAATATGGTGAATCATGGGCCTTTTGCAGAATCAACTTCCTGATCTCCGGGTCGTTAGGCACATATACGCGGTCTTCAAACTATAAGGTGGCGTGCTCATCCTCACGAAATACTTTAACTTTTCCTTTGCTCATCTTCTCCCTTATAGAGGCAACCTCCTCGTCAGTCTTCTGAGCTTCTCTGATCTTATACATCAAAGTAGACCGAATCTCCAGTGTTGCTACGTAGCCTCTCGGAACTATCTCCAAACATAGCTCACGAAGGTCCTCGGCTAACTCTTTCGGTAAATCTTCCGTCATTAGTGTGTTGACATGGCTCTTACGGCTTAGTCCATCGGCTACCATGTTAGCCTTTCCGGGATGATAATGCAATATCATATCATAATCCTTGATGAGTTCCAACCATCTCCTTTGCCTGAGATTTAGCTCCTTCTGAGTGAATATATACTTCAAACTCTTGTGATCCGTGTATACTTCACAATGGTTTCCAATGAGAAAATGTCTCCAAGTCTTCAATGCATGCACTACGGCTGCTAACTCCAAATCATGCGTGGCATAATTCAACTGATGAGGTTTCAGTTGTCATGAAGCATACGAAACAACTCTTCCCTCCGGCATAAGCACTGCTCCAAGTCCTCGACGTGAAGCGTCGCAATACACCTCATAGTCCTTATGCTGATCTGACAGAATTAACACAGGTGAGGAGACCAAACGTTTCTTTAATTCCTGGAAACTGGCCTCACATTCCTCAGTCCATTTGAACTTGGTATCCTTCTTCAACAACTCCGTCATAGGCTTCGCAATTTTTGAGAAATTCTCGATGAATCTCTAGTAGTATCCTGCAAGTCCAAGAAAACTCCGGATCTCTCCAACTGTTGTTGGTGCTTCCCAATTTGTCATAGTGTCAACCTTGGTGGGATCTACTGCTATACCTTCTCCCGATATAACATGTCCGAGGAATCCAACTTCCTTCAACCAAAACTCACATTTTCTGAACTTGGCATATAGCTGATGTTCTCTGAGCTTCTCAACTACCAAACGCAAATGCTCCTTATGCTCCTCTTCATCCTTTGCGTAGATCAATATATCATCTATGAACACCACGACGAACTTATCCAAGAACTCCATAAACACCTTGTTCATCAAGTTCATGAAATATGCCGGTGCGTTAGTCAGACCAAATGACATAACGGTATACTCATACATCCCATACCTGGTGGTAAAAGCCGTCTTAGGTATATCCTGCTCTCGAATCTTCAACTGATGGTATCCTGATCGCAAGTTGATCTTGGAAAATACCTTAGCTCCTTGCAATCTATCGAATAGATCATTGATCAACGGCAGTGGGTACTTGTTCTTGATTGTTACTTCATTCAATCCTCGATAATCAACAACCATTCTTAATGATCCGTCCTTCTTCTCCACTAGAAGTACTGGTGATCCCCAAGGCGAAGAACTTGGGCGAATATAACCTTTATCCAGTAACTCTTTAATTTGCTTCTTAATCTCCTCCAAATCTTTTGCGGGCATCCTGTATGGTCTCTTAGATATTGGTCCTATGCCTGGCAAAAGCTCGATCAAAAACTCAATATCTCTATCTGGTGGCATGCCCGGCAACTCCTATGAAAATACATCAGGGAAATCTTTCACCACTGGTACTTCCTCCTGCACAACTCCTGATAAGGAATTTACTCAGTACTTCTTCGGCACATGCCGGGATACATACTTGATCCTTCTTCCTTCTGGCGTGGTAAGCAAAATGGACTTACTAGCGCATTCAATGTTCCCTCCATACTTAGATAACCAATCCATGCCTAATATCACATCCAGTCCTTGAGATTCCAATACTATTAGGTCCGAAGGGAATGTATAGTTACCAATCCTTAATGGTAACTGATCACACCATAGTCTGGCCATATACTCTGCTCCATACGAGGTTACTAACATGGGTGACCTAAGGGCTTGGGGTGGCAGTTTATACTTATCCACAAATCCCCTTGAGATGTATGAGTGCGACGCACCAGTATCAAAAAGAACGAGTGCAGTAAATGACTTAACTAAAAACTTACCAATTATTGCATCTGGCTGAGCTTCAACCTCCTCCACACTAATGTGGTTCACCTGTACCCTATTGAAAGGGTTCGGCTTCTTCCCAGAGCTTACATTGCCATTTCCATTCTGGGCTTCAGGACATTCATTGGCGTAATGTCCCGTCTTCTGGCACTTATAGCAAGTGACTTGGCTCAGGTCTCTCTTGGCTGGTGTTAATGGGTTGGTACGGTTCTGGCCGTTGCTTCCTCCATTCCCATTACCATTCTTGGGGCCACTATGATTGTGCGAGCTACTACCTCCATGGGTATATTGAAAATGTCCTCCCGGTTTAGGGGTAAAACATGGCTTCTGCTGAGCTCCAGAAATGTACTTTTCTTGTCCGTACTTCCTCTTGCGGTTTTCAATCTGCTGCTGCTTCCCTTCAATCATTAGAGCTCGATCTACCAATTCCTGGTAGATGTTGAAGCTTGCTACCATCAACTGTACGCTCATCTCATCATTTAGCCCTTCCATAAATCTCTCCTGCCTAGCGGCATCTGTGGCCACATCATCTGGAGCATAATGAGATAGAGTACTAAACTCATCTACGTACTGAGCCACAGTACGATTTCCTTGGCGCAAGTTGCGAAACTCCCGCTTCTTCATGCTCATAGCTCCAGTTGAGACATGGGCAGTACAGAAAGCTTGCTGAAACTGATCCCAAGTGACATTGGCTATGGGGAAAGTAGCTGTGTAATTTTCCCACCATGCTGCGGCTGGTCCAGACAACTGATGTGCGGCAAATCACACCTTCTCAACATCCGAGGAATTAGTGGTGGTCAAATCCCTTCCAATCTTGTGCACCCAGTCATTAGAGACTATTGGTTCAATGCTGCTAGCAAACACCAGTGGTTGCAACCTTAAGAAACGTGTCAGGTTGTCCATGGGTGGTGGTGGTGGAGGTTTGTTGTTGTTCTGGTTGTTCTGAGTGTTCTGGACAAGAAGTTGCATCAAAGTGTTCTGCTGCTGGATCAACTGAGTGAGTTCAGGGGGAAACTGGAATTCTGGCTCACATCTTGGAGGCATCGGATGGGTGTAGAGGGAAGAGATTAGAATAGAAATGAGGTCTAAGGGAAAATCACTACCCAAATGCACATGAGACGACCACAATCATATCACACCAAAATCAAATTCAAACAAGGGCTTACACAGATCTAACGTTACAAAAGTGCTCTAATTCCTACTATATGGAGAAAACTACTAGTCATAGGGTGGTCATCTAGAAATTTTGATCGGCAGAAGATTCCATGATGTCTGCTCCAGCTTCATCTTCATAGTCATCGTCATCACTATCATTGGGGTCTGAATCCGTGTCGTTGATGATGATGTAGTCTTCAGGACAAATCTCCTTGGGTTCCTCTTCCTCTTCTTCCCCTCCTGGTGCTGGATCTCCCATGAATACTCCTAGCTTCCGTGTCAAATCATTATTCTTCTCCACAAGTATCAACATCTCCTCCTCGTATCCGTCACGTGTAGACTTGAGTTCCTCTTCTAACTCCAGGTTTCGGGTTAGTGCTTTCTTCAAGTCTATCATCCCTACACACATCTGGTGCTCATGTTGACGAATGTGCTGGTTTAACTCTTAAATGAACGCTGCAATGGACCTGTCTTTCCGGGTGCTGCTCATGTCCCACCGCTCATCTCGGCGTCCACAAATCTGGTAGATAGTGTCCTTCAGCTCCTGCTTGTAGACTTCTCCAATCCTTCCCATAGTGATCTGGGCTGCCATACTCCTGCCTAGGCTCCAGGTGGGCGCATCAAAGGAAAACGCTATGGGTGCAGTGACGGGCATGAATGTCCTTCCTGGAACTTGAACTTGAATCATCCAGCGCTCCTCTTCCGGTAAAGTGGCATTGTAGGTTCCGGTGAAGCTTGGTACTCCGATGTTTAGGTATCTAGTGACTTCCTTCAGGTGACGTCCGAACGGTGTATCTTCATCCGGTTGCGTGAACTTGTTCCTTGCATCCGCCATCCTAAAAGAGAGTAGAAAAGATGAGGAGTCATAAATGAAAAGAGTGAGTAGTGGTCTAGGGCTTTAGCTTAGTGGTCGTGTCCTACAGTCAGTGTGTGCTCTGATACCATCTTGTAGCGACCAGACCTCAAATGGTCTGATCTATGTGCACCAGTGTCATCCCTGGATTAGTAATGCTGACATGCATAGTACTTGAAGAATTTATAACAGAGCAGCAATCATACACTTATTACATCGAAAGTTCCAAAAATGAACTTATGACAATAAAAAAAGGCTTAAGTCCATCTAAAAACGATAATAACGGAAGGCTTGGAAGTAAAGTGAGTCCATCAACTCCACCGGCATCACTGAGTATAGAACCACGACCTAAAATCACCTTACTCGTCGTCTGAAAAGTCTGCAACATGAACGTTGCAGCCCGAAAACGGGTCAGCACATGGAATATGCTGGCAAGGTAACACATAGAGAGTAATGAAAGAATAAATCTATACTACATGCATATATGGTTGGTGGAAAGCTCTATGGTTACAGTTTTGAGTAAAGCCATTTTTTCCCTACTGCAAAGGAATAAATTTTTATTTAACTATCATGGTAGTTAAAACATCATTGAGAAGGTACCTCCAACTCAATCCCAATTAAAGTAATCATTAACCCAACAAATTAGTTTTTACAGTGATGACATACACATGATAATCCAAGTACTAGATACTCAAGACGTCCTTAACCGGGGACACGGCTAATCATGATTAGTTTGTACACTCTGCAGAGGTTTGTGCACTTTTCCCCATAAGACCCGATCTCCTCCGTTGAGATTCTCGCACTACATGATGTTTGAGAAACGGATGACCGGGACATAGTACTTCAGAAGCGCTAGCACCTTACGATCGGGTAGACAGTACCAACCTACATCCCCTACATCTGCTAGTCTACCACTGTAAGAGTTCGCACGACTTAGTCAAGTATGCTAGAGCCCATAATAGCTTGTGGCTGCACACGAAAGTTTCTAGTATGAAGTACCTCATGATCCCTATGAGCCTGGGTGGCGGTCCATAATGAAAGCAGGCAATCGCTGGAATACCAAGGTGCCTCAGTCCACCCAAATGTGTGTTCAAGTTGCCACCTTAAGTAAAACCATTAATTTAACAATCTCACATCTGTCATGGATACACTCACCCAATCCACGTCAACTAGCATAGAATAGCATAATAAGCAACGTAGAAGTAACTCCCAAGGGTTTGATTATAAAACAGGTAATAGGTACTACCTCATCTACTTCCCAGAACCCACATATTAAACAAGTCCTAGTCATGCAAGTGTTTGAGGATTGTTCTAATGCAATGAAAACTGGGTATTGGAAAGTATGATCAAAGTGTTACTTGCCTTGCTGATGATCTGCGAAACCTAAAGATTCAAAGTAGCAAGCGGCGCACTCCGGGTACTCTATCGCAAACAAACAAGCATACAATAAGTGCTCATCTAATGCACGGGTAAAACTCAAATAAGAGACCTAACCAGAAAGTTCAACTTAAGAACTCTGGTTGGCAAAAGAAACAAATCAAACGAAGCAACGAAAGTCAAGCGACGAAAGAACCAACTTCGTTTACTAATCTAGACCTAAGTCCAAATTTTACAGAAGCAAAAACTTGGTTGACTAGGTTAAACGGAAAGAGGGTTTCAAGACGAAACTCCAGGCGCTTGAATCGCCTGATTCCGATAAACGAGCGAGAAGTTAAACTAGAACGAAGATCGGATGAGAAATCACGATCAGATAATAACCGCGAAAATCCGAGAAAAGAAAAACTGACAAACAACTTAATGAACGAATGTTCGTTAACTGAAATTAAACGACGAATTTGTTCATTAAAACGAACGAACGGGCGAACGCTCGCTAAACAGCTAAACCGGAAAAACCGATCTAATAAAAAATGAACTAGGGTTATTAAAAAAACGGATCAGTTTTCTTCAGAAAACCGGTGGGCGGCGCGGCTACCTCGTCGGACTCCGGCGATGGGTGGCATCAGAGGCGGCGGCTGCTGCAAGCGGCGGCGGCGGGCTGGTGCTGCGGCGGCGGGGCGGGGCGAGGTGAGGGGTGAGGAGGCGGCGGGGCGGCGGTATTTATAAGAGGGGGGGCGGTGGTGACTTGGGGATGGGGGCGCCGGCTCGGCCTTGGGAGGCATGCCCCGGCCGGACTCGGCGGTGGCGGCGGGTCGGACTACCGCGGGGGAAGGCGGTGGGCGGCGCGGGCTTGGCCTGGCTCGGCTAGGCCTTT
Organism: Secale cereale; assembly: GCA_902687465.1. Classification (NCBI taxonomy): domain Eukaryota; kingdom Viridiplantae; phylum Streptophyta; class Magnoliopsida; order Poales; family Poaceae; genus Secale; species Secale cereale. The sequence continues at coordinate 418,776,041 of LR738714.1, forward strand.
GGCCCAGTCGGGCACGGGATATTTTTTTTAAACAAAAGCGCCGAATCTAAGAAAAATTCTAGAAAATAAAATAAAATTCTAAAAATGCCCTAAATGCACATTTTTCTTGGCCCTAAATGCATTTTTGAAAACGTGTAATTTTTCATAAATTCAAATAAAATAGCAAAACTCCAAAATAAAACTCATTTGATTTTCTTATTAAATCCTCAGTATTTCTTTATTTTGGGAGAGTCATTTTACTCCCTCTCTCATATTTTCATTTTAGAAATACTTGAAGATAAATTAAATAAAATCAATGATCCTATTTTTAAACTTTGAGAAACCTCGAATATGAAAATAACGAAATCCCCAACTCTCTCCGAGGGTCCTTGAGTTGCGTAGAATTTCTAGGATCTACCAAAAGCAAGAAAATATGATATGCATTGATGATCTAGTGTATAACATTCCAAATTGAAAATTTGGGTTGTTACACTAGCATGGTCAACCACAAGTTTTGCCTTTTCGGAATTGAGCACAGGAGAGACAACTAAATCATGATCAAGATCTTTCTTTAATTTAGCATGATCATCGTTGTGTGACTCCTCAAGATCCAAACGAAGACCACGCTCTTCCTCAAGAGCATTAGGGAGATCCAATATCTTATTGGCATAGTCTCGACTATGACCCTCCATCTTGGAGATGGTCTCTTCGTGAGTGTCGATCATGTCATTGGCTTCACCAAGTTGTTCCAAGAGAGCAATGAAGTGCTTCTTGGGTTTACCTTTGAGCTTACTCATAAACGACTCAAATTCGTTTTCCTCCTCCTCCGCCCTCTCCCTCTCACCAATTCAATCCATCATTGAAAAATTAGAAGTGATGGTAGAATTGATGTTGGGGGTTACCTTATTGGTGGCTTTAGCCATGAGGCACTTGGCGGTGATGTTCTCATTTGGTGAGTCAAAGAGGGATGACCGTGGAGTTGTTGCAATAGCAACGATGGCCATGGTAATCATCTCGTCATCTTCTTCATCATCGTCATCCTCATGATACTCTTCTTAGACCACCAATCCTTTGGGAGGAGTCTTCTTAGTGAAGTTGTTCTTGTTGGGATAAGACTTGGCCTTGTCCTTTCGGATAAGCTTGCATCCATTGTCTTCTCTTTTGTCATATGGGCAATCTACAACAAAATGACTCACATTGCCACAATTGTAGCATGTCCTCACTCGTTGCTTGCCCTTGAAGCCACTTGAATTTTTCTTGTTGAAGTTGGGCCTTGAATTCTTCTTGTTGCCCTAAAATTGCCGCATGTCCTGACTCTTGGAGTTAAGTTGTATGGATCATGCGGGTAGAACCTTGCTCAATGAAGATTAGTAGAACAATGAATTAAATGACGTTTAAAACGAAACGTCCGAGTAGAAAAATCAAAAAAATTCACATACTTAGGGGGAGGACGAACTGAATTTAGATGCGGGGACGGAACGGGTCCTCCATAATTGATGGGAGGTGCGGAATGACGAAAGATGCCAGTCCAATCCTAAGTCACCGGGACTTGCTCACTATTAGCTTCTCCCTTATCAGGAATAGCATCCGACACGTTGTTAGTGGGGCGAACCACTTCCAACGGTGCGGTGGGTAATTTAAGACCCTTAAGAAATTCTTTTAACATGCCTTTAACCTCGGTCGTCAATGAGTCTTCCAATGTTTCCAAAGCCGCATTGAACTCCTCACGAAAGACCAAGGGTCCCCCATCAGACGTAGACAAGGACGGAGTTCCACCGGAGTGTTCCTTCGTCTCGACTACATTGTCATTCATACTCTTTGGACGGTAAAGTCCTTAATAAAGAGAAGAGGCTCTGATACCAATTGAAAGAATCAGTATGGTTGACTAGAGGGGGGGGGTGAATAGGCAGCTAACAATTTTTAGCTTTTCTTGACCAAATTAAACTTAGCAACAAAATCGGTTGTCTACATGTGAAACTACGTTGGCAACCTATATGATGCAACAATAACTAGCATACAAGCAAGCAAGGAATAAAGCACAATAAACCTTGTACAAGCAAAGGTAAGAGATAACCAAGAGTGGAACCAGTGGAGACGAGGATGTGTTACCGAAGTTCCTTCCCTTTGAGGGGAAGTACGTCTCCGTTGGAGTGGTGTGGAGGCACAATGCTCCCCAAGAAGCCACTAGGGCCACCGTATTCTCCTCACGCCCTCCCACAATGCGAGATGCCGTGATTCCACTATTGGTGCCCTTGAAGGTGGCGACCGAACCTTTACAAACAAGTTTGGGGCTATCTCCACAACTTAATTGGAGGCTCCCAACGAACACGAAGCTTCACCATAATGGAATATGGCTTCAAACTGACCTCAACCGTCTAGGGTGCTCAAACACCAATGAGTAACAAGATCCACAAGGGATTAGTGGGGGGAATAAAATTTCTCTGGGTGGAAGTGTAGATCTGGGCCTTCTCAACCAATCCCTAGAAAATCAACAAGTTTGATGGGCTGGGGAGAGAGATCGGATGAAAATAAGGTTTTGGAGCAACAATGGAGTTTGGGGGAGAAGAGGTGAGTCTTCTTGAGGAATAAGACCCCTATATATAGTGGAGGGATATGTGAACCGTTACCCCCTTTTTTGCCGCATAGAGCGGTACTAACGCTGGGTGGAGCGGTACTACTGCAGGTGGCAGCGGTACTACCGCCCAATGTAAAAGACGAGGCACCGAAGAGGAGAGCGGTAGTGGCCGCGGTGGTGGCAGCGGTACTACTACTCATAAGCGGTACTACCGCTGCTACTGCCGTTGCTACTACTGTAGAACCCGACATGAGAAAAGAGCTCCTCGAATCAACACGGAAGTGGAGCCTTACTGGTACGGTACTGCCGCATATTCCCCAAGCGGTACGACTGCGCTGCATAGCGGTACTACCGCTTGGTAGGCATAGGCCGTACTACCGCCCCAGCGATGGAACTACCACACCCAACAACAAAAGCCTCCATATGAAAGATGTGGAGAGCTCCAAGACAAGAAAGGAGTTGAGGGTGCTGAAAATAAGTGTACGTGATGATTCCTCCCTGGCCTTTCCAATGCGGACCCCCTCTTGATAGTACAGTGTGTCCTACGAGTCAAGTCCACCAAAATGAAAACCAAGGAAGACGACACGTCTTGTGCCTAAAGCTTTGAGGGAAGATAATCGTCTCGTGCAAATGAATTAATATCTAAAATTCTTAGCACACGCGAATAGTCCGCAAACGCATTGTCATCAATCACCAAAACCACATAGGAAGGGACATGGCCTTTCAAGAGTATTTTATTTTTATTTTGCCACAATCATCCTTGCTATACACACCTTTTGAGGGGGACACACATTAATCGTGAATTTATTGGAATACTCTATGTGCTTCACTTATATCTTTTGAGCTAGGAAGTTGCCCTAGTGCTTCACTTATATCTTTTTGAGCACGACGGTGATGTTATTTTGTAGAAATTGATGAACTTAGGTTATGAAATTTCTTAGGTTACTAATTTAGTCCTAATATGATAGATATTCAAGGGGGGTTGCTCTAGTGCTTCACTTATATTATTCTGAGAGTCTTATAAACAACGTGGTAATTTGCTTAGGTCATGAATTTAGTCCTAATATGATAGATATTCAAGGGGGTATAATAAAAACTTTCATAAAGAGCATTGAATATATGAGAAGTTTGATTCCTTGCAATTGTTCTGGGATATGAAGATGGTAATATTGGAGTCATGCTAGTAGTAAATTGTGGGTTAGTAAGAATGCTTGTGTTAAGGTTTGTGATTCCCGTAGCATACACGTATGGTCTCCTAACTATATTATTCTTGATTGTTTTCCTTTGTGTGAAAGTCGGGAGTGTGCGATGGTTTACTCCTACCAACCTCTCCTCTAGGAGCATTCATAGTAGTACTTTGCTTTGAGGGCTAATAAACTTTTTGCAATAAGTATGTGAGTTCTTTCTGACTAATGATGAGTCCATGGATTATACACACTCTCACCCTTCCACCTTTGCTAGACACTCTAGTACCACGCAACTTTCGCCGGTGCATTAAACCCACCTTGTACCTTTCCTCAAAACAGCCACTATACCTACCTACTATGGCATTTTCATAGCCATTCCGAGATATATTGCCATGTACCTCTACCGTTCCGTCGTTATGAGTTTTCACCTTGAGTTGTAATTTTTGAGTTGTAAGTAAATAAAAGTATGATGATCATCATTATTAGGGCATTGTCCCATGTGAGGTTAAAAGAGGCCAAGGAGCCCAAATAAAAAAAGAGGCCAAATTTCCCAAAAAATATGAAAACAGAAAAGAAAATAAATGAGAGAAAAAGAGAGAACGAACAATGTTACTACCCGTTTCCACACTTGTGCTTCAAAGTAGCACCATGTTCTCCATGATAGAGAGTCTCCTATTTGACATTTTCATATATTACTAGTGGAGATTTTTCATTATAGAACTTGCCTTGTATATTGCAATAATGGGCTCCCTCAAATTGCCCTAGGTCTTCATGAGCAAGGAAGTTGGATGCACACCCACTTAGTTTTCTTTTGAGATTTCATACACTTATAGCTCTAGTCCATCTGTTACATGGCAATCCCTACTAACTCACATTGATATCAATTGATGGACATCTCCATAGTCCATTAATTTGCCTAGTGATGTGAGACTTTCTCCCTTCCTTTTTCTACTACCACCTTCTATTCCACTTATAGTGCTATGTCCATGGCTCATGCTCATGTATTACGTGAAGAGTAGAAAAAACTGAAGACATTAATAAGTATGAACCAATTTCTTGGCTGACATTGGGGTAGTACATGATTTATACTTTGTGCTGAGAAGAGGGAGCAACACAAGACTATATGATTTGGTAGGGATAACTTTCTTTAGCCATGTTATTTTGAATTTTCATGATTTTAGTTTTTAGTATGCTTGAAGTATTATTGTTTTCATTTCAATATTAAACTTCTGTTTTGAATCTTATGGATCTAAACATTCATGCCAAAATAAGAAAAATTACATTGATACATATGTTAGGTAGCATTCCACATAAAAAATTCTGTTTTTATCATTTACCTAGTCGAGGACGAGGAGGAATTAAGCTTGGGGATGCTTGATACGTCTCCAACGTATCTATAATTTTATTTTGTTCCATGCTATTATTTTATCTACTTCGGGTGTTTTATATGCACTAATATGCTATTTTATATCATTCTTCTGACTAACCTATTAACCTAGTTTCGAGTGCCAATTTCAGGAGGAATATCAAACGGAGTGCAAACGGAATAAAACTTTACGATGATTTTTCTAGACCAAAAGAAACCTAGGAAGCTTCGGGAGGAGGCCAAAAGACCCACGAGGAGGCCACAAGCCCTAGGATCGCGCTCCTAGGCTTGTGGTCCCCTCGGAGGTCTCCTAATCCTAATTCCAACTCTACAAATACCCAAATATCCCCCCTACATCAGGGGGACGCCAAAAATACTTTTCCACCACCTCAAGCTTCTGTTCTCGTGAGATCCCGTCTTGGGGCCTTTTTCAGTACTCCCCTAGAGGGGGGTTTGATCACGGATGGCATCTACATCAAACTTTCTGCCCTACCGATGATGTGTGAGTAGTTTACCACAGACCTATGGGTCCATAGCTAGTAGCTAGATGGCTTCTTCTCTCCCTTTGATCTTCAATACATTGTTCTCCTCGATGTTCTTGGAGATCTATTTGATGTAATCTTCTTTTGCGATGTGTTTGTTGAGATCCGATGAATTGTGCGTTTATGTTTAGATTATCTATGGATATTATTTGAGTCTTCTCTGAACTATTTTATGCATGATTAAGATAGCTTTGTATTTCTCTCCAATTTATCGACTTGGTTTGGCCAACTAGATTGGTTTTTCTTGTAATGGGAGAGGTGCTTTGTGATGGGTTCAATCTTGCGGTGTCCTCACCCAATGACAGTGGGGTAGTGAGGCACATATTGTATTGTTGCCATTAAGGATAACAAGATGGTGTTTATGTCATATTGGTTGAGTGTATCCCTCTACATCATGTCATCTTGCTTAAAGTGTTGCTCTACTCTTATGAACTTAATACACTAGATGTAGATAGGAGTCGGTCGATGTGTGGAGTAATAGTAGTAGATGCAGAATCATTTTGCTCTACTTGTCAAGGACGTGATGCCTATATTCATGATCATTGCCTTAGATGTCATCATAACTTTGCGCTTTTCTATCAATTGCTCAATAGTAATTTGTTGACTCACCGTATGCTTTCTTTGAGAGAGAAGCCTCTAGTGAAACCTTTGGCCCTCGGTGTTGTGGGGTTAACACGGCAGATGCCCTCGTGAAAGGACTTAGGTGTGAGTCCACGGCTACGGTGATTAGCTTAAAGGGGTTGAGCGGGACGAGAGAAAATAGTTTACCGAGGTTCAACCCGTCACGGTGGAGGTAAAAGTCTACTCCTACCTTTCTTGCTATTGCTTGAATATCGATTACAAGGGAGCATATTTGCTTGACCTAGATATCGATACCTTGTTACATGTGTTTAACCCGCCATACGCCTTTATATACGCAGGTCGACGCCCTGGGCTTACAAGAGTCCAGGTCGGGTCATACTTTATGAACGATCGTGGTTCTCCATCGCCTTGCCTTGCTAGGCAAGTCACCGTCGGGTGGATTACGCCTCTGACTTACACGCCACTTCCGGGTCTTGGGCCTTCAAATGGCCTGCATCATAAATCGCCTCCAGGATTTCATCTTTTGGCTCATTGGGCTCCTTGGGCTTGCATATGCTTCATTATTAAGTTGCCAACAGTGTAACCCGGCCTCTCCTGGGCGGGTCACATCGTGGGGTTATATCCCCAACATTAGGCTCCAGATTGATTCGAACCCGTTCATGTCAATCTTCACTCTCTGGCTGGCGAATCTTCTTTGGTCCTTCTTGAAATTTTAACCTTAAATAAACCCTTATGATCTGCCATGTAAAAGGATGATGTCAGCTGCATAAATTCAAAAAATACTTCATGACATCACAACGGATGTTTGCATTAACCAATCATTCCAAAAATCGAGGCGCCCCCTTTGTTGTGATAATTAAGACGCCTCCTCGTTCTTCGGGCATGCCGTTTCACTATTCCACTTCCCCTTATAAATAGGCATGGGGGGCATATCTTCTCTCTTTTTACCACGTAGCCCTATTATTATTATTCTTCCTCGCGATGACCACCACATCCAGAGCTCCGCTGTCCTGACCAAACTACACCAACTGCTCCATCGAAGGCCTCAGCATCACCCTATTGCGACTAGAGCTTCCGTGGCACGCGTCCTCTCTTCTCCAACATCATTAGGTTCCATTCTTCTCTTATCAGATCTACATTGATTCACCTTGGCTCATAGATTTCATCATTGTTCTTCAAAATTCATCTTGCCTTCTGAGTAGAACTTGTATTTGAATCCAAAAACAAGGTAGGAGTAGTGCGCTAGCAGTTTGTCCACCATCTTGTATCTTGGGTAGATCGATCCTCCCTTAGAATCCATATATATATATATATATATATATATATATATATATATAT
>LR738714.1:418785190-418920109 GCA_902687465.1 Secale cereale
CATCATTGTTCTTCAAAATTCATCTTGCCTTCTGAGTAGAACTTGTATTTGAATCCAAAAACAAGGTAGGAGTAGTGCGCTAGCAGTTTGTCCACCATCTTGTATCTTGGGTAGATCGATCCTCCCTTAGAATCCATATATATATATATATATATATATATATATATATATATATATATATATATATATATATATATATATATATATATATATATATATATATATATTTGTGTGTGTGTGTGTGTGTGTGTGTGTGTGTGTGTGTTTTCAACCTTTCCGCTTCCACCTCTTTTAGGTCTAGCAATTATTTCCTTTTTGTGTTGCTCATAGATCCATAGATATAATGATGAACTGTGAAACATGTATGTTCCATACTTAGTGAAACTTCAGCGATATTGGATCTATGGACACTTGACCCGCCTTTCACCTTTGGGGCGGCTTAATCAATGAACTTGTAACTCGCCCACGATCTCGAACACTGCTTCTTCTTGTTAATCCGTCAACATATGGCTGACTTATACTTTTATAGCTTACCCATCACTGTTGTGGTGTCATATAATCACATTAGGCGGCTTAACACTTGTAGTTTTAACCCGCCATACCAACGCAGATGAGGTAATTACTATCTCCTCTGACTCAGGACCTTTGCCAAGAAAGAAAACATGGTGGGTTATCTGAAAAGTGAGATTTTCTCATCCCCTTGCTTATCTGGATCTCAACTTTCTTTTGAGGAAACAACAGCATGAGTCTAGGCATCTGACCCGGAGCAAAGGCAACGAAGAACGTATAACCGGCTTATCCAACACACTAGCTCCTCGGAAGCGCCGCAATGAGGTGCCTCACGGCCCAGCTCTATCTTTTCCATGAGCCGGCTTAATACGGCACCCCCTTAACCCTTCTGACTCTGACTATCAGGAAACACCTGCATCATCTGGCGACTCCACTAGAACACAGCTTCCTGCCTTTGTGATTAACCCAGGGTAAGTGCTTATTATTGTTGATAAAAACATGTTGTCACATACTCATAAACTATTATACTCTTGTTATAGAGCCAAGGCCAAAACTGGCAAGAAAGAAAAGGTCCCTGGCTCTTCCAAGGCCCCCGAGGCTGCTGAGCCGGAGAAGCAGGTGCCGGAGACCACTGAGGCCCCAATCCAGAACCCCAAAGATCTTATTTTCCAGCAAGATGACCCGCCTCCCCAGGCTAACCCTGCAGCTCTTGAGTCCCCGGTTACTGATGTTAACCCATGGCAAGCCATGACCCACCAAGTCCTAAACCTTCCTCTCCTGCCAAACCAGCTGACAACAGTCCTGTCACTGATAGTGTTGATGACATAACTTTTACCGGGTCAGCTTTTCACACGCCCGAAGCTTCTAGAGTGTTAACCAAACACTCCACAAAAGAAGAGGCGCCCTTATTGGAGAAGGGCAAGACTAAACTGGAACTTGAAAGTTATTCCACATTAAATGCCAGCGAATTGCATGCCGGCTATCTCAGTCGCCTTCACACAAGCCGTGACATGGAGGTCGGCTTAGTCGATATGATGAGACAGAAGTATGAGGTATGAATCCCTTTAAATCCATTTACCCTTGCATATATATGTATTCCTCTAGCCCCCAAGTCTTAAGAATATGAAATACATTGAGTATGCTTGAGACTTCGTGAAAAATTCCAAAGTGTAGCCCCCAAGGGTCGGCTTATCTTGTAAGGATGAGTCGGGCCTTCTATACTTTAGAGGTTATAAAACTTCCAAAATGTAGCCCCCAAGGGCCGGCTTATCCTATAAGGATGAGCCGGGTCTTCCATACATTAGAATTTAGAAAACTTTGTCATACATTAGCCCCCAAGTGCCACATATATTGCTCGCCATGTGCATCCGTCTTGAATATCATTGCTAAACATGAATTCCATCACCTCAAACCTTACTGCAATATGTCTTATTGCTTATAATCGTTGACATGAAGCTTTGAGCGTTGGCGAGTCAAACATCATCGACTTAAAGAAAAGCCTAGCAACCCAACAGAGTGAACATGCCAAGGCTGAACTCAGCCTGAAATCATCACCGAAGGATATCGAGAAGACCAAGGCCAAGTTTTAAGAAGAAAGAGCTGCTTGGGAGACCAAGAAGGCCACCCTTCTGAAGAGAGCAGAAGATGTTGAGACCAAACTTAAAACTAAAACTGAAGAGCTGACCAACTTAAAACGACATATTTCTCGGATGACAGCTGTCGTCTTTGGTAAGTAGAACTTATACTTGACTAGAATAATTTGATTATGTTAATACAATATTGAACCCACCTAGCGAATCACAATTGTTGACTTCTAACCCGCCTGGCGATTCTTGTGTCTAATATTGAACAGTTCCCAGAAGCTCTAATCTTGGCCAAGACATGCTTTTGAAGCTGAAAGCAGTTTATGCGTTAGTTGCGAAGCTATACACTGGACCTCGGCGAGCACTTGTCTCCATATCAAATGGAAAGAAGCCTCCAACACTCATCAAGACTTTAGTGGAGCATCTATCAACAGTGCTAGGGAAGATTGAAGAGCTAAAGCTATCAGCCGCCCTCTTAGGGGCCATTACGGCACTTAGCCGGGCCAAAGCGTGGCAATCATAGCAAGACCCAACTAACATGGCTGGCGGGTGTCCGGAGCTAAAGGATGACGGGTCCATTTTTGAAGAGGCTGATTTTACCAAATGTGTTAGAGAGATACGGCCTTTGGCATGTCAACTTGCATGGGAATTGGACTTGTGTAAGTATCAGGTGGCTTATGACATCAACAACACTCGCATCAAGGCATCGTCTCATGATATTATAGACTTGACTCCGCCAAGGCATAAGCATACTTTTGCTCCTGATATTGACCCCACTATTATTATGAATGATGAAGTCATCTTCGAAGGCTTAACTGATACCGATTGGACATTGGGCGATCTTCAGATTTCTAGCAAAGACCTAGCACTAGATAACCCGGAGACCTCTAACACCCGGCACCAAGATGACGTTAACCCGGCGGGGTTTAACCCGGACGGCGTAGAGGCCGGCTTACATGAGTGATTTAGACTCCGCGAAAACTTGAGCTGAAAAACCTTTAGGCCCAACTGCGGCCTTGTAATAGCTAGTGCAGAATAAGTATTTATTCTGTCATGCCTTCGAGCATGTTATGCCAACTTTGGTTTGGGCGAATCAATCGTTAGCAATCTTGCCATATATATGCACATCTCATCTTTCAACTTTGTTTGTACTTTCTTGAGGCTTGATACATAATCTAAAAAAATCCATCAGTGTCTTTGCACTAGCGACTTATAGTCACAATCTAGGGCGAGTTAAATAACTCATCAATCTATGGTGACTTATAATGATATCTAACCTTTGAAAAGATCACTTTGGCGACTTATAGCCTGATAAAACTCAACATAGAGCAATATAACCCGGACCCATATGACCTGGAACTTCTTATAAAAAATTCAGCAAAACCAAAATAAAGAGTATGCATAACTCAAATATGTATTAAGCCGGCTTGTAAGGCATGACCAAATAAGATTGGTTTTCGAAAGCATAATTTCTTGCTTCAAAGAAGCGTGGCATAAAATCTTTTCATCCCGCAGGCTAGCTCTCACATGACATAAATCCGTCATTTAAACCTTAAGTAGTTCAGGGTCTTATCAAAAAGATTGATTGTTAAGAGTATGAACGGGCCACATGGCGCAGAGACTACAACAGACATGTGAGTTTATCCTAGCTCACTGTAAGCCGGCTCTCACGTGAAATAAACCGTAGTTTTAACCTTGATGAGTTCAGGGTCTTATTTAAAAGATTGACTGTCAAGAGTATGGCAGGTCACCTAGTGGAGTAGCAAGTTGCAAACAGGCATGTTTAACCAAGTTATGGTATGAAAGCTAGTTAAATGGGCCATAAAAGCTATACTCATTGAGTAGGAAGCCCTCAAGCAACCTATGTCATGAAAGCTGATCAAGACGGTTATCGAAGCTATGCCCATTGAGCAGGAAGCCCCCTAATGACCTAGAACATGGCATAAAAGCCGATCAAGAGGGTTATAAAGCTATGCTCATTGAGCAAGAAGCCCCCAAGTGACCTCGAATATGGCATAAAAGCCAATCAAGAGGGTTATAAAGCTATGCTCATTGATCAGGAAGCTCCCAAGTGACCTAGAATATGGCATAAAAGCCAATCAAGAGGGTTATAAAACTATGCTCATTGAGCAGGAAGCCCCCAAGTGACCTTATGATTAATCAATAATGATTCTTGCTCAGAAAATTTGAGATAAAATGACAGATACCCCGAAATTTGGGGGTGCCAGCTTTATTATGTTTGATCATAAACAATATGTACAGTAATGACGATAAATACAATGATGTGAACCCATGACTCAAGTGTTGTAAGGTCAAAGATGAACAATGTTCCAAGGCATGTGGGTCTCCTCTTCAGATTTGCAGGAATCCTTGTGTTATCGTATGTCAATGAGGTAGTAAGACCCGTTGTTGAGATTTTTGCTAACAACAAAAGGTCCTTCCCAAGGGGGTGAAAGCTTATGCATCCCTGTCTGGTCTTGAATTAAAAGGAGCACCAAGTCGCCCTCCAGGAAAGTCCAGCTTCGAACCCTGCGGCCGTGATAGCGATGAAGGTCTTACTAACAAATTCATGAACGAACCGCCGCAAGGTCTCCTCCTCCTCAAGAGCATATAAAGAATTTTGACATGCTGTCTCATTGTCAGCCTCCACATAAGCCTCCACTCTGGGCGAGTCATGACAAACATCACATGGGAGAACTGCTTCAGCTCAATAAACCATGAAGAAGGGTGTACTGATGGGGAACGTAGTATTTCAAAAAAAAAATCCTACGATCAAGCAAGATCTATCTACTAGATGCATAGCAACGAGAGGGGAGAGTGTGTCTACATACCCTCGTAGACCGGGAGCGGAAGCGTCTAGTGACGCGGTTGATGTAGTCGACCTTCTTCGCGATCCAACCGATCAAGCACCGAATGTACAGAGCCTCCGCGTTCAGCACACGTTCAGCTTGATGACGTCCCACGAGCTCTTGATCCAGTAGAACCTCGTGGGAGTGTTTTGTCAGCACGATGGCGTGGTGACGGAGATGATGAAGCTACCGGCGCAGGACTTCGCCTAAGCACCACAACGATATGACTCAGGTGTGTTTCTATGGAGAGGGGCACCACACACGGTTGGGAGACATCAACTGATCAACATGTGTGTCTATGGGGTGCCTCTACCCCCGTATATAAAGGAGGAGGGGAGGGGAGGGGCCAGTCCCTTCTATGGCGCGCCCTAGGGAGTCCTACTCCCAACGGGAGTAGGATTCCCCCCTTTCCCTAGTAGGAGTAGGAGGAGAAGGAAGGAGGAGAAGTAAAAGAAGGAAAGGGGGGGGGCGGCCCCCCTCCCAATTCGGATTGGGCTGGTGGGGGGCGCGCGCCCCACCTTGGCTGCCTCCTCTCCCTTTCCCCTATGGCCCATTAAGGCCCATTAACTCCCCGAGGGGTTCCGATAACCCCCCGGTACTCCGGTATATGCCAGAAACCTGCCGGAACCCTTCTGGTGTCCAAACATAGTCGTCCAATATATCGATCTTTATGTCTCAGACATTCCGAGACTCCTCGTCATGTCCGTGATCTCATCCGGGACTCCGAACTACCTTCGGTACATCAAAACTCATAAACTCATAATACCGATCATCATGAAACGTTAAGCGTGCGGACCCTACGGGCTCGAGAACTATGTAGACATGACCGAGACTCATCTCCAGTCAATAACCAATAGAGGAACCTGGATGATCATGTTGGCTCCTACATATTCTACGAAGATCTTTATCGGTCAAACCACACAACGACATATGTTGTTCCCTTTGTCATCGGTATGTTACTTGCCCGAGATTCGATCGTCGGTATCTCAATGCCTAGTTCAATCTCGTTATCGGCAAGTCTCTTTACTCGTTCCGTAATACATCATCTCGTGACTAAATATGAAAACCTTCATATGGTTGCAAGGCTTATTATGATGTGTATTGCCGAGAGGGCCCAGAGATACCTCTCCGACATTCGGAGTGACAAATCCTATTCTTGATTTATGCCAACACCACGAACACCTTCGAAGACTCCTATAGAGCATCTTTATAATCACCCAGTTACGTTGTGACGTTTGATAGCACACAAGGTGTTCCTCCCGTATTCGGGAGTTACATAATCTCATAGTCATAGGAACATGTATAAGTCATGAAGAAAGCAATAGCAGTAAAACTAAACGATCATAGTGCTAAGCTAATGGATGGGTCTTGTCCATCACATCATTCTCCTAATGATGAGATCTCATTGATCAAATGACAACTGATGTCTATTGCTAGGAAACATAACCATCTTTGATCAATGAACTAGTCTAGTAGAGGCATACTAGGGACATGATGTTTTTGTCTATGTATTCACACATGTACTAAGTTTCCGGTTAATACTATTCTAGCATGAATAAAAGACATTTATCATGATATAAGGAAATACAAATAACATCTTTATTATTGCCTCTAGGGCATATTTCCTTCAGTCTCCCACTTGAACTAGATTCAACAATCTAGATTACAAAGTAATGATTCTAACACCCATGGAGTCTTGGTGCCGATCATGTTTTGCCCGTGGAAGAGGCTTAGTCAACGGACCTGCAACATTCAGATCCGTGTTTATCTTGCAAATTTCTATGTCTCCCTCCTTGACTTGATCGCGGATGGAATTGAAGCGTCTTTTGATGTTCTTTGTTCTCTTGTGAAACCTGGATTCCTTCGTCAAGGCTATTGCTCTAGTGTTGTCACAAAAGATGTTCATTGGACCCGATGCACTAGGTATTACACCTAGATCGAATATGAACTCCTTGATCCAGACTCCTTCATTTGCTGCTTCCGAAGCAGCCATGTATTTCGCTTCACACGTAGATCCCACCACGACGCTCTGCTTGGAACTGCACCAACTTAAAGCTCCACTGTTCAATAAAAATACATATCTGGTTTGTGACTTAGAGTCATCCGGAACAGTGTCAAAGCTTGAATCGACGTAACCGTTTACGACGAGCTCTTTGTCACCTCCATAAATGAGAAACATATCGTTTGTCCTTTCCAGGTACTTCAGGATGTTATTGATCGCTGTCTAGTGATCCACCCCTGGATTACTTTGGTACCTCCCTACTAAACTTATAGCAAGGCACACATCAGGTCTGGTATAGAGCATTGCATACATGATAGGTCCTATGGCTGAGGCATAGGGAATGACTTTCATTTTCTCTCTATCTTCTGCAGTGGTCGGGCATTGAGTCTTACTGAACTTCACACCTTGTAACACAGGCAAGAACCCTTTCTTTGACTGATCCATTTTGAACTTCTTCAAAACTTTATCAAGGTATGTGCTTTGTGAAAGTCCAATTAAGCGTCTTGATCTATCTCTATAGATCTTGATGCCTAATATGTAAGTAGCTTCACCGAGGTCTTTCATTGAAAAATTCTTATTCAAGTATTTTTTTATGCTATCCATAAATTCTATATCTTTTCCAATCAACAATATGTCATCCATATATAATATCAGAAATGCTACAGAGCTCACACTCACTTTCTTGTAAATACAGGCTTCTCCAAAATTCTGTATAAAACCATATGCTTTGATCACCTCATCAAAGCGTATATTCCAACTCCGAGATGCTTGCACCAGTCCATAGATGGATCGCTGGAGCTTGCACACTTTGTTAGCACCTTTAGGATCGACAAAACCTTCTGGTTGGATCATATACAACTCCTTTTTGAGATATCCATTCAGGAATGCAGTTTTGACATCCATTTGCAAGATTTCATAATTATAAAATGCAGCAATTGCGAACATGATTCGGACAGACTTAAGCATCGCTACGGGTGAGAAACTCTCATCGTAGTCAACTCCTTGAACTTGTCGAAAACCTTTTGCAACAAGTCGAGCTTTGTAAACAGTAACATTACCGTCAGCGTCGATCTTCCTCTTGAAGATCCATTTATTTTCGATGGCTTGCCGATCATCCGGCAAGTCAACCAGAGTCCACACTTTGTTCTCATACATGGATCCCATCTCAGATTTCCTGGCCTCAAGCCATTTTGCGGAATCTGGGCTCATCATCGCTTCCTCATAGTTCGTAGGTTCATCATGGTCTAGTAACATGACTTCCAGAACTGGGTTGCCCTACCACTCTGGCGCGGAACGTATTCTGGTTGATCTACGAAGTTCAGCAGAAACTTGATATGAAGTTTCATGATCATCATCATTAGCTTCCTCACTAATTGGTGTAGGAATAACTGGGACTAGTTTATGTGATGTGCTACTTTCCAATTCAGGAGAAGGTAGAATTACCTCATCAAGTTCCACTTTCCTCCCACTCACTTCTTTCGAGAGAAACTCCTTCTCTAGAAAGGATCCATTCTTAGCAACGAATATCTTGCCTTCGGATCTGTGATAGAAGGTGTACCCAACAGTCTCCTTTGGGTATCCTATGAAGACACATTTCTCCGACTTGGGTTCGAGCTTATGAGGTTGAAGCTTTTTCACATAAGCATCGCAGCCCCAAACTTTAAGAAACAACAACTTTGGTTTCTTGCCAAACCACAGTTCATAAGGCGTCGTCTCAACGGATTTAGATGGTGCCCTATTTAACGTGAATGCATCTGTCTCTAAAGCATAATCCCAAAATGATAGTGGTAAATCGGTAAGAGACATCATAGACCGCACCATATCTAATAAAGTACGGTTACGACGTTCGGACACAGCATTACACTGTGGTGTTCCGGGTGGCGTGAGTTGTGAAACTATTCCACATTGTTTCATATGAAGACCAAACTCGTAACTCAAATATTCTCCTCCACGATCAGATCGCAGCAACTTTATTTTCTTGTTATGATGATTTTCTACTTCACTCTGAAATTCTTTGAACTTTTCAAATGTTTCAGACTTGTGCTTCATCAAGTAGATATACCCATATCTGCTCAAATCATGAGTGAAGGTCAGAAAATAACTATACCCTCTGCGAGAATCAACACTCATCGGTCCACATACATCAGTATGTATGATTTGGAACAAATCTGTTGCTCGCTCCATTGTTCCGGAGAACAGAGTTTTAGTCATCTTGCCCATGAGGCATGGTTCGCAAACACCAAGTGATTCATAATCAAGTGATTCCAAAAGTCCATCACTTTGGAGTTTCTTCATGCGCTTTACACCAATATGACCTAAACGGCAGTGCCACAAATAACTTGCACTATCATTATCAACTTTGCATCTTTTGGCTTCAATATTATGAATATGTATGTCACTACGATCGAGATCCAATAAGAATAGACCACTCTTCAAGGGTGCATGACCATAAAAGATATTACTCATATAAATAGAACAACCATTATTCTCTGATATAAATGTATAACCGTCTCGCAATAAACAAGATCCAGATATAATGTTTATGCTTAACGCTGGCACAAAATAACAATTATTTAGGTCTAAAACTAATCCTGAAGGTAGATGTAGAGGTTGCGTGTCGACGGCGATCACATCGACTTTGGAATCATTTCCCACGCGCATCGTCACCTCGTCCTTAGCCAATCTTCGTTTAATCCATAGTCCCTGTTTCGAGTTACAAATATTAGCAACCGAACCGGTATCAAATACCCAGGTACTACTACGAGCATTAGTATGTTACTCATTAATAACATGTATATCACATATACCTTTGTTTACCTTGCCATTCTTCTTATTCGCTAAATACTTGGGGTGGTTCCGCTTCCAGTGTCCAGTCCCTTTGCAGTAGAAGCACTCAGTTTCAGGCTTGGCTCCAGACTTGGGTTTCTTCGTGGGAGTAACAACTGTCTTGCTAGTCTTCTTGAAGTTCCCCTTCTTTGTCTTGCCCTTTTTCTTGAAACTAGTGGTCTTGTTAACCATCAACACTTGATGCTCCTTTTTGATTTCTACCTCTGGAGCCTTGAGCATAGCGAAGAACTCGGGAATTGTATTTTGCATCCCTTGCATATTATAGTTCATCACGAAGCCTTTAAAGCTCGGTGGCAATGATTGAAGAACTCTATCAATAACACTATCTTCATCAACTTTGCAAACAAGTTGAGTCATATGATTGTAGTACCCAGACATTCTGAGCAAGTGTTCACTGATAGAACTATTCTCCTCCATCTTGCAGCTATATAACTTATTGGAAATCTCATATTTCTCTAGCCGGGCATTTGCTTCAAATATTAACTTCAACTCCTGGAACATCTCATATGCTCCATGACGTTCAAAACGTCGTTGAAGTCCCGGTTCTAAGCCGCAAAGCATGGCACACTAAACTATTGTGTAGTCATCAGAACGAGCTTGCCAGACGTTCATAATGTCCGGGGTTGCTCCTGCAACAGGCTTGTCACCTAGCGGCGCTTCAAGGACATAATTCTTCTATGCAGCAATGAGGATAATCCTCAAGTTACGGACCCAGTCCGTGTAATTGCTACCATCATCTTTCAACTTAGCTTTCTCTAGGAATGCATTAAAATTCAAAGGAACGGTAGCACGGGCCATTGATCTCCAACAACAAAGACCTGCAAAATACTATCAGGTACTAAGTTCATGATAAATTAAAGTTCAATTAATCATATTATTAATGAACTCCCACTTAGATAGACATCCCTCTAGTCATCTAAATGATCACGTGATCCAAACCAACTAATAACGTATCACTCATCATGTCTCGACCATATCACATCACAACATGCCCTGCAAAAACAAGTTAGACATCCTTTACTTTGTTGTTGCAAGTTTTACGTGGCTGCTACGGGCTTAGCAAGAACCGTTCTTACCTACGCATACAAAACCACAACGATATTTCGCCAAGTATGTGTTGTTTTAATCTTCACAAGGACCGGGCGTAGCCACACTCGATTCAACTAAAGTTGGAGAAACTGACACCCGCCAGCCACCTGTGTGCGAAGCACGTCGGTAGAACCAGTCTCGCGTAACATAGGCGTAATGTCGGTCCGGCCCGCTTCATCCAACGATACCGCCGCATCAAAGTATGACATGCTGGTAAGCAGTATGACTAGTATCATCCACAACTCACTTGTGTTCTACTCATGCAAATCATCTACGCATAGACCTGGCTCATGATGCCACTGATGGGGAACGTAGTATTTCAAAAAAATCTACGATCACGCAAGATCTATCTACTAGATGCATAGCAATGAGAGGGGAGAGTGTGTCTACGTACCCTTGTAGACCGGGAGCGGAAGCGTCTGGTGACGCGGTTGATGTAGTCGAACTTCTTCGTGATCCAACCGATCAAGCACCGAACATACAGAGCCTTCGCGTTCAGCACACGTTCAGCTTGATGACGTCCCATGAGCTCTTGATCCAGTAGAACCTCGCAGGAAAGTTTCATCAGCATGACGGTGTGTTGACGGAGATGATGAAGCTACCGGCGCAGGGCTTCGCCTAAGCACTGCAACGATATGACCGAGGTGTGTTTCTGTGGAGAAGGGCACCGCACACGGTTGGGAGAGATCAACTGATCACCTTGTGTGTGTATGGGGTGCCTCTACCCCCGTATATTAAGGAGGAGGGGAGGGGAGGGGCCGGCCCTCTCTATGGTGCGCCCTAGTGAGTAATACTCTCACCGGGAGTAGGATTCCCCCTATCCCTAGTAGGAGCAGGAGAAGAAGTAAGGAGGAGATGGAGAACAAGGAAAGGGGGGTCGGCCCCCCTTCCAATTCGGATTGGGCTGGTGGGGGCCGCGCCCCCACCTTGGCCGCCTCCTCTCCCTTTCCCCTATGGCCCATTAAGGCCCATTAACTCCCCGGGGGGTTCCGGTAACCCCCCGATAATCCGGTATATGCCCGAAACCTCCCAGAACCCTTCAAGTGTCCAAACATAGTCGTCCAATATATCGATCTTTATATCTCGGACATTCCGAGACTCTTCGTCATGTCCGTGATCTCATCTGGGACTCTGAACTACCTTCGGTACATCAAAACTCATACACTCATAATACCAATCATCATCAAACGTCAAGCGTGCGGACCCTACAGGTTCGATAACTATGTAGACATGACCGAGACTCATCTCTGGTCAATAACCAATAGCGGAACCTGGATGCTCATATTGGCTCCTACATATTTTATGAATATCTTTATCTGTCAAATAGCACATCAACATACGTTGTACCCTTTGTCATCGGTATGTTACTTGCCCGAGATTCAATCCTCGGTATCTCAATACCTAGTTCAATCTCGTTACCGGCAAGTCTCATTACTCATTTCGTAATACATCATCTCATGACTAACTCATTAGTCATATGCTTGCAAGGCTTATTATGACGTGTATTACCGAGAGGGCCCAGAGATACCTCTCCGACATTCGGAGTGACAAATCCTATTCTTGATTTATGCCAACACCACGAACACCTTCAGAGACACCTGTAGAGCATCTTTATAATCACCCAGTTACGTTGTGACGTTTGAAAGCACACAAGGTGTTCCTCCGGTATTCGGGAGTTGCATAATCTCATAGTCGTAGGAACATGTATAAGTCATGAACAAAGCAATAGCAGTAAAACTAAACGATCATAGTGCTAAGCTAACGGATGGGTCTTGTCCATCACATCATTCCCCTAATGGTGTGATCTCGTTGATCAAATGAGAACTCATGTCTATGGCTAGGAAACATAACCATCTTTGATCAATGAGCTAGTCTAGTAGAGGCATACTAGGGACATATTGTTTTGTCTATGTATTCACACATGTACTAAGCTTCCGGTTAATACAATTCTAGCATGAATAAAAGACATTTATCATGATATAAGGAAATACAAAAAACATCTTTATTATTGCCTCTAGGGCATATCTCCTTCATGTACAACCCGTTGATCTATTGGGGGTAATTCTGATGCTCCAAAGCACTGAAGGTATCTCTTCCACCCAATAACCTGGGGTCCTTTCTAAGGGTACCATGAGCCGGGGTTTGATCCCTCTCAAGATCTCATCGTTAGCACGTTCTGCCTGACCATTGGATTGAGGATGTGCAACTGATGAAACATCAAGTCTGATGTGCTCTCTTTTACAAAACTCTTTCGTAGCACCTTTAGACAAATTTGTCCCATTATCAATGGTGATACTATGAGGATAACCAAAGCGAAAAATCAGCTTCTTGGCAAACTAAACTGCAGTAGCCGCCTCACAATTGATGATCGGTTCTGCCTCAACCCACTTGGTAAACTTGTCAACCGCAACCAAAAGGTGGGTTTTATTATCTTTAGATCTCTTAAAGGGGCCTACCATATCAAGCTCCCAGAACGCAAACGGCCAAGTGATTGGGATCATCCGCAATACCTGAGCCGGTACATGAGTTTGCCTTGCGAATTTCTGACACCCGTCACATTTACTAACAATGTCCTCTACATGTGCATGAGCCGTGAACCAGAAAAATCCATGACGAAATGCCTTAGCCACCAATGACCATGAGCCGGCGTGCTGACCACAGTCGCCAGCAAGTATCTCTTGCAAAATCTCATGGCCCTCCTCAGGATAAACACAAAGTTGGATCGGTGTAACACGTCGTTGATAATAGTCACAGACTTAGAACGTCGTGTGATCTATCTCGCCAAGTTTTCATCCTCGGGTAACTCGCCGCGAGCAAGATAAGCCAGGTAAGGTAGCGTCCAGTCAGGAGTAGCATGGAAAGCCACCACCAATTGTCCTTTCAGGTCAAGAATAGCAAGATCTTCCTCAGATGGTAATGTGACTGAAGGATTATGTAAGATGTCAAGGAACACATTAGGGGGCACCGGCTTCCGTTGAGATCCAAGCCGGGATAGTGCATCAGTCGCCTTGTTTTTCTGTCGATCAATGTGATCTACCTGATAACCCTTGAAGCGACCAACAATAGTATCAACCGCCTGACAATACGCCGCCATGAGCGGGTCTTTAGAGTCCCACTTGCCTAAAACTTGTAGAGCCACAATGTCTGAGTTGCCCAGACATCTGACCCGGCATAAATTCATATCCTTGGCCATATGAAGCCCATGGAGTAAAGCTTCATATTCAGGTGCATTGTTAGTACAAGGAAACATTAATGTTAAAACATAACATAACTTATCACCTCGTGGGGAAGTCAAAATAACTCCAACCCCCGAGCCTTACAATTTCCTGGAACCATCAAAGTGGATTATCCAGTATGTATTGTCAGGCTTCTCCTGAGGTGTTTGCAATCTGTCCGGCCATTTACAAATCCACCAAAATCTTGAGATTTGATAGCTGTCCTGGGCACATACTTCAAGCCGTGAGGCCCAAGTTCGATTGCCCACTTAGCAACCCGGCCGATGGCTTCTCTGTTTTGAATGATATCCCCCAACGGAGCAGAACAGACCACCGTAGCAGGATGCCCAAGAAAGTAATGCTTCAACTTGCGACTCGCCCTGAACACCCCAAACACTAGAATCTGCCAATGTGGGTATCTTTGATTGGATTCATTCAGGACATCGCTGACATAGAATCCACGTGACAGCATGTGGTTCCCAATCCAGCTAGTCAAGCACCTACATGGTAGCATGCAGATCGTCGTGAAGACCCTACCACCACGCCATCTTGGCTTCGTGCCCCGCAGGCCCGGACGCGCGTCGCAACCAGAAGGAGCGACAGCGGACGGGACGGGCCTCGTTCCCGTCCCCGATAAAGCAAGTGGACACCTAAGTAGCGCATTTAATGCGTCTTGTCCAGTAATGGCATGAGATAAGCCTATGCACATTACACCTTTCCACCTCATGTGTGCCATTGTGACCACCCCTTTTGACTATAAAAGGAGGCCCGAGGCATACTGGAGGAGGATTCAGATCTTTTGGGCTAGACATGCACATTAGCTAGTTCAAGAACTCAAGAACACTCAAATACACACCAAAGCAGGACTACGGTATTACGCATTCCAGCGGCCTGAACCTGGGTAAACGATCCTTGTACTGACTCTTAGACCCACTTTTTGCACAACCTCATGCCCACCAACCGTAGAAGGTATTCCAGTGATCCCATAGGTGTCGTTCTCAACCGACAACTTTGGAGCACCAGGTAGGGGGCGCACAGTTGTGAGAATCCGGTCTAGAAGTTAGTTTAGTAGTTCTTCTTCACCATGGTTTCCAAGGAAGAAGGTGACCAAGCGTGTGGCATCATCAGCAAGTGCAATGGACGCCCGTGCGACGACAGAAAAGATAAGTCATGCAAAACCTTGAGTAATTCCTTTTTACATAAGGTTATTCTCCTCGGAGATCTTGCCCTATGTATGATAAACTTGTACGAAATGGGGCCCCTCCACTATTGGCAATGCCTTCGTCCTTTTTCGAGTCCGCTCAGCAGTTCGAGCGGCCGCGTCGAGAACGGCAGGGTAGGCTTTCCATTATTGGCAACACTTTTGTCCTGTTTTGAGTCCGCCCAACAGTTCAAACGGCCGCGTTGAGAGCGGTAAGGTGGTTTGCCTGGCAGCAAGCACACCCGGCAGGCTATTGAGGATCCGTCCTCAAAGCGCCATGGCTTGGGTTTGCGTGCTGGCAAGCCTATCCAACTAAGCGTAGGGTGGACATACAAAGGGGAATCAAACAAGAAAATAGCACGCATCACTTCAAAGTACTGCAGAGTTATATTACATCAATTGTTGCTGTGGTTCTAACTAAAGATAAAAATTGTCTTGGTTGTGAACCTGCAGCAGCGATGAGAAACAAGGTGCCTAATCCCGATGCTGGCCTTATATACTCTGGATTCCATCGATGCGGCTGATGATTGGCTTGATACGCTCCCTGAGCGCCATTAGATCTACACCATCCGGAAAGCTCTCCAGCGCGGCGTTGAAGTCGAGGTCGGGGTTCCAATACGCCATCTTGGTAAGAACCTTGGTCAAGGCACCCCGACAGAGCCTCCGAGACTCATTGGCCGGATAAACCGCTCGGTTGGAGCGGAGCTTTTCTAAGGCATCGAGGATGCACTCGAAGAACACGGTCAGGCTGGCGCTATGGTGAGGTTCCCCTCCCGGGAGTATCCGAAGTTTGGCATGCCCTAGGCAGCCAACTGCGTGGTGACCTTCTCCACGACATTAACGAGGTGGCTGATCCACATGTTCTCGCCCTTCACGTAATCTACATGGTTAGCAGCATCGTTCTTCTGCAGCTGCTTCTCCTTCTCTAGATCCTTGTTCAGGGTCTTCTCCTGAGCCCTGGCCTTCAAAAGCATCCCCTTGAGGCCCTCCAGCTCCAGCTTTAGGTCTTTGATGGAGTCCCGGGGCACGGAGAGTTGCTTGGCCTTGCCGAGGACTTTGGCCTACACCTCAGTCAAGGTGGCGTTGATCGTATCCCTCTCCTTGGTCAGTCCCAGGACCCGTTTGTGCAGGCCATCCCGCTCCGCCTCCAGCTCCTTCACCTTGCCGGCATGGGCCCGAGCTTGAGCATTGAGTGCCTCTTTGTGCCTCTGCTCTAGCTCCTGGGTCCGCTGTTCGACGAGCTTTTCAACCTCCTCATCCTTGCCGCGGAGTGCAGCGGCAAGTGCCTGCTCACGAGCGACGATGTCTTCCTCTTGGGAATCAAGTCGAGCTTGGCGTTGGCTGTGGTCGGCCTCAAATCATACTGCGCCTGGAAGTCCGCCTCTGCCTTATCCACCACCGCCGACCTGGACTTTGCCTTGTCCAGGCGGGCGCGGTGGAGCACTTGGAGCTTCTAGAAGCTGGCACCCATGGCCCGAAGGAGTTGTTCTTCTCGAGAACTGTCGCCTCCGATGCTTGGCTCGTCAACAACCTCAAGCTCGGTGGCGGCGATCACCTCATCGTCGAACGCCTCGCCCTCGGTTGGTTCCCTGGCACTTGCCGTTCATGGGAGGTGGACGAATAGGTCGTCGCTCACCCTCAAGTAACGGCCTGAGCCAGAGGCAACAGAAGAGGAAGGTTAGTCATCGGCAGTAGCCTTGCCGGCCTCGTTGGTTGCATCCTTGCCGACCTCCTCGCCAGCAGAATTGCTAGCCTCCTCGGCAGCAGCCAGGCCAGCCTCCTCCGCAGCCGCCTTGCCGGCCTCCTCAGCAGCAGCCTTGCCGGCCTCCTCGGCAGCAGCCTTGCCTACCTTATCAGTACTGGCCTCGCCGGTCCCTCCGGCGGGCTCCTTGGCGGTCTCCTCAGCAATGGTCTGGGCGGCCTCCTCGGCAACGATCATGTCAGCCTCGACCCCATTGTCCTTGATGACCTCCTCAGTGATGGAGTCGACATCCACCTGGTCTGACAAGGGTGGGGCTAAAACCAGGAGAAAGGGTAAGACAAAGTCAGGGGCAAGGCTCAACTTGAAGAAAACAGAGCAAGAACAGGAAACAAACAACTTGTCCGTAGCAGGTTGGGAAGATGTCGCGCCCTCCTCGCCAACAATCGTTGCCGGGGGAGAGTCACCAGCGCCCAAGTTCATCTCATCCTCCTCCATGGGCGTGGGCTCGGTGGTCGGTACCCTTACCAGGGACGCCCCTCGAGGCAGTGTAGTTGAGGGGGGCGGCGTGTTAAGGGTGGCCCCCTGTGGGCCCTCCTACTGCCGTTCCACTCCTACAAACCCGACAAGGTTAGCATCAAAGATTCACACTCCAGTGTTCATCTGCGGAAAAGTGAGTAATGAACTTATGCTGGGGGCTAGAATGGGGGCTACGCCGGGGGGTGTTCTCCGGGCTGCTCTCCACCACCAGTGGCGTACGTGAAGTACCCGTCGGGGGCTTGTCGCCAGTCGAGGCCCTGGCCCTCTTCACTACCCTATGGGCCAGCGTCTCCATGTCCCTGCAAAGACAATATCGAATCAGGGAAAGATATCACAGAGGTGGGATTAGGAGGTAATACAGGGAGCAAAATACATACTCGTCCTCTGCCTCCTCCTCCTCCTGTGGATTCCTCTTCCTCCTTGGGCTGAGAGACCCAAGGTCAAAGTCAACATCCATGGCAATATCTGCGGGTGTGGGAGAAGGAGATGGGGCCCGGCCATGCTTGGACGAAGAGGAAGCAGCTGTCGTCCTCTTCGCCACCGCAGTCTCCCCCGCCTTCTTCTCTATCGCGGCCTTCATCACCCTCGTCTCACGCACGAATAGCTCATGGGGATGCTGCGGTTGCGTGATGCTGCCAGGCCAGACCGGCTCACCCGAGCCCGCCCTCCACCGGACGCGCCGCCTCCTCATGACAGGAGGGTTGGTGGCCTCAACCTCCTCTTCGGTCGACTCCTCGACCACGTCTTCAACAAGAGGAGCGTCGGCGTCGACGCTGATGCGGCTGGCCTCCCCGGCAGACTTCGCCCATCCGGCGAGCTCCTCTTCCTCGGCGGCCGCGTTGGCCTTATCCTCCAAATGGCCGGTGCTGCCGGCCTCTAAGGCAAGCGCCGCCTCCGCCGCCCTGGCGGCAATATAATCCAGCTCCGCCTGGGTGGTGTCGCGGATGAGCACCGGATCTTCGCGGACATAGCTCTCCAACAAGGTGTCGAAGAACTCCTTCACCTGATCCGTTGGCGGCTCGACCCAGGCCGGGTCAAGGCCATGCATGTTGAACTCCGGCAGCAATGCAATGATGGCGGACTGGCGATAGTTGTTGCTCAGTGGGACAACTCCCGCCGGCAACCGAAACACAGACCCCTCGACGGCCTTGCCGGTCTTGGCGGCCTTGCAGGTCCTCTCAGCCCTGCCGTCGCGGTCTACATCAAGCTGGAAGAGCCCCTGGCAAAGAAGGGCATGCCCCATCACTGTGAAGTTGTGCTTCAGACCAGGGCGGAGCCTCATGACGTCGGCCACATTGCTGAAAAGCCAAGCCGGCCTCCCCTTGTTGTGAAGTGGCGTGATTCAGTGACGGATGAAATCGGCCCCAATCATCTCAAGGGTGAGCCCGGCCTGAGCGAGATGGTGGATCCTGGTGGTGGCGATCGAGAGTTTCTTGTCGTTGACGTCGACGTACCCACATTCCTTGCGGCGACCCGGTGAGCTCTAATGAACTTGGTAGAACTACGGTGGGTCATCCTCCTCAATCCATAGCCATCGGCTCCTCCACTCCTCCCACCTCTCCTTCTGCGCACCCTCCGGATACGTACCCTTCCCCTGGGTCTGTGAAATCCAGGTGACTCCGTCGGAGATGGCGTCCCCCGCCTGGATTCGAGGATAGAAGTAATGGCGGATGAGCATCATGCTGGGAACCACCCTGGTGAAACCTTCGCAGAGGTGGGCGAAGAAAGCCATGAACGCCATAACATTTGGTGAGAAATGAAGAAGATGGAAGCCGTAGGTGTGCACGATATCATTGAAGAAATAAGAAAAAGGGGGACAGAGGCTGCATGAGAAGTAGCCGACGAAGAAGGGGCACCGATTCGGGCCGGCCTGAGGGAATTGGGTGGGAACGACGCGCGTGGCTAGATGCCCCGTCGTCTGACACCCCCACAGGGGCCTGAAGTAGTCCCTGAGATGGACAACATCAGCCGTCGGGGGGGGAGTAGGCGTGCTGCATCCAAAGCGCCACCAACGCGCTCTCCGGTAACTCCTTCTCCCCCACATCCTAGGCCGCTGCCTTGCCTTTGCTGGACTTGGGTGCCATGGCGGATGGGGAAGCGGAGAGGAATTGGAAGCGAGGAGAGCGCGGCGGCAGCGAGCAGAGGCAAGAGCTTAAGCTTTTCGCTTGAAGAAGAAGCAGAGGAACGGCGAACCCGAGATTGGAGAAGCGCAGAAGGCAAATGAGCAGCGCGCTTCTACCTCTTGAGCTTGCGTTGTATTCCCTCGAAGAGGAAAGGGAGACGCAACACAGTAGCGTAAGTATTTCCCTAAGTTTTTGAGAACCAAGGTATCAATCCAGTAGGAGACCACGCGCGAGTCCCTCGCACCTGCACAAACAAATAAGAACTTCACAGCCAACGCGATAAGGCGTTGTCAATCCCTTTACGGTCACTTACGAGAGTGAGATCTGATAGAGATAATAGTTTATATTTTTGGTATTTCTAGTTTAATAAAACAGCAAATAAAAGCGGTAAAATTAAAGTAGATGTTGATTGATATGTTGAGAATAGACCCGGGGGCCATAGTTTTCTCTAGTGGCTTCTCTCATGATAGCGATATTCTACGGAGGGTAAACAAATTACTGTCGAGCAATTGATAGAAAAGCGAATAATTAGGAGACTATCTAGGCATGATCATTGTATATAGGCATCACGTCCAAGACAAGTAAACCGACTCCTGCCTGCATCTACTACTATTAATCCACACATCGACCGCTATCCAGCATGCATCTAGTGTATTGAGTTCATACGAACAGACAAACGCTTTAAGCAACAAGACATGATGTAGAGGGGTAAACTAATGCAATATGATGTAAACCCCATCTTTTTATCCTCGATGGCAACAATACAATACGTGCCTTGCTGCCCCTACTATCACTGGGAAAGGACATCGCAAGATTGAACCCAAAGCCAAGCACTTCTACCATTGCAAGAACTATAGATCTAGTAGGCCAAACCAAACCAATAATTCGAAGAGACTTGCAAGGATATTATGAACACACATAAAAAGTTTAGAGAAGAACCAAATATCTTTCATACATAATCTTGATCATAAACTCACAATTCATCGGATCTCGACAAACACAATGCAAAAGAGAGATTACATCAAATAGATCTCCTCGAAGACCGAGGGGAACTTTGTATTGAGATGCAGAGAGAGAGAGAAGAAGCCATCTAGATACTAGCTATGGACCCTGTCGTGGAAATAACACGGCAGATGTCCGGTTTAACGGACTTGATGATGGAATCGTCGCACGGGTTAGCTTGAAAGGATTCATGGCACACAAAGGACACAGAGGATTTATACTAGTTCGGCCCCTTCAGAGAAGGTAAAAGCCTACGTCTAGTTGGTTTGGTATTGCTTGGGCGTCGGTTTACAGGGAGCGGATTCGCTTTGCCTGTGCCTCGACGGATTGATTGTTTCTTGTCCCTGAACCGTCCTGGCCGTCCCTTTATATAGAGGCAACGCCTGGTCCGGTTTACAGAGTCCCGAGGCCGGCTCATACTCGTGTCCGCCTCGGTCTCCGTCTTTTCTTTCTTATCTCTCAAGTTACATCTCTTGGCGGTTTACAAACCATAGTCCTATACATGGGCCTTGAAATCTCATGGGCCATAGTCTCTACTAAAATATTAAAACCAAGTATAATATAACTAAGCCGGTTTACAATATCCGGTTTATACCTACTAACCATATCCCTAACATTAGGCCCCAGAATGATTTGAACTTGTTCACATCAGTCTTCTTTGTCTTGTATAATTTTCTTCTTTATCTTCATCTTTTTGTAAACCGGCTCTGACGTCATCCTCCAAGATCATTAAAGTCTGACAATGACATCATCTCCGCATTTAACGCCGTGAGCTGTACTGTAGCTTATTTTAAGGGTTATCCCGAAGATCGAGGCGTTATAGGATCCTTATCCGATTTTCTGTCTCCTCGATTTTCGCACCTGTCGCTTCGCATCTGTTCCTTCGCTTATAAATAACACCGTTCCCTTTCATTCTTCCTTCTTCTCGCGTCTTCTTCCTTCGTCCGCCGCCTGAGCCTCAAGAACTCCATTAACGCCCGAGCTTGGAGCGCCGCCGTCATCTCGTCGAATCAAGATCTCCCCGGCCGCTGCATCAACCTGATTCGTCCAGAGAAAACTCCTCTGCTGTCCTCCATTGCTCAAGTACGTTCTTTTTTCCTTATTATTGATCTGCATCTGCCAGTGCTCCTCCTTGTTCTTCCGCCATTAGGGCTTCCAACGAAAGCTTCGCCTCTTTCTTCGTAGATACATTCCTCATAGAGAATTTTTGACCTTTAGGCCCAGTCAACAGATCTTCCGCTTAGTACTAGCTTAGATCTCGCCATCTATACATAATGCTGTAGATTTATCCGTTCCGCCATTAGAACTTTTAGCAAAGCTTCATCTTGTTCGATCTTGAGCCCGTGACCCGTAATGATTTTGTTTTTTCGATCTTCTCCATTTTTACCCCGCTGTAGATGCTTCAAATCTTCATCACTCCTGTCTGGCATGTAAATGCATATTTTTAGTATAAAGTCTTTGTAGCTTTCCTTGCATACTCTTAGATTAGTTTCTTTTTCTTCAGCATACTCAGATCTTTCCCCCTTAGCAATCTTTCGGAAACCTGTTTTTTCTCCTCGGTAGATTCGCTAATTATGTTCCGGTTTAAGTTGATATGCCCTGCTCTTGCAAAAAACTCTGTAATTTGACGCAATGGTTGAACTGTTCCTCTTCAACTGCCATAAACCGGAAACGATATAACTTGTTTTATGATTGCCGGTTTAACCATGCCATCTAGTCCTTAGTTAAACCGTTGCGTAACTTTCATAGATAGATTCCGGATTACTGTACTTTCATAATCCGTTTCTGTATTTTATCTTCTCCAGCACTTTGTTCCATGGCTAAGCAGTATGTCTCCTGTGATTGGGTCCCTTCCGTCGTTACTGAGGATGACCTAATCAAGCTGTCTAAAATCGGCACATTAGGCCCTCAGTCTGAGTTAAAATGGCGTGCTCCGGGTAATGAATGCCCTCCTACTCCTAGATCCGGGGAAGTCATCGTGTTTTTGAACCACATCTCTAGAGGCTTCGCTCCCCCCGGTTCAAGGTTTTTCCGGGATGTTCTTGCCACCTTCCAGCTACACCCACAGGATATCGGACCCAATTCCGTTTCAAACATTTGTGATTTCCAAGTATTTTCTGAGGTGTATCTGCAAGAGGAACCTTCAGTTGATTTATTCCGGGATTTCTTTCATTTAAACCGGCGCACTGAATTTACCAGCGGACCTCACCAAGAACTTGGTGGGGCTAGTATTCAGAAGAGGAGGGACGTAGTCTTTCCTCATGCCGCTTTACATACTCATCCAAAAGATTGGAACAAGTCCTGGTTTTATTGTGTTGACACTTCTCCTGAAGATGAAAATCCTTTGCCGGGTTATCGCGAAACTCGTATTCCGGCAAATCACCCATTGCCACCACGGCTTAGTGCTGCTGAACGGACCCGGTTCTCATCACAGCTCTCCAAACTGAGAGCTTTTATGGCAAATGGTCTGATCGGCACTGATCTCCTTCACTGCTGGCTATCTTGGAGCATCCTTCCCTTAAGCCGGCGTTCTAAGTCAGCCAAAAAGATTGTCAATCCTTCCTTAACAGATTGCGCTAAGGTTGGCTTGGCTCCGTATTTCAAGAAGAATAAGCTGCCCGAAGTAAGTTTTTCATTGCCCTGTACTTGTAAACCGTCCTCTTTGAACCGTCTTTCAATTGCCCTTGCTTTTTCAATTAGGCTGATGACCCCTTCTGGAGGAGAAAGCCTCAGGAAAAAACCGTAAAACAGGCTCGCCGGAAGACCCCTGCAAACAAAAAGAGGAAAGCAGCCGTCGATGCCGGTTCTCCTACTGAGGATGATGATCCGGAGTCCGAGGTATACTTTATTCCGGTTTAAATTCTTGCTTCCATGCACTTGTAATCATATCTAATGATACCTTTTCACAGGAACTGCCTGAAGGTGATAACCCGACTGAGATTGAGGTAACACTTCTTTCTTCTGATTCAGAACCTCTTCCTCCCAAGAATCGTCGGACCGTCAGGAAATATCAATTTTCTCATCCTTATGCTCAGTTAGACCCTAACTTTACTTTGAAGAAGCAACAGCACGAAGCCTTTCGCCGGACCACTCGCCACAGTGGCCTGGCGGTGGAGTCATCTGGAATCTCCTTAACTCCGGTTCGAAAACGCCGTGCTGAGGTGATACTCTCTCCGACTCTTCTTCATCCCAAGGCCGGACTTATCCGAAAACCCCTTAAACCGTCTGATCCTGACTATCAGGAAACTCCGTTGTCTTCTTCTGGTGAATCAACCGCTACGCAGCTTCCTCCTTTAAAAACCGTCCCAGGGTAACTTTCTTCACCCTTTCCGGTTTATGAAACCCTTTTTACTTTATAATACTAACTTATTTTGCATGTTTTTCGAGGAAACCGAAACCCAGCAAAAAACCCAAGGCGAATAAGCCTGTTGCTGACCCTTCTGCTGATGATCCGGTTATTAATCCGTCCACAGTTGTTCCTCCAGAAGGTACTCCTGCAGCTCCTGTTGAAGAACCTACTCTTGAAACTCCTCTTACAGAAAACGTCCAAGATCCACCAAGTCCGGCCCGGGTTAATTCTCCTCAAGTGAACCCGGCGTCTCCTGATCCGGCTCATGTTGACGTTACTCCCCCCAATGTACCCACTTCTCCTGATGTCGTGGTTACTGGTACCGCTTATGTTGCTCCAGCTGAGCCCACCGTTTTAGCAAAACATACAGCTAAAGCGGAAAAAATAGCTCAAGAAAAAGGGAAATGGAGTACTGACATATCCAGTCTTTCCAGCATGAGCGCTCAAGACATTTATTCCGGGTATTTGAACCGGCTCCACAGCAGCCGGGATTATGAAGCCAGCTTGGTGAACCTGATGAGAGAAAAATACGAGGTAAGTTTCCTCTTCTGACTTTGCTTTTTTGACGCATCTCTATCTCTTAGCAGCCCCCAAGTTCCGGTTTAGCTGCTTTACTGAAGGTGATCCGGAACTTTGTAGTTTGAACTGCTGATCCATACATTAGCCCCCAAGTATCAAGTAGATAACTTGGTTATGTAGTTGATACTTGTAATTTCAAATTGTCTTTGGTACATTGCTTCAACTGCCATTAGCCCCCAAGTGTCAAGTAGACAACTTGATTGTGTGCTTGAGACTTGCAATTTCAAATTGTCTTTGCTGTATTGCTTCAACTGCCATTAGCCCCCAAGTGTCAAGTAGACAACTTGATTGTGTGCTTGAGACTTGTAATTTCATTTCTTGCTTTTGAACTTTGTCTGCAGGCTGAGCTGAACCGGAATGCTCTGGAGATCATCGAACTTCGAAGCCGGCTTACGGAAACTGAATCAGCCGCTTCAAAGGCTAAAAAAGAACTTCAAGTGAGTTTAAAGACTGCTGAAGACTTGAAGAAATATTTTGAAGAGGAGCGGACTACTTTTGAGGTCCAGAAAAAAGATCTTGAAAAACGTGTTCAGGATGCTGAAGGAGCACTTAATCCGGTTACCGAAGAATTGACCGGGTTAAAGCGCCAAATTGACTTGATGACCTCTGCTATTTTTGGTAAATATAATCTGAATTCCTGTCTTTATCTTTGTAACCTGTGACTTGTACCGGCTTAACTTTCATTGTTGTATGTAGGACGCCGTGTCTCCCATCTTGGGGACGACTTGCGGAAAAAGCTCAAAGCCTGCTGTACCTTGGTCGAACAGTTGTACTCCGGAACACAAAGGATTATCAGTGCCACTTCATTTGGTAAACCGGCTCCTTCAACTATCCAGGATACTTTGAATAGTTTGTCCATTCTACCGGCTCGTCTTGAGGAAGTTAAGAAATCGGCCGCTCGAGGAGGTGCTCTTCTGGCCCTTACAAGGGCTAAAGCTTGGGTCCCGGACCTTGATCCGGAGGAGGTGTTAACCAGATTTCCTGATACCAAGGAGGACGGTTCAACCTTCAATGAAAAAGATCTTTATGCCCGGACAAAGGAGATGCATCCCCTCGCGAGCAAGCTTGCGGTGGAATCTGACTTGTCGCGATATCATCCAGCATACAACCTGCAGAACGAGCGGGTGGAGCGACCGGTTTACGATATTGTAAACTTAATTCCGCCGGTTCGTCCTCACACTTTTGCTCCTGATATTGATCCTGTTGAGCTTATCAACGATGAAGTATATTTCCGTGCCTTGGCAAAGATTAATTGGCGTGCACCGGACTTCCAACCGCTTCACGAGGATGAAGACGTTCCGGATCAAGACGGTGGCCAGCCATCTCGGCAAGGAGAAGCACAATCTTGAATTCTATTGCTGTAACCATGATTGTTATTCCGTCAAACAATGCTTCCAACTATTGGGCCTTTTATGCCTTGTAATAGGTTTAGCTGAGACTTAATGTGCTGTGATCCGACGTTTTGTCTTTATGAAGTATTCATCCGTTGACCTGGTGTTTGATGCTGTTGCTTTCTTCTGCTCAAAAAAATAAAAATATCGAAAAACATGTCCTAGTGGCTTACCACTGGACGGGTTAACTTGTTCTCTTGAAACATCTAATAAGTATATCTTTACATTAAAGATAACTATTATACCTGAGATGTATGTAGCCAATATACTTTAAACCGGTCAGGACTTTAAAGTCACTTTAATCGGTCTTCATCAATCCTAATAGACACTTGAAACTCTCTGGTCCATCTTGTTTCAGAAAGTTGTAACTTGTGCCTGATACTCCATCCGGGTTTTAATGAACACCGGGCTTGATCACAATTGGGCCGGGTTAATAAACTCCAGTCATTGTTTTGTCTCATACTGGTGACTTATAGTCAAAGCCAGGCCGGTTTAAGAAACACCGGTCATCATAATTGATCATGTACTGCCAATTTGATGGCTCATCATGAAGGTCGATCCGGGTTATGATGTACGACGGTTTAACCCTTGCTGGTGTTCATGACCCAGACTTATAACTTTGTAGATAGGTGGTCAACTTCTGGAGCTGTTCCACTCGGTTTAAAAGGTTATAGAACACAAAAACACCAAGAAACACACAATCTTTGCAAATCAGACCATGTAGTCGAGGCTTTTTCAAAGAGCTGCCAGGCTCAAAGCAAGGTTCAGCCAATCAATGGGACGTGGGCAAACCTACTGTCCCAAGGGGCCTAGCCAATCACTGAACGTGAGCGTATCAACTGTTCAGAGGGCAGATAGAACCGCAAATAAAAACCGATCCGATCAATGGAACGTGGGCAAACCATCTGTCCCAAGGGGCCTAGCCAATCACTGAACGTGAGCGTATCAACTATTCAGAGGGCCGAAAGAATTTGTAAATAAAAACCGAGCCAATCAATGGAACGTGGGCAAACCATCTGTCCCAAGGGGCCTAGCCAATCACTGAACGTGAGCATATCAACTGTTCAGAGGGCCGCAAGAATCGTATCTATTATTCCGATCACTGGGATGCGGATTGGCCGACACTCCCAGGGGGCCTCCAGGGTTCCTCCTGAACCGGTGGGTCAATCTAGACCAATCACTGAATGTGGTACTATCCAACTTTTCAGAGGGTCGAAAGAAGAAAATTATTCCGATCACTGGGACGCGGATTGACCGACATTCCCAGGGGGCCTCCATTGTTCTGTTTTGAACCTGTGGGTTTGCATTTCATCGAGTCTTCTCTTCTTGAACCGGATATAATCTCCTGTTCCCGAGAGTTCTATTGCTCCTTCACATATTCTGCGAAAAATTAGTTTCTAAACCGGCCCATATTGAAATATGATATTTGATAATAAACTGTTATGATTACTTGTCACAAAATTTGTGTATATGGAAAAAGGGCTGAGCCCCCGGTTTACCGAGGGTGCCGGTTTATTCATTATTCATAATATATACATAGGATACATTGGAACACATAGCTCAAGTATAGTATGGCCGTAAATGGGCGATGTTCCACGGCCTCTTCGTCTCCTCTTCCGATGTCCGTGAATCCTTGTGTTCTCGAATGTCCACCAAGTAATATGAACCGTTGTGTAAATTCTTGCTGACCACAAAGGGCCCTTCCCATGGCGGGGATAGCTTGTGCATATCTGTTTGATCTTGGATGAGCCGGAGTACCAAGTCACCCTCCTGGAATGTCCTGGTTCTAATCCGGCGGCTATGATATCTGCGCAGATCTTGCTGATAAATCGCCGACCATGCCGCAGCTATATCACGCTCTTCATCCAACCGGTCTAAATCGTCCTGTCTCGATTCTTCGTTGATTGCTTCCACATATGCCGTTACCCTTGGTGAGTCATGGCGTATGTCACTTGGAAGAACTGCTTCTGCGCCGTAAACCATGAAGAAAGGCGTGTAACCTGTAGACCGGTTTGGTGTAGTGTTAATACTCCAAAGGACAGACGGCAACTCCTCAACCCAACAACCTGGGGTTCTCTGCAAAGGTGTCATAAGCCGGGGTTTGATTCCTCGCAAAATCTCCTGATTTGCCCTTTCTGCCTGACCATTGGATTGGGGGTGAGCCACAGAAGACACGTCCAAACGAATATGCTCTCGTTGACAGAGTTCTTCCATCTCACCCTGAGATAAATTGGTGCCATTGTCTGTGATGATGCTGTGTGGAAAACCAAACCGGAATATTACTTTTTTGATGAATTTGACCGATGTTGCCGCATCACACTTGCTTATAGGCTCCGCTTCAACCCACTTTGTAAACTTGTCTACTGCTACCAGCAGATGAGTTTTCTGATCTTGGGATCTCTTGAAAGGACCAACCATGTCAAGCCCCCAAGTTGCAAAAGGCCAAGTTATTGGTATCATCCGGAGTTCCTGTGCCGGAACAAGAGCACGTCTTGAGAACTTCTGACAAGCATCACACTTTCGGACCAGATCCGCCGCATCTGCATGCGCGGTTAACCAATAGAAGCCATGTTGGAATGCTTTAGCCACTAAAGACTTTGATCCGGCATGATGACCACAATCCCCTTCATGAATCTCCCTTAGAATCTCACAACCTTCCTCAGCTGAAACACATCGTTGAAATACTCCAGAAGTGCTACGATGGTGCAGCTCTCCGTTTGCAATTGTCATAGATTTGGAACGCCGGATTATCTGCCGTGCTTCCTCTTCGTCCTCCGGTAACTCTCCTCGGCTTAAGTACGCCAAATAGGGTAACGTCCAATCCGGAATAATATGGAGTGCTGCAACTAACTGTGCCTCTGGGTCCGGAACAGCTAGGTCGTTCTCCGAAGGTACTTGAACCGAAGGACTGTGCAATTCATCCAAAAAGGTGTTTGGTGGTACCGGTTTACGTTGCGACCCTAGCCGGCTTAAAGCATCGGCTGCTTCGTTCCTCCGCCGGTCTATATGATCCACCTGATATCCCTTGAAGTATCCTGCGACCGCTTCAACCTCTCGCCGATAAGCCGCCATGAGGGGATCTCTTGAATCCCACTTGCCAGAAACTTGCTGTGCCACTAGATCTGAATCGCCCAGGCACTTAACCCTGCTCAAATTCATCTCCTTCGCCAATCGCAAACCATGAAGTAATGCTTCATATTCCGCTGCATTATTAGTACAAGGAAATAATAAGCGGAGGACATAGCAAAATTTATCACCTCTGGGGGAAGTTAAGACAACTCCAGCCCCCGAGCCTTCCAACTGTTTTGAACCGTCAAAGTGAATCATCCAATAAGTAAGATCCGGCTTCTCCTCAGGAGTCTGCAACTCCGTCCAGTCATTGATGAAGTCTACCAATGCCTGAGATTTTATAGCAGTACGCGGTACATACTTTAACTCATGCGGGCTGAGCTCAATGGCCCACTTGGCTATCCTGCCTGTAGCTTCCCTGTTCTGGATTATGTCTCCTAATTGAGCTGAACTAACCACAGTTATTGGATGCCCTTGGAAGTAGTGCTTCAGTTTCCGGTTTGCCATGAACACCCCATAGACTAATTTCTGCCAATGAGGGTACCTTTGTTTGGACTCAATGAGTACTTCACTCACATAATAAACCGGGCGCTGAACCGGATGCTCCTTCCCTGCTTCCTTGCGCTCAACCACAATCGCAACGCTGACTGCCCGTGTGTTTGCAGCAACATATAACAGCAAAGGCTCCTTATCAATGGGAGCAGCCAAAACCGGTGGTTTTGCTAATTGCCGTTTCAAATTCTCAAACGCTGTATTTGCCTCCTCGCTCCATATGAACCGGTCCGTTTTCCTCAACATTTGATAAAGCGGGATCGCCTTCTCCCCCAAGCGACTGATGAACCGGCTTAGCGCCGTGATCCGGCCAGCTATGCGCTGAACATCATTGATGCAAACCGGTTTTGTCAAAGATGTGATGGCCTTGATCTTCTCTGGGTTGGCTTCTATCCCCCTGTTCGAGACCAAGAATCCCAGAAGCTTACCAGCCGGAACACCAAAAGCACATTTCTCCAGATTAAGCATCATCCTATAAGCTCGAAGATTATCAAAGGTTTCTTTGAGGTCCTCTATCATTGTTCTTTCTTCCTTTGATTTGACCACAATGTCATCCACATAAGCATGCACGTTCCTTCCTATCTGCCCTTTCAAACAATTCTGAACGCAACGCTGATAAGTTACCTGTGCACACTTGAGCCCAAAGGGCATAGACACATAGCAAAAAGCACCAAAAGGAGTTATGAAAGCTGTCTTCTCTTGATCTTCAACTGCCATTTTGATCTGGTGATACCCTGAATATGCATCCAGAAAACTCAGCCGCTCACACCCTGCTGTGGCATCGAGAATTTGATCAATGCGAGGCAAAGCAAAAGGATCAGTTGGGCAAGCTTTATTGAGGTCTGTATAATCCACACACATCCTCCACTTCCCATTCATCTTTAAGACTAGCACCGGATTAGCCAACCATTCCGGATGAAAAACTTCCACTATGAACCCTGCTGCCAAAAGTCTGGCCACTTCCTCTCCTATAGCCTTGCGCCTTTGTTCATTGAAGCGGCGCAGATACTGTTTTACCGGTTTAAAC
Organism: Secale cereale; assembly: GCA_902687465.1. Taxonomy (NCBI): domain Eukaryota; kingdom Viridiplantae; phylum Streptophyta; class Magnoliopsida; order Poales; family Poaceae; genus Secale; species Secale cereale. The sequence continues at coordinate 418,815,818 of LR738714.1, forward strand.
TTCGGATCAATGTTCAACTTGTGCTCAGCGAGTTCCCTCGGTATACCTGGCATGTCAGAAGGTTTCCATGCAAAGATATCCCGGTTCTCACGGATGAACTCGATGAGCGCGCTTTCCTATTTAGGATCAAGGTTAGCGCTGATGGTGAACTGTTTAGATGAGTCTCCAGGCACAAAATCAACCTGCTTAGTTTCTTCCGCTGACTTGAAATTCAACGCCGGATCATGCTCGGTAGTTGGTTTCTTCAGCGGAGTCATATCTTCCGGATCAAAATTATCTTTATAAAATTTTAACTCTTCCGTGGCACACACCGCTTCTGCATAAGCTGCATCACCTTCCTCGCATTCCACCGCTATCTTGCGACTGCCATGAACTGTGATCGTGCCCTTATGACCCGGCATCTTAAGCTGTAAATAAACATAACATGGCCTAGCCATAAATTTAGCATAAACCGTCCTTCCAAACAGAGCATGATACGGACTTTTAATTTTGACAACTTCAAAGGTGATCATCTCTGATCTAGAATCATGCTCATTTCCAAAGGTAGCCTCTAAATCAATTTTACCAACCGGATAAGCTGACTTACCCGGGACCACTCCATGAAACACCGTGTTTGATGACCTCAACTGTTTATCTGTCAAACCCATACGACGGAAGGTCTCATAGTATAAGATATTGATACTGCTTCCCCCATCCATGAGAACTTTAGTGAATTTATAACCCCCCACTTGAGGTGCTACTACCAATGCTAAATGGCCCGGATTATCCACCCGCATTGGGTGGTCCTCTCTGCTCCATACAATAGGCTGCTCCGACCATCGAAGAAATCGTGGTGTCGCCGGTTCCACTGCATTAACAGCCCGCTTTAACACCTTCTGGTCTCGTTTGCACAGACTTGTGGTGAAGACATGATACTGCCCACTACTTAATTCCTTCGGGTTACTCAGATACCCGGACTGTGGCTGCTGTTGCTGGCGCTGCTGCTGCTGGTTTCCTTGATTATTATAACTCCCTTGGCCCTGCTGCTCATTATTCTGACCATTGTAACCACCTTGATGATGGGATTGATTCCCCTGACTATTGTAACCACCTTGATGATGTGATTGATTCCCCTGACCATTGTAATTCCCTTGATTATTTTGGCCGCCTGGTCGGGGTTGATAACCGCCGTTATTGCCCCTATATCCTGATCCGGAACTGTTCCCCTGATGACCCGAACCACAAAATCCGGGCCCTGAACCGCCGTGCGGGGGCCGGCTAGGAGGATTAAAACGGCCGTTCACTGCCTTCATAAAGGGTATGCATTCTCTCATAGTATGCCTTGCTATCCTCCCCCTTCCGCTATGCTTTGGACAGGGTCGATCCAAATCCTGCTCCCAGCCCGGATCTCCTCCGCCGGTTTGGAGAGCGGAACCCTCCGAATTAACCTGAAAACCGCCTTGAACTTGAGTATTAGCCACAAAATCGGAACTACCTTCTGCCTTCCGTTTACCCAAAAAGCTTGAAGTAACCAGATTAACTGGCGCCGGTTTACCAGACTTGCTGGCCTTCCCCGCTTTATCTCCTTCTGCTTCCGGATACTTTGTATTATCCGAGTCTCCGTATTTCACCAGGGCGCTCATTAAAGTCCCCATGTCATTGCAGTCCCTTTTAAGCCGTCCGAGCTTTAACTTTAACGATTCAAACCGGCAATTATTCTCCAATGTTACAATTGATGTACTAGGATTGATGCCATTCGAGGAGTGTAAAATCTCTGCCACTCTGCGTACCCAAGCTGCTGTAGACTCCTGCTCTCCTTGTACACAGGCTGCTAAATCTATCACTGACATCGGCTGCTTGCATGTATCCTTGAAGTTTTTAATGAACTGACTGCGCAGTTCCCCCCATGACCCAATAGAATTCGGGGGTAGAGCCTTTAACCAGGTCCGGGCCGTGCCCTCAAGCATCATAGTGAAATATTTGGCACAAGCCGATTCATCCACGTCTAACATCTCCATGGCCATCTCATAACTTTCCACCCAGGCTTCTGGCGGTAAATCGGCTGTGTAATTAGGTACCTTGCGGGGCCCTTTGAAATCCTTGGGCAACTTAACACTCCGTAGGGCGGGGACAAGACATTGTACCCCGAAAGAGCTCGCCGTAGCTCCTGCTCCTGCAGTAGCTGTGTGAACCGGCGTCGATTGACGAATTTCCTCCCTGGCCTCCGATCTAGGCCAGTTTAGGTCTGGGGCTGGCATCTCCGCCCTTGCCGGATTATCCTGCCTGTGCCGATGTCTCCTGCGCTCACTGCTAGATACCTCCGGCTCCTCCCAATGCCTAGAATAACTTCGGTTGGGACGTGGTGTTGAATGTAACCTTTCCCTGCTATGAGAGTATGCTTGCTGCTGTATTAACGCAGTATTAAGTAGCTTCTGGGCCCTGCGCGCCTCTATCGCCACCGGAGACGTTTCTTCCGCGGGTAAAGCGGCCAACCGCGCCGCCGCTGCAGCAATATTATCCAAAGGGTTTGAATAGTGCCCTGGAGGGATAGGAATATAAGGTGCCGTTGTAACCCGACGCTCCTGCTCTACGGCGGGCTGTTGAACCGGCTCATCCCGAGCCGGGGGTGTTCTCCGGTTTAAGGCCGGATTATTACTGGCCCCAGCCCCAGGTGTTCTGAACAAATTCGCGGATTCGTAACCCGGCGGTAGGCGGGACCGATACTTTCGCCCCCTTACTCCTTCCACAGAAGCCTGCTCCATCCTCAGATAAAAGGCTTGATCATCCAGCTCTGCTTGCTTTATGGCTATCATCTCTCTTTCCGCCTTTAAGTCCTCCTTTAACTGATCAATCCGACCCTTCAACTGAAGAAGCTCTGCATCATGATGCGCCTTGTCTGCTGGAGCTACGTCTGCCATTGCTTTAGCTGTGAACTCCTCGATTAAGGTGGATAGAACTTCAGTAAGGGAGAGATTTGAACCGCTTCCCCCTGCACCAGCTTCCGCTGTTGTTCCATTCCTCGGGGGTTGTGAACCGGCCATGAAGACCGCCACCCGGTTTGGCGGGTCAAAGGGGCCCGGAATACTGTTTCCATCGGACTCACCCTCAGACTGGCCGTCCCGCAACTGATACAGAGATTCAGTTTCCCCGGATGAAGATTCGTCATCTGAGTAGACGACTGTTGCACCATCAGATTCCGATCCGTCCTCGGCTCGGCCTCCGTGGATTGCTCCAACGAACACATGCTTCATGGCAGGCTGAATCCGGGCCGATCTCGCACGCTGAGCCGGCTCGACGATGTTGGGGAAGGTGTCCGGCTCAGGTCCTGGTTCACCAATTTTGCCAATGAAAACTTGGATGCTGCCGAAGGGGACCCGGTACCCGTATTCGATTGAATCGGCCTCCGGTCCCCAACCCGTGTCGTCGATGTAGATCCGGCCGCGACGACTCTTGGTCATCCGGCCGACTGCGTAACCCTTTAGCCCTTCGAAGCCGCCTTTCAAGAACTCGAAACCATCGTGCGCAGGCCCCACGGTGGGCGCCAACTGTCGTGGAAATAACACGGCAGATGTCCGGTTTAACGGACTTGATGATGGAACCGTCGCACGGGTTAGCTTGAAAGGATTCATGGCACACAAAGGACACAGAGGATTTATACTAGTTCGGCCCCTTCAGAGAAGGTAAAAGCCTACGTCTAGTTGGTTTGGTATTGCTTGGGCGTCGGTTTACAGGGAGCGGATTCGCTTTGCCTGTGCCTCGACGGATTGATTGTTTCTTGTCCCTGAACCGTCCAGGCCGTCCCTTTATACAGAGGCAACGCCTGGTCCGGTTTACAGAGTCCCGAGGCCGGCTCATACTCGTGTCCGCCTCGGTCTTTGTCTTTTCTTTCTTATCTCTCAAGTTACATCTCTTGGCGGTTTACAAACCATACTCCTATACATGGGCCTTGAAATCTCATGGGCCGTAGTCTCTACTAAAATATTAAAACCAAGTATAATATAACTAAGCCGGTTTACAATATCCGGTTTATACCTACTAACCATATCCCTGACAGACCCGAAGGTCTGTGGTAAACTACTCACAACTCATGGTGAGGGCGATGATGATGATGATGAAGGCCTCCGTGATGGATACCCCTCCGGTGGAGCTCCGGAACAGGCTCCAAGATGGGATCTCCATGGGAACAGAAGCTACAGCGGTGGAATTAGGGTTTTCTCTCTGCGTATGGAGTTTCTGGGGTACGTGGACTTATATAGGAAGAAGGAGGGCACCTGGGGCCACACGAGGAGGCCTCGAGGCAGGGGGCGCGCCCTGGGAAGGGGGGCGCGCCCCACCCTCGAGGGCGGCTCCTTGATCCTCTGGCGTGGTTCTCAAGCTTCCTGGGCGTGATTTTCTCCAAAAATATCTCTCGCGAAGGTTTCATTCCGTTTGGACTCCGTTTGATAATCCTTTTCTGCAAAACCCTGAAATAGGCAAAAAAACAGCAATCTCGACTGGGCCTTTGGGTTAGTTGGTTAGTCCCAAAAATGATATAAAAGTGAATGATAAAGCCCATTAAACATCCAAGACATCATAAATAATAGCATGGAACAATCAAAAATTATAGATACGTTGGAGACGTATCAAGCATCCCCAAGCTTAATTCATGCTCGTCCTCGAGTAGGTAAATGATAAAGAAAGAATTTTTGATGTGGAATGCTAACCAATATAGTTTTTCAATGTAATTCTCTTAATTGTGGCATGAATGTTCAGATGTGAAAGATTCAAGATAAAAGTCTATGTTGACATAAGATATAACAATACTTCAAGCAATACTAACAAAGCTATCATGTCTTCTCAAAATACCATGGCTAAAGAAAGTTATCCCTACAAAACCATATAGTTTGGCTATGCTTCCTCTTCATCACACAAAATATTCATATCATGCACAACCCCGATTTCTGCCAATCATTTGTTTTCATACTCTATCTTTTCAAACCTTTCAACTTTCACGCAATACATGAGCGTGAGCCATGGATATAGCACTATGGGTGGAATAGAGGTGGTTGTGGAGAAGACAAAAAGGAGGGAGATAGTCTCACATCGACTAGGCGTATCAACGGGCTATGGAGATGCCCATCAATAGATATCAATGTGAGTGAGTAGGGATTGCCATGCGACAGATGCACTAGAGCTAAATATGAATGAAAGATCAATAAAATAAATAAAAGAAACTAGTGGGTGTGCATCCAACTTGCTTGCTCACGAAGACCTAGGGCATTTGAGGAAGCCCATTGTTGGAATATACAAGCCAAGTTCTATAATGAAAATTCCCACTAGTATATGAAGGTGACTAAGCAGGAGACTCTCTACCATGTAGAACATGGTGCTACTTTGAAGCACAAGTGTGGAAAAAGATAGTAGCAATTATCCCTTCTCTCTTTTCTCTCATTTTTTTGGAGGGGCTTTCTCTTTTTTTATTAGCCCCTCTCTATTTTTTTGGGCCTCTCTTTTTTATTGGCCTTTCCTCACATGGGACAATGCTCTAATAATGATGATGATCACACTTTTTGTTACAAATCGAAATTACAAATCAATACTACAACAAGTATGACTCCACATGAACGCCTCCGGCGGTGTACCGGGATATGCAATGAATTAAGAGTGACATATATGAGAAATTATGCATGGTGGCTTTGCCACAACTATGATGTCAACTACATGATTGTGCATGGCACTATGACAATATGATGCGTGTCATATAAACGGAATGATGGAAAGTTGCATGGCAATATATCTCAGAATGGCTATGGAAATGCCATGATAGGTAGGTATGGTGGCTGTTTTGAGGAACAATGTGGTGGCTGTTTTGAGGAAGGATATATAGTGGGTGTATGGCACCGGCGAAAGTTGCGCGGTACAAGAGAGGCTAGCAATGGTGGAAGGGTGAGAGTGCGTATAATCCATGGACTCAACATTAGTCATAAGAACTCATATACTTATTACAAAAATCTACGAGTCATCAAAACAAAGCAATCAATGCATACTCCTAGGGGGGAGGCTGGTAGGAATTAACCATCGCGCGCCCCCGACTTCCACACAAAGGTTGGCACTCAACAAATACCTCATGCTCAAACTTCGTCACATAGCGGTTCACCATATGTGCATGATACGGGAATCACTAACCTTAACCCAAGTATTCCTCAATTTAATATTAACTCCACTAGCATGACTCTAATATCACTATCCTCATGTCTCAAAATAATTATCAAGCATCCAACATCTCATTCTATTCAATGCACTTGGTGTGATTTTTTTTACTACATTGACATTGGATGTTTATCATGTGAAGACTAGTTTCTTTAGCCTAAACACTTTACCATGCTGTTTTAAAAGACTCTCAAATATATATAAGTGAGGCATGAGAGTTCAACTATTTCTACAAAATATTATCACCACCGTGCTCTAAAAGATATAAGTGAAGCGCTAGAGCAAAAACTATTCAACTCAAAAGATATAAGTGAAGCACATAGAGTGTTCTAATAATTTATAGACTGTATTTAACTCTCTCAAATAGGTGTGTCCAGTAAGAATGATTGTGGCAAACTAACAAGAAAAGACTCAAATTATACAAGACGCTCCATGCAAAACACATAACATGTTGCGAATAAAAATATATCTCCAAGTATAGTTACCGATGGATGAAGACGAAAGAGGGGATGCCTTCCCGGGGCATCCCCAAGCTTAGGCTTTTGATTATCTTGAACTTACTTGGGGTGCCATGGGCATCCCCAAGCTTAGGTATTTGCTACTCTTTGTTCTATAGTCCATCAAAACATTACTCAAAACTTGAAAACTTAACAACACAAAACTTAGACAAAAATTCTTGTGAGCTCCGTTAGTATAAGAAATCAAACCACTACTCAAAGGTACAGCAAATAATTCATTATTTGTGTATATTGGTGTTAAACCTACTGTACTCCAACTTCTCTATGGTTCATATCCTCCAATACTACTCATAGATGCATCGGAATAAGCACAACACACAAAAAACAGAATCTGTCAAACACAGAATAGTCTGTAGTAATCTGTAGGGTTCGCCTACTTCTGGAACTCCAAAATATTCAAACTAAATTGGTAAATTTGATAAATTTGTCTACCAATCATCTGCAAAATTAATCAACTAAAAATCATGCTCCATTAAAATCCCACGACTACTTTAGTGAGCGCTAACGTTTCTGTTTTTCACAGCAAGATCATATAAACTTCTCACAAGTCTTCCCAAATGTTCTACTTGGCTAAAACACTAAACAAAACATGAAACCACATCTAATCAGAGGCTATATACAAAATTTATTCCCTAACAGCAATAAAAACAAAAAAACATAAAAATGGGTTGCCTCCCAACAAGTGCTATCGGTTTACGCCCCTAGCTAGGCACGATACAAGATAGATCTAGGTATTGCCATCTTTGGAAGGCAATTCTTTAATTAAGCACTTGTGATTCTTGGACACTTATTTGTCCCTATGAATAATCAAACGCTTGGGAAAGAAATCAAGAAATTCTAAAGTGTCAAAAGGGTCTCTTGCAAAAGTAAGAAAATTAGGCTGAACACTTATGGATTTGAGATCCGCAAGTCTAGAAGTTTCACCCTTGTCTTTAGGGACATACATGAACATAGATAATTTAGTAGAGGTATTTGGAGTAGTTTCTATAGAGGAAAGAGCAGAACCCACATTAGTGATAACATCCTCAAGTTTATTGATTCTAGTAGAATCCTGATCTAGCTTTTCTTTAACTATGGGTTCCCTTTCCTTAAGATTTTTCAGAACAACTCCTACCTTGGATCCATATTGGGTGATTTCATTATGAATTTTTCTATCCAAGTTTTCTACCAATTCTACCATAGCGACTTTGTTTTCAATGATTTCTAACATTTGCATAACATGCTCCAAAGTTAAAACAGTCCCATTAACCATAAGAGGTGGCGAGCCAAATAATTCAGTCAAAGCTTTAAAAGAATCAACGGTGTGGCAACCCAAGAAATTCCCTCCAGTAATGGTATCTAAGATAAATCTATTCCACGGGGTTATGCCAATATAATTTTTTTTAAGAAACACGGAAGTGGAAAGCTTCCAGTTAGATCTATTTTGAGCATTGCAAATTCTATACCAGGCATCTTTTAAGTTTTCTTCCTCCCTTTGTTTAAAGTTGAGGACTGATACGTCCAAAACGTATCTATAATTTCTGCTTGCTCCATGCCACTTTTGGGTGATATTGCTATGATATTCATACACTTCCATACACTTTTGATCATATTTGGACTAACCTACTAATCCAGTGCACCCCAGTGCCAGTTTCTGTTTTCGGCTGTTTTTGTATTCCAGGTTTTCACATTACGAGAACTGCCAGGAAAATTCCAGAAAAAATATATAAAAAATCAGCGTTCTAGGAGCTACTGTGCGGCCAAAGTACAGCCGGGGGGGACCCACAGGGGCTCCAGGCGGCCTGTGGGCGCGGCCCCCCCTGGGCCGCGCCGGGGGGGCGCCTGGGCACCCCTGACCCCCTCTGGTGACCCCCTTTGGCATATATTTAAGGTCCGTCGAGGAAACCCTGATTCCGAAACCCACTACGGCTCACGTTCCTCTCCGATACGTCCAAGTACCACGACGACCGAACAGCTACGATGACGAGTACATCTACGAACGTGAACAACTACCGTCGCAAACGAGAACCCAAGTACCACGACACCGACCCGAACATCTACGGCTACGAGCTCCGTGAACGACTACCGTCGCCGTGTACCACTACCGTCGCCGAGACCGCTAGTACATCTACGAACTCGACGCCGGAACGACTACTTCCTCTACGACGTGAACGCCTTCTTCCTCTACTATCTCGAACCGCCCCGAAACGCACGCTTCAAAGGTATAACAAGACGACCCCGTGGATGACCCGTGGATGCTTGTTGTGGTTGTATGAAATGTTTCCCGTGTGTGCTTCGTGACCGTTCCGCCCTTTTGTCATGTTCCTCGGTTGCCTCGTCGCCGACTCGTGGGAACCCGGTAACGGGTTCACCCCACCTCTTTCATCTCGTTTGACTCGACCACGCCATCTTTCCTTTTGCACCGGACTCTCAACAAGTTACCGGCACCGATATGATGCCGTTGCATCATTTTCGGATCGTTGCCGTGGCATCGTTTTCCCTTCCACCACGGTGACAATTGCTTCATATCATCTTCTTGTTAACCTTTTAATAAAATTGCATAAACTTGATCATGTCATCCGCATCATGTTAACAACATTGAAATGTTTAATTGTTGTTGCTTTATAATTACTAAACATGCTCATGAGGATTTTCCGGATATGTTGTTGTTATTTCCGGCCTCATTTAAATTGCCTTAATAGTGTAGTTTTATTATGTTTCACCTCTTGCCATGTTAAAAACATTTAATCTTGTCTTGTAATTAAACAAATCACTAAATAAATAAATGTGGTGTTTCGTCAATATGCAACTCGTTGCATATTGAGCTCCACTTAACTTGTAGTTTTGTTTGTGCACTTGCCATGCCATGCAAATTAAACCGGACATGCATCATGCTTGCTTGTGCATCGTATGCCTTGTTTATGCTTGTGTGTTTACCGTATTGTTTTGCTTCTTTCCGGTTTGCTTCTCTTGTTAGCTTCGGTTTCGTTCCGGAGTTGTGAGGATTCGCTCGACTGTTGCTCCGTCTTCTTCATCGATCCGTTCTTCTCCCTTGTGGAATCCCAGGCAAGATGATCATACCCTTGGATACCTTTACTACCATTGTCATGCTTAGTTGTCTCGATGCTATCGTTACATGTCGTGCTACCCATCTTTTATGTCAGCCTCTCCTTGTTGCCATGAAACCTCTAACCTTGACACCTTCCTAGCAAAACCACTGTTTGGCTATGTTACCCGCTTGCTCAGCCTCGCTTGCTCAGTCCCTCTTATAGCGTTGTTAGTTGCAGGTGAAGATGAAGTTCGCTCCAGGAGGGAACTTGTTGTTGGATATATCACAATATCTATAATTATTACTAACACACCTATATACTGGGCATGGGTGGAAGGCTTGGCCTTTTGCTCGGTGTTTTGTTCCACTCATGCCACCTTAGGCGCAGATAAACCGGCATTATGTTCCTTGATTTTGCGTTCCTTACAGGATGGGTGAAATGGGGACCCCTTGACAGTTCGACTTTGAATAAAACTCCTCCAGCAAGGCCCAACATTGGTTTTAATTTGCCTCATAATAACAACTTAATTAATTAATTAAATTTGCATAGGGAGTTAGCGCTACCCGAGGATCCTTAATTCTACATAGCAGGGGGGCCAGTGCTGATGGTGTTGGTCCCAAACTAGAGTCACTTGCGGTACCACCCAGTTATCTGGGGTCTTCGGTACTGTACGTAGCGCTCTTCCGGACGTGGCCTGAGACGAGATACGCGCGGCTACTATCAGCGTGTCGGCACGCCGGGAGGTCTTGCTGGACTTGTTTTACCATTGTCGAAATGACTTGTGCTACCGGGATGCCGAGCCTGATCGGTTTTCCCTAAGATAAGGAGTGATGATATTATATTTATCACTTCAGCTAATCGTGAGAGCTTGTGATGGGCTAAGTTGGAACACCCCTGCAGGGTTATGATCTTTCGAAAGCCGTGCCCGCGGTTATGTGGCAGATTGGAATTTGTTAATGTACGGTTGTAGAAAACTTGACAGATGATCCGAAGTAAAACACACAACTATGTGAGTAACCGTGACTGTCTCTTTTCATTTTGAGAAGAGAACACGGTGGGGTTATGTTTGACCGTATGTAGTCAGGATCTTTAGCGATCACCTTTTGCGACCGTTTGCGTAGCTTCTCATCTTATCCTGGTACTCGTAAGTTAGCCACCATATTATGCTTAGCCGCTGCTGCAACCTCACCACCTTACCTCTTCCTACCCATAAAGCTTTGCTAGTCTTGATACCCATGGTTATGGGATTGCTGAGTCCTCGTGGCTCACAGATACTACAACACCAGATGCAGGTTCAGCCGAGTATGATGCAAAAGCTGGTCCAAGTTCTTCACTGGGAGCTCGATGAAGAGTTTGGCCGTATGCTTGTTACGTTTCGACGATCAGTAGTGGTTTCTACTAGGATTCGATCCTGACCTGTGGCTTTATGTTGTTTTGGTATCTTTCTTTTGGTTCTTCACCCGTAGTCGGGTTGTCATGTTCTGAATGATGTTTTGCTTATGTAATGTATTGTGTGAAGTGGCGAGTGTAAGCCAACTATCTCCTTTTGCATTTTAATCCCTCTTTTACATGAGTCGTGCAAAGATACCAAACTTGAGATCATTCTAGGATGGGCTTATACCTTTAAGTCGTGCCTCGACACGTAGGAGGTATAGTCCCATCCTGGGCATCACAGATATTCATACACTTCCATACACTTTTGATCATATTTGGACTAACATACTAATCCAGTGCACCCCGGTGCTAGTTTCTGTTTTCGGCTGTTTTTGTATTCCAGGTTTTCACATTACGAGAACTGCCAGGAAAAATCCAGAAAAAATATATAAAAAATCAGCGTTCCAAGAGCTACCGTGCGGCCAAAGTACAGCCGGGGGGACCCACAGGGGCTCCAGGCGGCCTGTGGGCGCCCCCCCCCCTGGGCCGCGCCGGGGGGGGGGGAGGGGGCGCCTGGGCACCCCTGACCCCCTCTGGTGACCCCCTTTGGCATATATTTAAGGTCCGTCGAGGAAACCCTGATTCCGGACCCCATTTCTCCAGACGCGATTCCGATCTCCGCCGTCATCTCCATCAAGCTTCGGGGGACCAGAATTCCTGCGCCGGCACCCTGCCGGGATGGGGAAGTGCCCTCGGATTCATCTCCATCGACGTTGCTTCCTCCCTCCATGATGCGGGAGTAGTTCGTCCTCGGGGCTGAGGTTCTTACCAGTAGCAATGTGGTCAATTCTCTCTCCCATGATGTGATCTTCGTTGTGATCATAGGCTATGTTAATCTAGGGTGATCCCATGATGTTTCCCCTTCCTCTATGTATTGGATTGATGTACTCACTTGTCTTTATCTAGTATAATCCCCGAGACCAAGGTGACAGCGGTCTATTGGACATGGATTAAAACAATATTTTCATGAGTGATTTCCTTTCTTGTGTGTTGATTGAAGATTGAGAGTCTCTTGGTGCTTGTCTTTGACTATCCTTTAGATATGTTATGGTGATTGTGGGACTCTCTTTGGATGGCCGCGGTGACATTGGGAAATCCTTAGATCGAGAACTACGAACTTTGAGGTGTGCTTTTGTAGCCCTACATAATTCTCGTCCTCTCTTGACCACGAAGGAATGATCTCCGAGTGTGTCCCCTTTGCATGTTTTATGGGAAATATCATTTGATTCGATTATGTTAATGTTGTTGGGAGTTGCCACTAGTGAAAGTATGAACCTTAGGCCTTGTTTTGAAGGAAATATGCCCTAGAGGCAATAATAAAGTTGTTATTTATATTTCCTTATATCATGATAAATGTTTATTATTCATGCTAGAATTGTATTAACCGGAAACTTAGTACAGGTGTGAATACATAGACAAAACAGTATGTCCCTAGTATGCCTCTACTAGACTAGCTCATTGATCAAAGATGGTTATGTTTCCTAGCCATAGACATGAGTTGTCATTTGATCAACGGGATCACATCATTAGGAGAATGATGTGATGGACAAGACCCATCCGTTAGCATAGCACTATGATCATTTAGTTTTACTGCTATTGCTTTCTTCATGACTTATACATGTTCCTATGACTAAGAGATTATGCAACTCCCGAATACCGTAGGAACACCTTGTGTGCTATCAAACGTCACAACGTAACTGGGTGATCATAAAGATGCTCTACAGGTGTCTCCGAAAGTATTCGTGGTGTTGGCATAGATCAAGATTAGGATTTGTCACTCCGAGTGTCGGAGAGGTATCTCTGGGCCATCTCGGTAACACACATCACAATAAGCCTTGCAAGCAAAAGACTAATGAGTTAGTCACGAGATGATGAGTTACGGAACGAGTAAAGAGACTTGCCAGTAACGAGATTGAACTAGGTATAGAGATACCGACGATCGAATCTCGGGCAAGTAACATACCGTTGACAAAAGGAACAACGTATGTTGTTATGCGGTTCTGACCGATAAAAGATCTTCGTAGAATATGTAGGAGCCAATATGAACATCCAGGTCCCGCTATTGGTTATTGACCGGAGATGAGTCTCGGTCATGTCTACATAGTTCTCGAACCCGTAGGGTCCGCACGCTTAACGTTTGATGACGATCGGTATTATGAGTTTATGAGTATTGATGTACCGAAGGTAGTTCGGAGTCCCGGATGAGATCACGGACATGACGAGGAGTCTCGGAATGTCCGAGACATAAAGATTGATATATTGGACGACTATATTCGGACACCGGAAGTGTTCCGGAAAAGTTTCGGATTTATCGGGAATGCCGGAGGGGGTTACCGGAACCCCCTACGAGAGGGGATGGTCCATAGTGGGCCTAAAGGGAAAGAGAGAGGCAGCCCATAGGGCTGGCCGGCGCCCCCACCTAGGGTTCCTAGTTGGACTAGGATTGGGGGGGCGCCACCTCTCCTATTCCTTTCCCCCTTCCTTCTTTTGGTGAATCCTACTAGGAATAGGATTGCAATCCTATTCCTAATAGGAGTCCACTCCCTAGCCGCACCAGGAAGGGCCGGCCGGCCTCCCCCCCTTGCTCCTTTATATACGGGGGCAGGGGGCACCCAAAGAGACACAAGTTGAATTGTTTTAGCCGTGTGCGGTGGCCCCCTCCACAGAATCACACCTCGGTCATACCGTCGCGGAGCTTAGGCGAAGCCCTGCGCCGGTGAACACATCATATCCGTCACCACGCCATCGTGCTGACGAAACTCTCCCGTGAAGCTCAACTGGATCAAGAGCTCGTGGGACGTCATCAAGCTGAACGTGTGCTGAACGCGGAGGTGCCGTACGTTCGGTGCTTGATCGGTTGGATCGCGAAGAAGTTCGACAACATCAACCGCGTCACTTGACGCTTCCGCTCCCGGTCTACGAGGGTACGTAGACACACTCTTCCCTCTCGTTGCTATGCATCTGGTAGATAGATCTTGCGTGATCGTAGGAAAATTTTAAAATACTACGTTCCCCAACAGTGGCATCATGAGCCAGGTCTATGCGTAGATGATATGCACGAGTAGAACACAATGAGTTGTGGGCGATACTAGTCATACTGCTTACCAGCATGTCATACTTTGCTTCGGCGGTATTGTGAGATGAAGCGGCCCGGACCGACATTACGCGTACGCTTACGCGAGACTGGTTTCACCGTTACGAGCACTCGTTGCTTAAAGGTGACTGGCGGGTGTCTGTCTCTCTCACTTTAGTTGAATCAAGTGTGGCTACGCCCGGTCCTTGTGAAGGTTAAAACAGCACATACTTGACGAAACATCGTTGTGGTTTTATATGCGTAGGTAAGAACGGTTCTTGCTAAGCCCGTAACAGCCACGTAAAACTTGCAACAACAAAGTAGAGGACGTCTAACTTGTTTTTGCAGGGCATGTTGTGATGTGATATGGTCAAGACATGATGAGTTATACGGTTTTTGTATGAGATGATCATGTTTTGTGAGGGTGATCATGACGGTGCTTTGGAGATGGAGATCAAAAGCACAAGATGATGATGGCCATATCATGTCACATATTTTGATTGCATGTGATGTTTATCTTATTATGCTTCTTATTTTGCTTAGAACGACGGTAGCATTATAAGATGATCCCTTACTAAATTTCAAGGTATAAGTGTTCTCCCTAAGTATGCACCATTGCGAAAGTTCGTCGTGCCGAGACACCACGTGATGATCGGGTGTGATAAGCTCTACGTTCAAATACAACGGGTGTAAGCCAGTTTTGCACACGCAGAATACTCGGGTTAAACTTGACGAGCCTAGCATATGCAGATATGGCCTCGGAACACTGGAGACCGAAAGGTCGAGCGTGAATCATATAGTAGATATGATCAACATAAGATGTTCACCATTGGAACTACTCCATCTCACGTGATGATCGGACATGGTTTAGTTGATTTGGATCACGTGATCATTTAGATGACCGGAGGGATGTCTATCTATGTGGGAGTTTTTAAGTAATATGATTAAATTGAACTTTAATTTATCATGAACTTAGTCCTGGTAGTATTAGCATATCTATGTTGTAGATCAATAGCTCGCGATGTTGCTCCCCGTTTATTTTTCATATGTTCCTAGAGAAAACCAAGTTGAAAGATGTTAGTAGCAATGATGCGGAATTTTTACGTGATCTGAGGATTATCCTCATTGCTGCACAGAAGAATTATGTCCTTGATGCACCGCTAGGTGACAGACCTATTGCAGGAGCAGATGTAGACGTAATGAACGTTTTGACAAAAGCTCGATATGATGACTACTTGATAGTGTAAGTGCACCATGCTTTACGGCTTAGAACCGGGACTTCAAAAACGTTTTGAACGCCACGGAGCATATAAGATGTTCCAAGAGTTGAAATTAGTATTTCATACTCATGCCCGTGTCGAGAGGTATAAGACCTCTGACAGTACTTTGCCTACAAGATGGAGGAGAATAGCTCAACCAGTGAGCATGTGCTCAGATTGTCTGGGTACTACAATTACTTGAATCAAGTGGGAGTTATTCTTCCAGATAAAATAGTAATTCACAAAGTTCTCTAGTCACTATCACCAAGTTAGTAGAACTTCGTGATGAACTATAATATGCAAGGGATGACGAAGGTAATTCCCGAGCTCTTCGCGATCCTGAAATCGGCGAAGGTAGAAATCAAGAAAGAGCATCAAGTGTTGATGGTTAATAAGACCACTTGTTTCAAGTAAAGGGCAAAGGGATAGAAGGGGGACTTCAAAAGGAATGACAAGCAAGCTGTCACACCCGTGAAGAAACCCAAAGCTAAACTCAAGCCTGAAACAAGCGCTTCTACTGCAAAGGAAATGGTCACTAGAAGTGGAACTGCCCTAGATATTTGGCGGATAAGAAGGATGGCAAAGTGAACAAAGGTATATTTGATATACAGATTATTGATGAGTATTTTACTAGTGTTCATAGCAACCCCTCGGTATTTGATATTGGTTCAGTTGCTAAAGAGTAGTAACTCGAAGTGGGAGTTGCATAATGAACATAAACTAGTTAAAGGATGAAGTGACGATGTGTATTGGAAGCAGTTCCAAGATTGATATGATCATCATCGCACACTCCCTATACTTTCGGGATTAGTGTTGAACCTAAATAAGTGTTATTTAGTGTTTGTGTTGAGCATGAATATGATTTGATCATGTTTATTGCAATACGGTTATTCATGTAAGTTAGAGAATAATTGTTGTTCTGTCTACATGAATAAAACCTTCTATGGTCATACACCCAATGAAAATGGTTTGTTGGATCTCGATCGTGTGATACACATATTCATAATATTGAAGCCAAAAGATGCAAGGTTAATAATGATAGTGCAACTTATTTGTGGCACTGCCGTTTAGGTCATATTGGTGTAAAACGCATGAAGAAACTCCATAATGATGGACTTTTGGAATCAGTTGATTATGAATCATTTGGTGCTTGTGAACCATGCCTCATGGGCAAGATGACTAAAACTCCGTTCTCCGGAACTATGGAGCGAGCAACAGATTTGTTGGAGATCATACATACAGATGTATGTGGACCAATAAGTGTTGAAGCTCGCGGCGGGTATCGTTATTTTCTGACCTTCACTGATGATTTGAGCAGATATGGGTATATCTACTTAATGAAGCACAAGTCTGAAACATTTGAAAAGTTCAAAGAATTTCAGAGTGAAGTGGAGAATCATCGTAACAAGAAAATAAGAGTTTCTACGATATGATCGTGGAGGTAAAATATTTGAGTTAGCGAGTTTGGCCTTCAGTAAAAACAATGTGAAATAGTTTCACTACTCACGCCACCCGGAACACCACAGCGTAATGGTGTGTCTGAACGTCGTAACCGTACTTTATTGTATATGGTACGATCTATGATGTCTCTTACCGATTTACCACTATCGCTTTTGGGGTTATGCATTAGAGACAGCTGCATTCACGTTAAATAGGGCACCATCTAAATCCGTTGATACGACACCTTATGAACTATGGTTTGGCAAGAAACCAAAGTTGTTGTTTCTTTAAGTTTGGGACTGCGATGCTTATGTGAAAAAGTTTCAACATGATAAGCTCGAACCCAAATCAGAGAAGTAAATCTTCATAGGATACCCAAAAGAAACTGTTGGGTACACCTTCTATCACAGATCCGAAGACAAGGTCTTTGTTGCTAAGAGTGGATCCTTTCTAGAGAAAGAGTTTCTCTCGAAAGAAGTGAGTGGGAGGAAAGTAGAACTTGATGAGGTAATTGTACCTTCTCCTGGATTGGAGAGTAGTACATCACAGGAAATTGTTCCAGTGATTCCTACACCAATTAGTGAGGAAGTTAATGATAATGATCATGAAACTTCGGATCAAGTTTCTGCTGAACGTCGTAGATCAACCAGAGTATGTTCCGCACCAGAGTGGTACGGCAACCCAGTTCTGGAAATCATGTTACTAGACCATGATGAACCTACGAACTATGAGGAAGCGATGATGAACCCAGATTCCGCAAAATGGCTTGAAGCCATGAAATCTGAGATGGGATCCATGTATGAGAACAAAGTGTGGACTTTGGTTGACTTGCCCGATGATCGGCAGGCCATCGAAAATAAATGGATCTTCAAGAGGAAGACCGACGCAAACGGTAATGTTACTGTTTACAAAGCTCGACTTGTTGCGAAAGGTTTTCGACAAGTTCAAGGAGTTGACTACGATGAGACTTTCTCATCTGTAGTGATGCTTAAGTCTGTCCGAATCATGTTAGCAATTGCCGCATTTTATGATTATGAAATCTGGCAAATGGATGTCAAAACTGCATTCCTGAATGGATATCTCAAAGAAGAGTTGTATATGATGCAACCAGAAGGTTTTGTCAATCCTAAAGGTGCTAACAAAATGTGCAAGCTCCAGCGATCCATCTATGGACTGGTGCAAGCATCTCGGAGTTGGAATATATGCTTTGATAAGTTGATCAAAGCATATAGATTTCTACAGACTTGCGGTGAAGCCTGTATTTACAAGAAGTGAGTGGGAGCACTACAACCTTTCTGATAAGTATATGTAAATGACATATTGTCGATCGGAAATGATGTAGAATTTTCTGGAAAGCATAAAGGAGTGTTTGAAAGGAGTTTTTTCAAAGAAAGACCTTGATGAAGCTGCTTACATATTGGGCATCAAGATCTATAGAGATAGATCAAGACGCATGATAAGACTTTCGATGAGTACATACCTTGATAAGATTTTGAAGTAGTTCAAAATGGACCAGTCAAAGAAGGAGTTCTTGCCTGACTTGTAAGGTGTGAAGTTGAGTAAGACTCAAAGCCAAACCACGGCAGAAAAATATAGAGCGAATGAAAGTCATTCCCTATGCCTCAGCCATAGGTTCTATAAAGTATGCCATGTTGTGTACAAAACACGTTGTGTACCTTGCCATGAGTTTGACAGGGAGGTACAATAGTGATCCAGGAAGTAGATCACTGTACAGCGGTCAAAAATTATCCTTAGTAATTGGATGACTAAGGAAATATTTCTCGATTATGGAGGTGATAAAGAGTTCGTCGTAAAGGGTTACGCCGATGCAATCTTTGACACTAAATCCAGATGACTCTAAGTATCAATTTGGATGCGTATTGAAAGTGGGAGCAATTAGCTAGAGTAGCTCTATGCAGAGCATTGTAGACATAGAAATTTGTGAAATACATACGGATCTGAATGTGACAGACCCGTTGACTAAACTTCTCTCACAAGCAAAACATGATCACACCTTATTACTCTTGGGTATTAATCACATAGCGATGTGAACTAGATTATTGACTCTAGTAAACCCTTTGGGTGTTGGTCACATGGCGATGTGAACTATGGGTGTTATTCACATAACGATGTGAACTATCGGTATTAAATCACATGGTGATGTGAGCTAGATTATTGACTCTAGTGCAAGTGGGAGACTGAAGGAAATATGCCCTAGAGGCAATAATAAAGTTGTTATTTATATTTCCTTATATCATGATAAATGTTTATTATTCATGCTAGAATTGTATTAACCGGAAACTTAGTACATGTGTGAATACATAGACAAAACAAAGTGTCCCTAGTATGCCTCTACTAGACTAGCTCATTGATCAAAGATGGTTATGTTTCCTAACCATAGACATGAGTTGTCATTTGATCAACGAGATCACATCATTAGGAGAATGATGTGATGGACTAGACCCATCCGTTAGCATAGCACTATGATCGTTTAGTTTTACTGCTATTGCTTTCTTCATGACTTATACATGTTCCTATGACTATGAGATTATGCAACTCCCGAATACCGTAGGAACACCTTGTGTGCTATCAAACGTCACAACGTAACTGGGTGATCATAAAGATGCTCTACATGTGTCTCCAAAAGTATTCGTGGTGTTGGCATAGATCAAGATTAGGATTTGTCACTCCGAGTGTCGGAGAGGTATCTCTGGGCCCTCTCGGTAACACACATCATAATAAGCCTTGCAAGCAAAAGACTAATGAGTTAGTCACGAGATGATGTGTTACGGAACGAGTAAAGAGACTTGCCGGTAACGAGATTGAACTAGGTATAGAGATACCAACGATCGAATCTCGGGCAAGTAACATACCGATGACAAAAGGAACAACGTATGTTGTTATGCGGTTTGACCGATAAAGATCTTCGTAGAACATCCAGGTTCCGCTATTGGTTATTGACCGGAGATGAGTCTCGGTCATGTCTACATAGTTCTCGAACCCGTAGGGTCCGCACGCTTAACGTTTGATGACGATCGGTATTATGAGTTTATGAGTTTTGATGTACCGAAGGTAGTTCGGAGTCCCGGATGAGATCACGGACATGACGAGGAGTCTCGGAATGTCCGAGACATAAAGATTGATATATTGGACGACTATATTCGGACACCGGAAGTGTTCCGGAAAAGTTTCGGATTTATCGGGAATGCCGGAGGGGGTTACCGGAACCCCCTACGAGAGGGGATGGTCCATAGTGGGCCTAAAGGGAAAGAGAGAGGCAGCCCATAGGGCTGGCCGGCGCCCCCACCTAGGGTTCCTAGTTGGACTAGGATTGGGGGGGGGCGCCACCTCTCCTATTCCTTTCCCTCTTCCTTCTTTTGGTGAATCCTACTAGGAATAGGATTGCAATCCTATTCCTAGTAGGAGTCCACTCCCTAGCCGCACCAGGAAGGGCCGGCCGGCCTCCCTCCCTTGCTCCTTTATATACGGGGCAGGGGGGCACCCAAAGACACACAAGTTGAATTGTTTTAGCCATGTGCGGTGCCCCCCTCCACAGAATCACACCTCGGTCATACCGTCGCGGAGCTTAGGCGAAGCCCTGCGCCGGTGAACACATCATATCCGTCACCACGCCGTCGTGCTGACGAAACTCTCCCGTGAAGCTCAACTGGATCAAGAGCTCGTGGGACGTCATCAAGCTGAACGTGTGCTGAACGCGGAGGTGCCGTACGTTTGGTGCTTGATCGGTTGGATCGCGAAGAAGTTCGACAACATCAACCGCGTCACTTGACGCTTCCGCTCCCGGTCTACGAGGGTACGTAGACACACTCTTCCCTCTTGTTGCTATGCATCTGGTAGATAGATCTTGCGTGATCGTAGGAAAATTTTAAAATACTACGTTCCCCAACATGTTTCCACCATTGCAATACCGTTTGTGATCACGTTTACTACTTGTTTGCTTGCTGCACTTTTTATTACATATTTATATTACCTTGTTTTGCCATCCATATCACTTGCCATTTAACCTCTCTTCGCCGAACTAGTGCACCTATACATCTAACAAGTGAATTAGGTGTGTTGGGGACACAAGAGACTTCTTGTATCTTAGTTGCAGGGTTGCTTGAGAGAGACCATCTTCAACCTCTACTTCCCTGAGTTCGATAAACCTTAGGTCATCCACTTGAGGGAAATTGCTGCTGTCCTACAAACCTCTGTGCTTGGAGGCCCAACATAGTCTACAAGAGTAGAAGCGTGTGTAGACATCAAGGACCTCACTCTCGGGAGTGGTGACAATGATAGGTGTGCTAGACATAATGGCAAGCAAGCAAGCAACACATGAGCAAACAAGAAGCAAGCGAACGATAAACACATGGCTAAAGAAGGGCAAATAAAACGGCAAGGGTGAAGTGGGGGAGAGGAAAATGAGAGGAAAATAAATGTAATGCGAAGGATAAGGGTTTGTGATAGGTACTTGGTATATGACTTTTGTGTAAACCTCCCCCGCAACGGCGCCAGAAATTCTTCTTGCTACCTCTTGAGCATGCGTTGTATTCCCTCGAAGAGGAAAGGGAGATGCAACACAGTAGCGTAAGTATTTCTTTCAGTTTTTGAGAACCAAGGTATCACTCCAGTAGGAGACCACGCGCGAGTCCCTCGCACCTGCACAAACAAATAAGAACTTCGCAGCCAACGCGATAAGGGGCTGTCAATCCCTTTACGGTCACTTACGAGAGTGAGATCTGATACAGATGATAGTTTATATTTTTGGTATTTTTTGTTTAATAAAACAGAAAATAAAAATGGTAAAAGTTAATTAGATGTAGATTGATATGTTGAGAATAGACCCGGGGGCCATAGGTTTCTCTAGTGGCTTCTCTCATGGTAGCGATATTCTACGGCGGGTAAACAAATTACTGTCGAGAAATTGATAGAAAAGCGAATAATTATGAGACTATCTAGGCATGATCATTGTATATAGGCATCACGTCCGAGACAAGTAGACCGACTCCTGCCTGCATCTACTACTATTACTCCACACATTGACCGCTATCCAGCATGCATCTAGTGTATTGAGTTCATACGAACAGAGTAACGCTTTAAGCAAGATGACATGATGTAGAGAGATAAACTCAAGCAATATGATGTAAACCCCATCTTTTTATCCTCGATGGAAACAATATAATACGTGCCTTGCTGCCCCTACTGTCACTGGAAAGGACACTGCAAGATTGAACCCAAAGCCAAGCACTTCTCCCATTGCAGGAACTATAGATCTAGTAGGCCAATCCAAACCAAAAATTCGAAGAGACTTGCAAGGATATTATGAGCACACATAAAAAGTTCAGAGAAGAACCAAATATCTTTCATAGATAATCAACTCACAATTCATCGGATCTCGACAAACACACCGCAAAAAAGAGATTACATCGAATAGATCTCCTCTAAGACCAAGGAGAACTTTGTATTGAGATTCAGAGAGAGAGAAGAAGCCATCTAAATACTAGCTATGGACCCCAAAGTTCTGTGGTAAACTACTCACAACTCATGGTGAGGGCTAAGATGATGATGATGAAGGCCTCCGTGATGGATCCCCCTCTGGTGGAGCTCCGGAACAGGCTCCAATATGGGATCTCCACGAGAAAAGAAGCTACGACGGTGGAATTAGGGTTTTCTCTCTACGTATGGAGTTTCTGGGGTACATGGACTTATATAGGAAGAAGGAGGGCACCGGGGGCCACACGAGGAGGCCTCAAGGCAGTGGGGCGCGCCCAGGGAAGGGGCGCCCCCCACCCTCGAGGGCGGCTCCTCGGTCCTCTGACGTGCTTCTCAAGCTTCGTGGGCGTGATTTTCTCCAAAAATATCTCTCGCGAAGGTTTCATTCCGTTTGGACTCCGTTTGATATTCCTTTTCTGCAAAACCCTGAAATAGGCAAAAAAGAGCAATCTGGACTAGGCCTTTGGGTTAGTAGGTTAGTCCCAAAAATGATATAAAAGTGAATGATAAAGCCCATTAAACATCCAAGACTTCATAAATAATAGCATGGAACAATAAAAAATTATAGATACATTGGAGACGTATCAAGCATCCCCAATCTTAATTATTGCTCGTCCTCGAGTAGGTAAATGATAAAGAAAGAATTTTTGATGTGGAAAGCTAACCAATATAGTTTTTCGATGTAATTCTCTTAATTGTGGCATGAATGTTCAGATCTGAAAGATTCAAGATAAAAGACTATGTTGACATATGATATAACAATACTTCATACAATTCTAACAAAGCAATCATGTCTTCTCAAAATACCATGGCTAAAGAAAGTTATCCCTACAAAATCCTATAGTTTGGCTATGCTCCCTCTTCATCACACAAAATATTCATATCATGCACAACCCCGATTTCAGCCAATCATTTTTTTTCATACTCTATCTTTTCAAACCTTTCAACTTTCACGCAATACATGAGCGTGAGCCATGGATATAGCACTATGGGTGGAATAGAGGTGGTTGTGGAGAAGACAAAAAGGAGGGAGATATTCTCACATCGACTAGGCGTATCAACGGGCTATGGAGATGCCCATCAATAGATATCAATGTGAGTGAGTAGGGATTGACATGCAACGGATGCACTAGAGCTAAATATGAATGAAAGCTCAATAAAAAAAACTAGTGGGCGTGCATCCAACTTGCTTGCTCACGAAGACCTAGGGCATTTGAGGAAGCCCATCGTTGGAATATACAAGCCAAGTTCTATAATGAAAATTCCCACTAGTATATGAAGGTGACTAAGCATGAGACTCTCTACAATGCAGAACATGGTGCTACTTTGAAGCACAAGTGTAGAAAAAGATAGTAGCAATTATCCCTTCTCTCTTTTATCTCATTTTTTGGAGGGGCTTTCTCTTTTTTTATTATCCCCTCTCTATTTTTTTGGGCCTCTCTTTTTTATTGGCCTTTCCTCACATGGGACAATGCTCTAATAATGATGATCATCACACTTTTTGTTACAACTCGAAATTACAACTCAATACTACAACAAGTATGACTCCACATGAATGCCTCCGGCGGTGTACCGGGATATGCAATGAATTAAGAGTGATATATATGAGAAATTATGCATGGTGGCTTTGCCACAACTACGATGTCAACTACATGATCATGCATGGCACTATGACAATATGATGCGTGTCATATAAACGGAATGATGGAAAGTAGCATGGCAATATATCTCGGAATGGCTATGGAAATGCCATGATAGGTAGGTATTGTGGCTGTTTTGAGGAACAATATGGTGGCTGTTTTGAGGAAGGATATATAGTGGGTGTATGGCACCGGCGAAAGTTGCGCGGTACAAGAGAGGCTAGCAATGGTGGAAGGGTGAGAGTGCGTATAATCCATGGACTCAACATTAGTCATAAGAACTCATATACTTATTGAAAAAATCTACGAGTCATCAAAACAAAGCAATCAATGCATACTCCTATGGGGGAGGCTGGTAGGAGTTAACCATCGCGCGCCCCAGACTTCCACACAAAGGTTGGCACTCTACAAATACCTCATGCTCTGACTTTGTCACATAGCGGTTCACCATATGTGCATGATACGGGAATCACTAACCTTAACCCAAGTATTCCTCAATTTCATAATAACTCCACTAGCATGACTCTAATATCACTATCCTCATGTCTCAAAACAATTATCAAGCATCCAACATCTCATTCTATTCAATGCACTTGGTGTGATTTTTTTACAACATAGACATTGGATGTTTATCATGTGAAGATTAGTTTCTTTATCCTGAACACTATACCATGCTGTTTTAATAGACTCTCAAATATATATAAGTGAGGCATGAGAGTTCAACAATTTCTACAAAATATTATCACCACCGTGCTCTAAAAGATATAAGTGAAGCGCTAGAGCAAAAACTATTCAACTCAAAAGATATAAGTGAAGCACATAGTTCGTTTTAATAATTTATAGATCGTATTTAACTCTCTCAAATAGGTGTGTCCAGAAAGGATGATTGTGGCAAACTAACAAGAAAGAACTCAAATTATACAAGACGCTCCAAGCAAAACACATAACATGTTGCGAATAAAAATATAGCTCCAAGTATAGTTACCGATGGATGAAGACGAA
Organism: Secale cereale; assembly: GCA_902687465.1. NCBI lineage: Eukaryota > Viridiplantae > Streptophyta > Magnoliopsida > Poales > Poaceae > Secale > Secale cereale. The sequence continues at coordinate 418,840,874 of LR738714.1, forward strand.
AGAGGGGATGCCTTCCCGGGGCATCGCCAAGCTTAGGCTTTTGATTATCTTGAACTTACTTGGGGTGCCATGGGAATCCCCAAGCTTAGGTCTTTGCTACTCTTTGTTCTATAGTCCATCAAAGCAATACTCAAAACTTGAAAACTTTACAACACAAAACTTAGACACAAATTCTTGTGAGCTCCGTTAGTATAAGAAAGCAAACCACTACTCAAAGGTACAGCAATTAATTCATTCTTTGTGTATATCGGTGTTAAACCTACTGTACTCCAACTTCTCTATGGTTCATATCCTCCAATACTACTCATAGATACACCGGAATAAGCAAACAACACACAAAAAACAGAATCTGTCAAAGACAGAACAGTCTGTAGTAATCTGTTGGGTTCGCCTACTTCTGGAACTCCGAAAAATTCAAACTAAATTGGTAAATTTGAGAAATTTGTCTACCAATCATCTTCAAAAAGAATCAACTGAAAATCGTGCTCCAGTAAAATCCCACGACTACTTTAGCGAGCTCTAGCGTTTCTGTTTTTCACAGCAAGATCATATAAACTTCACACAAGTCTTTCCAAAGATTCTACTTGGCACAAACACTAAACAAAACATGAAACCAGATATAATCATAGGCTATATGCAAAATTTATTCCTTAACAGCAATAAAAACAAAAAACATAAAATTGGGTTGCCTCCCAACAAGCGCTATCGGTTTACGCCCCTAGCTAGGCACGATACAAGATAGATCTAGGTATTGCCATCTTTGAAAGGCAATTCTTTAATTAAGGACTTGTGATTCTAGGACACTTCTTTGTCCCTATGAATAATCAAACTCTTGGGAAAGAAATCAAGAAATTCTAAAGTGTCAAAAAGGTCTCTTGCAAAAGTAAGAAAATTAGGCTGAACACTTATGGATTTGAGATCCGCAAGTCTAGAAGTTTCACCCTTGTCTTTAGGGACATACATGAACTTAGAGAATTTAGTAGAGGTATTTGGAGTAGTTTCTATAGCGGAAAGAGCAGAACCCACATTAGTGATAACATCCTCAAGTTTATTGATTCTAGTAGAATCCTGATCTATCTTTTCTTTAACTATGGTTTCCCTTTCCTTCAGATTTTTCAGAACAACTCCTACCTTGGATCCATATTGGGTGATTTCATTATGAATTTTTCTATCCAAGTTTTCTACCAATTCTACCACAGCGACTTTGTTTTCTATGATTTCTAACCTTTGCATAACATGCTCCAAAGTTAAAACAGTCCCATTAACCATAAGAGGTGGCGAGCCAAATAATTCAGTCAAAGCTTTATAAGAATCAACGGTGTGGCTACCCAAGAAATTCCCTCAAGTAGAGGTATCTAAGATAAATCTATTCCACGGGGTTATGCCAATATAAAAATTGTGAATAAGCACGGAAGTGGACAGCTTCCGGTTAAATTTATTTTGAGCATTTCAAATTCTATACCAGGCATCTTTTAAGTTTTCTTCCTCCCTTTGTTTAAAGTTGAGGACCTCACTCTCGGGAGTGGTGACAATGATAGGTGTGCTAGACATAATGGCAAGCAAGCAAGCAGCACATGAGCAAACAAGAAGCAAGCGAACGATAAACACACGGCTAAAGAAGGGCAAATAAAACGGCAAGGGTGAAGTGGGGGACAGGAAAACGAGAGGAAAATAAATGTAATGCGAAGGATAAGGGTTTGTGATAGGTACTTGGTATATGACTTTTGTGTAAACCTCCCCCGCAACGACGCCAGAAATTCTTCTTGCTACCTCTTGAGCTTGCGTTGTATTCCCTCAAAGAGGAAAGGGAGAAGCAGCACAGTAGCGTAAGTATTTCCTTCAGTTTTTGAGAACCAAGGTATCACTCCAGTAGGAGACCACGCGCGAGTCCCTCGCACATGCACAAACAAATAAGAACTTTGCAGCCAACGCGATAAGGGGTGGTCAATCCCTTTACGGTCACTTACGAGAGTGAGATCTGATAGAGATGATAGTTTATATTTTTGGTATTTCTTGTTTAATAAAAGAGCAAATAAAAATGGTAAAAGTAAAGTAGATGTAGATTGATATGTTGAGAATAGACCCGGGGGCCATAGGTTTCTCTAGTGGCTTCTTTCATGATAGCGATATTCTACGGCGGGTAAACAAATTATTGTCGAGAAATTGTTAGAAAAGCGAGTAATTATGAGACTATCTAGGCATGATCATTGTATATAGGCATCACGTCCGAGACAAGTAGACCGACTCCTGCCTGCATCTACTACTATTACTCCACACATCGACCGCTATCCAGCATGCATCTAGTGTATTGAGTTCATACGAACAGAGTAACGCTTTAAGCAAGATGACATGATGTAGAGGCATAAACTCAAGCAATATGATGTAAACCCCATCTTTTTATCCTCGATGGCAACAATACAATACGTGCCTTGCTGCCCCTACTGTCATTGGAAAGGACACTGCAAGATTGAACCCAAAGCCAAGCACTTCTCCCATTGCAAGAACTATAGATCTAGTAGGCCAATCCAAACCAATAATTCGAAGAGACTTGCAAGGATATTATGAGCACAGATAAAAAGTTTAGAGAAGAACCAAATATCTTTCATAGATAATCAACTCACAATTCATCGGATCTCGGCAAACACACCGCAAAAAAGAGATTACATCGAATAGATCTCCTCTAAAATCGAGAAGAACTTTGTATTGAGATCCAGGGAGAGAATAGAAGCCATCTAGATACTAGCTATGGACCCGAAGGTCTGTGGTAAACTACTCACAACTCATGGTGAGGGCGATGATGATGATGATGAATGTAACGCCCCGGACACACCCGCCGGTGGTCGTTACTCCTGGCGGGATCTAGACTCGCCCCACATATCAATACTAGTCTTTTCTGCGCACTTTGTCCTCACTCATGCACACCTGGGAGCAACTTCCCGGTCGGTCACCCATCCTGAAACTACTCCAAGCTGAGCACGCTTAACTTTGGAGTTCTATCTGAATGGGATCCCGGAAAAGAAGGAATTCCTTATTGATATGAGTAGTCTATCATCCGTAATAAGCCAGGTCATCACAATGAAGGCCTCCGTGATGGATCCCCCGTCCGGTGGAGCTTCGGAACAGGCTCCAAGATGGGATCTCCACGGGAACAGAAGCTACGACGATGGAATTAGGGGTTTCTCTCTACGTATGGAGTTTCTGGGGTACGTGGACTTATATAGGAAGAAGGAGGGCACTGGGGGCCACACGAGGAGGCCTCGAGGCAGGGGGCGCGCCCTGGGAAGGGGCGCCCTACCCTCGAGGGCGGCTCCTCGATCCTCTGACGTGGTTCTCAAGCTTCCTGGGCGTGATTTTCTCCAAAAATATCTGTCGCGAAGGTTTCATTCCGTTTTGACTCCGTTTGAAATTCCTTTTCTGCAAAACCCTGAAATAGGAAAAAAAACAGCAATCTGGACTGGGCCTTTGGGTTAGTAGGTTAGTCCCAAAAATTATATGAAAGTGAATGATAAATCCCATTAAACATCCAAGACTTCATAAATAATATCATGGAACAATAAAAAATTATAGATACGTTGGAGACGTATCACGCGCCTGCTGTTTTTCCCCTTTTTACGGGGAAGGCGTGGGCCGCCCCCTTTACCATTTACTGCAACGTGACACCGGTGTGCAGCAACCGCCCCACGCACGACCTCCACGTCAGCACATATCATGGGGAAGCGCAACCACCGGAGGAGTTAATGTAGTCAAAAGGATCCAACCCCACTGCCCGCGCACCATTCTGGGCCTAGCCCAACAACGCGTCGCGCTTATGTATGGCCCAAGCACGGGGGCTCCTGTCGGTGTACAAAAGTAGGGGCACTCCTTTGTACCTCTTACTTGTGCACGGGCAGTCAGAGCCACGCCAGTGGCCACACATAACAAGGCAGAGGAGGGAAGCCACATACACAAGGCTTCCAGAGCAACGCCAAGACGGTGGCACAAGAACGCCAAGCAAGAAGACAGGCTTCCCCCGGCAAGAATCCTTGCTGGGACAACTCACTCAAACGCTTCCGTTGCAGCCACCCTTGAGACTAGGAGCTCCAGCACCATCAACAATGTTGGAACAAAGGCTCGAGAAGGACCTATGTGATGGCATGCACATCTTTGTAAAGACAAGGGTCCATGACTCCTAAGATGAGAACCAGAAGACAAGGCGATCACAAGGCTCCTTGCCGAGGATGCCCACGAGGCCCCGACGAGGCTCCACATCGAAGACACCCCAAAGCCCCGGGAAGCCTCTTGCGGAGGACACTCATAGATGCCCCGGCAAGACCCTTGCCAGGAACAGATGCATGACCGCGGCAAGCCCTTGTCGCCCCATCGTCGCCCCTGCTCGGCGACCGACCCACTAGCCCAGGCAAGAATCCATGTGGCAGCACGTGGTTCCTAATCGAGCTAGTCAAGCACCTACATGGTGGCATGCAGATCTTCGTGAAGACCCTACCACCATGCCATCTCAGCTGCCTGCCTTGCTGGCCTGGACGCGCATGCCAACCAGACGGAGTGGCAGCGGACGGGACGGGCCTCGTTCCCGTCCCCGATAAAGCAAGTGGACACTTAAGTAGCGCACTTAATGTTTCTTGACCCATAATGGCATGAGATAAGCCTGTGCACTGTATACCATTCCACCTCCTGTTTGCCATCGTGGCAGCCCCTTTTGATTATAAAAGGAGGCCCGAGGCATACCGGAGGAGGATTTAGATCTTTTGGGCTAGACATGCACCGTAGCTAGTTCAAGAACTCAAGAACACTCAAATACACACCAAAGCAGGACAAGGGTATTACGTATTCCAGTGGCACGAACCTGGGTAAATGATACTTGTATTGACTCTTAGACCCGCTCTTTGCACAACCTCGCGCCCGCCAACCATAGAAGGGATTCCATTGATCCCATATGTGTCGTTCTCCACCGACATAGAACGATATACCTTTTGATCCACCGCTTTACCATTGAGATCAATGCCAAGCTGGCACTTGGTAGCCATTGGAGTAGTAGCCGGCTTGACATCACTTAGATTGAACCTCTTGACCATGTCTTGAGTGTATTTGGCTTGTTTGATGAAGATTCCCTATCATCTTTGTTTGATTTCGAACCCAAGGAAGAACTTCAACTCTCCCATCATGGACATGTCAAACTCTGCAGTCATGAGTGCGGCAAACTCATCATTGAAAGCTTTGTTAGGTGAACCAACGATAATATCATCAACATATAGTTGGCATACAAACAACTACCCTTTGACCTTGTTAGCAAAAATAGTGGGCTTGATTTTCCCAATTTCAAACCCACGATCTTGCAACAACTTGGTAAGATGCTCATACCACGCACGCGGGGCTTGTTTAAGGCCATAGAGCACCTTGTCGAGTTGATACACATTATTGGGGAACTTAGGATCCTCAAACCCCGGGGGTTGTTTGACATACACCAACTAGTTAAGAGGACCATTAAGAAAAGCACTTTTCACATCCATTTGTTGCAATTCAAAGTTATGATGAGAAGCATAGGCAAGCAACAAACGAATAGATTCAAGGCGAGCAAAGGGGGCAAAGGTTTCACCATAGTCGATACCCTCGACTTGGGAGTAGCCTTGAGCCACCAAATGAGCCTTGTTGCGAATGACAATCCCGTGTGCATCTTGCTTGTTCTTAAAGATCCATTTGGTTCCAATGACATTGTGGTTCTTCTTCGGCCTTGGCACCAAACGCCACACCTTGTTGTGCTCGAAGTTATGGAGTTTTTCATGCATGGCGTTGAGCCAATCGGGGTCTTCGAGTGCCTCATGGACCTTTTGGGGTTCAACACAAGAGACAAACGCATGATGAGCTCAATAGTTTGCTAATTGTCTACGAGTGCTTGCCCCCTTTGTAATGCTTACAAGGATATTCTCCACGTGATGCTCTCTAGAAGCGAGCCTGGAAGCAACTTTGGCAGCACGATGCTCCAATTGCTCTTCAAGTGTTAGTTGAGGAGCTATAAGTTGATCATCTTGAGCATCGTTATGAGCTTGTTCTTGATACTGAGCTTGCTCATGATCTTGAACATTCTTCGGAGAGGGAACTTGGCCTTGTGCATCACTTGGTGGATCAACACCATCTTGCGTTTGATCCTGCACTTGACCTTTTCATCGGGTTGAGGGCCTTCAGTTTGTTCTTCGGAAGCATGTGGGTCTTGGGTTGGTGATGGTTCCACTTGAGTGGAAGATTGTCCTTCTACTTCGGCCACAAGGGGTTCCATTCTTCTTATGGCTTGAGGAGGAATTTCATCACCAACATCACAAGTACCACTTTTCTCCACTTAGGAGCCGTTATTCTCATCAAACTCCACGTTACATGTCTCCTCAATGAGTCTGTTGAACTTGTTGAGGACACGGTAAGCATGAGAGTTTGTAGCATAACCAACAAATATGCCCTCAGGAGCTCTAGCTTCAAATTTAGACAAACGAACAACTTTCTTGAGTATGAAACACTTACAACCGAACACCCGGAATTACTTGAGGTTGGGCTTGTTACCGGTAAGTATCTCATATGGAGTCTTGTTCAAGCCTTTGCGGAGATAGAGCTGATTGGATGCATGAAACGCGGTGTTGATGGCTTCAGCCCAAAAGTTGTACGGACAGTTGAACTCCGCCACCATGGTCCTTGCCGCATCCACCAATGTCCAGTTCTTTCTCTCCGCCACACCAGTTTGTTGTGGGGTATAAGGTCTGGCATATTGATGCTTGATCCCATCATCACCAAGTAACTCATCCAAGGTGTAATTCCTGAACTCGGTGCCGTTGTCACTTTGAATCATCAAGATCTTTGCATCATGTTGACGTTGAGCTTCATTTGCAAAGTTGATGACGGTTTGTTGGGTCTCGCTCTTCCTCTTGAAGAAATATACCCAAATGTATCTTGAATAATCATCCACAATTACCAAGCTATACTTTGTACCTCCAAGACTATCAAAGGATGGAGGCCCAAATAGATCCATGTGAAGGATCTGTAAAGGCCTCGTCGAGTAGATGGTAGTCGTGGGAGGGTGAGCCTTCTCATGTAGCTTTCCTTTGAAACAAGCACTGCAAGCACGATCTTTGGCAAAACTAACATTTGTTAGTCCACGGACATGGTCCCCCTTGAGAAGACTTTGCAAAGATCTCATATTTACGTGGGCTAAACGGCAATGCCAAAGCCATCCTACATCAACTTTAGCCATTATGCATGTCGCGGTCTTAGTGGGTCGCTTCGAGAAGTTAACCATATAGAGACCATTGTCGACATGCCCAACAGAGGCTACTTTAAGAGTCTTGCTCCACAAGAGGGCCACGGTATCAATATCAAAGAATGTAGCAAAGCCCATGAGTGCAAGTTGACGAACGAAAAGTTAATTGTATGCAAGGGACTCAACAAGCATGACTTTCTCGATCGTGAGATAATGAGAAACGACAACCTTGCCAAGCCCCAATACCTTAGAAGATGAAGCATCATCCCATTCGACATTGGTGGCCTGATACTTCTCCAACGTATCTATAATTTTTGATTGTTCCATGCTATTATATATTCTGTTTTGGATGTTTAATGGGATTTATTATACACTTTTATATTATTTTTTGGACTAACCTACTAACCCAAGGCCCAGTGGAAATTGTTGTTTTCTTTGCCTATTTCAGTGTTTCGCAGAAAAGGGATATCAAACTGAGTCCAAACGGAATGAAACCTTCGGGAGAGTTATTTTTGGAACAATATCAACACGGAAGACTTGGAGTACACGCCAGGAAGCAAGAGAGAAGGCCATGAGGGCAAGGGGCGTGCCCAGGGGGGTAGGAGCGCCCCCCACCCTCGTGGGGCCCCTGTGGCTCTCCTGACATGCCTCTTCAGCCTATATATACTCCCATACCCTGAAAACATCGAGGAGAGCAATGATACCCTAATTCCACTATCGCAACCTTCTGTACCCGTCAGATCCCATCTTGGGGCCTGTTCCGGACCTCCGCCGGAGGGGGGCATCGATCACGGAGGGCTTCTACATGAACACCGTAGCCTCTCCGATGAGTTGTGAGTAGTTTACCACAGACCTTCGGGTCCATAGTTATTAGCTAGATGGCTTCTTCTCTCTCTTTGGATCTCAATACAAAGTTCTCCTCGATCTTCGAGGAGATCTATTCGATGTAATCTTTTTGCGGTGTGCTTGTCGAGATCCGATGAATTGTGGGTTTATGATCAAGATTATCTATGAACAATATTCGATTCTTTTCTGAAATCTTTTATGCATGATTTAAATATCCTTGCAAGTCTCTTCGAATAATTTTTTTGGTTTGGCCTACTAGATCTATAGTTCTTGCAATGGGAGAAGTGCTTGGCTTTGGGTTCAATCTTGTGGTGTCCTTTCCCAGTGACAGCAGGGGCAGCAAGACACGTATTGTATTGTTGCCATCGAGGATAAAAAGATGGGGTTTATATCATATTGCTTGAGTTTATCCCTCTACATCATGTCATGTTGCTTAAGGTGTTAGTCTGTTCTTATGAACTTAATACTCTAGATGCATGTTGGATAGTGGTCGATGTGTAGAGTAATAGTAGTAGATGCAGAATCATTTCGGTCTACTTGTCACGGACGTGATACCTATATAGAATGATCATGCCTAGATATTCTCATAACTATGCGCTCTTCTATCAATTGCTCGACAGTAATTTGTTTACCCACCATAGAATTCTGCTATCATGAGAGAAGCCACTAGAGAAACCTATGGCCCCCGGGTCTATTCTCATCATATTAATCTTCCTTCAACTATTTACTCTACTTTGCATTACTTACTTTCAATCTCTATATCCAAAAATACAAAAATTATTATCTTATCATATCTATCAGATCTCACTTTTGTAAGTGATCGAGAAGGGATTGACAACCCCTTTTATAACGTTGGCTGCAAGGTTCTTATTTGTTTGTGCAGGTACGAGGGACTCGCGCATGGTCTCGTACTGGATTGATACCTTGGTTCTCAAAAACTGAGGGAAATACTTACGCTACTGTGCTGCATAATCCTTTCCTCTTCGAGGGAATACAATGCAAGCTCGAGAAGTAGCATGGCCATAGTTGAACCTTTGTGCACGTCCACCACCAAGTCTTTGCTTCCGGTCATATGATTTGTGGCTCCACTATCGAGCAATGATGATCCCCCACCGGAAGCAAACTCCTACAAGAGATCAATGCTTGGTTTTAGGTACCCATTTTGTAATGGGTCCTTTGAGGTTAGCAACAAGGGTCTTAGGAACCCAAATAGACAATTCAATGGACTCATAATAAGAACCAACAAATTTAGCATAAACATGTCCATCATTAGCACGGCATAACACACAAGACGGGTTAAACTCGCCGGCTTTGTTGGAAGGAGTGGCAATGTCCTTCTTGACTCCACTACCCTTCACATTTTTCTTCTTCTTCTTAGGAGTACCCTCTCCCTCCTTCACAAAGGTTTGTTGGTGAGGAGGGGGTTGCTTTGTCTTGTCATTCTTCTTCTTCTTAGGATTGGGAGCAAACCCAATCCCTTCCTTGGCCACAACTTTCTTTTGATTTCTCAAAATGTCGTTGAGATTCTTCTCACCTTGTATGCAAGACACAAGACCTTTCTCAAGTTGCTTTTTCAACTTGGCATTCTCCTCCACAGGATGCACATGCTCACAACAAGGGTTAGTAGCATTTGCATTATCAATTAAAACCATGTGAGGAAAAGTGGCTTTCTCCTTTGTTAACGAAAATTGAAGTTGATCATGAGACTCTTTGAGACTAGCATCTACACTCTTCAAGACTTTGTGAGCCTTGTCAAGTGTAGCAAACTCCTCCTCGAGTCTAGCATGGTCAACCAGAAGTTTTTCCTTTTCGGAATTGTGCACACGAGAGACAACTAAAGCATGATCAAGATCTTTCTTTAATTTAGCATGATCATCGTTGTGTGACTCCTCAAGAGCCAAACGAAGACCACGCTCTTCCTAAAAATCATTAGAGAGATCCGATATCTCATCAGCATAGTCCCGACTATGATCCTCCATCTTGGAGATGGTCTCTTCGTGAGTCTCAATCATGCCATTGGCTTCACCAAGTTGTTCCAAGATAGCAACAAAGTGCTTCTTGGGTTTACCTTTGAGCTTACTCATAAACAACTCAAATTCGTTTTCCACCTCCTCCGCCCTCTCAGTCTCATCAATTCAATCCGTCATTGAAGGATTAGAAGTGATGGTAGAATTGATGTTGGGGGTTACCTTATTGGTGGCTTTAGCCATGAGGCACTTGGCGGTGATGTTCTCATTTGGTGAGTCAAAGAGGGATGACCGTGGAGTTGTTGAAATAGCAACGATGGCCATGGTAACCATCTCGTCATATTCTTCATCATCGTCATCTTCATCATACTCTTCTTGGACCACCAATCCTTTGGGAGGAGTCTTCTTAGTGAAGTTGTTCTTGTTGGGACAAGACTTAGCCTTGTCCTTTCGGATAAGCTTGCATCCATTGTCTTCACTTTTCTCATATGGGCAATCTACAACAAAATGACTCACATTGCCACAATAGTAGCATTTCCTCACTCGTTGCTTGCCGTTGAAGCCACTTGAATTTTTCTTGTTGAAGTTAGGCCTTGAATTCTTCTTGTTGCCCCAAAATTGCCGCGACACAAGAGCCATGTGCTCATGATAGGCATATTTGGTATCTTCAGGGCAACACTCATCTTCATCCTCTTCTTACAAACAAGCCTTGGCCTTTAATGCAAGGTTGGGCTTCTTGGATCGTTGAGCTCGCAACACCGCATTGTCGGTGGTCTTGTCCAAGATCCTCATGGCAACGAACTCATCCAACACTTCACTTGAGGACAAGGTGTGGAAGTCCGGTCTTTGGCGGATGCCCTTAGACATGGCCTTGTGATAAGGAATCATGGCCTTGAGAAACTTGCGCTTGATCCAATTTTCATCTGTATCCTTGCTCCCATGATCTCGAAGTGAGACCACAAGAGTGGTTAATCTCCGATAAAGTTCACGGGGTTCTTCATCTTCGATCATGGCAAACTCATCGGCTTCATCTTGCACAACTTCATAGTATGAGCGTTGAATGCTCACGCTTCCCTTGTACAAGGAAACAACATGCTCCCATGCTTCCTTGGCCACAGAGAAGGGTCGGAGATGTGCAATATCTTCGGGAGGGATGGCTTCTTGAAGAATGCAGAGAACAGACTCGTTGAATTGATGATCCATGGCTTCTCTTGGAGTTAAGTTGTATGGATCATGCAGGTAGAAACCTTGCTCAATGATTATCCAAAGATTAGTAGAACAATGATTAAAATGACGTTTAAAACGAAACGTTCAAGTAGAAAAATCAGAATTTTTCACATACTTAGGGGGAGGACCAACTGAATTTAGATGCGGGGAGGGAACGGGTCCTCCATAATTGATGGGAGGTGCGGAATGAGGAAAGATGCCGCCCCATTCTTAGTCACCGGGACTTGCTCACTACTAGCTTCTCCCTTATCAGGAATAGCATCCGACAAGTTGGTAGTGGGATGAATCACTTCCAACGGTGCGGTGGGTAATTTAAGACCATTAAGAAATTCTTTGAACATGCCTTTGACCTCGATCATCAATGACTCTTTCAATGTGTCCAAAGCCACATTGAACTCCTCATGAAAGATCGAGGGTCCCCCATCGGACGTAGACAAGGACGGAGTTCCACCAGAGTGTTCCTCCGTATCGACTACATTGTCATCCATACTCTTTGGACGGTAAAGTCCTTAATAAAGAGATGAGTCTCTGATACCAATTGAAAGGATCGATATAATTGACTAGGGGGGGGTGAATAGGCAACTAATTTTTTTTAGCTTTTCTTGACCAAATTAAACTTAGCAACAAAATAAGTTGTCTAGATGTGAAACTACGTTGGCAACCTATATGATGCAACAATAACAAGCATACAAGCAAGCAAAGAATAAAGCACAATAAAACTTGTACAAGTATAGGTAAGATATAACCAAGAGTGGAACCGGTGGAGACGAGGATGTGTTACCAAAGTTCCTTCCCTTTGAGGGGAAGTACGTCTTCGTTGGAGCGGTGTAGAGGCACAATGCTCCCCGAGAAGCCACTAGGGCCACCGTATTCTCCTTATGCCCTCACACAATGCGAGATGCCGTGATTCCACTATTGGTTCCCTTGAAGGCGGCGACCAAACCTTTACAAACAAGGTTGGGGCTATCTCCACAACTTAATTGGAGGCTCCCAACAAAACCACGAAGCTTCACCATAATGGAATATGGCTTCGAGGTGACCTCAATCGTCTAGGGTGCTCAAACACCCAAGAGTAACAAGATTCGCAAGGGATTAGTGGGGGGGGAATCAAATTTGTCTGGGTGGAAGTGTAGATATGGGCCTTCTCAACCAATCCCTAGAAAATCAACAAGTTTGATTGGCTAGGGAGAGAGATCGGATGAAAATAAGGTTTTGGAGCAACAATGGAGCTTAGGGGAGAAGAGGTGAGTCCTCTTGAGGAAGAAGACCCCTATATATAGTGGAGGGGATAAGTGAACCGTTACCCCCTTTTCTGCCCGCACAGAGCGGTACTACCGCTGGGTGGAGCGGTACTACCGCAGGTGGCAGCAGTACTACCACGTCCCCCAGCGGTACTACCACCTAGTGTAAAAGACGAGGCATGATATGTCTCCAACGTATCTATAATTTTTTATTGTTCCATGCTATTATTTATGATGTCTAGGATGTTTAATGGGATTTATCATTCACTTTCATATAATTATATCATTTTTGGGACTAACCTATTAAACAACAACATCGTTATTGATGTCTTCGATGTTTAATGGGTTTTGTCATACACTTTTATATCATTTTTGGGACTAACCTACTAACCCAAAGGCCTAGTCCACATTGCTGTTTTTTGCCTATTTCAGGGTTTTGCAGAAAAGGAATATCAAACGGAGTCCAAACGGAATGAAACCTTCGGGGGATATATTTTTGGAGAAAATCACGCACGGGAGACTTGAGAACCACGGAGTAGGGGCCATGAGGTGTGCCCCCCTGCCTCATGGGTCCCTCGTGAGTCCCCCTGTGTCCTCCTTCCTCTTATATAAGCCTACGTACCCCGAAACCATCAACAATAGAGAGAAAACCCTAATTTCACCGCCGTAACCTTCTATTCCCGTGAGATCCTATCTTGGAGTCTGTTTCGGAGCTCCGCCGAAGGGGGGTCCATCACGGAGTGCTTCTACATCATCATCATCGCCCTCACCATGAGTTGTGAGTAGTTTACCACATAACTTCTGGTCCATAGCTAGTATCAAGATGGCTTGTTCTCTCTATCTGGATCTCAATACAAAGTTCTCCTCGGTCTTCGAGGAGATCTATTCGATGTAATCTCTTTTTGCGGTGTGTTTGTCGAGATCCGATGAATTGTGAGTTTATGATCAAGATTATCTATGAGAAATATTTCGTTCTTTTCTGAACTCTTTATGTGTGTTCATAATATCCTTGCAAGTCTCTTCAAATTATTAGTTTGGTTTGGCCTACTAGATCTATAGTTCTTGCAATGCGAGAAGTACTTGGCTTTGGGTTCCATCTTGCGGTGTCCTTTCCCGGTGAAAGTAGGGGCAACAAGGCACGTATTGTATTGTTGCCATCGAGGATAAAAAGATGGGGTTTATATCATATTGCTTGAGTTTATCCCTCTACATCATGTCATCTTGCTTAAGGCATTACTCTGTTCTTATGAACTCAATACACTAGATGCATGCTGGATAGCGGTCGATGTGTGGAGTAATAATAGTAGATGCAGGCAGGAGTCGGTCTAGTTCTCTCGGACGGGATGCCTATATACAATGACCATTCCTAGATAGTCTCATAATTATTCGCTTTTCTATCAGTTGCCCGACAGTAATTTGTTTACCCACCTTAGAATAACGCTATCATGAGAGAAGCCACTAGAGAACACTATGGCTCCTGGGTCTATTCTCAACATATCAATCTACATCTACTTTACTTTTTCAGCTTTTACTTTCTGTTCTTATAAACAAAAATACCAAATATATAAACTATCATCTCTATCAGATCTCACTTTCGTAAGTGACCGCAAAGGGATTGACAACCCCTTATCGCGTTGGCTGCGAAGTTCTTTTTTGTTTGTGCAGGTGCGAGGGACTCGCGCATGGTCTCCTACTGGATTGATACCTTGGTTCTCAAGAACTGAGGGTAATACTTACGCTACTGTGCTGCATCTCCCTTTCCTCTTCGAGGGAATACGACGCAAGATCGAGAAGTAGCAAGAAGAATTTCTGGCGCCGTTGCCGGGGAGGCTTACGCAAAAGTCATATACCAAGTACCTATCACAAACCCTTATCCTTCGCATTACATTTTTTTGCCTCTCATTTTCCTCTCCCCCACTTCACCCCTGCCATTTTATTTGCCCTTCTTCTGCCGTGTGTTTATCGTTCGCTTTCTTCTTGTTTGCTTGTGTGTGTTGGATTGCTTGCTTGTCACTATGTCTAAGAACAATACCAAATTGTGTGACTTCTCCAATACCAACAATAATGAATTTATTAGCACTCCAATTGCTCCTATTACCGATGCTGAATCTTGTGAGATCAATGCTGCTTTGTTGAATCTTGTCATGAAAGATCAATTCTCCGGCCTTCCCAGTGAAGATGTCGTACCCATCTGAACAACTTTGTTGATTTGTGTGATATGCAAAAGAAAAGGGATACGGATAACGACATTGTTAAATTGAAGTTATTTCCATTTTCACATAGAGATCGTGCTAAAACTTGGTTTTCCTCTTTGCCTAGAAATAGTATTGATTCGTGGAATAAGTGCAAAGATGCTTTTATCTCTAAGTATTTCCCTCCTCCTAAGATCATCTCTCTTAGAAACAATATTATGAACTTTAAGCAACTAGATCATGAGCATGTTGCACAAGCTTGGGAGAGAATGAAACTAATGATACGTAATTGCCCTACACATGGTTTGAATCTATGGATGATTATTCAGAACTTTTATGCTGGCTTGAATTTTGCTTCTAGAAATCTTTTAGACTCGGCCACAGGAGGCACTTTCATGGAAACTACCTTAGGAGAAGCTATCAAACTCCTAGATAATATTATGGTTAATTATTCTCAATGGCACACCGAAAGATCTACTAGTAAAAAAGTGCATGCTATTGAAGAAATTAGTGTTTTGAGTGGAAAGATGGATGAACTTATGAAATTATTTGCTGCTAAGAGTGCTTCTTCTGATCCTAATGATATGCCTTTGTCCACTTTGATTGAAAATAACAATGAATCTTTGGATGTGAATTTTGTTGGTAGGAATAATTTTGGTAACAATGCTTATAGAGGGAATTTTAATCCTAGGCCTTTTCCTAGTAATTCCTCTAATAATTATGGTAATTCCTACAACAACTCTTATGGAAAGTTTCCTTCTGAATTTGAAACTAGTGTTAAGGAGTTTATGATCTCGCAAAAGAATTTCAATGATATGCTTGAAGAGAAATTGCTTAAGATTGATGAATTGGCTAGAAGTGTGGATAGAATTACTCTTGATGTTGATTCTTTGAAACTTAGATCTATCCCACCTAAGCATGATATCAATGAGTCTCTCAAAGCCATGAGAATTTCCATTGATGAATGCAAAGAAAAAACCGCTAGGATGCGTGCTAAAAGGGAAAATTATATTAAAGCGTGTTCTTCTAGTTATCATGAAAATAAAGATGAAGATCTGAAAGTTATTTATGTGTCTCCCATTAGATCCTTGTTTTCTAGTATAAATCTTGATGAAGATAGGATTGGAGATGATTCTGCTTTAAGGTGTCCCAATGATTCAGAGTTTTTATATCTTGATGCTAAAATTGTTAAAATGGGAATGAAGAGATTAAAACTTTGCATAGTGATGAACCCACTACCTTGGATTTCAAGGGATTCAATTATGATAATTGCTCTTTGATTGATTGTATTTCCTTGTTCAATCCGTACTAAACTCTCCGCATGCTTATAGTCAAAATAAAGCTTCCACCAAACATGTAGTTGATGCTTTGATGCAATCTTACGAAGAAAAACTTGAGTTAGAAGTTTCTATCCCTAGAAAGCTTTATGATGAGTCGGAATCTACTATCAAAATAAAAATAAAAGATCATGAATGATATGCTTTGTGTGATTTGGGTGCAAGTGTCTCCACTATCCCAAGAACTTTGTGTGATTTGTTAGGGTTCCATGAGCTTGATGATTGTTCTTTAAATTTGCATCTTGCAGATTCCACTATTAAGAAACCTATGGGAAGAATTGATGATGTTCTTACTATTGCCAATAGGAATTATGTGCCCGTAGATTTCATTGTTCTTGATATAGATTGCAATCCTTCATGTCCTATTATTCTTGGTAGACCTGTCCTTAGAACGATTGGTGCAATTATTGATACGAAGGAAGGAAATATTAGATTCCAATTTCCGTTAAGGAAAGGCATGGAACACTTTCCTAGAAAGAAAATCAAATTACCATATGAATCTATTATGAGAGCCACTTATGGATTGCCTTCCAAAGATGGCAATACCTAAATCTATTTTGTATCGTGCCTAGCTAGGGGCGTACAACGATAGCGCTTGTAGGGAGGCAACCCAATTTTATATTTTTTGTTTTTGCTCCTGTTAGGGAATAAATATTGCATCTAGCTTCTGTTTAGATGTGGTTTCATGTTTTGTTTAGTGTTTGTGCCAAGTAGAACCTTTGGGAAGACTTGGGTGAAGTTTATGTGATCTTGCTGTGAAAAACAGAATTGTTAGCGCTCGCTAGAATGGTCATCAGATTTTACTGGAGCGTGCTATTTAGTTGATTCTTTTTGAATATGATTAATATACAAATTCCTCATGTTTAACAATTTAGTTTGAATTTTTTGGAGTTACAGAAGTATGCGAAACCTACAGATTACTACACACTGTTCTGTTATTTACAGATTCTGTTTTTCGTGTGTTGTTTGCTTATTTCAATGCATCTATGAGTAATATTGGTAGGTATGAAACATAGAGAAGTTGGAATACAGTAGGTTTAACACCAACATAAACAAAGAATGAATTCATTGAAGTACCTTTGAGTAGTGGTTTGCTTTATTATACTAACGGAGCTCACGAGAATTTTTGTCTAAGTTTTGTGTTGTGAAGTTTTCAAGTTTTGAGTATTGCTTTGATGGACTATGGAACAAAGAGTAGCAAGGGCCTAAGCTTGGGGATGCCCACTACTGGAATCTGGCACTTTGCCATCTGCCGTGGCAGATGGCAAAGGCATGGTCGGCGGATGGCAAAGGCTTTGCCATCAGCCAGCAGATGGCAAACAGTTTGTCTGAATTCCAGTGGGCAAAGGCTTCTTTGCCATCTGCTGGCTAATGGCAAAGAGCCTGTGCCTTTGCCATCAGCTAGCAGATGGCAAAGCCTCTTAACGGGGTTAGCCCCGTTAGAAGGATAACGGCATACTTTGCCATCAGCCAGCAGATGGCAAAGGCTGCAGGCTCTTTGCCATCTGCCAGCAGATGGCAAAGGATGCATACTTTGCCATCAGCTGGCTGATGGCAAAGGCTGCAGGCTCTTTGCCATCTGCCAGCAGATGGCAAAGGCTGCATACTTTGCCATCAGCCAGCTGCTGGCAAAGAGCTTTGGCATCTGCTGGCAGATGGCAAAGAGCCCAAATAGGCCAGTCCAAATTTTTTCTCTGGATGACACGTGGTTTCGTTGTCATCTGCCAGCTGATGGCAAAGCTCTTTGCCATCTGCCAGCAGATGGCAAAGTGTCTATATTGCCCCATTTAATATATTTTTCTTATATCAATTCATTTTCACAGAAAATCAAACACAAATATATTTATATGACCAATATAGCATATTCAACACATATTACCAATAGTCATGAACACATATATATATCCAACACATGTTACCAATAGTAGCAAGTTTCATCCGTACATATACATAGTTTCATCAATATTACACTGTTTCATCCATAGGTAGCAAGTTTCACAAGGTCAAAACAAAAACTAAATACAAGCACTCCATCAACCCAAGCTTCCGTGATCTTAAGCAAATCTGTAAAATGGGAAAAAAGAAAGTTAGAAGAAGAAGACTAGAAGAAGACTTACAGATATTTCAGATTGATCAAATTAGAGAATTGTTTTGGAATAGGTCCATGAAGTTTCATCCCATATACTCTCATAGAAAGACAACAGCTACTATTTCGACGACGGACCCAAGAACAACATCGAGTCATAATAAAAAATATTAGTTGAATCCAAGAATAGAATCAGGCCAAGAACTTCAAATACCTACAGTAAACATTTGACTGGAAAACTATATGAAAGAAAACTATATGGAAAATTTAAGAAGCTAGCTAGTTCAGTACAGTACTAAACTAGCATGTATTAAGCATACTACATGTTCCTGTGACACTGTGCCCAAAAGTCCATCCATGCAGCTCATAACATCTTTAAATTTGAACCGTTCATGCACCTCACATAATTTGAACAAGAACACAAGTCCTGATCCAAATAGGATGGATGGGTTAATCATACATAATATGCTAGCTCAACGCTAACAGCTAGCAAATAGACACAATAACGCTGCCACCAGTCAATTGCCACATTCAAATGGACCAACCGAGCCAATTGCTACAGCTGTGAAGAAATTGGATGCAGCCAGCCAATTGCCACATGATATTAAGTAGTTGGAAGATTACATCTCTCTAATTTTCCAAAAGAAAAGCATATGGTGACACATACTCATAGATAATATCAATTACAATCACATAACAGTTGGTCCATGCATCAAATTAGTAACTAGGTTCAGAACCATGGTTTCCCAAGAGATGCACCAGATCGTTACTATATTTCAGATCAGCTAGAAAGGAATGAAAATGAAAATGTTTCAAACTGGTCTCAACTGATGCTAGAGGGTGGGTGATAAAGGAACTTGAAGCATGTTTTTTTGAGGACCATCTTTAAAATTCTATTCCAAGGGTAAATAAATAAGGGTATAGTGGCCTCTTATTAAAGCCGATATACACATATTGAAATTTTGAACTATCAAATGCATGTTTAGAACTTGAAAGGAAATGCTCATTTAAGTTCTCCACTTTATCAAAAGGACATGGCCAAATACATAATAAAACCATGATGGTAACAAAAGATGTAACAGTTCAAAAACTTACAGGGGCCAATTATCTTCGTTCTTTTCACTTGGAGGAAGCCCAACACCCCAATTGTTTGTTTCATAGGTAAAGTCAAGCCTTAGCAAAAAGAAAACAGAACATCACCGTACAGTTAAAGATGCTACAGAACTACTATTGTCCTCTACTTCATATATGGTAAAGAAGGTGGCAAGAATAATTATTTTTCAAGAAGATTTTAATTAGTTTTCTCTCTAGAAAAATTCAACCATTTTAGTTCATGGGAAGAACTGCTGTTTTCAGTAAGGTAGAAAGGGCAGCTTATTACTTGTTAAACCAATCACCAGAGTTATATGAATCTCGATCAATGGTCTTAGATCTTAGTATCTCGTCACCAGCATGGAAAAAGGGTATTCCCTGAAAAGGATAAGTTGAAAAAAATTGAGGACTCTACTGCAAAAGTTCAAGTTATAGAACATGTAAGAAAGTAAAGTATTTTTCCTTTAAAATAGACACTACTATATTCTTCACCATATGGGAAAAAATACTTGATCAGAAGAAAGGAGAAGATGACAAAAGCAGAGAAATACAAAATCACGTGAAATCATGGTGTCATTTGTCGGTTGGATTATCACAATGTAGATTACTTGTAAACATCCTAGCAAAAGAGTCCAAGTTCTGAATTTATTAATTAAGCTACGAAAACAAATGAAACTAAGATTAGACAACCTAATCGTTTGATAAGTTCATACATGAGACAAGTTCAAGATTGAGCTTACTGAGCTACTAGATCGGTCTTGTCATATTACTCATTTTACTTTAATTTAGCAACTTATTTCTGGGGAAACTAATCACTGGTCACCAATTCCTACACTATTAGAGTACTATGAACTACAGAAAATTTACAGGTTCTATGATCCGTATTCCGTTTACATACAAACCTGGGATAATGCCATCATGCTGGAGGCCAAGTGATTTATCCTGCATCTCTCATCAACTGAAAGGTCCATTGGGGTCTGCAGAAACAAACAAAAGAAACAATTCGAGAATTTAAGATTGTGAGAGAGAGGTTTTGAAAATGAAATTTTGAGTTCATCTTGCGAAAGAAGAATCCATGAGCAACTTCCTTTCTTCTGAAAAGTATATCATCGCATGAAATTTTGAGTTCATCTTAATAAATTGTTCCTTTATATATGTAAAGTTTAATTTCCAAAGAATTAACTAATTTTAGCAACCAGTATTAGCGATAAAAAATATCATTGCATTATTTATATATATAAATATAAAGATATTCATGCTAATCTGTCTTGTTTCCTGGTTTCCAAAACATAAATACTAGAAATATTTTGGTCCGCGTAAGTAGCGAGCGAGCGCCTGGTATCTGCTTCATTGCCCTGATAAAACCCATTCGGCTACACAAAAGGGCAAAAGCCAAATAATTAACACTATGGAATTCTGGGAGCTAATCTAGAAATATTTTAAACACAACGTAGTAAAGTGCATCTCTGCATCACAACTCCAGTTCAGACTTGAGACCTCGAAGTCCCAGCTAGGGCACACCAAATAGTAGCTAACTAGTTCAATAAACCTCCAAAATACTCCATAACTGAGGATGGATGCCCAGCCCTAGCAGAGACCATAACAAAACATGTGGCTGACAAATGAGAGGCCCAGAGTTGCCAGCTTGCTCACCACTATCCAGGTTGAGGCCAGACAGTGGGCATTAGCAGGGATGGTTGGGTTGGCGGTGCTCCTCCCGCAGTGCCTAGTACTTAGGGTGTTGTTTTGACTTATGGAGTATTGCCCTCTTGGGCTTGTAAATAACCTTTTCTTCTACCGGGCATCTAGAAGCAAGACTTTTGCATTTTTTCGCAAAAAAATAGACGACACTTGAGTCCATGGCCTCTGAGGTACATGTACTGAGGTCTAATGGTGCACAACACCAATTAATAGAAAGTTAGGAACCTTAAGGTAGCTACAGTCAGCGACTTGGTTACAGAAAAAGGAACCTCTGAGTTTGAGAAAATGGCTTAACACGAGAGAATTACCCAAGTTCAGGAAAACTGTATTAAGAGAGGAAAATAGGTAACTGCTGCATTCTTATGAATGATGAAAGCAAGAAACTGGTTACTGAAATGTCATATCATAACTTTTCATTTCCAGGAAGAGAACCAGCATAAAGGATACAAATAATACCTCTAAGAACAGACCAGTATTAAAGCCTTGCTGTGGTGGGTTGCCAAATGGATTACCCCCATTAACAGCATCCTGGATTCTATCATTGAAGCTGCAAAGTATGATAGTATGGATATTACTACGTTGTATAGAAAAAAATAGTTGATGTAGAACAAACACCAAAATAAATTACCCATACTGGCTATTTACTAGAATAATACTGTACTCTGGTATTTTGTGTCATAGCTTCAAAATTCTGACAATACAGGAGATTGCTGAGACATAAATCTGACTTTTAATTTGATTGTTCAATGTAAAATCTAGTTATAGTTTGGAGGTTTGTTCCAAAATTGACCATTCGGTTAATTTAAATGTAAATACGATAAAGAACAAGTTGCTGATGAACACCAAAAGGTGCTAACTTCTGATGGTAGTTGGTGAAGAAGGCGAGGACGTCGGCGACGAGCTGGTTGGCCTTGGCGCGGGAGTCGCGGCTGCCCTACTTGTTCTCCACCGCCATCTGCAGCGCCGTCCACAGTGCGAACACCAACCCGACGCCCTCCTCGAGCGCCGCTGCCACCTGCGGCGAGAGACCCTCGCCGCCGCTGGTGGATGCCGACATGGTGCGGGAGCTCTGGGGAGAGGGCTGGGGCTTCGATGGCCCTTTGGGGCGTTTGGAGTGGACGGGGGCGAGATGCGGAGGACGACGAGGGGGCGAGCGTTTCTCACCTGGGGAGAGCGGGCGTCGCCGCCGCGCTTTGCCGGCGGGGACCTCGCGGTGCCGGACTCGGGGGGCGTGTCGTGCTCGGCCATGGGGTGGGGAAGGGTGGGGCGGGGTGCGGCGCGTCGGGTTCCGGTCAGGGCTGGTGGCGGCGGGGTGCCCGGGGGCCGCGGCGGGGAGCTTGGGCGGTGGCGGGGTTGTGGGGCGGCGGGTGGTGCGGGCACGGGTGAGATGCGTGGGAGAGAGGGAGAGGAGGGGGGAGAGGGAGGGGATAAGAGAGAACAAATTTTTTACATGGAAAAAATAACCCCATCTCTTTGCCATCTGCCAGCAGATGGCAAAGAATCTTTGCCATCTGCTGGCAGATGGCAAAGAGGTGGGGCTGGTACGCCGTTACACTCTTGACGGCCACAGTACTTGCCAACCTCTTTGCCATCTGCTGGCAGATGGCAAAGATTATTTGCCATCTGCTGGCAGATGGCAAAGAATTGGCTGATGGCAACCATGTTCTTTGCCATCTGTCAGCTCTTTGCCATCTGTTTTTTATAAGGAGATGGCAAAGACGTTCTTTGCCATCAGCTGGCAGATGGCAAAGAGCTGGCTGATGGCAAATTCCCAGATTCCAGTAGTGTAGTTGATGCTTTGATGCAATCTTACGAAGAAAAACTTGAGTTAGAAGTTTCTATCCCTAGAAAGCTTTATGATGAGTGGGAATCTACTATCAAAATAAAAATAAAAGATCATGAATGATATGCTTTGTGTGATTTGGGTGCAAGTGTCTCCACTATCCCAAGAACTTTGTGTGATTTGTTAGGGTTCCATGAGCTTGATGATTGTTCTTTAAATTTGCATCTTGCGGATTCCACTATTAAGAAACCTATGGGAAGAATTGATGATGTTCTTACTATTGCCAATAGGAATTATGTGCCCGTAGATTTCATTGTTCTTGATATAGATTGCAATCCTTCATGTCCTATTATTCTTGGTAGACCTGTCCTTAGAACGATTGGTGCAATTATTGATACGAAGGAAGGAAATATTAGATTCCAATTTCCATTAAGGAAAGGCATGGAACACTTTCCTAGAAAGAAAATCAAATTACTATATGAATCTATTATGAGAGCCACTTATGGATTGCCTTCCAAAGATGGCAATACCTAAATCTATTTTGTATCGTGCCTAGCTAGGGGCGTACAATGATAGCGCTTGTAGGGAGGCAACCCAATTTTATATTTTTTGTTTTTGCTCCTGTTAGGGAATAAATATTGCATCTAGCTTCTGTTTAGATGTGGTTTCATGTTTTGTTTAGTGTTTGTGCCAAGTAGAACCTTTGGGAAGACTTGGGTGAAGTTTATGTGATCTTGCTGTGAAAAACAGAATTGTTAGCGCTTGCTAGAATGGTCATCAGATTTTACTGGAGCGTGCTATTTAGTTGATTCTTTTTGAATATGATTAATATACAAATTCCTCATGTTTAACAATTTAGTTTGAATTTTTTGGAGTTACAGAAGTATGCGAAACCTACAGATTACTACACACTGTTCTGTTTTTTACAGATTCTGTTTTTCGTGTGTTGTTTGCTTATTTCAATGCATCTATGAGTAATATTGGTAGGTATGAAACATAGAGAAGTTGGAATACAGTAGGTTTAACACCAACATAAACAAAGAATGAATTCATTGAAGTACCTTTGAGTAGTGGTTTGCTTTATTATACTAACGGAGCTCACGAGAATTTTTGTCTAAGTTTTGTGTTGTGAAGTTTTCAAGTTTTGAGTATTGCTTTGATGGACTATGGAACAAAGAGTAGCAAGGGCCTAAGCTTGGGGATGCCCATGGCACCCCAAGTAAAATTCAAGGACAATCAAAAGCCTAAGCTTGGGGATGCCCCGGGAAGGCATCCCCTCTTTCGCCTTCATCCATCGGTAACTATACTTGGAGCTATTTTTTTATTCACCACATGATATGTGTTTTGCTTGGAGCGTCTTGTATAATTTGAGTCTTTGATTGTTAGCTTGCCACAATTATCCTTGCTGGACACACCTATTTGAGAGAGTTAAATATGGCGTAGCAATTGATAGAACAATCTATGTCCTTCACTTATATCTTTTGAGTTGAATAGTTTTTGCTCTAGTGCTTCACTTATATCTTTTAGAGCACGGTGGTGATAATATTTTGAAGAAATTGTTGAACTCTCATGTTTCACTTATATTAATTTGAGAGTCTATTAAAACAGCATGGTAATGTGTTTAGGCTATAAAACTAGTCTTCACATGATAGACATCCAATATCAATGTAGTAAAAACTTTCACACTAAGTGCATTGAATATGATGAGATGTTTGATGCTTGAAAATTGTTTTGAGATATGAGGATAGTGATATTAGAGTTATGCTAAGTGGAGTTATTATGAAATTGAGAAATAGTTGTGTTAAGGTTAGTGATTCCCGTAGCATGCACGTATGGTGAACCGCTATGTGACAAAGTTAGAGCATGAAGTATTTGTAAAGTGTCAACCTTTGTGTGGAGGTCGGGGGCCCGCGATGGTTAACTCCTAACAACCTCCCCCCCCTAGGAGCATGCGTTGATTGCTTTGTTTTGATGACTTGTAGATTTTTGCAACAAGTATATGAGTTCTTATGACTAATGTTGAGTCCATGGATTATACGCGCTCTCACCCTTCCACCATTGCTAGCCTCTTTTGTACCGCGCAACTTTCGCCAGTACCATACACCCACTATATATCCTTCCTCCAAACAGCCACCATATTATTCCTCAAAACAGCCACCATACCTACCCATCATGGCATTTCCATAGCCATTACGAGATATATTGCCATGCAACCTTCCACCATTCCGTTCATATGACACGCATCATATTGTCATATTTCCATGCATGATAATGTAGTTGACATCATATTTGTGGCAAGGCCGCCATGCATACTTGTTCATACATGTCACTGTTGTTTCATTGCACATCCCGGTACACCGCCGGAGGCATTCATATAGAGTCATACTTTGTTGTAGTATCGAGTTGTAATGAAAGTGTGATGATCATCAATATTAGAGCATTGTCCCATGGGGGGGGAAGGCTAAATCAATAAAGTCCCTCTGCCAAAAAGAAAAAGAAAGGCCAAACAAAAAAAGAAAGGCCCAAAAAAAAGGAAAGAAAAAAAACGGGACAATTGCTACTATATTTTTTCCACACTTGTGCTTCAAAGTAGCATCATGTTCTTCATTGCAGAGAGTCTCATGCTTACTCACATTATGTACTAGTGGTAATTTTCGTTATAGAACTTGGCTTGTATATTCCAACGATGGGCTTCCTCAAATGGCCTAGGTCTTCGTGAGCAACCAAGTTGGATGCACACCCACTAGTTTCCTTTGTTGAGCTTTCATACATATTTAGCTCTAGTGCATCCGTTGCATGGCAATCCCTACTCACTCACATTGATATCTATTGATGGGCTTCTCCATAGCCCATTGATACGTCTAGTTGATGCGAGACTAGCTCCCTCCTTTTTGTCTTCTCCACAACCACCTCTCTATTCCACCCATAGTGCTATGTCCATGGCTCACGCTCATGTATTGCGTGAAAGTTGAAAGGTTTGAAAGAATAGAGTATGAAAACAAGTGCTTGGCTAAAATCGGGGTTGTGCATGATATGAATATTTTGTGTGATGAAGAGGGAGCATAGCCAGACTATATGATTTTGTAGGGATAACTTTCTTTAGCCATGGTATTTTGAGAAGACATGATTGCTTTGTTAGTATGCTTGAAGTATTATTATTTCTTATGTCAATATAGACTTTTATCTTGAATCTTTTAGATCTGAACATTCATGCCACAATTAATAGAAATACATTGAAAAACTATGTTGGTTAGCATTCCACATCAAAATTCTGTTTTTATCATTTACCTACTTGAGGACGAGCAGGAATTAAGCTTGGGGATGCTTGATACGTCTCCAATGTATCTATAATTTTTTATGGTTCCATGCTATTATTTATGATGTCTTGGATGTTTAATGGGTTTTGTCATACACTTTTATATCATTTTTGGGACTAACCTACTAACCCAAAGGCCCAGTCCAGATTGCTGTTTTTTTTGCCTATTTCAGGGTTTTGTAGAAAAGGAATATCAAACGGAGTCCAAACGGAATGAAACCTTCGGGAAAGATATTTTTGGAGAAAATCACGCACGGGAGACTTAAGAACCACGGAGTAGGGGCCACGAGGTGCCCACGAGGGTGGGGGGCGCGCCGCCCTTCCCATGGCGCGTCCCCTGCATCGTGGGTTTCTCGTGAGTCCCCCGGTGTCCTCCTTCCTCCTATATAAGCCTACGTACCCCTAAAACACCAGCAACAGAGAGAAAACCCTAATTCCACCACCGTAACCTTCTATTCCTGTGAGATCCCATCTTGGAGCCTGTTCCAAAGCTCCGCCGGAGGGGGGATCCATCATGGAGTGCTTCTACATCATCACCATCGCCCTCACCATGAGTTGTGAGTAGTTTACCACAGACCTTCGGGTCCATTGCTAGTATCTAGATGGCTTCTTCTCTCTCTATGGATCTCAATACAAAGTTCTCCTCAGTCTTCGAGGAGATCTATTCGATGTAATATCTTTTTGCGGTGTGTTTGTCGAGATTCGATGAATTGTGAGTTTATGATCAAGATTATCTATGAGAAATATTTGGTTCTTTTCTGAACTCTTTATGTGTGCTCATAATATCCTTGCAAGTCTCTTCGAATTATTGGTTTGGTTTGGCCTACTAGATCTATAGTTCTTGCAATGGGAGAAGTGCTTGGTTTTGGGTTCAATCTTGCGGCGTCCTTTCCCAGTGACAGTAGGGGAGGCAAGGCACATATTGTATTGTTGCCATCGAGGATAAAAAGATGGGGTTTATATCATATTGCTTGAGTTTATCCCTCTACATCATGTCATCTTGCTTAAGGCGTTACTTTGTTCTTATGAACTCAATACACTAGATGCATGCTGGATAGCTGTCGATGTGTGGAGTAATAGTAGTAGATGCAGGCAGGAGTCGGTCTACTTGTCTCGGACGTGATGCCTATATACAATGATCATGCCTAGATAGTCTCATAATTATTCTCTTTTCTATCAATTGATCGATAGTAATTTGTTTACCCGCCGTAGAATATCGCTATCATGGAGAAGCCACTAGAGAACACTATGCCCCCCAGGTCTATTCTCAACATATCAATCTACATCTACTTTACTTTTTCCGCTTTTACTTTATTTTCTTATAAACAAAAATACCAAAAATATAAACTATCATCTCTATCAGATCTCTGTTTCGTAAGTGACCGCAAAGGGATTGACAACCCCTTATCGCGTTGGCTGCGATGTTCTTATTTGTTTGTGCAGGTGCGAGGGACTCGCGCGTGGTCTCCTACTAGATTGATACCTTGGTTCTCAAAAACTAAGGGAAATACTTACGCTACTGTGATGCATCTCCCTTTCCTCTTCGAGGGAATACAACACAAGCTCAAGAAGTAGCAAGGCACAGAAGAGCAGAACGGTAGTAGCCGTGGTGGTTGCAGCGGTACTACCGCTTATAAGAGGTACTACCGCTGCTACTGCCGTTGCTACTACCGTAGAACCCGACATGAGAAAAGAGCTCCTCGAATCGATGCGGAAATGGAGCCTTACTGGGATGGTACTGCCGCATATTCCCCAAGCAGTACGACTGTGCTGCGCAGCAGTACTACCGCTTGGTAGGCATAGGCGGTACTACCGCCCCTGTGGTGGTACTACCACGCCCAACAACAAAAGCCTCCATATGAAAGATGTGGAGAGCTCCAAGAGAAGGAAGGAGTTGAGGGTGCCGAAAATAAGTGTACGTGATGATTCCACCCTAGCCTTTCCAATGCGGACCCCCTCTTGATAGTATAGTGTCTCCTACGACTCAAGTCCACCAAAACAAAAACCGAGGAAGACAACACGTTGTGTGCTTAAAGCTTCGAGGGAAGATAGTCGTCTCATGCAAATGAATTAATCTCTGAAATACTTAGCACACGCGATCAGTCCACAAACGCATTGTCATCAATCACCGAAACCACATAGGAAGGGACATGCCCTTTCAAGAGTATTTGCTATTTAGTTTGCCACAATCATCCTTCCTATACACACCTTTTGAGGTGGACACACATTAATCGTGAATTTATTAGAATACTCTATGTGCTTCACTTATATCTTTTGAGCAAGGAAGTTGCTCTTGTGCTTCACTTATATCTTTTTGAGCACGCAGTGATGTTATTTTGTAGAAATTGACGAACTCGCATGATTCACTTATATTATTTTGAGAGTCTTATAAACAGCATGGTAATTTGCTTAGGTTATGAATTTAGTCCTAATATGATAGATATTCAAGGGGGGTATTATAAAAACTTTCATAAAGAGCATTGAATATACGAGAAGTTTGATTCCTTGCAATTGTTCTGAGATATGAAGATGGTAATATTGGAGTCATGCTAGTAGTAAATTGTGGATTAGTAAGAATGCTTGTGTTAAGGTTTGTGATTCCCATAGCATGCACGTATGGTCTCCTAACTATATTATTCTTGATTGTCTTCCTTTGTGTGAAATTCGGGAGTGTGCGATGGTTAACTCCTACCAACCCCTCCTCTAGGACCATGTATAGTGGTACTTTGCTTTGAGGGCTAATACACTTTTTGCAATAAGTATGTGAGTTCTTTCTGACTAATGATGAGTCCATGGATTATACACACTCTCACCCTTCAACCTTTGCTAGCCACTATAGTATCACGCAACTTTCGCCGGTGCATTAAACCCACCTTGTACCTTTTCTCAAAACAACCACTATACCTACCTACTATGGCATTTTCATAGCCATTCCGAGATATATTGCCATGTAACTCCACCATTCTGTCATTATGAGTTTTCACCTTGAGTTGTAATTTTTGAGTTGTAAGTAAATAAAAGTATGATGATCATCATTATTAGAGCATTGTCACATGTGAGGTTAAAAGAGGCCAAAGAGCCCAAATAAAAAAAGGAGGCCAGATTTCCCAAAAAATAAGAAAAAAGAAAAGAAAATAAATGAGAGAAAAAGAGATAAGGAACAATGTTACTACCCGTTTCCACACTTGTGCTTCAAAGTAGCACCATGTTCTTCATGATAGAGAGTCTCCTATTTGACATTTTCATATATTACTAGTGGAAATTTTTCTTTATAGAACTTGGCTTGTATATTCCAATAACGGGCTCCCTCAAATTTCCCTAGGTCTTCACGAGCAAGCAAGTTGGATGCACACCCACTTAGTTTTCTTCTGAGATTTCCTACACTTATAGCTCTAGTGCATCTGTTACATGGCAATCCCTACTCACTCACATTGGTATCAATTGATGGACTTCTCCGTAGTCCATTAATTTGCCTAGTTGATGTGAGACTTTCTCCCTTCCTTTTTCTAATACCACCTTCTATTCCACTTATAGTGCTATGTCCGTGGCTCATGCTCATGTATTACATGAAGAGTAGAAAAAGCTGAAGCGCATTAATAAATATGAACCAATTTCTTGGCTGACATTGGGGTAGTACATGATTTATACTTCGTGCTGAGAAGAGGGAGCATAACAAGACTATATGATTTTATAGGGATAACTTTTTTTAGCCATGTTATTTTGAATTTTCATGATTTTGGTTTTTAGTATGCTTGAAGTATTATTGTTTTCATTTCAATATTAAACTTTTGTTTTGAATCTTATGGATCCGAACATTCATGCCAAAATAAGAATAATTACATTAATAAATATGTTAGGTAGCATTCCACATAAAAAATTCTATTTTTATCATTTACCTAGTGGAGGACAAGCATGAATTAAGCTTGGGGATGCTTGATACGTCTCCAACGTATCTATAATTTTAGTTTGTTCCATGCTATTATTTTATCAAATTTGGATGTTTTATATGCACTAATATGCTATTTTATATCAATTTTGTGACTAACCTATTGACCTAGTGCCGAGTGCCAGTTCCAGGAGGAATATCAAACGGAGTCCAAACGGAATAAAACTTTATGATGATTTTTCTAGACCAGAAGAAACCTAGGAAGCTTCGGGAGGAGGCCAAATGACCCACGAGGAGGCCACAAGCCCTAGGGGCGCGCCCCTAGACTTTTGCCCCCCTCGGAGGTCTCCTAACCCTAATTCCAACTCTATAAACACCCAAATATCCCCCTACGTCAGGGGGGATGCCAAAAATACTTTTCCACCATCGCAAGCTTCTGTTCTCATGAGATCCCATCTTGGGGCCTTTTTGGTACTCCGCTAGAGGGGGATTTGATCACGGATGGATCCTACGTCAACCTTGCTGCCCTACCGATGATGTGTGAGT
Organism: Secale cereale; assembly: GCA_902687465.1. Lineage (NCBI taxonomy): Eukaryota > Viridiplantae > Streptophyta > Magnoliopsida > Poales > Poaceae > Secale > Secale cereale. The sequence goes on from LR738714.1 coordinate 418,871,331, forward strand.
AGTTTACCACAGACCTACGGGTCCATAGCTAGTAGCTAGATCGCTTCTTATCTCCCTTTGATATTCAATACATTGTTCTCCTCGATTTTCTTGGAGAACTATTCGATGTAATCTTCTTTTGCGGTGTGTTTGTTGAGATCCAATGAATTGTGGATTTATATTTAGATTATCTATGGATATTATTTGAGTCTTCTCTGAACTCTTTTATGCATGATTAGGATAGCTTTGTATTTCTCCCCATTTATCGATTTGGTTTGGCCAACTAGATTGGCTTTTCTTGCAATGGGAGAGGTGCTTTGTGATGGGTTCAATCTTGCGGTGTCCTCACCCAATGACAAAATGGGTAGCGAGGCACGTATTGTATTGTTTCCATTAAGGATAACAAGATGGTGTTTATGTCATATTGCTTGATTATATCCCTCTACATCATGTCATCTTGCTTAATGTGTTGCTCTATTCTTATGAACTTAATACACTAGATGTAGATAGGAGTCGGTCGATGTGTGGAGTAATAGTAGTAGATGCAGAATCGTTTCGCTCTACTTGTCAAGGACGTGATGCCTATATTCATGATCATTGCCTTAGATGTCGTCATAACTTTGCGCTTTTCTATCAATTGCTCAATAGTAATTTGTTGACTCATCGTATGCTTTCTTCGAGAGAGAAGCCTCTAGTGAAACCTTTGGCCCTCGGTGTCGTGGGGTTAACATGGCAGATGCCCTCATGAAATGACTTAGGTGCGAGTCCCTGGCTATGGTAATTAGCTTAAAAGGGTTGAGCAGGACGAGAGACAAGAGTTTACCCAGGTTCGGCCCCTCACGGTGGAGGTAAAGTCTAATCCTACCTTTGTTTCTATTGCTTGAATATCAATTACAAGGGAGCATATTTTCTTGACCCAGATATCGATACCTTGTTACCTGAGTTTAACCCGCCACAGGGTCTCGCCTTTAGATACACAGGTCGAGGCCCTAGGCTTACAAGAGTCCAGGTCGGGTCATACTCTATGAACGATCTTGGTTCTCCATCACCTTGCCTTGCTAGGCAAGTCATCGTCGGGTGGCTTACGCCTCCGAGTTACGCGCCACTTCCGGGTCTTGGGCCTTCAAATGCCCTGCATCATAAATCGCCTCCAGGATTTCATCCTTTGGCTCCTTGGGCTTGCTTACGCTTCATTATTAAGTTGCCAACAGTGTAACCCGGCCTCTCCTAGGCGGGTCACATCATGGGGTTATATCCCCAATATTAGGCTCCCGATTGATTCGAACCCGTTCATGTCAATCCTCACTCTCTGGCTGGCGAATCTTCTTTGGCCCTTCTCGAAATTTTAACCTTAAATAAATCCTTATGACCTGCCATGTAAAAGGATGTCATCATCTGCATAAATTGAAAAAAGACTTCATGACGTCACAACGGATCTTTGCATTAACCAATCATTCCAAAAATTGAGGCGCCCCCTTTGTTGTGATAATTAAGACGCCTCCTCGTTCTTCGGGCCTACCGTTTCACTATTCCACTTCCCCTTATAAATAGGCACGGGGGGCATATCTTCTCTCTTTTTACCACGTAGCCCTATTATTATTCTTATTCCTCACGACGACCGCCACATCCAGAGCTCCGCTGTCCTGACCAAACTACGCCAGCTGCTCCATCGAAGGCCGCAACATCGCCCTGTTGCGACTAGTGCTTCCGTGGCACGCGACCTCTCTTCTCCAACATCATTAGGTTCCATTCTTCTCTTATCAGATCTGCATTAAGTCACCTTGGCTCATAGATTTCCTCAGGGTTCTTCAAAATTCATCTTGCCTTCTGAGTAGAACTTGTATCCAAAAATGAGGTAGGAGTAGTGCGATAGCAATTTGGCCACCATCTTGTATCTTGGGTAGATCGCTCCTCCCTTAGAATATATATATATTTTTTCAACCTTTCCGCTTCCACTTCTTTTAGGTCTAGCAATTATTTCCTTTTTGTGTTGCTCTATATATAATGATGAACTGTTAAACATGTGTGTTCCATACTTAGTGAAATTGCAGCGATCTTGGATCTATGGACACTTGACCCGCCTTTCACCTTTGGGCGGCTTAATCAATGAACTTGTAACTCGCCCATGATATCAAACACTGCTTCATCTTGTTATTCCGTCAACATATGGCTGTCTTGTACTTTTATAGCTTACCCATCACTGTTGAGATGTCATATAATCACTTTAGGTGGCTTAACACTTGTAGTTTTAACCCGCCATACCTTTACTTTTTATTCGCAGTTATTAACCCGGCTAGTCATGTCTAAAATTCATGATTCTTGCAACTGGGAGGCTTCCGAAGTCTCAGAGCTTATGTTGAATGAATATGTGGCTATGGGCGTCTTACCAGCTAAGGAAATTATCCACTGGCAGGTTCCTGATCCTCAAGCTATTCCACAACCCGGAGAGGGTGAAGTTATAATCTTTACCGATCATCTTCTCCGCGGCTTTTCTCCACCCGGGTCAAAGTTTTTCTAGGATGCTTTGCCTTTTTATAACCTTCATCCTCATGACATTGGTCCCAACTCCGTCTCCAACTTATGTCAGTTTCAAGTATTTTCTGAAGTGTTTTGCCAGAAGAGCCTACTGTTGAGCTCTTCAAGGATTTCTTTTATATTAACCGCCAAACTGAGTTGACAGATGGACTACCCAGTTTAGAACTTGGAGGGGTTTCCATCCAACGATGAAGAGACGTGACCTTCCCGTTAGTTGTACTGCCAAGCCACCCCAAAGGTTGGAACCACACTTGGTTTTATTGTAGAAACACCGCTCCAGCTGACGAGAACCCCCTACCGGGGTATCGCCCCTACCGGCTCAACCCCAACAGTGAACTCCCGGGCAGCTTAACCATTGTTGGAAGCGCCCAATATGTGCCCAATTTTTCAAAGATAAGGCTTTAATAGCCAATGGCTTAACTCGAGTCGACTTGACTCGTTGCAAGGTCTCCTGGAGGATTCTGCCGTTGATCCACCGTAATGTCTTAATGTGCCAATATACTGGTGATGTGAACGACCCACAACATTACAATCAAAAGCCTCTAACAGATAAAGTGGTTAAAGAAATGGTCAAATCTTTGCTTGGGGGGCCTCAAGCGGCTTGCAACCAAGTGGGGTTAAACCCCTTCTACACTCTTAACTCGGCTCATGTTGTGAGTACTTTTGCATACATACCTTCTTAAATCACTGTGAAAATGTAGGCCAATCATCCCTTCTGGAGGAGGAAGATAACAACAACTCCATCGCCCAAGAAAACTAAAGTAGTGAAAACTCGAGCTCCTGGTCGCTGTAAAAAGCAGACAACAGAAGGACTGCTCGAACTGGATGAGTCGGAGGTAGAACTTGACTCCCTTGGTCTTGTTTTAGTGCAAATTATTGATGTTGATTCTTCTCAGGACAATGCAGAGACAAGCCAAGCCAACGCAGAAGAGGTAATTACTGTCTCCTCCGACTCAGGACTTTTGCCAAGAAAGAAAACACGGCGGGTTATCTGAAAAGTGAGATTTTCTCATCCTCTTGCTTATGTGGATCTCAAATTTCTTTTGAAGAAACAACAACATGAGTCCAGGCGTCTGACCCGGAGCAACGGCAACGAATAACTTATGACCGGCTTATCCAACCCACTATCTCCTCAGAAGCACCGCAATGAGCTGCCTCACAGCCCAACTCTATCTCTTCCATGAGCCGGCTTAATACGGCACCCCCTTAACCCTTCTGACTCTGACTATCAGGAAACACCTGCATCATCTGGCGACTCCACTAGAACGCAGCTTCCTGCCTTTGTGATTAACTCAGGGTAAGTGCTTATTATTGTTGATAAAAACATGTTGTCACATACTCATAAACTATTATACTCTTGTTATAGAGCCAAGGACAAAACTGGCAAGAAACAAAAGGTGGCTGGATCTTCCAAGGCCCTCGAGGCTGCTGAGCCGGAGAAGCAGATGATGGAGACCACTGAGGCCCCAGTCCAGAACCCCTAAGATCTTGTTTTCCAGCAAGATGACCCACCTCCCTAAGCTAACCATGCAGCTCTTGAGTCCCCGGTTATTGATGTTAACCCGCGCGAGCCATGACCCACCAAGTCCTAAACCTTCCTCTCCTGCCAAACCAGCTGACAATAGTCTTGTCACTGATAATGTTGATGACATAACTATTACCGACTCAACTTTTCACATGCGCGAAGCTTCCAGAGTGTTAACCAAACACTCCATAAAAGAAGAGGCACCCTTATTGGAGAAGGGCAAGACTAAATTGGAACTTGAAAGTTATTCACATTAAATGCTAGCGAATTGCATGCCGGCTATCTGAGTCGCCTTCACACAAGCTGTGACATGGAGGTTGGCTTATTCGATATGATGAGACAGAAGTATGAGGTATGAATCCCTTTAAATCCTTTTACCCTTGCATATATATGTATTCCTCTAGCCCCCAAGTCTTAAGAATATGAAATACATTGAGTATGCTTTAGACTTGGTGAAAACTTCCAAAGTGTAGCCCCCAAGGGCCGGCTTATCTTGTAAGGATGAGTTGGGCCTTCTATACTTTAGAGGTTAAAAAACTTCCAAAATGTAGCCACCAAGGGCCGGCTTATCCTATAAGGATGAGCTGAGTCTTCTATACATTAGAATTTAGAAAACTTTGTCGTACATTAGCCTCCAAGTGCCACGTATATTGCTCGCCATGTGCATGGGACTTGAATATCATTGCTAAACATGAATTCCATCACCTCAAACCTTACTGCAATATGTCTTATTGCTTATAATCCTGGACATGAAGCTTTGAGTGTGGGCGAGTCAAACATCACCGACTTAAAGAAAAGCCTACCAACCCAACAGAGTGAACGTGCCAAGGCTGAACTCAGCCTGAAATCTTCACCAGAGGATATCGAGAAGAACAAGGCCAAGTTTGATGAAGAAAGAGCTGCTTGGGAGACCGAGAAGGCCACCCTTCTGAAGAGAGCAGAAGATGTTGAGGCCGAACTTGAAACTAAAACTGAAGAGCTGACCAACTTAAAACGACATATTTCTTGGATGACAGCTCCATCTTTGGTAAGTAGAACTTATACTTGAGTACAATAATTTTATTATGTTAATACAATACTGAACCCACCTGGCGACTCACAATTGTTGACTTCTAACCCGCCTGGCGATTCTTGTGTGTAATATTGAACTCGGCAAGCACTTGTCTCCATATCAAACGGAAAGAAGCCTCCAACACTCATCAAGACTGTAATGGAGCATCTATCAACAGTGCCAGGGAAGATTAAAGAGTTGTCAGCCGCCCGCTCAGGGGACATTACGGCACTTAGCCATGCCAAAGCGTGACAATCAGAGCAATACCCAACTAACATGGCTGGCGGGTGTCCGAAGCTAAATGATGACGGGTCCATTTTTGAAGAGGCTGATTTTACCAAATGTGTTACAAAGATGCTACCTTTGGCATGTCAACTTGCACGGGAATTGGACCTGTGTAAGTATCAGGTGGCTTATGACAGCAACAACGTCCACATCAAGGCATCGTCTCATGAATTATAGACTTGACTCCGCCAAGGAATAAGCATGCTTTTGCTCCTGATATTGACCCCTATATTTTTATGAATGATGAAGCTGTCTTCGAAGGCTTAACTGATACCGATTGGACATCGGGCGATCTTCAGATTTCTAGCGAAGACCTGGCACTAGATAACACAGAGACCTCCAACACCTGGCAGCTAGATGACGTTAACCCGGCGGGGTCTAACCCGGACGGCGCAGAGGCCGGCTTACATGAGTGATTTCGACTCCGCAAATACTTGAGATGAAAACCTTTAGGCCCAACTGTGGCCTTGTAATAGCTAGTGCAGAACAAGTATTTATTCTATCATGCCTTCGAGCATGTTATGCCAACTTTGGTTTGGGCGACTTAATCGTTAGCAATCTTGCCATATATATGCATATCTCAACTTTCAACTTTGTTTGTACTTTCTTGAGGCTTGATACATAATCTAAAAAAGTCCATCAGTGTCTTTTTACTGGCGACTTATAGTCACAATCCAGGGCAAGTTAAATAACTCATCAATCTGTTGTGACTTATAATCATATCCAGCATTTGAAAAGATCACTTTGGCGACTTATAGCCTGATAAAACTCAACATAGAGCAATATAACATGTACCCATATGATCTGGAACTTCTTATGAAAATTTCAGCAAAACAAAAATAAAGAGTATGCATAACTCAAATATGTATTAAGCCGGCTTGTAAGGCATGACCAAATCAGATTGGTTTTAGAAAACATAATTTCTTGCTTCAAAGAAGCGTGGCATAAAAGCTTTTCATCCCATAGGCTAGCTCTCACATGACATAAATACGTCATTTAAACCTTAACTAGTTCAGGGTCTTATTGAAAAGATTGACTGTTAAGAGTACAAACGGGCCACATGGCGAAGAGACTACAACAGACATGTGAGTTTACCCTAGCTCACTGTAAGCCGACTCTCTCATGACATAAACCGCTGTTTTAACCTTGATGAGTTCAGGGTCTTATTTAGAAGATTGATTGTTAAGAGTACGACAGGTCACCTAGTGGAGTAGCAAGTTGCAAACAGGCAGGTTTAACCCAGTTATGGCATGAAAGCTGGTTAAATGGGCTATAAAAGCTATACTCATTGAGTAGGAAGCCCTCAAGCAACCTATGTCATGAAAGCTGATCAAGAGGGTTATCACAGCTATGCTCATTGAGCAGGAAGCCCCCTAATGACCTAGAACATGGCATACAAGCCGATCAAGAGGGTTATAAAGCTATGCTCATTGAGCAAGAAGCCCCCAAGTGACCTCGAATATGGCATAAAAGCCGATCAAGAGGGTTATAAAGCTATGCTCATTGAGCAGGAAGCCCCCAAGTGACCTTATGATTAATCAATAATGACTCTTGCTCAGAAAATTTGAGATAAAATGACAGATACCCCGAAATTTGGGGGTGCCAGCTTTATTATGTTTAATCATAAACAATATGTACATTAATGACGGTAAATACAATGATGAGAACCCATGACTCAAGTGTTGTAAGGTCAAAGATGAACAATGTTCCAAGGCCTGCGGGTCTCCTCTTCAGATTTGCAGGAATCCTTGTGTTCTCGTATGTCAATGAGGTAGTAAGACCCGTTGTTGAGATTTTTGCTAACCACAATAGGTCCTTCCCAAAGGGGTGAAAGCTTCTGCATCCCTATCTTTTCTTGAATTAAACGGAGCACTAAGTCGCCCTCCTGGAAAGTTCGGCTTTGAACCCTGCGGCTGTGATAGCGACAAAGGTCTTACTAACAAATTCTTGAACGAGCCGCCGCAAGGTCACCTCCTCCTCAAGAGCATCTAAAGAATTTTGATGTGTCGTCTCATTGTGAGCCTCCACATAAGCCTCCACTATGGGTGAGTCATGACGAACATCACTTGGGAGAACTGCTTCAGCTCCATAAACCATGAAGAAGGGTGTACAACCCGTCGATCTGTTGGGGGTAATTCTGATGCTCCAAAGCACTGAAGGTAGCTCTTCCACCCAATAACCCAGAGTCCTTTCTAAGGGTACCATGAGCTAGGGTTTGATCCCACTCAAGATCTCCTCGTTAGCACGTTCTGCCTGACCATTGGACTAAGGATGTGCAACTGATGAAACATTAAGTCTGATGTGCTCTCTTTGAAAAACTCTTTCATAGCACCTTTTGACAAATTTGTCCCATTATAAGTGGTGATACTATGAGGATAACCAAAGCAAAAAATCAGCTTTACTAAACTGTAGTAGCCTCCTAACAATTGCTGATCGGTTCTACCTCAACCCACTTGGTAAACTTGTCAATCGCCACCAAAAGGTGGGTCTTCTTATCTTTAGATTTCTTAAAGGGGCCTACCATATTAAGCCCCCAGAATGCAAACGGCAAAGTGATTGGGATCAACCGCAATTCCTGAGCCAGTACATGAGTTTGCCTTGCGAATTTCTGACACGCGTCACATTTACTAACAATGTCCTCTACGTCTGCATGAGCCGTGAGCCAGAAAAATCCATGACGAAACGCCTTAGCCACCAATGACCGTGAGCCGGCGTGCTGACCACAGTCGCCTGCAAGTATCTCTTGCAAAATCTCATGGCCCTCCTCAGGAGAAACACAACGTTGGAAAACACCAGTCACGCTGCATCGGTGTAACTCGCCGTTGATAATAGTCACAGACTTAGAACACCGTCTGATCCATCTCGCCAAGTTTTCATCCTCGGGTAACTCGCCGCGAGCAAGATAAGCGAGGTAAGGTAGAGTCACGTCAGGAGTAGCATGGAAATCCACCACCAATTGTCCTTCTGGGTCAAGTATAGCAAGATCTTCCTCACATGGTAATGTGACTGAAGGATTATGTAAGACGTCAAGGAACACATGAGGGGCACCGGCTTCCGTTGAGATCCGAGCTAGGATAGTGCATCCGTCGCCTTGTTTTTCTGTCGATCAATGTGATCTACCTGATAACCCTTGAAGCGACCACCAATAGTATCAACCGCCTAACAATAAACCGCCATGAGCGGGTCTTTAGAGTCCCACTTGCCTGAAACTTTTAGAGCCACAATGTCTGAGTGGCCCAGACATCTGACCCGGCTTAAATTCATATCCTTAGCCATACGAAGCTCATGGATTAAAGCTTCATATTCAGCTGCATTGTTAGTACAAGGAAACATTAATGTTAAAACATTACATAACTTATCACCTCATGGGGAAGTGAAAATAACTCCAGCCCCTGAGCCTTACAATTGCCTGGAACCATCAAAGTGGATTGTCAGTATGTATTGTCAGGCTTCTCCTCGGGTGTTTGCAACTCTGTCCGGCCATTTATGAAATCCCCAAAATCTTGAGACTTGATAGCTGTCCTGGGCACATACTTCAAGCCGTGAGGCCCAAGTTCAATTCCCACTTAGCAACCCGGCCGGTGGCTTCTTTGTTTTGAATGGTATCCCCCAACGGCGCATAACTGACCACCGTATTAGGATGCCCAAGAAACTAATGCTTCAACTTGCGACTCGCCATTGATGATGTTAGACACCTAGGGTAGGGTCACTGGCCTGACCCAGATACCCCACCCAAGGTCACTACCCCAGAAGCTCAAAAGACAAATCGAAGGCAACAAGAACAGTTGACTGAAACAGCCCAAGAGGACATTCCACTCGACTGTACACCCCCGTTCAGATGACTCAACTTCACTCGACCCTTCCAAGACACTCGACCCATGAAGGTCAAAGGTCCCTTAGGACAGCAACGGTCCGGCATTCACTCAGCAACAATGAATGCCTTTATCACTCTTTACTGCGGGCGTTATTAGTAACGCATGCCTTTATGTACATTGAACCCTTGGTAACGTGGAGCATGGCTGGGGTCCTGGCGCACTATATAAGCCACCCCCCTCCTCCAGTACAAGGGTTCGCACCCCCTGTAACTCAAACACCCATATACATTCCAGTCGACCACCTCCGGGCATCGAGACGTAGTGCTTTTACTTCTTCCGAGAAGGGCCTGAACTCGTATACATCTTGCGTACAATCTCACCATAGCTAGGGCCTTGCCTCCTCTTACGTACCCCCTACTCGTACTGTCGGACTTAGAACCACGACAGTTGGCGCCCACCGTGGGCAGGGTGTCTTAGCGTGTTCTGGTGAGGTTGCAAACATTTCTCCGACCTCCTTCATCATGGTTTCCGGCGGTGGTCTGGCGTTGGGCCACGAGATCCGACTCGGCGCGCTCATCTTCGTCGTCGACGACTCCGCTAGGCTCCTGGAGGGTCCCCTCGACGTCGAGGCGCTGCTCGTCCGCGGGGCTGCACACTTTCGTGCCAGTGCTTGCGGTGTCCTTCTCCGGCAGCCGTCGACTCAGTACCTGCCGATTCCTTCATCATCCGTCGTCCCCGCTGGATGCAGCGGCAAGCGATCCGGTCGCTCGCGGCTCCAGCGGTGGTTGAAACACGCGGTGGCCTGCCAGGCGGCCACCCCTCAACTTGCGGCCATCGAGCCTGAGGAATACCTCTACGGACTGGTCGATCCGTCGACCGAGCTCACAAATTCGATTATTGAGTGCGGGAGCAGTGACCCCGCAGCGGAAGTCCTCATGGTCGACTCACGTCGCAGTCCGCCAGGATTCCCTTGCGGCGGCGACGACGGCAGCGGCAACGGGCATTCATTCGACTACGATGGGTACATTCCCCAACCCCTCACTGCCGAGCAGAGGGACGAGCTGTGCCGCCGCAATGAGGACACACTCTTCACCCCCATCATGGGAGATACTCCAGAGGCTCAGGCCCTGGAAGCCACACTCCTGGCCATCATGGCTGAGCGTGCACGTCTGGAGAATATCCAGCGGGCACTCGACGAACGGGCCCGCCGATTGGTCCCCGAATCCAGTCGATGGCCGCGGCAGTCGTTCACACGCGAGACTCAGGTGTTCCGTATGCCTATCCAGAACCTCGAAGATGCGGCTCGCATCGCGGAATCAATTCAACCATCTCAGTTGGAGGCTGGGAGAGGCCTACAACATATCCGGGTGCTGCTCCGAATAGCCGGAGAGCAGAACGTGGATGTTTCTCAGTCGCGCAACAAGATTCACAGCAGATCGGTGGCTGCAGACGCCGTTTGGTCAGCTCACAGTCCAAGATCACCCCCGAGGCATGAGGATCGTGGCCCCAGTCAAGACCGGCATCTGGGTCGGAATGATGAGCAGTATGACCATCGACCCGGTCACCACGACCGTCGTCGAGTGCCTACGGCTCCTCCGGGAAGCGGGTCGTTCTCGCCCAGGCGACACGAGGGTAGGCGCTTATGCGACGATGAGCGGAGAATTCCCCCAGATCCCCGGAGGCCCGGCTTCGATGCAATGTCTATTCTTGTGCAGGGGCTGGTCGACAAGAACAGAGCATTCAGAGAAGAGCAAGGAAGAGACCGTCCGAGTGGAAGCCGAGCGTCCGTCTCTAGACCCGAGTGCTTTAGCAGGGCCATCAGGGCTGCTGAGATCCCCCCAAACTTTAGGTTGGTGGTGGGAGTAAATAAGTTCATCGGCGAGTCAAAACCAGACACCTAGCTCGAGGATTACCGAGTGGCTGTGCAGATCGGAGGTGGCAACGACGACATAGCTATGAAACACCTTCCTCTGATGCTGGGCGGCTCGGCTCGGGCGTGGCTGAATCAGTTGGCCCCTGGGAGCATATACAGTTGGGAAGAGCTGGCCCGAGTGTTTATTCGCACGTTCGAAGGTACCTGCAAATGGCCCGCAGGGCTCGCGGAGTTGCAGCATTGCGTACAGAAGCCGAATGAAACCTTGAGGGATTACATACATAGATGGACCACCTTACACCACACGGTGGAGAATGTGTCGGAACACCAAGCAGTCTGCGCCTTGAAGGAGGGCGTATGATACCGAGAGGTGAATCTGAAGTTTGGTCGAACGGGAGATATGTCCCTGTCCCGGATGATGGAGATAGCCAGTCGGCACGCTAACGGCGAAGAAGCCGATCAACTCCGTAGCGGCAAGAAACCAGTCGGACAAGATGATCAGAAATCCAATCAGAAAACCAAGCGCAAGGCCGAGCCAGCCGCTCAAGGCGAAGCTGCAGTTGTTAACCAAGGGAAGGGCAAAGGAAAGCCCAATGGGCCTTGGGTCCCCAAGAAAGCAAAAGATCATGCTGGGAATGATGTACTCGACCAGTCGTGTCCTATCCACACGAAGAAAGACGAAGGAGGGAACTTGGTTTATCCCAAGCACACCACTCGAGAGTGCCGGCTCCTGATCCAGAGCTTCCAGAAAGAGCAGTCGACTAAGAAGTAAAAGGTATCAGAGGAGACCGAGGACAGAGAAGGGGATGGAGGTTACCCCCAGATTAACTCTACCCTAATGATTTTTGCGGATGTTGAAAGCAAGAGCGGACTGAAAGTGATCAACAGAGAAGTCAACATGGTTGACCCGGCAACAACCACGTATCTGAAGTGGTCCAAGACCCCCAGCACATTCGACCAATCCGATCACCCTGCGCACATCGCTACCCCTGGGCGGCAGGCACTGGTGGTCGACCCAGTTGTCGAAGGCACGCGTTTGACCAGGGTCCTGATGGATGGTTGAAGTGGCTTGAATATTCTATATGCTGAAACCCTCCGTGGGATGGGCATTCCAGTGTCCAAGCTGAGCGAAAGCAACATGAGGTTTCACGGGATCATCCCCGGGAAGAAGGCCGACTCACTTGGCCATTCTCACTCGACGTAGTCTTTGGGGACTCAAAGAATTACCGCAAAGAGAAGCTGACATTTGAAATGGTGGACTTCAACAGCGCTTATCATGCCATTCTGGGAAGGCCTGCCTACGCCAGATTCATGGCTCGACTGTGTTATGTATACCTCAAGCTGAAGATGCCGGGACCTAATGGCGTTATAACCATCACGGGGAATCGTCAGAAAGCGGAAGAATGCTTGCAGAAAGGCTCGAAGATCGCTGACGAGCAGATGGCAGCAGTAGAGATGGAGGAGTACTAGAAGAATGTGGATCCTAGTGATTTGCTGCGGGCCAAGAAGTCGGCTTCCGAGTCAGCTCTTCAGTCAGCTGGAGAGACGAAGCACGTACACATTCACCCCACTGACCCCAATGCCGCACCTACCAACATCTCAACTACACTCGACAGCAAATAGGAAGAAGCGCTCATAAAGTTCCTCCGTGAGAACTGGGACATCTTTGCATGGAAACCATCTGACATGCCAGGTGTACCCAGGGGACTGGCTGAGCGCCATTTGCGAGTCGACCCAAAAGTGAAGCCCGTAAAGGAACTTCTCCATCGGTCCGCCGCGGAGAAGAGAAAGGCAATTGGCGAAGAGGTGGCTCGGCTTCTGGCAGCTGAGTTCATCCGCGAGATCTACCACTCCGAGTGGCTCGCCAATGTGGTCATGGTCCCCAAGAAGGACAAGTCTCCCCGCATGTGCATCAATTTCAAGCATATCAATCGGGCCTGCCCGAAGGATCATTTTCCTCTCCCCCACATCAATCAGATAGTCGACTCGACTGCGGGATGCGAGTGTTTGTCCTTTTTGGACGCGTATTCTGGGTATCATCAGATCCGACTGTTTGGACCCAATGAAATCAAGACAACTTTCATCACCCCATTCGGGTGTTTCCGTTATGTCACCATGCCTTTCGGTCTCAAGAATGCCGACGCTACCTTCATGCGCATGATTCAAAAGTGCCTGCTGAAACAAATCAGTTGGAACGTCGAATCATACATGGATGACATCATGGTCAAGCAGCGCAAAGGTTCTGACCTGTTGACTGACCTCGCTGAGACATTCGAAATTTGAGAAGCTATGATATCAAGCTCAATCCGTCGAAGTGTACATTTGGAGTTCCGGGCGGCAAGTTACTCGGTTTCCTTGTTTCCGAACGGGGAATCGATGCCAACCCAGAAAAGGTCGGTGCAGTCCTCCGAATGAAACGCCCCGAGCGTGTACTCGACGTCCAGAAGCTAACTGGTTGCTTGGCCGCATTGAGTCGATTCATTTCTCGTCTCGATGAGAAGGCATTACCTCTCTACCGACTGATGAAGAAATCCAAAAAGTTCGAGTGGAATTCTGAAGTTGAAGCAGCGTTTGAAGAGCTCAAAGCCCTGTTGTCCACCTAGCCGGTGCTTGCTGCCCGAGTTAGCAAAGAGCCTCTCTTACCGTACATCGCAGCCACCGGACAAGTTGTCAGCACTATACTCACGGTCGAGCAGGAAGAAAAAGGCAAGGCCTACAAAGTCCAACGCCCAATCTATTACATTTCCGAAGTATTGACCCCCTCCAAGCAAAGATACCCGCATTACCAGAAGCTTGTGTATGGGATCTACTTGACCGCAAATAAAGTTGCCCATTACTTCTCGGATCATACAATCTCAGTCGCCAGCGACGCCCCACTATCAGAAATCCTGAACAACCGAGACACAACCGGTCGAGTGGAAAAATGGGCGATTGAACTCCTTCCCGTAGATATCATGTTTGAAGCGAAGAAAGCTATCAAGTCTCAGGTAATAGAAGATTTTGTGGTCGAGTGGATCGAACAAGAGCTGTTGACTCAGATCCAATCGGATCACTGGACTATGTTCTTTGATGGATCCAAGATGTTGAATGGATCTGGTGCAGGCGTGGTCCTGGTATCTCCCAATGGCGAGAAGCTTACTTACGTCCTTCAAATCCACTTTGACTCATCGAACAACAAAGCTGAATACGAAGCACTTTTGTACGGATTGCGTATGGCCATCTCACTCGGCATCCGTCGCCTGATGGTCTACGGCGATTCAAACTTAGTGGTAAACCAAGTGATCATAGAGTGGGACGTCAGAAGCCGGGCAATGACCAGTTATTGCAGTGCAGTGCGAAAGATTGAAAAGAAGTTCGAAGGTTTAGAGCTCCATCATGTGCCCAGAGACAAGAATCAGCTTGCTGACGATCTCGCGAAGATAGGGTCCACTCGGAAGCCTATACCCAAGAATGTATTTTTGGAGCATCTGCACACCCCCTCGGTTAAATAAGACCCCTTTACGAAGGAACCCCCACAGCTAGTCAGTCCGTCTGATCCGACTGAAATCGTGGTACCTGCAATGGTCGACCTGATCATGGAGATTTTCGTGATCACACCTGACTGGACTGTGCCATACATAGCATATCTGCTCAGGCAAGAACTCCCGGAGGATGAAGAAGAAGCGCGCCAGATTCTCCATCGTCCAAGGCTTTTACCGTCATTCAGGGTTAGCTCTACAGGGAGAGTGTCATAGGAGTCGCTCAGCGCTGCATCGCCCCAGAGGAGGGTCGACTGATTCTGAATGAAATTCACTCGGGGACTTGTGGACACCACGCTTCCTCTCGGACTATAGTGGCCAAGGCGTACCGATCTGGATTTTATTGGCCCCAAGCTAACGAGATGGCTAAAGATATCGTGGACAAGTGCGAAGGCTGCCAGTTCTACTCCAACATGTCTCATAAGCCGGCGTCCGCCTTGAAGACCATTCTGTTAGTTTGGCCCTTTGCCGTTTGGGGGTTCGACATGGTCGGCCCCATCAAAACTGGCAGAAACGGATTCACTCACCTGCTCGTAGCAATCGACAAGTTCACCAACTGGATCGAAGCCAAGCCCATCATGAACCTCGGTTCGAGCACCGCCATCAGCTTCGTTAGGGGACTAATATTCAGATATCGAGTCGCCCATAGCATCATCATGGATAATGGCTCCAACTTTGACTCGGATGAATTCAGAGCTTTCTATTCCTCCCAAGGTACGCGAGTCGACTACGCCTCCGTAGCACATCCGCAGTCGAACAGACAAGCAGAAAGAGAAAACGGTTTGATCCTCCAAGGCCTGAAGCCACGGCTTATGCGTCATGTTAAGCATGCCGCCGGAGCTTGGGTGACCGAACTACCGTCTGTCTTATGGGGGCTGAGGACGAATCCAAACCGGTCGACTGGCCGTACCCCCTTCTTCATGGTCTACGGAGCTGAAGCCGTGCTGCAGAGTGATTTGTTGCACAATGGCCCCCGAGTGGAACTCTTCTCCGAAGCCGAAGCAGAGCAAGCCCGTCAAGATGCAGTCGACCTCTTGCAGGAAGAACGTGAGATGGCTTTGACCCGATCGACCATCTGCCAACAGGACCTGCGCCGATTCCATGCTCGCAACGTCCAAAGCCGAGCATTCCAGGAAGGAGACCTTGTTCTTTAAGTGCATCAGAAACGACCGCACAAGCTCGCCCCGGCTTGGGAAGGTCCCTTCATCGTTACCAAGGTACTACAAATGGAGCGTATCACCTCTATAACGTCGCCAAGAAGAGAGATGAACCTCGTTCGTGGAACGCGGGCCTGCTCCGCCGCTTCTATACTTATAGCACTCGAACAGTCGAGTTGTAATAAAGATTTTCTAGTTTGTTTCAAAGATAAGTTCGCAACAATTCCTTAATAATTGTTGGTTTCTAAGATGTTTGTCCTCAAAATCCCTAGTGGGTGCTTAGCCGCAAACCCGATTTGCCTAAGTTACAAAAACTACTCCGAGTGAAGAGCAACCCTCTCACTCGGAGGCTTAGCCGCGAACCCGATTCGCCTAAGTTACAAAAACTACTCCGAGTGAAGAGCAACCCTCTCAGTCGGGGGCTTAGCTGCAACCCTGTAATCGCCTAAGTTACAAAAACTATTCTGAGTGAAGAGCAACCCTCTCGCTCGGGGGCTTAGCTGCGACCCCGTAGTCGCCTAAGTTACAAAAACTACTCCGAGTGAAGAGCAAACCTCTCACTCGGAGGCTTAGCTGCGGTCCTCCGAGCTATGCCACAAGTACAACGTGGCTCTATCCTCCGAGCTCCGCCACAAGTAAAACGTAGCTCGTAATCGCCTAAGTTACAATAACTACTCCGAGTGAAGAGCAACCCTGTCACTCGGGGGCTTAGCTGTGGTCCTCCGAGCTGCACCCCAAGTACAACGTGGCTCTGTCCTCCGAGCTCTGCCACAAGTACAACGTAGCTCGTAATCGCCTAAGTTACAAAAACTACTCCGAGTGAAGAGCAACTCTCTCACTCGGGGGCTTAGCTGCGGTCCTCCGAGCTACGCCACAAGTACAACATCACCATCAAGTGGTTCGACCATCAGAGCCATGCCACAGAAATGACGTCGACTCAAAATCCAAAAGATCAGAAAGAGTCAAAAGAAAAACAAGCAAATGTAAAAGGAACCAAATCCATATAAAGCCCCGCAAGATTCGAGAAGGAGTACTTGGGCATCAAGCCCATGAGAGTTTAACGGTTACATGATCACTCGGCATTCCGAGGCAAATTAAATCGAAGTATCAAAGTTTATTCACTCCCCAGGAGGAGGTGGGCTCGCAGGCGCAACGAACTCATCCAGGACGATCCCATCGGCGATGCGGGTAGCAGCTTCCAAGAAAGTCTCCATGAACGACTGAAACTGGAGTTCCTTCGTGTTGGCAACCTTGAGCGCGGACAGCCTCTTCTCCGTCACCGCCTTGCAGTGCACCCAAACCAGAGAGAGTGCAACGTCAGCTCCACATCGGGCAGATGACTTCTTCCACTCCAGCACTCGACCGGGGATCTCATTGAGTCGAGTCATCAGGGACTCGAGGTCGTTCTCTTGCACGGCTCCCCTCCAGAGCGCAGTGTCGATCCGGGACATCACTGCTTTCAGTCGACCAAGATAGCCTGTGGCGCTGGTAAGGCATGACTCCAACCTCAAGATGTTCATAGGAGCTTCATCCTTGAAAATAGAATTGGCGGGGTCCAGACCAGTCTCGACCCGCCCAGTCTCCTCCTCGAAGTCGAGGCAGAACTCTGCGCATGAAAGGACATGACAAGTTAGCAAGCAAGTTATGAGTCGACCACCTTGACTCAGTCCAAGCGAAAGAGGCATACCTTCAAGCACAAGATACCACTTCTTGGTGAGTTCACCCAGATAAGCCTCCAGCTCATTCTTCTTTTGGAAGAGGCCCTCGTACTTCTCATTCAGGGCGTTCTTAGCCCCCTTCAGTTGAGTCACTTCCTGGTTGGCTGCATCGAGAGAGCCCTTCAGCCTGGTGATCTCTGCTTTGAGCGTGTCGAGTGAAGCCAGCTTCTGCTCCGCCAGTTCGGTCTTCTCCTGCGCCCTTTGTTGCGCCGCCGCCAGGTCAAGGTCCTTCTGCTCCAGGGCTGCCTTCATTTGATCTACAAGAGACGTTACTAGACAGATGAACATAAGGATACACATGACATATTTATCGAAGATCAGTCGACAAGTTGTTTGCTTTAATTACTAACCGCTTCGTCCTGGGTCTTCTTCAAATGGTGCCGAGCCAGTTGCAAGTCAAGATTGAGCTGGATCTGCTTCTTCTCAAGATCCGCAAACTTGGCTCTGAACTCACAAGATCTCTGCATTGACACAACAAATCAGGATTCTAAGACTACAGTCGAGTCAAACACTCAACCGTAGTCTCGGGGACTACACCCAGTGGGTGCACTGAGCGTGACCCCACTGGTTCTCACTCGGCCAGATCAGCCTGACCAGAGCTAAAAAAGAAGAAGGGGAAACGTTCTGTTCTCACACCATGGACAACTGCCAGCAGTCAACCATGGTCTCGTGGACTACACCCAGTGGGTGCACTGAGCGTGCCCCCACTGGTTTTCCCTCGGCCAGATCAGTCCTCCGCGAGCAAGACAAGTTCAAAACAAATGGACAAGACACATTCTAAAGACCACGGTCGACTGACTTCAGTCGACCATGGCCTCGGGGACTACACCCACTAGGCGCACTGAGCGTGCCCCCACTAGTACAATCGGTTAGGCTACAAGAGCTAAAGCTACAAGAGAAGACACCCAGTGGGTGTGGGTGTGACATCATCTCACAAACAAGGCAACACAGCAGACCAACACAGCAAACCAGTCGGAAGAGACAAACCTAGACATTGGTCCGAAGAGCCGAGCTAGCGTTGTAAGCAGCCATGCTAGCCTCATACGCCGCCTTTGTCCTCTCCATCAGCAGTCCCGCCTAACGAACGGCTTCTTGGGCCATGTTCACGGGGTCCTCCGGGACGTGATGGGTGGAGAAGAGAACAGACGGCGAAGCAATCGCTGGGTCGACGGCCGGATCAATCGTCGAAGAGGGGCGGACAGTCGACACAGGGACAACGAAGGAGACCGTGGTCTGAGCCAGAGGGTGTATTCCGACCCCTCCTTCCTGTGCCTCATCGAGTCACTCCCGCACGCTCCGCATCGTCGTCATCATCGTCATCTGGGAGCTCTATGACATGGCACGGCACTTCAGAAGACAACCACGAAATTCAGTGGATTGTTAGTTCAAACAGACAAAAAACAAAGAGCAATCTACAACCCGCACCTGCGCGGGACGTGGCAGCATCAGCGGTATCCTCATCGTCTCGACCCTTGTCAATATCCATCGAGGTCGCAGAAGCAGCAGCACTGAAGATTCAGTTGAAAGTGAGTCGACGAAGAGAAAGTCGATCTCCGGAGAGCGGGAGGAAATGAAGCAGGGCAGCACTTACGTGGAGGCGATTGGGGCGTCCACCTTGATCTTGGGCAGGGCCTTCCGAGGCTTGACGGTGGCGACCCTAGGCTGCTTTGATGCCTTTTCGGTCGGATCCGGAGTGGCCATGCAAGCCGCTTCTGCACTTGGGAGCTAGAGGAGCCCGCCCTAGAACGCACGGCCTCTGGGTCGTGCTTCTCCTTGGAGCGCTTTTCGCCGCGGGGAGGTGACTCGACCTCCTCGCTGCTGCTAGAATCTTGGCTTTCCTCTTCAGTCTCCTCGCCAGACTTCCAGTCGGAATCTTCACCCGCGCCTTCTTCGCCCTCCTGGAACTGATCCCCATTGGGCACTGAAAGCATTTTGGTATAGATCTGTAGAAAAGAAGATTGATCGAACATCAGTCGAATTCATCAGACAGCCACAAACAGAAAACACGAAAATCACTCTGAAGTCAAGGCCAGACCTTGTCGGGTTGGTGGTCTGCATCGAATGGGGGAACTCTTCCGAGCCCCCTGGGGTTGTCCTTGTTCCCCATGATGCACTTCAGACACTACGCCACCGTCTTCGCAGCAGCCTCCTCCGGGTGGACCCGAGACGAGTCGTTGACACCGGAGTACAACCACATCGGATGGTCTCGAGCTTGGAGGGGCTGGATCCTCCTCATGGGGAACATCTCAAGCAGATCCAACCCCGTAACCCCGTCGCGGACCAACTGGACCACCCGGTCCACCAGCATGTCTACCTCTACCCTCTTAGTCCGACTCACGAGCAACGACGGTGGCTGGTTGACTCGACCAAAAGAAAAGGGAGGAATCCCAGTCGACTGACCAGGAGTAGGAATGTGCCTACAGTAGAACCAAGTCGACTACCAGCCCCGAACTGACTCTGGAAGGATCATGGCAGGAAAAGCACTTCTATTTCTAAGCTGGATACCCAGTCCGCCGCACATATGGATGGCATGCGTCTTTTCGTCGCTCGGGTTCACTTTCTTGATGGTTTGAGAACGACAAGTGAAGATGTGCTTGAACAAACCCAGTGCGGTCGGCAGCCTAGGAAGTTCTCACACATCAAAATGAATGCAGCCAAGAAGGTGATGGAGTTGGGTGTGAAGTAGTGCAACTAGGCGCCGTAAAAAGCTAGGAAAGCACGGAAGAAAGGGTGCGAGGCAAGGAGAAACCTCGGTCGACATGGGTCGCGAGGAGAACGCACTCGCCCTCCCGCGGCTGAGGCTCGAGCTCGCCACCCGACAACCAACAGGAGTTGCGGGCGACCAAGCCCTCCTCCACATCCAGCTCCTACATGTCCTTCGGCGTCATCGTGGACCTAATCCCGCCCCCCTGGATCCAGCCTGGTGGGAGCCCGCACCTCGACGACGACCCTCCGCGGTTGGACCACTTCGCTTTCCCCGTTGCCGCCGCCTTCTTCGAGCGCTCCAGCGCCGCGGTCTTGTCCTTGCCCATGGTGAGCAAGCTGGTGTTGGCCGAGGTAAGGGAGACAGAGGCAGAGGCGTGATACGTCTCCAACGTATCTATAATTTTTGATTGTTCCATGCTATTATTTATGAAGTCTTAGATGTTTAATGGGCTTTATCATTCACTTTTATATCATTTTTGGGACTGACCTACTAACCCAAAGTCTCAGTCCAGATTGCTGTTTTTTGCCTATTTCAGGGTTTAGCAGAAAAGGAATATCAAATGGAATGAAACCATCGCAGGAGATATTTTTGGAGAAAACCATGCGAGATAAACTTCGGGGCCAAGTAAGAGGACAGGGGACCCACCCTCGAGGGTGGGGGCGCGCCCCTCTGCCTCGAGGGCAGGCCCGGTGGCCCCTGGTGCCCCTCTTCCTCCTATATATGTCTACGTACCAAGAAACTCCATACGCGAAGAGAAACCCTAATTCCACAACTGTAGCTGCTGTTCCTATGGAGATCCCATCTTGGAGCCTGTTCTGGGAGGGGGATCCATCACGGAGGCCTTCATCATCATCATCATCGCCCTCACCATGAGTTGTGAGTAGTTTACCACAGACCTTCGGGTCCATATCTAGTATCTAGATGGCTTCTTCTCTCTCTCTCTGAATATCAATACAAAGTTCTCCTCGGTCTTCGAGGAGATCTATTCGATGTAATCTCTTTTTGCGGTGTGTTTGTCGAGATCCGATGAATTGTGAGTTTATGTTCAAGGTTATCTATGAAAGATATTTGGTTCTTCTCTTAACTTTTTATGTGTGCTCATAATATCCGTGCAAGTCTCTTCGAATTATTGGTTTGGTATGGCCTACTAGATCTATAGTTCTTGCAATGGGAGAAATGATTGCCTTTGGGTTCAATCTTGCGGTGTCCTTTCCCAGTGACAGTAGGGGCAGCAAGGCACGTATTGTATTGTTGCCATCGAGGATAAAAAGATTGGGTTTTCATCATATTGCTTGAGTTTATCCCTCTACATCATGTCATCTTGCTTAAGGCGTTACTCTGTTCGTATGAACTCAATACACTAGATGCATGCTGGATAGCGGTCGATGTGTGGAGTAATAGTAGTAGATGCAGGCAGGAGTCGGTCTACTTGTTTCGGACGTGATGCCTATATACAATGATCATGCCTAGATAGTCTCATAATTATTCGCTTTTCTATCAGACTAGTGCAGAACCGGGCAATAGCACCGGTTCGTAAGGCCCTTTACTGCGGGTTCCATAATCGGCACTAAAGTGAGGTCACTAAAGCCCCCCCCCCTTTAGTACCGGTTCAGCACGAAACGGTGCTAAAGGGCAACCACGTGGCACGAACCAGCTCCGTGGGCCGGGAGCCCTTTAGTACCGGTTGGTAAAACCAACCGGTACTACAAGGTACTACTAGTGTCAATTCCTCGACAGTAATTTGTTTACCCGCCGTAGAATACCGCTATCATGAGAGAAGCCACTAGAGAAAACTATGGCCCCTGGGTCTATCTTGATCATATTACTTTTCCGTCAACTAGCCAATTTCTGCCGCCGTTATTTATTTGCTTTCTTTACATTCTGTTTCTATACCAAAAATACCAAAAATATAAACTATCATCTCTATCAGATCTCACTATCGTAAGTGACCGTAAAGGGATTGACAACCCCTTATCGCGTTGGTTGCGAAGTTCTTATTTGTTTGTGCAAGTGCAAGGGACTGGCGTGTGGTCTCCCTACTGGATTGATACCTTGGTTCTCAAGAACTGAGGGATATACTTACGCTACTGTGCTGCATCTCCCTTTCCTCTTTGAGGGAATACAACGCAAGCTCAAGAGGTAGCAAGAAGAGTTTCTGGCACCGTTGTCGGGGAGGCTTACGCAAAAGTCATATACCAAGTACCTATCACAAACCCTTATCCTTCGCATTACATTTATTTGCCTCTCGTTTTCCTCTCCCCGACTTCACCTTTGCGTTTTATTCGCCCTTCTTCCGCCGTGTGTTTCTCGTTCGCTTGCTTCTTGTTTGCTTGTGTGTGTTTGCTTGCTTGCTTGTCATTATGGCTCTCCATGTGAGTGTTGACCCTCACCTCCAGAGGCCGGAGGAGATTGAAAACAATGTTAGACATTTTATGACTATACAATTTGAGCATAATGACTTTTTCGGAAGTGAGCTTAAAGAACAGAAAAAATTTATGGAATATATGAATAAAGACCTTGATGATATGTCTAAAGAATTTTATGGTTTTAAATCTCAGTTTGCTCATCTTGAGAACTTAATTGCCCAAATTTCTGATAAACAGTCCACCTTGATCAATAAGATGGCTCCCAAACCGGAAGAGCATGAAAATAAAGATGAATATCTGAAAGTTATTGATGTGTCTCCTATTAGATCCTTGTTTTCTAGTATTAATCTTGATGAGAATAGGATTGGAGATGATTCTGCTTTAAGGTGTCCCAATGATTCTGAGTTTTTAGATCTTGATGGTAAAATTGCTAAAAGTGGGATTAAAGAGATTAAAACTTTGCATAGTGATGAACACACTACTTTTGATTTCAAGGGATTCAATTATGATAATTGCTCTTTGATTGATTGTATTTCCTTGATGCAATCCGTGCTAAATTCTCCGCATGCTTATAGTCAAAATAAAGCTTTCACTAAACATATAGTTGATGCTTTGATGTAATCCTATGAAGAAAAACATGAGTTGGAAGTTTCTATACCTAGAAAGCTTTATGATGGATGGGAACCTACTATAAAAATAAAAATAAAAGATCATGAATGCTATGCTTTGTGTGATTTGGGTGCTAGTGTTTCCACTATCCTAAAAGCTTTGTGTGATTTGCTAGCGTTCCATGAGCTTGATGATTGTTCTTTAAATATGCATCTTGCGGATTCCACTATTAATAAACCTATGGGAAGAATTAATGATGTTCTCATTGTTGCCAACAGGAATTATGTGCCCGTAGATTTCATTGTTCTTGATATAGATTGCAATCCTTCATGTCCTATTATTCTTGGTAGACCTTTCCTTAGAACGATTTGTGCAATTATTGATATGAAGGAAGGCAATATTAGATTCCAATTTCCATTAAGAAAAGGCATGGAACACTTTCCTAGAAAGAAAATCAAATTACCATATGAATCTATCATGAGAGCCACTTATGGATTGCCTTCGAAAGATGGCAATACCTAGATCTATCTTGTATCGTGCCTAGTTAGGGGCGTAAAACGATAGCGCTTGTTGGGAGGCAACCCAATTTTATGTTTTTTTGCTTTTTTGCTGTTAGGAAATAAATATTGCATCTAGCCTCTGATTAGATGTGTTTTCATGTTTTGTTTAGTGTTTGTGCCAAGTAGAACCTTTGATAAGACTTGCGTGAAGATTATATGATCTTGCTGTGACAAACAGAATCGCTAGCAGTCGCTAAAGCAGTCTTCAGATTTTACTAGTGCGTGCTTTTTAGTTGATTCTTTTTTATGCTAATTGGTAGACAAATTTCGCAAATTTACCAATTTAGTTTGAATTTTTGGGAGTTCCATAAGTAGGCGAACCCAGCAGATTACTACAGACTGTTCTGTTTTTGACAGATTCTATTTTTCGTGTGTTGTTTGCTTATTCCGATGCATCTATGAGTAATATTGGAGGATATGAACCATAGAGAACTTGTAGTACAGTAGGTTTAACACCAATATAAACAATTAATTAATTCCTTGCTGTACCTTTGAGTGGTGGTTTGCTTTCTCTTACTAACGGAGCCCACGAGAATTTTTGTCTAAGTTTTGTGTTGTGGAGTTTTCAAGTTTTGATTATTGGTTTGATGGACTATGGAACAAGGAGTAGCAAAGGACTAAGCTTGGGGATTCCCTAGGCACCCCAAGTAAATTCAGTATAATCAAAAGTCTAAGCTTGGGGATCCCCCAGGAAGGCATCCCCTCTTTCGTCTTCATCCATCGGTAACTATACTTGGAGCTATATTTTTATTCGCAACATGTTATGTGTTTTGCTTGGAGCGTCTTGTATAATTTGAGTCTTTGCTTGTTAGTTTTCCACAATCATCCTTGCTGGACACACCTATCTGAGAGAGTTAAATATTCCCTATAAATTGTTAGAACACTCTATATGCTTCACTTATATCTTTTGAGTTGAATAGTTTTTGCTCTAGTGCTTCACTTATATCTTTTAGAGCACGGTGGTGGTAATATTTTGTAGAAATTGTTGAACTCTCATGCTTCACTTAGATCTATTTGAGAGTTTATTAAAACAGCATGGTAAAGTGTTTAGGCTAAAGAAACTAGTCTTCACATGATAGACATCCAATATCAATGTAGTAAAAAAAATCACATCAAGTGCATTGAGTAGAAAGAGATGTTGGATGCTTGATAAATGTTTTGAGACATGAGGATAGTGATATTAGAGTCATGCTAGTGAAATAATTATGAAATTGAGAAATATTTGTGTTAAGGTTGGTGATTCCCATAGCATGCACGTATGGTGAACCGTTGTGTGACTAAGTTAAAGCATGAGGTATTTGAAGAGTGCCAACCTTTGTGTGGAGGTCGGGGGCGCGCGATGGTTAACTCCTACCAACCTCCCCCCTAGGGGCATGCGTTGATTGCTTTGTTTTGATGACTCGTAAATTTTTGCAATAAGTATATGAGTTCTTATGACTAATGTTCAGTCCATGGATTATACGCACTCTCACCCTTCCACCATTGCTAACCTCTCTTGTACCGCGCAACTTTCGCCGATGCCATAAACCCACTATATATCCTTCCTCAAAACAGCCACCATATTGTTCCCCAAAACAGCCACCATACCTACCTATCATGGCATTTCCATAGCCATTCCGAGATATATTGCCATGCAACTTTCCACCGTTCCGTTCATATGACACGCATCATATTGTCATATTGCCATTGCATGATCATGTAGTTGACATCGTATTTGTGGCAAGGCCACCATGCATAATTTTTATACATGTCACTCTTGTTTCATTGCACATACCGGTACACCACCGAGGCTTTCATATAGAGTCATACTTTGTTGTTGTAGTATCGAGTTGTAATCTTGTGTTGTAATGAAAGTGTGATGATCATCATTTATAGAGCATTGTCCCGTGGGAAGAAAGGCTGAATCTATAAAGCCCCTCCGCAAAAAAAAAAGAAAAAAAAAGAAGAAGAAAAAAAAGAAAGGCCAAAGAAAAAAAAGAAAGGCCCAAAAAAGAAAAAAAAGAAAAGAAAAAAAGGGACAATTGCTACTATCTTTTTCCACACTTGTGCTTCAAAGTAGCACCATGTTCTTCATTGTAGGGAGTCTCGTGCTTAGTCACTTTCATATACTAGTGGGAATTTTCGTTATAGAACTTGGCTTGTATATTCCAACGATGGGCTTCCTCAAATGCCCTAGGTCTTCGTGAGCAAGCAAGTTGGATGCACGCCCACTAGTTTATTTTGTTGAGCTTTCATTCATATTTAGCTCTGGTGCATCCGTTGCATGGCAATCCCTACTAACTCACATTGATATCTATTGATGGGCATCTCCATAGCCGTTGATACGCCTAGTCGATGTGAGACTATCTCCCTCTTTTTGTCTTCTCCACAACCACCTCTATTCCACCCATAGTGCTATGTCCATGGCTCACGCTCATGTATTGCGTGAAAGTTGAAAGGTTTGAAAAGATAGAGCATGAAAACAAATGCTTGGCTGAAATCGGGGTTGTGCATGATATGAATATTTTGTGTGATAGCAAGGGAGCATAGCCAACACTATATGATTTTTTAGGGATAACTTTCTTTAGCCATAGTATTTTTGAGAAGACGTGATTGCTTTGTTAGTATTGCTTGAAGTATTGTTATTTCTTATGTCAATATAGACTATTATCTTGAATCCTTCAGATCTGAACATTCATGCCACAATTAAGAGAAGTACATTGAAAAACTATATTGGTTAGCATTCCACATCAAAAATTCTTTCTTTATCATTTACCTACTCGAGGACGAGCAGGAATTAAGCTTGGGGATGCTTGATACGTCTCCAACGTATCTATAATTTTTGATTGTTCCATGCTATTATTTATGAAGTCTTAGATGTTTAATGGGCTTTCTCATTCACTTTTATATCATTTTTGGGACTAACCTACTAACCCAAAGGCCCACTCCAGATTGCTGTTTTTTGCCTATTTCAGGGTTTTGCAGAAAAGGGATATCAAACGGAGTCCAAACGGAATGAAACCTTCGTAGGAGATATTTTTGGAGAAAATCACGCGAGATAAACTTCGTGGCCAAGCCAGAGGACAGGGGACCCACCCTCGAGGGTGGGGGCGCCCCCCCTTACATGGGCGCGCCCCCCTGCCTCGAGGGCAGGCCCGGTGGCCCCTGGTGCCCCTCTTCCTCCTATATATGCCTACGTACCCCAGAAACTCCATCGGTAGAGAGAAAACCCTAATTCCATCGCCGTAGCTGCTGTTCCCGTGGAGATCCCATCTTGGAGCCTGTTCCGGGAGGAGGATCCATCACGGAGCCCTTCTTCATCATCATCATCATCGCCCTCACCATGAGTTGTGAGTAGTTTACCACAGACCTTCGGGTCCATAACTAGTATCTAGATGGCTTCTTCTCTCTCTCTGAATCTCAATACAAAGTTCTCCTCGGTCTTCGAGGAGATCTATTTGATGTAATCTCTTTTTGCGGTGTGTGTGTCGAGATCCGATGAATTTTGAGTTTATGATCAAGGTTATCTATGAAAGATATTTGGTTCTTCTCTGAACTTTTTATGTGTGCTCAAAATATCCTTGCAAGTCTCTTCGAATTATTGGTTTGGTTTGGCCTAGTAGATCTATAGTTCTTGCAATGGTAGAAGTGCTTGGCTTTGGGTTCAATCTTGCGGTGTCCTTTCCC
This sequence comes from Secale cereale, assembly GCA_902687465.1. NCBI lineage: Eukaryota > Viridiplantae > Streptophyta > Magnoliopsida > Poales > Poaceae > Secale > Secale cereale. The sequence goes on from LR738714.1 coordinate 418,898,695, forward strand.
AGTGACAGTAGGGGCAGCAAGGCACGTATTGTATTGTTGCCATCGAGGATAAAAAGATGGGGTTTTCATCATATTGCTTGAGTATATCCCTCTACATCATGTTATCTTGCTTAAGGCATTACTCTGTTCGTATGAACTCAATACACTAGATGCATGCTGGATAGCGGTCGATGTGTGGAGTAATAGTAGTAGATGCAGGCAGGAGTCGGTCTACTTGCCTCGGACGTGATGCCTATATACAATGATCATGCCTAGATAGTCTCATAATTATTCGCTTTTCTATCAATTGCTCGATAGTAATTTGTTTACTCGACGTAGAATACCGCTATCATGAGAGAAGCCACTAGAGAAAACTATGGCCCCTGGGTCTATCTTTATCATATTACTTTTCCGTCAACTAGCCAATTTCTGTCGCCATTATTTATTTGCTTTCTTTACTTTCTATTTCTATACCAAAAATACCAAAAATATAATCTATCATCTCTATCAGATCTCACTATCGTAAGTTATTGTAAAGGGATTGATAACCCCTTATCGCGTTGGCTGCGAAGTTCTTATTTGTTTGTGCAGGTGTGAGGGACTGGCGCGTGGTCTCCTACTGGATAGATACCTTGGTTCTCAAAAACTGAGGGAAATACTTACGCTACTGTGCTGCATCTCCCTTTCCTCTTCGAGGGAATACAACGCAAGCTCAAGAGGTAGCAAGGCGCGGCGAAGGAACGGAGACGGAAGAAAAGAATGGGCGCACAGTGCCCCCGCCTTGGCCGCGGCGCGCATTTATAGCGCAGCGGTCGAGTGGTTGACTGGTGGCCCCGAGCTATCCGGTCAAATCCCGCAACAGGCGCACACGCGATACGTGGAGAAAAAGGCGGCGCAAAGATCGAGGCACCCCTGGCATATCCGATCTGGTTGCCGCGGCACGACCCGACCCGTGCGCTTCCCCAAATTTCGAAATCCCGCAAAATTCGGAAACCAGAGAGCAGCCGATCCCGCCGAAAACTGCGCTCCCCAATGACGCTCGGTGCCGCGCGCGAGGTTCAGTCGACGGTCAACATGAACAGGTACACTCGACGGTTCCTGAATCGATTAAGGCGACCAAGTCGGGGTTAAAGAGTCGGCCTGGTTCGCAAGCTCAAAGAAGATCACCCCAGAGACGTCGAACCCGAGCTGATGTCAACTTCAACACTCTCCTCTGCCCGAGCCTCAATCCATTCGGGGCTACTGATGATGTTACAGACCTAGGGTAGGGTCACAGGCCTGACCCAGATACCCCACCCAAGGTCACTACCCGAGAAGCTCAAAAGACAAATCGAAGGAAACAAGAACAGTCGACTGACACGGCCCAAGAGGACGTTCCACTTGACTGTACACCCCAGTTCAGACGACTCAACTTCACTCGACCCTTCCAAGCACTCAACCCATTAAGGTCAAAGGTCCCTTAGGACAGCAATGGTCCGGCATTCACTCCGCAACAATGAATGCCTTTATCAATCTTTACTGCGGGCGTTATCAGTAACGCCTGCCTTTATGTACATTGAATCCTTGGTAACGTGGAGCATGGCTGGGGTCCTGGCGCACTATATAAGCCACCCCTCCTCCAATACAAGGGTTCACAACCCCTGTAACTCCAACACCCATATACATCCCAGTCGACCGCCTCCCGGCACCGAGACGTAGGGCTTTTACTTCTTCCGAGAAGGGCTTGAACTCGTATAAATCTTGCGTACAATCTCACCATAGCTAGGGCCTTGCCTCCTGTTACGTACCCCCTACACGTACTGCCGGACTTAGAACCACGACAGCCATGAACACCCCAAACACCAGAATCTGCCAATGTGGGTATCTTTGCTTGGATTCAGTTAGGACATCGCTAACATAGTAAGCTGGCCGTTGGACTAGGTACTATTTACACACCTCATTGCGCTCCATGACAACTGCCACACGGATAGCCTTATTATTAGCGGCTAGATACATGAGCAAAGGCTCTTTTTCTATGGGAGCGGCCAAGCTTGACGGTTCAGCTAACTGTTTCTCGAGGGCCATAAACGCTTGATCAGCAACTTCACTCCAAACAAAGTGGTATGTCTTATTCATTATCTGATATAAAGGCATGGCCTTTTCTCCCAGGCGACTTATGAACCGGCTCAACACTGCAATATGACCCGCCAGACGCTGGACATTGTTGACACATGCCGTCTTAGAAAGTGAAGTTATGGCCTTAATCTTCTCCGGGTTAGCTTCAGTGCCCCTTTCTGAGAATAGGAAACCTAGCAATTTTTCTGCAAGTACACCAAAAACACACTTGGCCGGGTTAAGCATCATTCTGTAAGCCTAGAGATTGTCAAAAGTTTCTTTAAACTCATTCAGGAGAGTCTCCTTCTTCCTAGACTTGACCACAATATCATCCACGTAAGCATGAATGTTGCGCCCAATTTGATCTTGAAAATAGTTTAGAACATAGCGTTGGTAAGTCCCCTGGGCAGTCTTAAGCCCAAAAGGCATAGAAACATAGCAGGAAGCTCCAAAAGGTGTAATGAAGGATGTCTTCTCTTGGTCTTTGACCACCATCTTGATCTGATGATAACCAGAATAAGCATCCAGGAAGCATAAGCTCTCAGAGCCCGCTGTTACATCAATGATCTAGTCGATATGAGGGAGAGCAAACGGATCAGATAGACATGCCTTATTGAGATCTGTGTAATCAACACACATATGCCATGTGCCATTTTTCTTATTTACAAGCACATGGTTAGCCAACCACTCGGGGTGAAAAACTTCCACAATAAACCTAGCCGCCAAGAGTCGGGCTACCTCTTCTCCAATAGCTTTACGTCACTCTTCGTTGAGTCGACGAAAAGACGGTTTAACCAGCTTAAATTTGGAATCCACATTAAGAGTGTGCTCAGCGAATTCCCTCGGTACACCCGGCATGTCAGAAGGTTTCCATGCAAAGATATCCCGATTCTCACGAATGAACTCGATGAGACCCGATTCTCATGAATGAACTCGATGAGCGCGCTTTCCTATTTAGGATCCATATTAGCCCCCACGGTGAACTACTTAGATGAGTCGTCGGGGTTAAAATCCACTTCCTTGGTATCATCGGCCGACTTAAACTTCAGCAAATGATCATGTTTGCTGCTGGGCTTCTTTAGAGGGGTCATATCGGTCGGGTCCACATTATCCTTATAAAACTTGAGCTCTTCAGTAGCACAGGTTGATTCTACATAAGTTGCATCTCCTTCTTCGCACTCTAGGGCAATTTCCTAATTACCATGAACCGTAATTGTCCCGTTTGGCCCTGGCATCTTAAGCTGTAAATAAACATAACACGGGCGAGCCATAAACCGAGCATAAGCCAGCTGTCCCAACAAAGCATGTTATGGACTCTGGATTTTGACCACTTTAAACCACAACGTCTCTGTTCTATAATCGTACTCATCACCAAAAGCCACTTCAAGTGCTATCTTTCCAAAAGGATAAGCTGACTTGCCTGGCACTATGGCATGGACCAGTTTAGAGGACAGCTTGAGATGCTTGTCAGTCAGATTCATTTGGTGAAAGGTATCATAGTATAATATGTTGATGCTACTACTGCTGTCCATAAGCACTTTTCTGAATTTATAACCACCCACTTGAGGGGCTACCACCAATTCCTGATGACCCGGATTCTCAACCCGGGTCGGGTGATCCTCCCGACTCCAGGTGATCAGATGCTCTGCCCATCAAAGGTATTGTGGTACTGCCGGCTCAACCGCATTGACTGCACGCTTATGAACCTTCTGATCTCGCTTGCAAAGACTTGTGGTAAAAACATGGTACTGACCCGATTATGTTGCTTTGGATTACTCCGATACCCTGACTTATTATTTTGTTGCTGGTTACCTTGACCAGACTGCTGATGATAACCACCTTGACCCTGATGAGCGGAATTTGAGCCGCCACCATCAAAGTCGGACCCTTGAGAACCGGATCCTGATCCGCCAGGTGGCCCATTATTATTGCCATGATTTTTACTGAGACTATAATTCTTAAACTCTCACATAACCCAACAATCTTTCCAGGCATGAGTAGATGGCTTGTCGGGAAAACTATGCTTCGGGCATGGGCCATTAAGTCCTGCCTCAAGATTAAAATTCTTTGTCGCGCCAAAGGGTGGCTTACCATTACCATTGCAGCGCTTGTTTTTCTACCCAGTGTTGGTGTTAGCCACTATATTTGACCCACCGTCGGGGTGTCTATGCTTACCACCATTACCCTGGTTGTTACCATTATGCACTACCGCATTCTGCTAGCGACCTTTACCATTGCCACTTTGCTTGCCCTTGTTGGATTTTTCATCATCAGATCCAGGGTCCTTTGTGTTATCAGAGTCTGCATATTTAATGAGAGTCGCCATGAGCTCACCCATGTTGTAACATCCCAAATTTTCAATTTGCAATGTTATACATAGATCATCATATGCATATCATATTTTATTTGCATTTTGGTTTTGATCCTGGAAATTCTAGGCAACTCAAGGACCCACGGAGAGAGAGTTGGGGATTTCATTGTAGTTTCATATTTGATAATTTTTTCAAATATTGAAAAGAGGATCACTTTGGTTTATAATTGTTTTTCTATCCGAAATATTTCTAATATCAAATAAAAGAGAGGGGATAATATGACTTCTCGAAAATAAGAGAAATATTGGAGGAAAATGTTAAAAATCAAATAATTATTTTATTTGGGTTTTTTATTATTTTATTTGAATTAGAAAAAAATATGCATTTTTCAAGATTGCATTTTAGGCCAAGAAAATGTTCACTTTGTTCTAAATATTTTATTTAGATGGTGAAAATTGTTTTTGGCATTTTTTAGAATTTTTTAATATTTATTTTGGATTTTTTTTCTTTTTCGACGAAATTCGTGTTTAAAAAAAAGTTTCGGACCGAGCCGGGCCGAAGCCCAGTTGGCCCATCTCCCGCCGCCACCTCCCGTCGTCGTGTTTGCGACGGACTCGGGGAGTCCGACCCCGAGACGCTGGGGCCGCCCCCTCCCGCACGCCACGCCCCCAGGCCTTTAAAGCCCAAGGCGCCGCCGCCCCGACCCCCCACACCACCACCCCGCCCCGCCTGCAGCTCTCCTGCCTGCGCCGCCCCGCCGCCCGCACACAGCACCCACCCCGCCTCGCCGGACGCCGCCGGATCTGGCCGCCTGGTTTTTTCGGTTTAGGTAAAAAGCCATCCCGGTTTTTTTTAAACCCTAGTTTCGTTTTTTTAGATCGGTTCGGTTCGTTTCTTTTTTTTCGGCTTCGTTATTTAGCGAGCATTCGCTCGTTAGTTTGTTTTAACGAACGCGTTCGTCCGTTCATCTCTGTTAACGAACGTTCGCGCCGTAGTTTTTTATTTTTATTTTCTTTTTTGGCCAGGGACCTATGCACGATTATTTTTATCGCAGATTAGCCCATGAACTTCAAACCCTCACCGTTTCTAAACCGTTCGTCCAAATCCAGTGAAACCAATGCCAAAATCTTCGTCTCGAGCCCCTCTTTCTGTTTAATCAACTTGAACAAGGTTTTGACAATTTAAAATTTGGTTTCAAGTAGATTTGAATTTGAAGTTCTTTTGACCGTATTTTCAGTTCCGTAGCTGTGATTCGATCGATTCTTTTTGCAAATCGAAGCTCTTCAGTTGAACTTTCAGATTTGATCTTATTATTTGAGTTTTACCCGTGCATCTTTGTTTGAGTTCTTATGTATGCTATTGTTTGATTGTGATAGAATTCACAGAGTGCGAAGCGTGCTACTACGAGTCATTAGGTTTCAGCGATCGTCAGCAAGGCAAGTTCATACTTTGATCATACTTTTCAAATACCCAGTTTTTATTGCATTCGTTCTATGCTCAAACACTTGCATGAGTAGGACTTGTTACATAATATGATGCTTTGTCGTTCATGAGGTAGGAACCCAATGACTTGAGATCAACCCAAGGGAATATACGCTTTGTTAGTTATTGCTTAGCCATGCTTGTAGACGATGAGTGATTCATGAAAGTTGTGAGTGTAATAACAACTAAGGGTTTCTTTAAGGTGGAATTTAATACACATCTAGGTGGATTGGTTGCAGGGCACCTGGAGAATCCAGTGTTGTCTTAGGAAATCCCGGAGGACCCATGTGATTATCCTATGGAATGCCACCCAGGCTCAAACGGATCATATATCATTCATGCCTAGAAACTTTCGTGTGCAGCCACAAGCCATTATGGGCTCTGGCATAGTTGAGTATGTTGTGTGACCTCTTTCCGTGGTAGACTAGCAGACGTAGGGGATGTAGGTGGTACGGTCTACCCAGGGTTAAGAGTTAATGCTTCTGAAAGACTGTGTCTCGATCATCCGTTTCTCAAACACCATGCAGCGCGAGAAATTAAAACGAAGGCGACCGAGTCTGGTGGGGAAAAGTGCGCAAACCTCTGTAGAGTGTACAAACTGATCATGATTAGCCATGTCCCCGGTTATGGACTTTCTTGAGTATCCTGGTATTTGAATAATGGACTGATCTCATCACTTTATTAAATTGTTGGATTAATAATGACTTTGGTTTGGGATTGAGATGGAGGAACCATACTCAATTGTTCATGCTTAAATTTAACTAAGTAGTTAAATTAATACATTCCTTTATTGTAGGGAAAAACGAGCTTTATGCAAAACTTAACCTTACAGCCTCCACCAGCCAATTATGCATGTAGTTGTAGACCTTGCTCGTTATCATTACAGTGTGTTATTGTCAGCATATTCAATGTGCTGACCTACATGCATGGCTGCAACGAATCATGTTGCAGAGTTTTCAGACGGAGATTAAGGTGCGATAGTTCGTTGTCTTGCACTCAATGTTTGTCGTGGAGTTGGATGGACTCAACTACTCTTCATAGCTTCCGCAGTTTATTTCATTAGATGGCCTTCATCCATTTTCGTGTAATGGATATTGCCTCTTCGAGGACTTTTGATGTAATAAAGTGTGATTGAACCTCTGTTATAAATCCTCGAGTACTGTGTGTGTCAGCATACCAATCCAGGGATGACACTGAGCACAGAGACTTTGGTTCATTGGAATCATGGTCGCTACAAGATGGTATCAGAGCACACGTTGACTGTAGGACGCGACCAGTAGGATAAGCCATAGGATGTTCTTCTCTATTCAATCTACTTCTTCTCTACTCATTCTAATTCTTCTCTATTTCTTCTCTATAGATGTCGGACCCAGTGAGCAAGTTCACTCAGCCAGACGATGACACCCCTTTCGGGAAGCACTTGAAGGAAGTCACTAGATACTTGCACATTGGAATACCAAGTATCACTGGAGATCTCTACGACACATCGCCCGAAGAGGAATGTTGGAAGATCAAAGTTAATGTAAATGGGAGAACTATTGCACCATTCACAGAGCCACTAGATCTAGAATTCGACGCACTAACATCGAGCCTAGGAAAGAGTATGGAAGCTCACATCACATTTGGACGCATATGTGAAGTCTACAAGAAGGACCTTGAATACACCATCTACCAGATTTGTGGACATCGAGACCAGCAATGGGAGATGCTTCGTACTAGGAAGGACAGATCCATTGCAGCATACATCCAGGAGATGGACCAACATATTCGCAGCTACGAAAATCAGATGTGCGCACTTATGCAGAAGACCAACATGGTGATAACCAGGAATGTGGAGCTAGAAGAAGAACTCAAGACGGTATGAGATGGATATAAGTGGAAATCTCCGTACTATTGGAGCAGAATGAAGCACTAAAGAAGAAGGATGGAACTGGTACAGTGAAACCGGGACCAGAGATTGGAATTACTATGGAGAATTACATTTTGATAGACGACATCGACAATGATGAATGGGACGATGATGACGAAGCTGGAGCAGATACCATGGAGTCTTCAGATGACAGTGATTAGTTGACCACCCGTAATCATTAGTATTAATCCGAGTAGTTAGAATCGTTCGCTAGCTTTGTAATATGATTTTTTGTTTTCTCTTGTTTGAAATTGAGTGATATGATATGAAATTATTTGTCTCATGTGCATATGGGTAGTGATTTCCCCTATACCTCATTCCATTCTAATCTCTCCCCTCTAAACCCCTCAGATGCCTCCGAGATGTGAGCCCGGATTTGAGTTTCCCCCTGAGCACACCCAGTTGATCAAGCAGCAGAAGACTTTGATGCAACTTCTTGTCCAGAACCAGAACAACAACAACAACAACAACAACAACAACCCACCTCCACCTCCCCATGACAACTTGACCCGGTTCTTAAGGTTGCAATCACCCGTGTTCTCTAGTAGCACCGAGCCAATTGTTGCAGATGATTGGCTCCGCAAGATGGACAGAGAGCTAGCAACTGTAGGGTGCACAGATGCAGAGAGGGTGCGTTTTGCTGTACTTCAGCTTGAGGGACCAGCAACTGCTTGGTGGGAGAACTACACCGCCACCTACCCACTTGCTGCAATTACTTGGGATCAGTTTCAGCAAGCCTTTCGCACAACACATGTCTTAGCAGGAGCCATGAGCCTGAAGAGGCGTGAGTTTCGCAACTTGCGCTAAGGAAACTATACTGTGGGGCAGTACATGGATGACTTTAGGCAATTAGCTCTCTATGCGCCAAATGATGTGTCCACCAATGCCGCGAAGGAGGAGAAGTTTCTCGAAGGACTCAATGATGAGATGAGTACGCAGCTGATGCTAGCAACCTACAACAATTATCATGAGCTAGTGGACAAACCTATCATGTTAGAGTGAAAGCAGCAGCAGATTGACAACCACAAGAGGAAGTATGGAGCTGGGAAGTTTAACCCTGGAGCCCAGCAGAAGCCCCGCTATACCCCATACTCAGGAGGACACACCCATCCCACCCATAACCATGGAGGCCATTCTAATAATGGAGGGAATGCGCACAACCACAGTGGTGCTAGGAATGGCAATGGGAATGGAGGAAGCAACAATCAGAATCGTTCCACTCCCTCAACACCCGCCAAGAAGGATTTGAGTCACGTTACATGTTTCAAGTGAGGGAAGACCGGACACTACGCTACTGAGTGCCCCGAGTTAAACAATGGGAATGGCAATGAAAGCTCAGGAAAGAAGCCCAACCCGTTCATGATACGTCTCCAATGTATCTACTTTTCCAAACACTTTTGCCCTTGTTTTGGACTCTAACTTGCATGATTAGAATGGAACTAACCCGGACTGACGCTGTTTTCAGCAGAATTGCCATGGTGTTGTTTTTGTGTAGAAATAAAAAGTTCTCGGAATGACCTGAAAATCCACAGAGAATTATTTTGGAAAATATAAAAAACACCTACGGAAAGATCTATGTTAGGGGGCCCACACCCTGTCCACGAGGGTGGGGGCGGGCCCCCTGCCTCGTGGGCTCCCTAATGCTCCATCGACGTACCCCCGGACTCCATATATTCACTTTCAGGGAGAAAAAAATCAGAGTGAATGAATTGTCACGTTTTACGATACAGAGCCGCCGACAAGCCCTAATCTCTCTCGGGAGGGCTGATCTGGAGTCCGTTTGGGGCTCCGGGGAGTGGAGATGGTTGCCATCGTCATCATCAACCTTCCTCCATCACCAATTTCATGATGCCTAGTGTCGTGCATGAGTAATTCCATCGTAGTCTTGCTGGACGGTGATGGGTTGGATGAGATTTACCATGTAATTGAGTTAATTTTGTTAGGATTTGGTCTCTAGTATCCACTATGTTCTGAGATTAATGTTGCTATGACTTTGCTATGCTTAATGCTTGTCATTAGGGCCCGAGTGCTATGATTTCAGATATGAACCTATTATGTTTTCATGAATATATGTGTGTTCTTGATCCTATCTTGCAAGTCTATAGTCACCTACTATGTGTTATTATCCGGCAACCCCGAAGTGACAATAATCGGGACCACTCCCGGTGATGACCGTAGTTTGAGGAGTTCATGTATTCACTATGTGTAAATGCTTTGGTCCGGTACTCTATTAAAAGGAGGCCTTAATATATCTTAGTTTCCAATAGGACCCCGCTGCCACGGGAGGGTAGGACAAAAGATGTCATGCAAGTTCTTTTCCATAAGCACGTATGACTATATTCGGAATACATGCCTGCATTACATTGATGAACTGGAGCTAGTTTTGTGTCATCCTAGGTTATATCATTTACATGATGAATTGCATCCAAAATAATTCCCCATCACCGATCCAATGCATACGAGCTTTTCACATATTGCATGTTGCTTATTTACTTTTCCGCTGCTACTATTACAAAAAAATTACAAAAACACTACCGTTACTTTTATTGCTATTCCGCTATCTCCATATTAATTTGCTACTAAACTACCTTGCTGCAGATACTAAGTTTCCAGGTGTGGTTGAATTGACAACTCAGCTGCTAATACTTAAGAGTATTCTTTGGCTCCCCTTGTGCTGAATCAATAAATTTGGGTTGAATACTTTACCCTCGAAAACTGTTGTGATCCCCTACACTTGTGGGTTATCAAGACTACTTTCTGGCGCCGTTGCTAGGGAACATGGCTCTATTCTTTAAGTCACTTGGGATTTATATCTGTTGATCACTATGAAGAATTTGAAGGACTCAAAAAACAAGATCTATCCCTCAACTACGAGGGGAGGTAAGGAACTGCCATCTAGCTCTGCACTTGATTCACCATCTGTTATGGGTAAATGTGAGACACCTACTCCTGCTATTGAATCTGATATGTTGTATGTTCTTGATGATGCCACTTCTGCTATGTATGATGAAACTACTTCCATGCTTGATAATAATGTGCCACTAGGTGAATTTCTAGATGAACAAATTGCTAAGGTTAGGGGGAATGCAAATATTGAAACCGATAATATTTATGAAAGTGATGATGAAGCTTCTCCCCCTAGATATGAATTGCCTGTTGTTCCTGAGGGCTATGTTACGGATGAAGAAACTGCTAGAGACTTTCTTGCTTGCAACGATTGATATGATCTAAAGAAATTATTAGCTATGTTGAAAGAAAAGTCTTTGAATGCTAGAATGAAACATGACCCTGCTTTTGCTACTTCACCTATCTTTGTTACTGATACGGATTTTGAGTTCTCTATTGATCCTGAGTTAATTACGTTGGTTGAATCTGATCCTTTCCATGGCTATGAGTATGAAACTATTGTGGCACATCTTACTAAGTTGAATGATATAGCCACCCTTTTCACCAACGATGAAAAGATTCGTTACTACTGTATCCTTAAGTTGTTTCCGTTCTCGTTAAAGGGTGATGCTAAGACTTGGTTTAATTATCTTGATCCTGGTTGTGTGCGTCCCCAGGATATGATGTATTACTTCTTTGCTAAATATTTTCCCGCTCATAAGAAACAAGCTGCCTAACGAGAAATTTTTAACTTTGTGCAAATTGAAGAAGAGAGTCTCCCACAAGCTTGGGGGAGGCTTCTCCAATTACTTAATGCTTTTCCTGATCATCCTCTTGAGAGGAATGATATACTTGATGTCTTTTATAATGGACTAACCGATGCTTCCGGAGACCACCTGGATAGTTGTGCTGGTTGTGTTTTCAGGGAAAGAACAGTTGATCAAGCTGAATTACTTTTGAATAATATGCTGACCAATAAAAATAATTGGACACTTCCTGAACCAGCCCCTAAGACAACTCCGAAGAAAAGGTGAGTTCTATTTCTCAGTCCTGAATATATGCAAGAGGCAAAGAAATCTATGAAAGTAAAAGGTATTAAAGCTGAAGATGTTAAGAATTTACCACCTATTGAAGAAATACATGGTCTTGATAACACAACACAGGTAGTAAAGGTAAATTCTCTTTATAGATTTGATGAAGGTGATATTCCTCGTTATAAGTCTGCTAGCCAACGCTTAGATGAGTTTGACAATTTTATTGTGAAGCAAGAAAACTTCAATGCCTATGTTGGTAGACAATTGCAACATATGATTGAACGCTTGAGTGATTATCTTTCTAGAGTTAAAGGTGAACTGAAACTCATTAGTATACATGCTTCTATGGTTACCACTCAAGTAGAACAAGTACTTAAGGCTCAGAATGACTTGCTCAATGAATTAAATAGTAAGAATAATGACTATGATGTTAGAGTTGCTACTAGAGGTGGTAAAATGACTCAGGAACCTTTGTATCCTGAGGGCCACCCTAAGAGAATTGAGCAAGATTCTCAGAGAGCTAATTTGGATGCACCTCGTTCTTCTAAGAAAAAGAAAAAGAAAAATGATAGGACTTTGCATGCTTCTAGTGAACCTGTAGGTGACACACCCGAGACACAATCTGGTAATGAACATGAACCAAATGATAATATTAATGATGATGTTCATAATGAAGCTCAACCTAGCAATAATAATGATGTAGAGATTGAACCTGCTATTGATCTTGATAAACCCCAATCAAAGAATCAACGTTATGATAAGAGAGACTTTGTTGCTAGAAAGCACGGTAGGGAAAGAGAACCATGAGTTCACAAACCCATGCCTTTTCCTCCTAAACCATCCAAGAAAAAGGATGATGAGGATTTTGAGCGCTTTGCTGAAATGATTAAACCTATCTTTTTGCATATGCATTTGACTGATGTTCTTAAAACAAATCCTTATGCCAAGTATATGAAAGATAGTATTACCAAATAAAAGAAAGATACCTGAAGTAGAAATTTCCACCATGCTTGCTAATTACACTTTTAAAGGTGGAATACCTAAGAAACTAGGAGATCCAGGAGTACCCACTATACCTTGCTCTATTAAAGGAAACTATGTTAAAACTGCTTTATGTGATCTTGGAGCCGGTGTTAGTGTTATGCCTCTCTCTATATCGTAGACTAGACTTGAGTAAGTTGACACCTACTGACATATCTTTGCAATGGCTGATAAATCAACTGCTATACATGTCGGTATTTGTGAGGATGTGCCTGTTGTGGTTCCAAATGTTACTATCCTAACGGACTTTGTTATACTTGATATTCCCGAGAACGATAGTATGTCTATTATCCTTGGTAGACCCTTTTTGAATACTGCAGGGGTTGTTATTGATTGCAACAAAGGCAATGTCACTTTTCATGTCAATGGTAATGATCATACGGTACACTGTCCGAGGAAACAACCTCAGGTCCACAGTATCAATTATATTAGAAAAATTTCAACTATTACTATTGGAGGTTTTGAATTTCCTCTTCCTACATTCAAGAAACCATATGACATTCTTATTGTTGGGGACATACATATCCCCATTGAGGTAACCTAGTGTTATTCGAAAATTCTCCGGTTTCATGTTATTCGGAACGAGTTTATTAATAAGACCTGATCAACCTTGTTAATGGATTCCTTTTGATGAGCATGAGATTGGTGAATCTAGATAGCACAACCTTTTGTACCCTCCTTTTACTTTCTGTTAATTAGGATAAATAGGTAAAAATAGTATTTTATGTCTGTTTTCAGACTTATCCGTGCAATAAAAAAATACCACGAAAATAAAAGTTCTCCAAATGCCCTGAAAAGTTAATATGTTTTTTCTGGAATATTTGGGAATATGTGGCACAGAACACACAGGGAGGGGAGCCAGCACCTCGACACGAGGGTCCAGGGCGCGCCCACCCTCACAGGGCGTGCCCCCTGCCGCGTGGACCCCAGGTGGCCCCCCTCCACTTATTCCTGCACCCACACTCTTCTTCTTCCTCCCAAAAAAATCACCAACCAGCTCAAGCACGAGTTCTAGATCTTCTTGCTGCCATTTTCGATCTCCTTACTCAAAGCACTATTCACCAAACTGTTTGGGGAGATTGTTCCGTGGTATGTGACTCCTCCATTGGTCCAATTAGTTTTTTTCTAGTGCTTTATTTATTGCAAATTTATGTTGTTGTGGTGACCTTGTTCTTGAGCTTGCATGTCAAATTTCCTTGGTCCCAAGTAGTTCTAATGCACGATATAGTCTCTAGGCACTAGTAGGAGTTGTTGTTATCAATCTTGTTGAGTTTGGTTAACTTTTATTTTGAGTTACTAAAAATTTCAGAAAATTTCAGAGGAGGAAAATGATTAAGAGATTGTTGAGGGGTTCCTCTAGTAAAAGTTCAGAGGAGAAGAAGAAGGAAGAAAATAAGAAGCCCAAATATAATCTTCCTCGCATGGCAGAAGTTAGGCCCTGTGAATGGCCTTGTAATGAGTTTATGAGAGCCGTCGGGATTTACAAAGACTTTTATTGGTTGGCAAATAATGCAGGCCTCACTGACTTCCTCCACGACCAGCTTGAACAGTATCTCTTACTCACTAATATTTTCATGCAAAATTTTCATTTTCATGCTAAGAAAACACCACCTACAGTGGAGTTTCATTTATATGATGAAGTTAAGGAGATATCATTCTTTGAGTTTTGTGAATTATGCAATATACCCTTTGAAGGTAGACTTGATGAACCCTGTCGTGAAGACGTTGAAGGGTTTATTGACATGATAGCTGTAGGGGAAACTAGACAACTCTCAGGGGCAAGAATTACTAGTATATATTTCCCTATTCTGTGCTACTTTGCTTTATTTGCTAGTAGATGTTTAATTGGTCACGGGAACAGCGGGAATCTCAGTGCCCATGATATTATCATTTTACGCCATGCTTTGTTTCAAGACACAACTTTTAGCTTGGGTGACATCGTTGCTAAACGCCTGAGTCTGAACCGCTCAAAGGGCCCCGTCTTTGGAGGCATCTTTGCTTCTTGCCTTGCTGAACATTTTAGAATACCTATTAGGCATCATGAGAAGGAAGAAAAAACGGTTGCCCCTGTTTATCTAGACTATAAGAGTATGGTAGCACACGATTTTATTGTCAAAGACAAAGAGATGTTGCTTAATTATAAATTAAGGTTTGATGATAAATATTGTGAGATTGTTACCTTGTCTGCACCATCTCTGTTTGATCTGTCTACAGGCATATATCTCGTTACATCAGATGCCTTTTACAAGTACCAGAGCCAGGCACGAGATTCAGAGCCTGAGCCGGAGCCACCACTCGATCCTTACCATCAGTCTGTTTATGGGTGGGATCTGGATGAGCTTGCCAACCAGTGGCACCCAGAGGACACATCTCAGTACACTGGAGGGAGTAGCTTCGATCTGTGGCCATAGACCAACTTGGGCAAAAAGCCTAAGCTTGGGGGAGTACGTGTTTCTCACCGACTTTACATTCATGTTCACACACTTATTCTAGTCGTCGGTGCTCACACTCTTCCATTGTACCGTCCATGTTTAGTTTCAATTCTTTTTCTTAGTCTTTTTCTCGTGTGTTAGAAAAACCGTAACAAAAACAAAAAATATTAGTTGTAACTTTTAGCTAGTTTACTTTCCTTGCTTGTAGTAGTAGTAATTAAAAGAAAACCCAAAAAGATTTATCGTTCTTCTTTTGCTTGTTGGAAGCTTTCCCGTGCAATGACAATTAGAGATCATAGCTGCTTATGACATGCTTAATTAGCTGAGAGTTTATAATGGTCTATCTTGCGTGCCAACATGATATTAAAATGGTTGTGATGTGGTATGATAGGATGGTATCCTCCTTTGAACGATTCAAGTGGTGTGACTTGGCAAATGTTCACGCATGTAGTTGAAACAAATCAACATAGCCTCCACGATATTTATGTTCATGGTGAAATATATCCTACTCATGCTTGCATTCATTGTTGGTTAATTTTAATGCATGTTCATGACCATTGTTGCTCTCTAGCTGGTCGCTTCCCGGTCTCTTTCTAGCCTTCACCTGTACTAAGCGGGAATACTGCTTGTGCATCCACTTCATAAACCTCAAAGTTATTCCACATGAGTCCACCATACCTTCCTATATGCGGTATTTACCTGCCGTTCAAAGTAAATTTGTATGTGCCAAACTCTAAACCTTCAAATGAAATTCTGTTTTGTATGCTCGAACAGCTCATGTATCAACTAGGGCTGTCAATATCTTCCATGCTAGGTGTGTTATTCTCACGATGAGTGGACTCTGCTCATCATTCATGAGAAAATGGCTGGTAACCGGGATGCCCAGTACCATGCTCAAAATCATAATAATTAAACAAAACTCCCCCAGGGCTGTTGCTGGTTCAGATGGTACCCGTTGTTTTCGGCTAGCCGTGGAGTGTGCTTGTTGGTGGTTGGGGGAGTATAAACTATAACATTCTGTTTGGGAACCGCCTATAATGTGTGTACCATGGGAGATATGGAGATTCTTGGTTGTTATGTTGACAATGAGAGTATACCGCTCAAAATGTTATTCATCTATATTTAAAAATCTAGCTCTGGCACCTCTACAAATCCCTGCTTCCCTCTGTGAAGGGCCTATCTATTTACTTTTATGCTGAGTCATCATCCTCTTATAAAAGAGCACTGGTTGGAGAGCACCTCTGTCATTTGCATGTATTACTACTAATTTGCATTGAGTGTGATCATGACTGGATCTACCTTGAATTACAATGTCTAGTCAGTCATTGGTCTTTGAAGGTGCTCTGCATTTATGTTTTGCGGTCTCAGAAAGGGCTAGCATGATACCATCTTGTTATATCATATCATGGTTGTTTTGAGAAAGTGTTGTCATCCGAGGTTTATTATTATTGCTTGCTAGTTGATTATGCCATTGATGTGATTAGACATGAGACCTGAAAGTTATTGTGAATGTGGTTAGTTCATGATCTTTGCTGAAAACATGAATGCTGGCTTACATATTTACAACAACAAGAGCAAACAGGGTTTGTCAAAGTTTTTCTTTATCACTTTCAGTTTATCAACTGAATTGCTTGAGGACAAGCAAATGTTTAAGCTTGGGGAGTTGATATGTCTCCAACGTATCTACTTTTCCACACACTTTTTCCCTTGTTTTGGACTCTAACTTGCATGATTTGAATGGAACTAACCCGGACTGACGCTGTTTTCAGCAGAATTGCCATGGTGTTGTATTTGTGCCGAAATAAAAAGTTCTCTGAATGACCTGAAAATCCACGGAGAATTAGTTTGGAAAATATAAAAAATACCTGCGGAAAGATCTACGTCAGGGGGCCCACACCCTGTCCACGAGGGTGGGGGCGCGGCCCCTCCCTTTGGGCGCGCCCCCTGCCTTGTGGGCCCCTTGATACTCCACCGACGTACCCTCGGACTCCATATATTCACTCTCGGGTAGAAAAAAATCAGAGAGAAGGAATTGTCGCGTTTTACGATACAAAGCCACCACCAAGCCCTAATCTCTCTCGGGAGGGATGATCTGGAGTCCATTCTGGGTTCCGGAGAGTGGAGATCGTCGCCATCGTCATCATCAACCTTCCTCCATCACCAATTTCATGATGCTCACCGCCGTGCGTGAGTAATTCCATCGTAGGCTTGTTGGACGGTGATGGATTGGATGAGATTTACCAAGTAATTGAGTTAATGTTGTTAGGGTTTGATCCCTAGTATCCACTATGTTCTGAGATTGATGTTGCTATGACTTTGCTATGCTTAATGCTTGTCACTAGGGCCCGAGTGCCATGATTTCAAATCTGAACCTATTATGTTTTCATGAATATATGTGTGTTCTTGATCCTATCTTGCAAGTCTATAGTCACCTACTATGTCTTATGATCCGGCAACCCTGAAGTGACAATAATCGGGACCACTCCCGGTGATGACCGTAGTTTGAGGAGTTCATGTATTCACTATGTGTTAATGCTTTGGTCCGGTACTCTATTAAAAGGAGGCCTTAATACCCCTTAGTTTTCCAATAGGACCCCACTGCCACGGGAGGGTAGGACAAAAGATGTCATGCAAGTTCTTTTCCATAAGCACGTATGACTATATTCGGAATACATTCCTACATTACATTGATGAACTGGAGCTAGTTTTGTGTCACCCTAGGTTATAACTTTTACATGATGAATTGCATCCGACATAATTCCCCATCACCGATCCAATGCCTATGAGCTTTTCACATATTGCTTGTTGCTTATTTACTTTTCCGCTGCTACTATTACAAAAAAACTAAAAAAACACTACCGTTACTTTTATTGCTGTTACCGTTATCTCTATATTACTTTGCTACTAAACTACCTTGCTGCAAATACTAAGTTTCCAGGTGTGGTTGAATTGACAACTCAGCTGCTAATACTGAAGAGTATTCTTTGTCTCCCCTTGTGTCGAATCAATAAATTTGGGTTGAATACTTTACCCTCGAAAACTGTTGTGATCCCCTACACTTGTGGGTTATCAGTTCACCAAAGGACAAGTGAACCACGTCAATGTGGAGGAGATTGACGAGCAGCCCGACGTAGTTGTTGGTAAGTTTTTGATTAATGCATTTACTGCCCTTGTTCTTTTTGACACTGGTGCATCGCATTCATACATATCAAGGGGTTTTGTGGAAAAGTATAAGTTGCCCACCGTAGCCCTTAGGATACCCATGTTAGTGAGTTCCCCTGGAGCAGAGTATATGGCTAGCCATGGATGCTATCAAGTGGCTTTGACCATTGGAAGACATGTATTTCCCACAGACCTTATTATTTTGGAATCCCAAGGTTTGGATGTAATTATAGGTATGGGTTGGCTATCCAAATTTGGAGGAAATAAAGATAGCGCCAGTAGATCAATTCTTCTCACCACCCCGGAAGGAAAGAGGATCAAGTATGTGTCGAGACACACACCTAGGAAAGCGCCAGTAGATGAATAATGGACTGATCTCATCACTTTATTAAATTGTTGGGTTAATAATGACTTCGGTTTGGAATTGAGATGGAGGAACCATACTCAATTGTTCATGCTTAAATTTAACTAAGTAGTTAAATTAATACATTCCTTTGTTGTAGGGAAAAACTAGCTTTATGCAAAACTTAACCTTACAACCTCCACCAGACAATTATGCATGTAGTTGTAAACATTGCTCATTATCATTATAGTGTGTTCTTGTCAGCATATTCAATGTGCTGGCCTACATGGCTGTAACGTATCATGTTGCAGAGTTTTCAGATGGAGATTAAGGTGCGATATGTCATTGTCATGCACTCAATGTTTGCCGTGGAGTTGGATGGACTCAACTACTCTTCATAGCTTCTGCAGTTTATTTCATTAGATGGACTTTAGCCATTTCTGTGTAATGGATATTGCCTCTTCGAGGACTTTCGATGTAATAAAGTGTGATTGAACCTCTATTAGAAATCCTCGAGTATTGTGTGTGTCAGCATACCGATCCAGGGATGACACTGAGCACAGAGACTTCGGTTCATTGGAATCTTGGTCGCTACGATGGACCGTGAACCGCCTGACCCACCGCAATGCTTTCTGATGAGTGAATAATGGCGGAGACTCGCCGGACCCAATGATGGGCCGACTCATCCTCACGATGTACGCAGTTATCCAGATCAATGATCGTCAGAGGCTACTTGCATGTCCCTTCATTTTTTCTTGATGAAACGTGCCTTCAACTCCGCCCATGAGCAGATCGAATTAGGAGGTATACCTATTAACCATGTACGAGCTGGCCCATCCAACATCAAAGTAAAGTATTTGGCACATAAAGCATCATTGACATCCAACATCTCCATAGCTAACTCATAACTCTCAATCCACGCGTCGGGAGGGAGATATGCTTTGTAATTGGGCACCTTGTGGGGACCCTTAAAATCTTTAGGCAGACGCTCATTGCGCAAAGCTGGCATCAAACACGACAGCCCAACCGTCCTGGAAATTGTCCCTACTCCCACCAAGGCTGAAGGGGTCACAGGAGGCTGCTGATAAGCATCCTGGTGAACTGCCTCCTCCGCCTCACGGTTGGCTCTGGCAGCATTTACAATTGCCTGAGCCTCAGTCCTAGCTTCAAAGGGTGGTTTATCAGCACAGGGTGGGTTATCATCACGGGGCGGGTTACGTTGTGGTTCACTCCTGGACACCGTGGGCGACTCAATACGTCGGAGGTAACACCGGGTTGGGAGGGGAGTCGAATGCACCCTCTCACGACTATATGAATATTTTTCCTATTGCGCCACAAAAGTGTCTCAATAAGCTCGATCGCGTTTCATGCTTCCACAGCAATAGGAAACTCACCAGTGATAGGGAGCGCTTTAAGCCGAGTGGCCACTCCTATCATGGTATCGACCGGGTTAGAAAAATGACCCGGCGTTGTTGAAAAACATTGAGGCGGGGTCTGACCCCTACGGGGCGGGTCTGATTGTTGAGGTTGTGCCGCCGCCCTATCCCTATGTGCCTCCGCAGCGTAGGGTATAACCGGTGGAGTACTTGGGCCTTCCCCCGGTGTGTTGAATAGATTCATGGGCTCATAGTGCAAGGGCACGCGGGTCTGGTGCCTCCTACGATGGACCGTGTTGGAGGCGTTCTGATCCAGACTTAAGCGCCAGTCCTCTGCTTTCAGACGCTCTGACTCGGCCTCAATCTGAGCCTGTACTGTAGCCATCCTGGCATTCTCTATGTTGATATCCTCCTGGGCCTTGGTCATCTGATCCTTAAGCTTCACGATCCCTGTGTTGCGTTCTGCTTGGTTTTTAGCTGTGACCTCGGTCCCCATTAAGGTTGTTAACTCAAACATCAATTCCAACAAAACTTGAGCCGGCGGCTTCACTAAGCCGGAACCTGAAGGGTCAATGGCTACTACAGCCGCCGTGCTATTGTGAGTCGGCGCCGTACCCACCATGAAGATGGCGACTCGGCTTGGCGGCTCATAGGTATCCGGAATACTGCTGCCATCGGAACAGCCCCTCTGAGCCCGCCATCTTGAAGTTGATAGACTGATTCTGTCTCTCCGGTTGAGGATTCTATTGGGGGACGTTGCATGGAAAACAAAACTTTTTCTACACACACGCACGATCTATCCATGGAGGTGCATAGCAATGAGAGGGGAGAGTGTGTCTACGTACCCTCGTAGACCATAAGCGGAAGCGT
This sequence comes from Secale cereale, assembly GCA_902687465.1. Taxonomy (NCBI): domain Eukaryota; kingdom Viridiplantae; phylum Streptophyta; class Magnoliopsida; order Poales; family Poaceae; genus Secale; species Secale cereale. The sequence continues at coordinate 418,919,615 of LR738714.1, forward strand.
TTATTAACGCGGTTGATGTAGTCGAACTTCTTCATGATCCAACCGATCAAGTACCGAACGTACGACACCTACGCGTTCAACACACGTTAAGCTCGGTGACATCCTCGCCTTCTTGATCCCGCAAGATGGGTGAAGTGCTAGATGAGTTCCAGCAGCATGACGACGTGGTGATGGTGATGGTGAAGTTATCTCCGCAGGGCTTCGCCTAAGCACTACGAAAATATGACCGAGCGATGAAACTGTGTAGAGTGGCATCGCACACGGCTAAGACAATGTTCTGTCATTGTGTGGTGCCCCCTCCCTCATATATATATATATATATATATATATATATATATATATATATATATATATATATATATATATATATATATATATATATATATATATATATATATATATATATATATATATATAGGGTGGGTCTATTCTCATAACACCCCTTAAGACCTTATTCTCCTAACAAAAAGCTTATTCTCCTAACAACCCTCCCCC
>LR738714.1:418920233-418932859 GCA_902687465.1 Secale cereale
CCCCGCCTTCTTCCGCGCCACCGCCCCGGCGGCCGGCGGCCACCCCCCACCCCTCCCCACCTTCTTCCGCGCCAAGCACCACGGAGAGCGAGCCAAACGGCCGGCAATGCAGTCCGCCGGCGACGATATTTCCGCGGCGGTGTTTAGGAAGCGACGGCGCACCTCACCTTCGCCCCAAGACCACCGGGGGGATCCGCCGCTGAAGCATCCTGCCTCAGTCATGCATGACAGGCGGAAGCGAACTGCAAAGATGACTACTCCATCGCATTCGTCGTGGATGCAAACTGCAGTACACAATCTGAGAAGAAGCACTAGGAAAAAGGGCGTAGATCAACACATATGCAGTTTTACATTTAAAAAAACATATTAACTTGTAATATGTTTGATAAAATGCAGTTCTCTTCTATATGAAAAAGAAAATAAGATCTCAGAATGCGGTTCTCTTCTGTATAAGAACTCTGAGATCGGAATGTCATTTGGAGAATGCAGTTCTCTTCGTCGTATAGAACCTGACATGACCATGAATCAATACAGAATGCAGTTAGAAGACAAAAAAATGTAGAGTCAGACTAGGATTTGCGTACACTGCAGTGCGTGCATCGCGTTTAAAAGCTTGCACTGCAGTACGCTTCGAGTACACAATGCAGTGCGCTTAGTGCAAAAAAAATGTGAAAAGCAAAAACTTGGCTGGAGTGCGGATGAAATTTGAAACTCGACGACAAACACGTTGAATTCGTCTTTGCAGTCCCATGTGATAAGGTGAGATGCAGTGCGGATGCATATATTTAAAAAAAACTTGGCTGCTAATCATATGAGATAACGCAGTGCGCTGCGAACATGTTACAACTCACAAGGAGGAGTTGGCTGAAAGCTCCATTATGCACATATTTGACATTGTCACCATCTGCCACCAAAAAAAACACACAAAAACTAACTAGGCCGATATATACAAAAGCACACAGCATGGTGTTTACAACTTTGGGCATCGAGAACTACACACAGCGACCATACATTAGTGTTTACATAAAGTTCTGGGGCACACACGAACAAGACATCAACACACATAGAAAAAAGATCTGCTATCATTTATGCCTCATCCTGCTCCTTTGAATCCAGTCTTGGAGAGAAGCCAAGAGAAATGCAGAGATTTCTTAGATCCTCCGGGAACTTGGAACAGAATCTGGAACAAAAACTCAGCCTTCCAATCCTGAATAACAGCTTCCTGCGATGAAGAAAAAAATAAAATAAACAAATATACAACATCATCTACGAAAAAAGAAACTGACGAAAAAAAATCAAGGAATGAGGAGATATTGCTGAGTTAAAAAGAAGATACTTACACTACGCTTTCCGAATTTCACAACAAATGTTTTGCCGTCGTAATACTGAGCCATCTTCAGAACATAAAAGCCGCACTCGTTGGGGCCCTGCTCAGGGGTGCCCAAATAGCTAGCTTTTTTTGAAACACCCACCCAGTCTACCGACTCCTTTCTCTTGTACTCTTTTTCTCCATAAACCCTCTTCAACAATGCAGTCATCCTGATCATCTGGTGAAAAATAAAAAAAAATAAAAATACACATCACAACAAAATTTGTTCAACACGCCCACGCAATAAAAAAACAAGAAAGGTGAAAAAAGGAAAATTTTTACCATTTCAGTGCGGTCACTGTGGTATTCAGACTTATGCCACCGCGTCGTTTGATCAACCGGTCCGCTGTACCTCCTAGTGTCATGAATGTCAAGGGTCTCGCGGTGCCTATTCATCGTGTATAGCGAATAATGCTGGTCTTTCAACCGTGGTAACAGAATCTGATTTTGTTTCATCAAATTTGTTATGGAATCGATCAGTGAAAAGGGATTACTGTAAAAAATTTGGAGAGAAAATAAATACAAAAAGGCTGAACAAAAGCAAATCTGATAACTTACTAATTTGCAATCAAGAAGGTTCTCGTCATCACGGACATAAAGTCCGAACTGATGTGCTGCATCTTCGACGTTAAACTTGCTGTGGACAAAAGGCAACACAACATTTCCATCTCCATCTCTATCCGCGTGATGATTCATTTGAAGCACATACTGCGTGTGGGTAATTCACAAAAGAAAGTTAATGCAGTTCACATTAAAAATATGTCCGCTCCGACGCTTAATAAAAAAACGGATCATGCTTCTCTAAAAAACAGTATGCAGTTCACAAAATTCTCACCATAATTTGTTTCGTTTTAAGATGCATCGGTTAAGACACACAAAAAAAGGTATGCAGTTCAGTACATTCTAAAAACAAATTATTATACACTATTTACTGCAGTTCACTAGAGCAGAAAAAAAATAAGAAAAAAAGAGAAATACCGTGATAAACAAAGGGTACAGCAGAACGCGTTCGCCAGATCGATAAACCACATTCATACTCTCGTCATTCTTCGAGAAACTGATGATATGATCCATCAATTCCGAGTCCATAAAACCACCTTTGGTGAAAGTTAAGAACATGTAGTCCACAGAAACGGTGTAGAGTTCGATAGGATTCCTGGGCAGGAAAAGCGCGGACCTGCACAAAAGAAACGGCAAAAGGTGGGGGGGTTAGTAGCACAAAAGCAAAAACACAGAAAAGAACATTACACACATTAAAAATCAAAAAAATATAAAAAACTAACGAAAAAAGAACTGACTCGCTGTATTTCTGCCTGAATTGTCTGCTCGTGATGAGTTGCAAGACTTTCCTCATCTCCACAAGATGGCTGAATCTCGCAGGATTCAACTTCTCTACAGGAGATCGAAACTTTGATGGCTTCTGCACAGGCCTCTTGTTTGATAGAATTAGTGCCTCGCTGTCTGTCGGGGGTTCCACAGCTGCGCTCCTGGTCCTCCTAGGCACTGGTGGTGGCCTCTCAAAATCATCATCGCTATCTTCAGCATTCGGAGGGCTCGCAGCTTTCTTCACATACTTGACATTGATAGGAGATTTCTCAAGAGCTTTTTCCTTCGAAGTGCCGGCGTCACTCCTCAACATCTTACACACAGGTTCTTTCACGACCTTGACGGGAGGTTCATCAAGGACAACTTTCTGAATAGTTGGAGTATGAACCTGAGTTTCAAACAAGGAAATACCTCCTTGGTGTGCGCCTTCATCAAAGCCTGCACACACAAAAAATTGGATAATGAGCAAAAGTAGTGAAAAAGAATCATCAAGTTCCCTAAGGAAAAGTCATTTTTAAACACACAAATGGGGTTCTACTAAAAAAGCTTAACAAAAGTAGTCGACCTACCCTCTCTGTACCAATGAAGTTCACTTAATAAAAAAGGTGTGTGACTCAAAAAAAATGTAATAACCTTCTTTAAAAGTTAAAAGTGATGTCTGGTCCAGACAGCAATGCGACGAGGTCAGCCAACTATAGAGCATCGCCTTCCTGATGTAGCCAATGTGCTCCTTCCCAAACTTGGCAATCGTTTCACCATCCCAGGTCTGCATGAACTGGAACATGTAAAATCCACAATCATGCCTGCAATGAAAAACCAACACAAAACACATTAACAATGCAGTTCACTCAGTAATAAAAGTGCTACTGATGTTAGTAAAACAATGCAGCTCCATGCACACAAAGATTACCGATGGAGAACAACAAATAACACATTAGTAATACAGTTCGCTCAAGGGAAAAGGTGCTTCTAATTTAGTAAAAGCAATGCAGCTCACTTACACAAGAAAAAATGAAGGAGGAAAAAGAAAAAAGGAGAACAGGTACAAACCCGTTTCCCTGTTGCGGGACGTTAATATGAGTCAGCGCATAGCCGTCCAGGGTGGGAGGGTTCAACGGCTCGTCGCAGCTTGCGCTGCCATCTTTCCAGACTTTTTTTATGTTCCTGACCATTTTCCTGAAGACAACACTTGCAGCAGCGCTGTCTCCTTCGTTCAATGAGTCCAGGAACTCAAAACGCTTCTCTCGCAGGTTCAAAGTGACCAAGCAGTAGTGGCCTATCGCGTCCTTCACTATTGCGGGAGGAGGGTCAAATGTTGCAAACATAATCTGAAATAAAAAAAAGAATAAAACAAAACAGATGAGAAAAAATAGAAAAAACTGAAAACTTATTTTCAAGATGACGAAAAATGGTCAAGATGCGTTACCAAGTTTTTCTTGTCCACACGTTCCTCTGCACTTGAAGAAAACATCTTTTTCAAAGCCCTATTTGTGGCACCGCCGTTCCAAATGGAATTCTGCAAAAAAGACAAAACCAGAGAGTTAATGAAAAATGGTTATAGCACAAATAAAAATTGGACGAGGGAGATAAAATATAAATTAATGAAAATGCTTACGCATAGGTTGTACGGGACAATCATAGTTTGAGATCCTTTGAACCTTTCAGCTAGCATAGACACGCCAATGTTTGCGAGGCGCGTGCTCAGCGTTCCATACGACCAAAAAGACTCGCCGACATGGCCGATAGTAATATCACCAAACTCTCCCTTGAACGCAACTAGATGCCTTCAGACAAGAAGAAAAAAGCACAGCAAAAATTGATAAGATGGGAGCGTCCCTGAAAAAATAACATATTAATTAACCGGGGCGTAAGACAGAAAATGTCATACTGCTTCTTCTTGTCCCTCCTAGCCCTCGGAACAGCGTCATACAACTCATTGTATCTCCTCATAAGAGCTGGATCAATACTTGAAGTAGTAACAACAGGTAATTCCTCATCTGCATACAGGGTGGGGACGATATCAGATTATAAACACACACACGGTCCATTTCGCCCTCGGGAAAAAGAACAAAAAATAATGCAGTTCGCTTACCTTCGGTTTCAGAATAAACTTCCTGCGGCTGCTCGTATACATCTTCGCTGAGCGTCAAGTGCTCCAGCCCGGTAATATCATCGTCAAGCGGCGCTTGATTACTCATGTCCTGAGAAAGTCTTGGTTGTTCCTCTTCGGAATCAATCGAAACTGTCTCGGCTGGGGCTTTGGTTGTATCGGCTGGGAAAGCTAGATTGCCGACAGATTGCTCGGGGGCGCGAGGGACCACACAAAATTTATCAGGCACCTCGTCGCCAACCAACAAAACAGTAGGCACAACAACACCATCGATGCCAGCGGATGTCCCGGCATCGTCAAATCCGACTCTACGAGTTCCTTCTGTCTCTTCTGCAACTTCAACTGTAACACCAGGAGCTCCTTCTTTCTCTTCATCCTTATCACAATCCACGATGTCATCCCTTCCTTCTCTCTCTTGTGCCTTATCAACCTCGACAGGACACTCCCCTCCTTCTCTACCTTCTGCCTTATCAACCTCCGCATCAGGCTCCTGCCCTCCTCTCCCTTCCACGTTATCATCCCCAATGTTGCGCTCCGCTTGGATTTCAACATTTAATCCGCAGTTCTGATGAGTTAACAAAATAAAACACATTACACAAAAAAAAGCTAGAATGCAGTTCACTAATAAAAACGGACCATGAAGTTACCACGAAAAATAAAAAATAAAACACAAAAAATGCAAAAATTCTCTATACTCACCAGGGGAGCGTTGTCGCCTTCCATCTCTTCACACTTGTCAGCCTCCTCATCCTTGCCAGCGTCGTCACCATCTGCCTCCTTCCCATGTATCTCCACATTTGATTCGGCAACCTAAAAAACATGAAAACATAAATAAAACTATTATCCAAATCTGCAGTTCTACAACTAAAAAACAAACACCAGATCATGCAGTTCACTGCTAAAAAAAAAGATGATGCTTCTTCTCTAGACAACAACTGCAGTGCACTACCACTTATGGTGCGCAAAAAATACAAAGAAAAAGTTAAAAAATGCAGTTTGCTGCCACTGCTGGTGCAAAAAAAATATGATTGTTTGTTTTGGACACTACATGAAAATCAAACAATGAAGTTCACTGTAACAAAAAAAATGATAGGAAGAAATCAAACCTTGTCCATGACCACTTCGTCAATAGGATTGTCTTTGGCAGCTTCGTCAACGGGCGATAATGGCCTGTCAAACAAGTGATCAGAATCAACACCGTCGTGGTCCTGGTGCTCATCAACACGACCAGCGTTAGCTTTGGAAGATTCTCCGATACACTGGGAAAAGAACAAAAACAATAGAAAAAACAAATAGTCAATGCAACAAACGCACAGAAAAAATAGATAACAAAATATGGGTAAAAAAAATTGTTCACATATGAAAAAAGACATACATCCACATCTGCGGGGTCGGGCAGAGAAGGCCGGACAACATCTTCATGCCTGTTCATTTCCTTCACGATTGCATCCGCTTCCTGCTCATACGTAGCACACCTGTCATCCTGAGACTGCTTAAGCTGAACAAATGAAGATTTGATATTCGTTACAACCTGCTTAAGGAATTCAAGCTGCCCACGGTCAAAGTTATGAGCGGCCTCGATTTCTGCTTCAGAAGGGCCTTTGCCTTCATGAAACAAATCGGCAATATTCCTCATCCTGGAACCGGATGTTGGGAAATCGCTAGTTATATTGATGACCCTATCGAGAAGCTCATCGACCTGCACAAATCTATTGCGATCACCAGAAGCCTGTCCAGAAAAACCTCCAGCAGCCGCCCTAGCAAAACCACGACCCCGTCGAATTGGAGCAGCCCTAGCAAGAGGCTCACAAAACATTTTATGGGCTTCCGCAACTGCAGTCCGCTTATACACAATGTCCGCTTCCGCCTTCCACTGAAAAAATTAAAAAAAAAAGAGATGCAGTTCACAAAGAAAAGTACATAAGAGGTTGACATTTTAGCATGCGCGAAAAAAAAGGAATAAAAACCAAAACAAAGGATGGCTATGCACTCACCGGCAGCTTGCCAAACTTGTAAGAGTCCAGGTGAATCTTTCCCCTGAAAACAATGTCGGCGTTGTGAATCTTCTTCAACTGCACATGGGACAGTATTGCGGCGCGCGGAGTGCGTTTATCCATCACCGATACTTTTCGAAGGTTCAAGGAATCCAGGTACATGAACAGGGGAACGATGGTGCAACCCTCAGCGCAGTTCTGCTTGCTCCCTATAGAATTCCACTTGTACACAGCGGCCTGCAGCTCGTCGACAACAAGCTGACAAAAATCCATGCTAGCCATAGATGCAATATCCAAGTTTTCAACCATAGCAGCTACCCTGGACAACCGAGTTGCGGGGCTAGGACAAAGCAAGCACTGGAAGACAATGAGAAAAAAAAACCTTCACCGTCTTATCAACCTTCGCAGGGTCTGCAGCCAGCGTGCGAAGTAAGGTAAGTAGGTCCTTCGCATCTATGCTCCTAGAACGGTTGAACCCGAGTTCATCCTTCAGGTTAGTCAGCGAATCATCATGGCCGCTGGCAGCAGGCCTGGGAGTAGTGTGAGAACCCATAGGGAAGTCGAAAATGTGATGGACAGCCTCGCGATTGATTTCCAGAACCTTGTTTGGCCCATAGTCCAGTCTCATCGTGTCGGGGTCGATCTTTCCCATCAGCTTGCACATCAAAACACGAGAAACATTCTTCTCTAATTTATGGTCAAAGACAATGCCAAAACCTGCTTGCCGCACCAAAGTTCTGTGCACCTCACCCAACAAAGCGACAGCTTTGATTACATTTGGAATGGACAGACGCACAGTATTGTTGAAACGCCATTCATGCGCAGCATCGTCTTCAGACCTCTTCCTCTTCGTACTCTTAGCAGCCTACAAAAAACACAAAAGAATAAAAAATGCAGTTCACAACAGCAAAACTCATGCAGAAACAACTTAAAAAAACAGGAGAAAAAGTAAATAAACAGCGTATACCTTACTAACATCAACATCCTCCTCATCAGAATCACTGTCCAGAGCTTCTTCAGCTGCAGTTTCCCGCGCAAGCTTAGATCGACGCTCACAATCAACACCAGAGTGATCGTCCGCGCGTCTCCGCTTTCCATGAATCCCACCCACATCAACCTCGGCGTAATTAGGTCTCTTTGAGTAATCAACACGCGGGCTCCGGCGTGGAGAACTTAAACCTTGCTCTGCGACAGTGTTGAGTTTCCTCTTCACAGGATTCTTTGCGGGGGCAAATTTAGCAGACTTCTTTGAATCAGCAATCCTCCTTCCTATCTCCTTACCCTCCCGTAACTTTACTTGCTTCGCCCTATGAGCCTTCACGAAAGTATTACCGAGCGCAATAGCTTTCTGCCTTCTCCTCTCAACGTCGGCTGCAATCTGATCAGGGACCATCCAATCCTGTGTAACTGGCTCTGTGCCATCAACAGATTGCGACTGGGTTTCACTCAACTTAGGTGGAATGTTGACCTGATCGGACGTACCGCCACCGACAACATCGGCTGTGAAATAACGTGTAATCAGATAGTTAACGCCACCACCCCCTGACCCACCAGGAGATAAAACTGTGGCTAAGAAAAAACAAAAAAAAGATGTGAGTGTGAGATGAAGACCTAAACTTAATGCAGCTCATATCAACTTGGAAAAAACAAAACAAAATGTAGAAATGAAGTGCACTTTTCCAGCAGTTTATGTTTAACAATTAAAAAACATAACAGTAAACCTAAAAAATGCAGTTCATGTCGCTTGAATATCATATTCACGCGTGTTTGAAAAGTGCACATTGGCACAGGTTTATATGATGCAGTGCACTAATTCGTTCAAGTGACCAATTGACCGCATATAAAAAAAAGAAGTGGGCTTAGATATGCAAAACAAAACAAATTCATGCAGTTCTGTGAGAGGCAAAAACTAAAACTTAATGCAGCTCATATCGATTTCGCAAAACCTCATAGTGGATAGCCAAAAAAAAATTACAAAGCAGTGTCCAAAATGCAGTGCACTTTTAGCAGTTTATGTTTAACAAAAAAACATAACAACTAACTGTAGTACACTATTTCGTTCATATCAGTAAAAAACAATTAACCCTTCCAAAAAAGTAAAAAACAATTAACTTGACACAGTTCATATCAGTTTGCCACGCGTGTCTTAAAAAGGGCCTTACTAAAAAGGGATCTAAGATGCAGTACACTATTTCGTTCGACAAAAAAGAAGTAAATTGACCCTGAATGAAAACTGCAGTTCAGTTTAATGTAGTTACCAGATGGAGAAGCCGTTCTAACCGGTGACGCATCAATTGGTGAGGAAGAAGCCATACTGTGCCTCTGATCAGCAGGGGATGATAATTAAAACCTAAACCTAGACAGCAAACACCAAATTCAGGCAGGGGAAAACTTTCAGTCCATAGGGGGTTGCAATTTCAAGCATACAAAAACAACCTTAAGAAGAGAATGCTGGCACGAAAAATAACCCTAGCACAAGATCTGGACCGGATTAGGGGCAATTTGGGGCTCACCGTGGGACGAAGTGACGGCAGGACGAGGCGGGTGCGGACGGCAACGGTGGAGGAAGCGCCCTACGGACGGCGGCGGCTGCGGGCGTCGTCGCCCTCCACCACGAGTGAGCCCCTACGGACGCCGGCGGCTGAGGGCGTCGTCGCTCTCCACCACGGGAGCACGAAGGCGGGGGGGATTTCTGTGCGAGCACGGGGGAGAGGGAAGTGGAGGCGGGCAAGGGGGCTGCAAGAGAGACTTAATGAATAAAAGCCCGTCCGACAGGCCCACGGGTCATAGACAAAAAATAAAAAAACGTCTCGGTGTTGTAACACGATGCAGTTCGCTTACGGAAAACCGCTTCGGCTTCTGAAGCGTTGCAGTTCGCTTACGGCTGACGATTCCGCTTTTGAAGCGATGCAGTTCGCTTACGGCTGACGATTCGGTTCGCCTGCCCTAAAATAAATGCGCCCACTATCGGCCGAAGCGCCCGCGCCCCCCACCCATCCTCTATCCCGGCGGTTGCACGCCGCACGAACTGCAACGATAATCACGAACCCACGATCGCCAACACGGTTGGGAGACGAGATCGTGGCCTCGACAGAAGTTGCTGCCGCTCCCATTTAAATCCCGCGCTCCATCGAACAGACCGTCCGCACAAAACACACGACGCTGCCCCTTCCTCCTCCTCTTCCTCCTCTTTCCAGCAATGGGGTTCAGCAGGACCTACGACGCCGTGCATGCGCACGGGAACACGAAGCTGAAGGTGATCTACACCACCGAAGTCGCCGCCATGGCGACGTACGTCGAAGAGTTCAAGAAAGTTCTCCAGCGGCGCCGCCAGAAGATCGTCGGCATCGATGTGGAGTACACACCCGACCACGAGAGGGCGGCCCTGGTTCAGGTATCCATCGGCAAGTACCATCCAGTGCTTCTTTTCCAGGTATGTGGTACATTGGGCCAGAGATGCAACACCTTCGACAGGTTCCTCGGCGACCCAAGGTAAGCGATTCTCTCTGCCGAGTACGCGTTGCAGTTCTATATGCCCGTGTATGCAGTTCCGAAAGGTATAACTTGCGGTTCACTTTCCTTAGGTTCGAGTTCGCTGGCTTCGCCATCGAGCAGGACAAGCAGAAGCTCCCAGCCTGCAACCTCCACGTCACCAACTTCATCGACATCCAGACGAACTGGAGGGTGCCTAATGGAACGAAGCCACTGGACTCGCTTGGCGATGTAGCTGCTGCGATCATCGAAGATGAGTACGCAGACATGAAGATGAAGATGACAGACAACGACCACAGCCTGTGGACTTCCATTCTCAGCACCAAGCACGTCGAGTATGCTGCCAAGGACGCCTACGCTGCGTTCGAGATATGGAACAGAATCAGCACCATGAAGAAAGGCCTCGCGCGCGCTGAAACAGAGAAGACCAGGAAGCGCCCGAGGTCTTCCTGGAAGCCGTGGGGCAAGGGGGTATCAACTTCCACCTCCAACTCCAACGGCTGGAACTAGTGAAGCAGGACAGATGCTGAAAAGCCAAGGATTACTGTCGGAAGTGCTCGATTAGTTTCCTTCTGCATATGTAGATTAGTTTGCTTTCGTTCTAGTTTGCTTTCGGACAATGTTTGCTTATGTTGCGTTAGTTTGCTTGATGATGTAGTATGTTAATTATGACCCCAGAACCGTAGTTTCTATCTATCAAATATATGCAGTTCTCAGTACTCTGTTTTTCATTACGTACATTGCTTCAAAACCGCTGATGTAGCTAGGATACACATAAAAAAACAAAACTATCAGAGCAGTTCACATAGAGAATTCTTTCACAAAACTGCTCCTGTTAAAGAAGGTTGATGAAGTGCTCTTTTATTAAAAAAACTATAGTTCCGTATGTGGGTTAAAAAAGAGGAAAAGCTCGGTGGGGGTTTCCAGAATGCATGTTCTTGAACTGCTGCTGCACATGAAAAACTATATATAAAAAAGAGCAGTTCACTTATGCTCATAATTCTCATAAAGAAAATACACCAGAAGCAACGCAAAAAAGCAGTCCACCGCGCTTGACCAATCAAAAAAACTTATCAAACTAGTACCCCCACACAACCGTGGCTGTAATGCAGTTCATACAGGCTCGCATTGCATATTAATGCAGTTCGCCGCACTACAAAAAATTCAACGCGCATTTTCATATTACTGCAGTCGACCGCTCTAGACCACGATTCACAGACGAAAAACACAGCCTGCAATGCAGTTCTAACAACTATATAATGCAAAAAAACTCAAAAAACATCTTTGATAAACGACCAGAGCCAGTCGCGCCGCAAAAAAACGTGGACAAAAAACTTAAAATTCTTCCAAAATAACAACTTAATCCGCTCCAATTTATACGGATAGATCAAAAGCAGCCCGTAATTGCCAAAAACAACAGAATATTACATACAAAACGCAGCAATTTCGATCCGCACGAGGGAGAACAGAGAAACAGAGAAAAGCGGACGAACGGACGCAGATCCGCCAAAATCCAAGGATTTCCGTCGTTTTCTCGCAGAATTCACTGCGTAACCACAAATTAAATCAGCGCAAGCACGAATAAACTAGTAGAAATCAGTCAAACTAGCCAGAAACGATGCTAAATGAATGTTTCCTGCTGCACCTCTATGTGGTGCACAGCAGAAGAAGGAAGCAGTGCGCATAGCTCTCTAATGCAATTTTGCAATGCAGTTCGGAAGTGTTATGAGAATATTATTCTCATAATGTTATGAGAATAGACCGGCTGTATATATATATATATATAGGGTGGGTCTATTCTCATAACACCCCTTAAGACCTTATTCTCATAACAAAAACCATATTCTCATAACACCCCCACTTAAAGAGGTTTCTAGCGCGGAGCGCCCCGAGGACAGAAACCACTGCCCCGCCTCCTACCCCCGCGCTGCCGCCCCGCCTCCTTCACCCAGCACCGTCGCGCCGGCTCCTACCCTGATGTAGTGCGGTTTTCTTGTGCAGTTCGGAAGCGCAAAAAAAACGCTCGTTGACATTATTCGTCGGTCGCACCGTTTTCAAAACTGCTCTTAAACCGTGCGGAATCTCGAAAAGTGTTCAACATGGCGAAGTTGCGTCTACTCCATAGCTTTTCAACGGTATATTACACGCATAATTCCGATAAACGGTTAAAAAAGTAGAGCAAAAAAGGTACCGAAAAAACAACACGTACAGTTTTTTCAAAGATGCAGTTCACCGTTTTCAAAACTGCTCTTAAACCGTGCGGAATCTCGAAAAGTGTTCAACATGGCGAAGTTGCGTCTACTCCTTAGATTTTCAACGGTATATTACACGCATA
>LR738714.1:418933044-418947801 GCA_902687465.1 Secale cereale
ACGCATAATTCCGATAAACGGTTAAAAAACTAGAGCAAAAAAGGTACCGAAAAAACAACACGTACAGTTTTTTCAAACATGCAGTTCACCGTTTTCGAAACTGCTCTTAAACCGTGCGGAATCTTGAAAAATGTTCAACATGGCGAAGTTGCGTCTACTCCATAGCTTTTCAACGGTATATTACACGCATAATTCCGATAAATGGTTAAAAACTAGAGCAAAAAAGGTACCGAAAAAACAACACGTACAGTTTTTTCAAACATGCAGTTCACTGGTCTAAAAAACAAACAAATGCAGTGCACTTTGGTCTAAAAAAAGTCTATTGTAAAGGACTCTTTGAAGCTCACTTTGTTCTCTCACGAAGTTGGCCATAAAAAAACCTTTGTGGTTCACTTGGTGATCCAAAAACAAAAACACATCGGAAAGCAGCTCACTTCTCAACACTTCTCAACGCGCGTGAAAAATTAATTAGTACGAAAAAAGACAACAGCAAATCATGAGGTTCACTTTTCGTAGTGTTCCGCTTCACTTTCGGGAGTGTTGCGGTCCACTTTCCTTTGAAAAAAAAAGTTGGAAAAAAGACAACAAAACTCCTCTGAGAAAAATCTACGTCCAACAAAATAAATCATGAGGTTCGATTGACTGTCTCATGCAGTGCGTTTTTCAGTTTGAAGCAGTGTGCTTTTCTGTCCGATGCAGTGCACGCGTCGATTATGTTGTCGCGTTTTTGTAATTTCAAAACTGGTCTTAAACCGTAATGAATTAGAGGGAGTGTTCTACATGAAAAAGTAGCGTCTCGACAATAACTTTCCAACGGTGTATCATTTGGATCATTTCGACCAACGTTTTGTAAAAATTTCATAAAAAAATGGCCGCTGCCCTTCGTAGTCAGCCGCACAATTTTCAAATTTAACTAAAAACCGTAAGGAATCTCAAAAACATTTCAACATATGAAAGTTGCGCCTCGTTCGTAGCTTTCCAACGGTATATTACACGCCTTGTTTCGACAAACGGTTAGAAAACTGGAGCGAAAACAGTACCGAAAATTTGAAAAAATTCGAAAAACACAATTTCGCGATTTAGTAAATTCAAAACTGCTCTTAAACCGTAGCGAATTAGAAAAAATAATAGATATGAAAAAGATGCGCGCCAACAATATCTTTCCAACGGTGTATCATATGTTTCATTCCGACGAGCGGTTTAGAAAAAAACGCAAAAAAACGCTCGCTGCCAATCGTTGTGAGCCACACGATTTTGGAAACTGCTCTTAAACTATGATGAATTTTGAAAAGTGTTCAACATGGCGAAGTTGCGTCTACTCCATAGCTTTTCAACTGTATATTACACGCATAATTCCGATAAACGGTTAAAAAACTAGAGCAAAAATGGTACCGAAAAAACAACACGTACAGTTTTTTCAAACATGAAGTTCGCTGGTCTCTGTGGTACAGTGCGCATAGCTTTCCAATGCAGTAACACAAAGCTGTTCGGAAGTGTTATGAGAATATTATTCTTATAATGTTATGAGAATAGACCGGCTGTATATATATATATATATAGGGTGGGTCTATTCTCATAACAACCCTTAAGACCTTATTCTCATAACACCCACCCCAGCCGGCCAGCCCCACGCCCCACCCCACCATACCCACCTTCTTCCCCCGGCTCCACCCATCTATCCTCGATGCCCACCTCCCGACCGCCAGCCACGCCCCAGCGCCATCACCCCCAATCCCCACCCCCACGAGCATGGAGCCCCGGCCACCACCCGAGCCACCCGCCCCGGGCTATGTCCCACGTTGGGGCGGACGACGGCACAACCGTCCACCTTGTCTCCCACGTCGTCGGCAGCCGAATCCGCCTCATTGCGGCCAGATCCGCGTCACCATGGGTGGATCCACCACCGTCCCGAGCCCCAGCCCGCCCAGCAAGTAGATCGACAGTGCCCTGGCCTCCCGCCCGCCGTGCCCCTGCTCCTCACCTCTCGTCCTTTCCCTCTCCGGTAGGGAGGCCCCGTCGAGTAACTCCCCCGCTTGCCACCCGGAGGAGGCCGGATCCAACGAGCCAACCCACCTCCTCATCTCCCTCGTGGCGGATCCGATGAGCTCCATCACCACGCGCCGGCGAGCAGACCCCCCTCCTCCTCCGCTCACGCCGTTGTGCACAGGCGCGGTGCCACTGTTTCTCCCAACTACCCTCCCCCCAAGCCACGTCTGGATGGATATGGTCTGCCCTCCGCCGGATTTGACCATGCCTTCAACCACCGCGACGTGATGGGGTGCAGGATCTAGCAAGGTTTCGGGGGTCAAGAAGCCGTTGACCTTGGCCACTGTTGCACCAGGGGTGAGCTCGGCACGCGGTTCGTTTGTGAGATACCTCATTGTGCCCTTGCAGTGCGCTTGGATGTCTCGAGTAGTGCGAAATGCGCCCTTGAGTAGTTCAATCCACAGGCGTTGCGGATCCTCAGGCGTTGTGCAGTCCACTTTTTCAGAAATTCATCGGCAACAAGTAGTGTTGTGTCGACGTGCAGTTCGCCGGCAACAAGTAGCTTCGCTCCCCTGGTTCCCATTGCAGTTTTGCCAGCACTATGATGTGCAGTGTGTTGTGCGTTGTTTTGGCCATGTATCACATTTTCATTAGACGCCAGTGGCTCACTGTCTGTCCTTGCAGTTCACTTTATTTCATATTTTCTCACATGAATGACTCTCGTGTAGCTCTGTTGATGCTCTCGTGCACTACAGATGCAGGTGGAACTCACGCTAGGGAGCTGCACACCCGCACCTGAAGAACCACATGCTGCAGGCTAGTGGACTGCACGCTCACTATGCTCTTAATCGTGTGTACACCCCATAGACAAAAGACTGAGGTAGCTCATGCTCCTCCCGCACCGCGCATGCGTGCAGTACATTTTTTCATGTAAAAGGTTGGGCGACGCAGTGCACTCCATCCATGTTTTGCATTTTTTTGATAATTCTCTTTGAAGTTCACTCAATTTGTGTAAAAAAATGTGTATGTTTCATCACCCCTATATATGAAGTGCAATTTTTTTTCGTGTGTTTCGAAAAAACCAGTCGATTACATCAAGACATGAAGTGCATTTGGTACTCGGATGTGGTTAACTTTTGAGAGTGATGTTGTCCACTTGCGCATAGAGTGGAAGAGCGAAAAAAAATAAGTGAAAAAAAAGTAATGCGGTTCACTTCGAAATATGACGCGTTTCACTTCTCCTCGTCTCTGCAGTCCACTCTCGTCCATAAAAAATGTTGAAAAAAAGACAATAAAAACTCGGCTGAGAAATTTTACGTCCGACAAAAGAATTCATGAAGTTCACTTGCCCGTCTGATGCAGTGCGGTGCAGTGCGCTTTTCTGTTCGATGCGGTTCACTCGTCGATTTTGGTGCCGCAAAAAACAGAGTACCCGCATTTTCGTAATTTTAAAACTGCTCTTCAACCGTGAGGAATTAGAGGGAGTGTTCTACATGAAAAAGTAGCGTCTCGGTGATATCTTTCCAACGGTGTATCGTTTGGATCATTTCGACCATTGGTTTGTAAAAATTTCACGAAAAACGGCCGCTGCCCTTCGTAGTCAGCCGCACGATTTTCAAAATTAACTAAAAACCGTAAAGAATCTCAAAAACATTTCAACATATGAAAGTTGCGCCTCGTTCGTAGCTTTCCAACGGCATATCACACGCCACGTTTCGACAAACGATTCAAAAACTGAAGCAAAAAAAGTACCAAAAATTGCAAAAAAATCGAAAAAACATAATTCCGCGATTTGTTAAATTCAAAATTGCTCTTAAACCGTAGCGAATTAAAAAAATAGATATGAAAAAGATGCGCGCCGACGATACCTTTCCAACGGTGTATCACTTGCTTCATTCCGACGAGCGGTTAGGAAAAAAAATGCTCGCTGCCATTATTCGCCGGTCGCACCATTTTCAAAACTGCTCTTAAACCGTGCGGAATCTCGAAAAGTGTTCAACATGGCGAAGTAGCACATAATCCATTCCTTTTCGACGGTATATTACACGCATTGTTCCGACAAACGGTTAAAAAACTAGAGCAAAAAAGGTACCGAAAAAACAACACGTACAGTTTTTTCAACATGAAGTTCACTGGTCTCTGTGTTGGAGTAAGAGTGCAGTGCCCTCGTGTTATGCGTGCAGTGCGGAAGTGTTATGAGAATATTATTCTCATAACGTTATGAGAATAGACCGGCTGTATATATATGGGGGGAGAGGCAGCCCCTAGGGCGCCCAAAGTGGCCAGCGGCTGCCCTAGGGCGCCTGACTAGCCGCGCCCCCTTACCATATTTGGTCATGGGGGAAGGAAAGGGAGCTGGTTTCCTTAGGGCACCTCCCCTTTCCTTTCCTCCCTCCTTTGGTGCGTGGGCAGGGGGCAGAGGGGCGCACCAGCCCCTTGTGGGCTGGTGTGCTCTTCCCCTTTTGGCCCATAAGGCCCAAAAACCTCCCAGGGCCTCCTGGAACCCATTCCGGTACTCTGGTATATCCCGAAACCTTTCGGGTGTTCAATATCATCATCCTATATATCAATCTTTACCTCCGGACCATTCTGGTGCTCCTCGTCATGTGCGTGATCTCATCCGGGATTCCGAACAACATTCGGTCACCAAATCACATAACTCATATAACACTATACCGTCAACGAGCGTTAAGTGTATGAACCCTACGGGTTCGAGAACTATGTGGACATGACCGAAAAACTTCCCCGGTCAATAACCAATGGAGGAACATGGATGCCCATATTAGCTCCTACATATTCTACGAAGATCTTTATCGGTCGAACTGTTATGACAAAAGACGTAATTCCCTTTGTCCGTCGGTATGTTACTTGCCCGAGATTAGATCATCGGTATTTCCATACCTAGTTCAATCTCGTTAACGGTAAGTCTCTTAACTCGTTCCGTAATACATCATCTCATAACTAACTGCTTAGTTATTTGCTTGCAAGCTTCTTGTGATGTGTATTACCGAGAGGGCCCAGAGATACCTCTCCGATACACAGAGTGACAAATACTAATATTGATCCATGCCAACTCAATAGACACCTTCGGAGATACCTATGGAGCATCTTTATGATAACCCAGTTACGTTGTGATGTTTTATACCATACAAAGTATTCCTCTGGTATCCGGGAGTTAGATGATCTCATAGTAGAAGGAATATGTATTTGACATTAAGAAAGCAATAGCAACAAACTAAATGATCATATGCTAAGCTAACAGATGGGTCTTGTCTATCACATAATTCTCCTAATGATGTGATCCCGTTATCAAATGACAACTCATATATATGGTTAGGAAACCTTAAGCATCTTTGATCAACGAGCTAGTCTAGTAGAGGCTCACTAGGACACTGTATTTGTTTATGTATTCACACATGTATTTAAGTTTCTGGTCAATAAAATTCTAGCATGAATAATAAACCTTTAGCATGATTAAGGAAATATAATAATAACCATTTTATTATTGCCTCTAGGGCGTATTTCCATCAGTCTCCCACTTGCACTAGAATCAATAATCTAGTTCACATCGCCATGTGATAAACACCCATAGTTCACATTGCCATGTGATTAATGCCTAAAGAGTTTACTAGAGTCAATAATCTAGTTCACATCGCCATGTGATTAACACCCATAGATCACATTGCCATGTGATTAATACACAAAGAGTTTACTAGATTCCATAATCTAGTTCACATCGCCATGTGATTAACACCCAAATAGTTCTAAGGTATGATCATGTTTTGCTTGTGAGTGCGGTTTTTCGCCAACGTTCTGCAACATTCAGATATGTGTGTACTTTGCAACTTTCAATGTCTACAATGCTCTGCATAGAGCTACTCTAGCTAATTGCTCCTATGTTCAATACGCATCCAGATTGATACTTAGAGTCATCTGGATTAGTGTTAAAGCTTGCATCGGCGTAACCCTTTACGATGAACTCTTTATCACCTCCATAATCAAGAAACATTTCCTTATTCCTCTAAGGATAATTTTGACCGTTATCCAGTGATCCACTCCTGGAGCACTCTTGTACCCCCTTGTCAGACACGTGGCAAGGCACACATTAGGTCTGGTACATAGTATGGCATGCTTTATAGAACCGATGGTTGAGGCATTGGGAATGACTTTCAATCTCTCTCTATTTTTCTGTCATGGCCGGGCTTTGAGTCTTACTCAACTTCATACCTTCCAACTCAGGCAAGAAATCCTTCTTTAACTGATCCATTTGGAACTTCTTCAAAACTTTATCAAGGTATGTGTGCTTTGAAAGTCCTATCAAGCGTCTTGATCTATCCTATAGATCTAGATGCCCAATATAGAAGTAGCTTCGCCGAGGTCTTCCTTTGAAAAACTACTTTCAAACAAACCTTTATGCTTTCCAGAAAATTCTACATCATTTTCGATCAACAGTATGACATGCACATATACTTATCAGAAATGTTGTAGTGCTCCCACTCACTTTCTAGTAAATACAGGCTTTACCGTAAGTCTGTATAAAACCATATGCTCTCATCACCTTATCAAAGCGTATATTCCTACTTTGAGATGCTTGCACCAATCCATAGATGGATCGCTGGAGTTTTCACACTTTTTTAGCACCTTTAGGATTGACAAAACCTTCCGGATGCATCATATACAACTCTTCTTTAGAGATCCATTAAGGAATGCAATTTTGACATCCATTTCCCAGATTTCATAATTATAAAATGCGGCAATTGCTAACATGATTGGGATAGACTTAGGCATGTCTACGGGTGAGAAAGTCTCATCGTAGTCAACCCCTTGACCTTGTGGAAAACCTTTTGCGACAAGTCAAGATTTGTAGATAGTAACATTATCATCTGCGTCAGTCTTCTTCTTGAAGATCCATTTATTCTCTATGGCTTGCCGATCACCAGACAAGTCCAACACATTCCACACTTTGTTCTCATACATGGATCCTATCTCATATTTCATGGCCTCATGCCATTTTTTAGAATATGGGCTCATCATAGTGATGACCCACAAGTATAGGGGATCTATCGTAGTCCTTTCGATAAGTAAGAGTGTCAAACCCAACGAGGAGCAGAAGGAAATGATAAGCGGTTTTCTGCAAGGTAATCTCTGCAAGCACTGAAATTATCGGTGACAGATAGTTGTGTGATAAGATAATTCGTAATGGGTAACAAGTAACAAAAGTAACTAAGGTGCAGCAAGGTGGCACAATCCTTCATGTAGCAAAGGACAAGCCAGGACGAACTCTTATGTAAAGCAAAGTGCTCCCGAGGACACATGGGAATTGTTGTTGAGTTAGTTTTCATCATGCTCATATGATTCATGTTCGTTACTTTGATAATTTGATATGTGGGTGGACCGGTGCTTGGGTGCTGCCCTTACATGGACAAGCCTCCCACTACGAAAGAAGAACTAAGATAAATCTAACCATAGCATGAAACATATGGATCCAAATCAGCCCCTTACGAAGCAATGCATAAACTAGGGTTTAAGCTTCTGTCACTCTAGCAACTCATCATCTACTTATTACTTCCCAATGCCTTCCCCTAGGCCCAAATAATGGTGAAGTTTCATGTAGTCGACGTTCGCATAACACCATTAGAGGAAAGACAACATACATTAGAGGAAAGACAACATACATCTCATCAAAATATTGAACGAATAACAAATTCACATGATTACTTATAACAGGAGTTCTCCCATGTCCTCAGAAACAAACGTAACTACTCACGAAGCATATCCATGTTCATAACTAGAGGGGTATTGAATAGCATTAAGGATCTGTACATATGATCTTCCACCGAATAAACCAACTAGCATCAACTACAAGGAGTAATCAACCCTACTAGCAACCCACAGGTACTAATCTGAGGTCTTGAGACAAAGATCGGATACAAGAGATGAACTAGGGTTTGAGAGGAGATGGTGCTGGTGAATATGTTGATGGAGATTGACCCCCTCTCGATGAGAGGATCGTTGGTGATGAGGATGGCTTCGATTTCCCCTCTCGAAGGGAAGTGTCCCCGGCAGACCAGCTCTGCCGAGCCCTAGATTGGTTTCGCCCAGGTTCCACCTCGAGACGGCGGCACTTCGTCCCGAAAACTCCTTATGATTTTTTCCAGGTCAAAACACGTGATATAGAATAAGAGGGGCATCGAGGGCCTGCCAGACTGCCTGCAAGGCAGGGGGCGCACCCAGGGGGGTAGGGCGCGCCCCCACCCTTGTGGATGACAGGTGGCCCCCTCTAGTGCTTTCTTCGCCCAATATTTTTTATATTTTCCAAAATAAATCGCCGTGAAGTTTCAGGGCTTTTGGAGTTGTGCAGAATAGGTCTCTCAAATTTGCTCCTTATCCAGTGCAGAATTCCAGCTACCGGCATTCTCCCTCTTCATGTAAACCTTGTAAAATAAGAGAGAAAATGCATAAGTATTGTGCCATAATGTGTAATAGCAGCCCATAATGCAGTAGATAATGATATAAAAGCACGATGCAAAATGGACGTATCTACTACCCCAAGCTTAGACCTCGCTTGTCCTCAAGCGAAACCCAAAATCGGAAAATATGTCCACATGTTTAGAGATAGAGGTGTCGATAAAAATAAAATATGGACATGAGGGCATCATGATCATCTTTAAGACATCAACATATATTGTCCTATAGAATCTTATGCCAAAGTAACAATACATTCACAAGGTAAAGTATGAATCAGAAACTTCATTGAAAACTAACAAACTATGATCTCAGTCATTGAAGCAATTGCAATTTATCATAACATCGGAAAGATTCAACATAAGAGCTTTTCAGCAAGTGCACATACTCAACTATCATTTAATCTTTCACAATTGCTAACACTCAAGCAATACTTATGAGTTCAAAGTTGACACAGAGAAAGATATGGGCTTATAGTTTCGCCTCCCAATAGTTTACCTCAAGGGTAATGTCAACAATAATGGTGCATGGGCCTCTACATCCGCGTGGATATATATATATATATCTAGATCTAGCTCCAACATATTGTGATTGCCAAAGGATAAAAGTAAAGAGGAGAGGTGATGATCACATTGACTCTTGTATAATGGTAAAAGAACAAAGATAGGCCCTTTGCTGAGGGAAGCAGAGGTTGTCATGCGCTTTTATGGTTGGATGCACTAAATATTAATGCAAAAGAATGTCACTTTATATTGTTGCTTCTGATAAAGAACTTTATTATGCAGTCTGTCTCTTTTATTTCTTCCATGTCACAAGTTCGTATAAAGCTTATTTTCTTCACACTAATAGATTATACATATTTAAGGAGCAATTTTTATTTCTTGCACCGATGACAACTTACTTGAAGGATCTGTTACTCAATCCATAGGTAGGTATGGTGGACTCTCATGGAAAAACTGGGTTCAAGGATATTTGGAGGCACAAGTAGTATCTCTACATAGTACAAAGGATTTGGCTAGCATGATAGGGAAATGAAAGCTCAACATGTTGGACGATCCATGACAATATAACTTCTGTTAGGCTATAAGAAGACATAACCCATTATGTTGTCTTACTTGTCCAACCACAACTTTTTAGCATGTCATATTTTAATGACTGGTCACAATCACAAAATATGTCCAAGATAGTATATTTATATGTGAAACCTCTCTTTTTTTATTACTTCCTATTAGCAACAATGACCAAAACTATGTTTGTCAACTCTCAACAAGTTTTATTCACCATACTCTTTATATGTGAAGTCATTAGTTTCCATAAGATCATTATATGATCTTTTTCTTTTCTTAAGATCATAGCAAGAAAGTAAAGCCCTCACTAAAAAATATTCTTTATTATATAACTCATGGACTTGATGACATAGATAGATATCAAAACAAAGCTCAAAGCTAAATCATACTGAAACTTTATTCTACTAGATCAAGATATAACCAAAAGAAATGAGCTAAGAAAAACGATAAAGAAAAAAGTGTGATGGTGATATGGTACCGAGGCACCTCCACCAAGCTTGGCAGTTGCCAAGGGGAGTGCCCATACCCATGTATTTATGTCTCTTTCTTCAAAAGTGGTGTTGTGTTATTCGTGGCAATGATGCCCCTTAGGATGTGATTCTCCTCCTCCAGCTTATTAATACTAGTACGCGTCGGTGCTATACAAATGGATTTTAACCCCTTTCCGCACGGCATTTGGAACCGATGCCTAGTGAGTGATTGCGATAGGGGCTCCTTCCCACACGACCTAGAAACCGTCGGGGATAGGGACCCTACATTACTCCTACTCCTTTCTGCTCGCATTGCCATTGCAGTCGGTATTCTATGTTGCTACGTTTACGATGCGCGACCCATCACAAATAGTTCACTATTATAGAACATGTATGATAAGCATACAATCACACACATTCGCTTTTCCCAAACCGTATGCGATAACTAATTAAGAAGATTAGCTAATCGTCGTACGAGTGTCGGACAAGATTACAAAACGTCGGACCGTCGTAACATCATCGTACACGACAACTATCGCACACGATATTCTGTGGTGCAACGTTTACAATGCATACTTCATCATAAATAGTTCATGGTTGCGAATCGTGTATGATAAGGAAACTAACACAAACATTTAGTTTGCCCGCACCGTTTGTGATATTGTCTGACATCGCACACGATTTGCAAACGGCAACTATGTGCTTGCTTGCTCACGTTTCCTCTCTGTGAACTGTCTCGGATTATGGTGTATATCGCAAACATTTGTGTTTTACCAACCGTGTGTGCTGTAACAACCTGGAGAGCGTAATTTCACCGTAATTTAATTGCTGCAATTTCAAATTGTACCATATTTGAATTTGAATCTAAATGTATGCTACAACTTTATTCATATCCATCAGGTTCAAACAACCAATGCATTATTCGATTCATAGGTATATATGTTCAGGAATTACATAAGAACCAAATAAAGAATGACGAACCACAGTAGTATACTTGTACTATTAAAGAAGGTAAAGAAAGAGGCGAAATACATTCTGGTTGTTGAACAAGGTGAAGCGGAATGCCCATATTGTGCCCTTCTCCATGCAGAAGGTACACATGACTCTAGTACAACCCCTTGTGATGGTCGTCCGCCCATCCTTCATGGTCTTCATGAAAACATCTAGACAATCACCGTGTTCTGGTAGAAATACTTTAACTTTTGCATGCCCACCAATCATGTAGTTTGAGAGGTAATCTTGAGTAAACTGCTTTGGCAACCATTGCAAAGGAAAAAGATTCAGACATTGTCATCTAACACAACTCGTTATGGGCCGTAAAAAGAAGGCTACCGAGTTCTTACTTACCATCATGCAGTTCACTGTTGTGTTGGATAAAGTGTAAACAAATAGTTTAATTTCCATCTTTGGACCCATTTTCTTAACAATCTTTATCAGCTTCCTCACTTGATGCTGGTTCATCGATATCTCATTGGCCCATACGCAGAAAGGGTTGAAGCGCGGATCTTTACCAATGACATATGTACCTAAAAGCACCAAGTTAATATTAGAAGCTAAACAGCGATTGCACAATGATGTAGTACAACACTCTTTTATAATACTCCCTCCGTTCCTAAATATTTGTCTTTCTAGCGATTTCAACAAGTGACTACATACGAAGCAAAATGAGTGAATCTACACTCTAAAATATGTCTATATACATCCGTATGTGGTAGTCCATTTGAAATCTCTAAAAAGAAAAGTATTTAGGAACGGAGGGAGTATCTTATAACATCCAATATACTCACATATTAGACGAATTAACATCTTATATTATGGGCCGGAAGGAGTTTAGTGCGTTCTTACAAATTATCGGCTGATTAAGTGCTGCTGTATCCATGGGTTAAAGTTAGTTTGAGCTAGTTCGGGCTCAAATAGCCCAAAAGTATATCTAAACATGAGGGCTAGTTTGAGCTAGTTGCATCTATAACCCACCCAAAAAAACTATCAAACCCAAGAGGTGCTAATTGGAGCTAGTTCTCCTAGTGCATTTATTGTCAATCTAACCCTGACATCCAAACAACTCTTTGCATGGAGTTAGTTCAGGGTTAGTCATGAGCTAGAAACTTACTCTAACCTCTAGCTAAGTTGAGTATCCAAACAGGGTTATGTTGTTGTTGTTGTTGCTGCTGCTGCTCTGCTACGTATATCTAAACATCATTAGAACATTAAGATAACACTCTTCCTTGTGGCTATCTAGCCTAGGATTGCATATATAGACATTAACTACAGTGCATGTTGCTATGTAGCCTCAGATATATTACATATGGCCCTAGTTAACCTAACGATAAATGGGTTGCAGATATATTCAGTTAAAAGTCTGATTTACCGATTAGTCCCTTATCAGCCCCTGGCCTATATGGTACCAGCTACCGATATCCTGAATAGTGAGTAGATATAAGCCATGGGATGAAACTAACCTCGATGGAAAACAACAGTCTTTCCCAAAATTGTCCTGTGTAGGTACATCAAGAAGCATGTTAAGCACAACAGGCTAAACATCAACCAAAATTATCCATGGCAAACAAAATAATCTCCAAAATATAGCGCCAATGTGCAGGTTTAAGCACGCTAGCCAAGCAAAAGAAGTGGAAAGGTGTGTTAACTGCAAGAGGCCTAACATTTAACAACAGGCAAACATAGTCATTCAAACTGGTATTGTGCCGGTCTAAGTACACTGGTTATTGTTAAATAAAAATGGAAAGGCATGTTAACTACAAGATGCAGCAACCAAATGTAGTCATTCATAGTGGTATTGTTGAAACTGGTACTGACAAAATTGAACTACACAGTTCATACTTGCACATATAGAACATCACGTTGTGAATAACTGGAGTAAACAAGGCATACCATGAACAACCAAAGAGAGCATTTGAAACTAGACATATGCTAACTACAAACAACTAAACAATCAAAACACTTTAAAAGAGGAATATGCTAGCTATAACAGGCTTAACAACAAGAAAATATATGCATTCCTATCGGTATGTTTAAAACTGGATTGACAAAATGTACTGCACGGTAAATAATTTCACATACAGAGCATCACATTGTGAACAACTGAAATAAACAAGGCATACTACAACAACCAGATATAGCAATTAAAACTGGACATATTCTCACTACACTACAAAAGGAACTCGACAAAACAAATCATTGGTTTCCCCCTGTGAAGAGGCACAGCAAAACAAATCATGGGTTTCCTCACTTGTCACAGATGGGCTCATTACCATAAGAAGAGCATGGACCTTGGATGCGCTCCATGTTGTCGTAGATGGGCTCCTTCCCCTTAGAAGAGCACGACTGTAGGGTGCCCTCCCTGATGTCGCAAACGGGCGCTTTCCCCTTGGAAGAGCAGATAGGCTCTTTCCCCTTGGACGAGCGGGAGAGGGTGCCCTCCTCGTGGTCGCCGTCGATGAGGTCTAACTTGGAAGCTGTGGATCCCAACCCAGCGTCGCAGAATGTGTCCTTTAGAAATGACAAAAGGGGCTCAATGTCGATGTAGGATGGCGAGCGAAAGGAGATCAGCGGCGGGGCCATGGATGAGATCAACGGCGTTTCAACCCAAGGGGTTGGGGTGGGCCACTTATCCTGTGACATAGCCCGCCTCAGGCCGTCGCTGTCGATGAGCTCGATGTTGTATCCGGCGGCGGAGACATGCCCGCATATTCTAGCCTGCTGCTTGAGTGCCTGCCGCCAGTAATGGTCGTCAGCTTACTCGGTGACGTCGGGCGAAGAGACCGCGATACAACTCTTTTGGGCCAGTCGCTCCTCGAGCTCCACGGGAAGCGTAGTCGGCCTTAGGCTACGACGCTCTGGAGTGGGGGATGGGGATAGGGATGGGGATCTATGGGAAAGGGTGCGTTTGGTAGGCATCATCTAAGAAACTCAGTGCGGCCAGGGCATGGAGATCGGTGGGTAAGCTGCACGGGCAAACCGGCAGATGTTGACAATGGAGGCCTTGCGGCGGCGGCGGTAGGGACCTTGCTAGGGTTTAGAGAGCGAGGGAGGGGGTCTGTGTGTGTGCGCGCACGCCCGAGGAGGTTTTGGTGTGTGTGTGTGTGTGTGTGTGTGTGTGTGTGTGTGTGTGTGTGGAGGGGGTGTTTGAGGAAATGACGCGAGTACTAAATTTTTTACTACGCGGGAGTCAAACGCGGGAGTGAAATGACGTGGCTATTGAAAATTTTGGTGATATGCGCTCCATGTTGATAGCGAGCCAGAGGAGATCAGCGGCGGGGCCATGGATGAGATCGACGGCGGTTGAACCCAAGGGGTTGGGGGTGGGCCACTTAATTTGTGACATAGCCCGCCTCAGGCCGTCGCTGTCGATGAGCTCAATGTCGTAGCCGGTGGCCGAGACATGCCCGCATACTCTAGCCCGCTACTTGAGTGCCCGCCGCCAGTAATGGTCATCAGCTTACTCGGCGATGTCGGGCGAAGAGACCGTGATACACATCTTTTGGGCCAGTCGCTCCTCGAGCTCCACGGGAAGCGTAGCCGGGCTTAGGCTGCGACGCTCTGGAGAGGGGGATGGGGATGGGATGGGGATCTGTGGGAAAGGGGGCGTTTGGTAGGCATCATCTTAGAAACTCAGGGCGGCCTGGGTATGGAGATCGATGGGTAAGTTGCACTGGCAAACCGGCAAATGTTGACAATGGAGGCCTTGCGGCGGCGGCAGGGACCTTGCTAGGGTTTTGAGCGAGGGAGGTGGTGTGTGCGCGCGCGCGCCC
>LR738714.1:418949004-418970090 GCA_902687465.1 Secale cereale
CCCCCGCACACACACACTTTCAGTCAGCGGGCCAGAGAGGCATATCTCACCAAGATGGGTTGTAAAATGGACCAAGAATAATGCACCTTGGTCGTACAACCTCTCTCTTGTTGTTGGTCAAAGTGATGGACATCCATGCGACCCCGAAGATGGGCTACCTTGCCAATAATCACACAAGTAGCTAGTCCCCGAATACAACCAATGCATGCGTGTGGCACAAACATATGTATGAATAGGTGTGTTTTTAGTAACAATGGAACAACTTTGATGTGGCACCGTGATTTCGAACTAGAAATCCCCACACTGAGTGAGGGTTAGGTTGACGATGCATATGTATGTCACACCACACTTCAAGCCAACGGCGGGGATTCATGCATGCATGCGTGCATAGTATATGCGCTGAAACTTAAGGTCTGAATCTCACCATGACCTATAGTACGATAACACGAACCAAATCAATAATATGCCATGGTAACCTATCCTGTTGTTGGTCAAGGTGATAATGGATGTCCACGAGGGCCCACGAATATATAAGCCTTGTCGCCGATAACCACGCGAGGGACTGTACCGTTCAAAGGCAACCACTGATAACCCACAAGTATAGGGGATCGCAACATTTTTCGAGGGTAGAGTATTCAATCCAAATTCATTGATTCGACACAAGGGGAACCAAAGAATATTCTCAAGTATTAGCAATTGAGTTGTCAATTCAACCACACCTGAAAGACTTAATATATTGAGCAAAGTATTTAATAGCAAAGTATTATGGAAGTAATGTTAATGGTCGCAAAAGTAATAGTAGCTGTTTTTGTGGCAATCGTAACAGTGGCAACGAAAAAGTAACTAAGCAAAGATCAATATGTGAAAAGCTCGTAGGCAATGGATCAATGATGGATAATTATGTCGGATGCGATTCCTCATGCAACAGTTATAACATAGGGTGACACGGAACTAGCTCCAGTTCATCAATGTAATGTAGGCATGTATTCTGAATAATACGTGCTTTTGGAAAACAACTTGCATGACATCTTTTGTCCTACCCTCCCGTGGCAGCGGGGTCCTATTGGAAACTAAGGGGTATTAAGGCCTCCTTTTAATAGAGTACCGGACAAAAGCATTAACACTTAGTGAATACATGAACTCCTCAAACTACGGTCATCACTGGGAGTGGTCCCGATTACTGTAACTTCAGGGTTGTCGGATCATAACACATAGAAGGTGACTATTGACTTGCAAGATAGGATCAAGAACTCACATATATTCATGAAAACATAATATGTTCAGATATGAAAACATGGCACTCGGGCCCTAGTGACAAGCATTAAGCATAGCAAAGTCATAGCAACATCAATCTTAGAACATAACTGATACTAGGGATCAAACCCAAACAAAACTAACTCGATTACATGGTCAATCTCATCCAACCCATCACCGTCCAGCAAACCTACGATGTGATTCCTCACGCAGGGTGGTGAGAATCATGAAATTGGTGATGGAGGATGGTTGATGATGATGATGGCGACGGATTCCCCTCTCTGGAGCCCCAAACGAACTCTAGATCATCCCTCCCGAGGAAGATTAGGGCTAGGCGGCCGCTCCGTATCGTAAAACGCGATGGATCCTTCTCTCTGATTTTTTTTCTCCCCGAAAGTGAATATATAGAGTTGGGTTTGAGGTAGGTGGAGTCCCAGGGGGCCCACGAGGCAGGGGGCGCGCCCCAGGGTGGGCGCCCTGCACCCTCGTGGACAGGGTGTGGGTCCCCTCATGATGATTCTTTCACCAGTACTGTATATTATTTCCAAAACGTGTTGCTACCTCTTGACCATGCGTTGGTTTTCCCTTGAAGAGGAAAGGGTGATGTAGCAAAGTAACGTAAGTATTTCCCTCAGTTTTTGAGAACCAAGGTATCAATCCAGTAGGAGACTACACTCAAATCCCTCGTACTTGCACAAAGAAATAAGAACCTTGCAACCAACGCGATAAAGGGGTTGTCAATCCCTTCACGGCCACTTGCAAAAGTGAGATCTGATAGAGATAATAAGATAAATATTTTTCATATTTTTGTTGTATAGATTGAAAAGTAAAGATTGCAAAATAAAAGAACAATAAAGATAACTAGTTGATGGAAGATTAATATGATGGAAAATAGACCCGGGGCCATAGGTTTTACTAGTGCCTTCTATCAAGATAGCATATTCTACGGTGGGTAAACAAATTACTATCGAGCAATTGATAGAAAAGTGCATAGTTATGAGAATATCTAGGCATGATCACGTATATAGGCATCACGTTTGTGACAAGTAGACCGAAATGATTCTGCATCTACTACTATTACTCCACACATCGACCGCTATCCAACATGAATCTAGAGTATTAAGTTCATAAGAACTGACTAACGCCTTAAGCAAGATGCCATGATATAGAGGGATTAACTCATGCAATATGATATAAAACCCATATTTTTATCCTCGATGGCAACAGCACAATACGTGCCTTGCTGCCCCTGCTGTCACTGGGAAAGGACACCGCAAGATTGAACCCAAAGCTAAGCACTTCTCCCATTGCAAGAAAGATCAATCTAGTAGGCCAAACCAAAGTGATAATTTGAAGAGACTTGCAAAGATATCTAAATCATGCATATAAGAATTCAGAGAAGAACGAAATATTGTTCATAGATAATCTTAGTCATAAACCCACAATTCATCGAATATTGACAAACACACCGCAAAAAGTATTACATCGAATAGATCTCCAAGGAGATCAAGGAGAACTTTGTATTTAGATCCAAAGAGAGAGAAGAAGCCATGTAGCTAATATCTATGGACCCGAAGGTCTGTGGTATGCTACTCACAACTCATCGAAGAGGCTATGGTTTTGATGTAGAAGCCCTCCGTGATCGATTCCCACTTCAGTGGAGCTCCGGAAAAGGCCCCAAGATGGGATCTCACGAGTACAGAAGGTTGCGGCGTTGGAAATAGGGTTTATTTGTGCTCTCGGATGTCTTCAGGGTATATGAGGAAGAAGTATGTCGGTGGAGCTACGACAGGCCCACGAGGGTGGGGGCGCGCCTACCCCCCTAGGCGCGCCTCTTGCCTCGTGGCCACCTCGTGGATTCCCTGGCATGTACTCCAAGTCTTCTGGGTTGCGTTTGTTCCAAAAACGATCTCCGCGAAGGTTTGACTCCGTTTGCACTACGTTTGATATTCCTTTTCTGCGAAACACTGAAATAGGCAAAATACAGCAATTTGCACTAGGCCTTGGGTTAGTAGGTCAGTCCCAAAAATAATATAAAAGTGCACAATAAAGCTCATTAAACATCCAAAACAGATAATATAATAGCATGGAACAATAAAAAACTATAG
This sequence comes from Secale cereale, assembly GCA_902687465.1. NCBI lineage: Eukaryota > Viridiplantae > Streptophyta > Magnoliopsida > Poales > Poaceae > Secale > Secale cereale. Next base: position 418,952,367 of record LR738714.1, read on the forward strand.
ATACGTTGGAGACATATCAAGCATCCCCAAGCTTAATTCCTGGTCGTCCTCGAGTAGGTAAATGATAAAAACGGAATTTTTGATGTGGAATGCTACCTGTCGTGGTTTTGTCACGGCAGATGTCATAGGGTTAGGACTTAGTCGCGAGGCCAGCGCATCTATGTGGTAGCTTGAGAGGGGTTGAGCGGAATCGAGAGACGCAACGCAAAACAAGGATTTAGACAGCTTCGGGCCCCGGGAAATATCATCCGGTAATAGCCCTACATGCTGTTTGAGGCTAGATCTCATTATGACCCTCATGGAGTCGCCGGTAAACCAGCTCTTTGTGTCTAGCCCTAAAGATTGTTTGTTGTTGCTTGTCCCCTTTGGGGAGCCCTGCCCCTCCTTATATATGTTGAAGGGGCGGGTTACATGACTAGTCCTAGTAGGATTAGGATTACTCTATTACAAGGAGTCCTAGTCTTGCTTCCTTTGTAGGAGAATATTCCTTATGCTTCCTTCATAAACCGGCCCACCATAACATGAACTGGCCATCTAGGCTTTGGGCCTTGTCATCAATCTAAAACACCCACCGGATCACCAATGAGTCGCCAGGCTCGTGAATCGTCAGACCAGTGACCCGCCAGACTCATAAGTCGCCAATCCTCTGGCGGTTTACTAATGAAACGCCAAGTACGGCCGGGTTATACTTCCGGCCAGGTTACGCCGCGGGGTATATCCCCGACATTAGCCCCCAGTTATCCATGTTAAACTGATCCTGTAAGGTTGTGCTCCGGGTTAAATATTTTCCTGAACCGGGACCTAATCATCCTTAAATCCTTATCATTTTCTTCTTGATATGTATCCATGATCTCATAGCAAATCTCTTTAGCAGATATGTTCAAACATTACCAATGCAAAAATCCAGGCACTCCTTCTGAAAACTCCAGGTCAGTAGACCAGCTTCATAATCAATTTCCTTGCAGAAGATATTTTGTAAATAAATAATCCATTTGAATCGGCCTTCAATGCTCTGATATATCATTGCAAAAAATTGCCGGTTTATCATTGCAAAAAATTGCCAGTTTATCATCTCCATAGACTGCCGGTTTACAAATATTGATGGCCCCGAGTCATAATTGTTTATAGACGTCGGGTTATGATTTGCTCGAAACTGAGAATTTGAAGATGTTCCTCCTTTATATGCATATTACCTGTAGCCCCCAAGTCTTAAGAGGAGAGCATAGTGATAGCTTAAGATTTGTTTTAATATAAATGTTGCAACCTTGAAGAAATCCAGATTGTTCATCCCAGTCACTAGTAAAAACGGAATACTCCATATTATGTAGCCCCCAAGTGTCGGGTTGTCATGCTTGCAACAGCCTGGGACTTATAATTGCCTTATGCTCATAAAAACTTCAACCAGTGTAGCCCCCAAGGGCCGGGTCATTATGCAATAATGAGAAGGGACTTTTATAAATATGATCATGTAGACTTGAACAGCAACGTGTAGCCCCCAAGGGCCGGCTCAGTAAGATAATATTGAGCTGGGACTTTATATATACTTCATTGAAAATAACGTCATAGGATGTAACTCCCATCATGGGGCTTGAACCCATGTCCACAAGGTTAAGAGCTTTGTGCTTTACCAACTGAGCAATGAATCTTTCAATATAATGGATTAAGGCTTGTGTACCTTGAATTTTAACAGGAGCAACTGGTAGCCCCCAAGGGTAGGCTCATTATGATTTATATGTGATGAGTCGGGTCTTTCAATAAGGCCAGTAAAAATGACTTTGCATTAGCCCCCAAGTGCCATGGTGCATGCTGGCAGTGACATGGAACTTGCGTATTTGATGTAACCTCAATTAAAATAATGTAGCCCCCAAGTGCCGGGTCGTAAGCCTGCAGTGACTCGGGACTATTCCTTTGTAAAATAAATCATACCATTGATAATATGATATCCATTGCGCTGAAGCGACTTTGAAAACCTTAATCATAATATTGGTTATTGATAACCATAAACAAAATCTAGCATTGTTGGCTATTTAAAGATTTGAACAATATAACCCGGTTTGAAAACCGGTTCCAGTGATATTTGATCACAACCAGGCCGGGTTAATAAACACCGATCATTATTTTATCTCATACTGGCGACTTATAGTCAAAAACCAGGCCGGTCTAATAAACACCGGTCATTATTACTGATCATGTACTGACAACTTGTAGTTGAAAGCCAAGCTGGTTTAATGAACACCGGTTTACCTGTAGATAGTACTGGCAATTTATAATCAGACTAGAATAGGTTCTGTAAACGCAGGTGTAGTGGCAACTTATAGTCATCCACTCCCTGAATCAATGGACTTGGATGAATACCAATGACCTTGAAGATAAAGATTTGATAAAACATAAAAAATAATAAATAATTTTTTTGGGAAAATAAGACCATGTAGTCGAGGCTTTTTATGAGCTGCCAGGCTCCAAATTCGAGGCTTTTTATGAGCTGCCAGGCTACTGTCATTAACCATTTTGCAAAGCCTGTTAAGATGGTCCTCAATCCTTAACCAAATCATCAATGTTTAATGCTACCAAGTTCAAATCTGTAAAGATTGACTTGTGTAATCACTTGATGATCGTCAATTTAACGTTGCCAAGTTCAGGGTCTGTAAAGATTGACTTGTGTATACGTTCGATGGGTCGTACCAGGTTTACCTGGACGGAGTGACTTACTTGATGCAGGCAGGCTAATCCGGGGTTTTAGGTGTATACACCAAGCTTCCAAGCCGTGTTTACTACAAGGGTTGTCAACTCGTTAAAGTCTTACATCAGGAGCCCCCAGGTAGCATTTGAGCTATGCTCGTCGGGGCCTATGTTTGAGTTGTGCTAGGCATCAAAACTCTCTTTTGCCCCTCGTCATCATGTGGGAATTGCCGAAGCAACCAGAGTTATGCTATTATGATGGCCTTGATGTGGTCGCCGGTTTAAGAGGTCATAGGAACTCCCTTGCACACAGAAGCCCCCATGTGACAAACTCTTATGATCGTCTTGGTTTGGTCGCTGGATCAGGAGGGTAGTCAGAACTGCACTTTATAAACAGAAGCCCCCATGTGACATATTTCTGAGTTGTGCTCGCCGGGTGCCTATGTTTGAGTTGTGCTGTGCAACAAACTCTCTTTGGTCCCTTTAATTTTTCCCGAGAACTCGAACTTGCGAGAGATACTTCTTCTTGAACCGGATGTTAAACCGGATATTGAGAGCTTCAAAGTTTTGTGGGAGACATCTTTCCCTTGCATCGGATTTCATACCGGCATCTTCATTTTCAGCTGGAATTTTTCTGACGGCTTTCAAACTCGAACTTGCGAGAGATTAATTCTTTTTGAACCGGAAATTCTTAAACTAGATTTGAGAGCTTCAGAGCTTTGTGGGAGACATCTTTCCCTTGAACCGGATCTTAAACCGGATATTTGAGAGCTTCAGTAAGACTGTTGTCCTTTGAATTTTTCATCAATATAGCAGTTGCCTCCGGGACCGGGTTATCTTTCCCTTCGTCGTCCCGGGGTTCTTGACTTCACTGAAAAGCGGTAGCATTTGCTGATTCATATCATTGAAGCCCCCGAGTCTCAAGGTGACTCGAGGAGTTGGCTTGAGATTCTCCATATTTGACCATGATATAAACCGGCATAAGTTGTATATTGGTGTTGATAGCACAATGTGAATCCACAGGAGGTTGAGGTGAATGCAGCGGGTTATAAATGATCCCGTATGAACCGTGTCAGCAACTCGGCCAATGGTTCCTTCCAACTGGCGATTTGAAGTTAACCAAACTGTAGTGGTGGCGACTTGTGCACCCACCCATTGAACCACCCAGTGCACACGGCGGTTGATAGTATATGATAATTTGCCTCCATTTTGTTGAAAGAAAACCGGGCTACCCAAGCTGTGACTTGCTCATACTCAGTAAATAGCTCATGTAGACAGGTGTAGCCTAGTATGTTGATGTAGACCAGGCCGCAAGAGACGAACGGTAAAGACGTTCGTGGCTTCAGAGGTAACATAGATAGATGAATCGACCGCGGCATTATAAGCCGGCGCGGACGGGCGAGTCAATCATAGGCGCGGTCCCGGCAAGTTGATGTAAACCGGGCCGTAAGGGCGGCGTCTTGCGCTCGTCCATTCACCGGGTATTATGGCACAGACGAACGCCGGGCAGGACATTGCGAGCGCGTGCTTCGTACCCCTAGTATAACAATAATTCTACCTGTATGTAAAAAACACCAATAGGACAGTGTAATGGTGCTCAGAGGAATTAAAATGTCCTGATAAAATATATAGGAGGGATAACACCTGATTTGCTCGAACAACAGATGGGTCGGTCGGCGCCGACGGGCTAGTTGCCCTCCTCGTTGTAAGTCGGCGCGGTCGCGAAAGACGGCCACGGCATTCTAAACCGGCACGGTTGCGAGAGACGGCCAAGGTGTTGTAAACCGGTGCGGACGCGTGCACCGCCACGAGGGCAGATGAGCGAGTCGTCCGTGGCATTGTAAGGCGGCGCGGACGGGCGAATCGGCCAAGGCATCGTAAGCCGACGCGGGGGTCCGTTGAATAAGGACAACCACCTGTGCTGAATGTCATTGGCATGCCTCCATCTCCGCGGTATAATGCCACTTTGTAATGAATCATTGTCCTGCACAAAATATATTGTGGACCAAAGTAATTGTCCTTGACAAAAACAATATATGCTAATAAAATAGACTTAAATGGATAGATATCACCTGATTGTTCGGATGACGGATGATCATTGCTTGGCCCAGAGTTTAACTGGGATATATAAAGGTCCAACAGCAGCATGAATGTGCTAATTTTTTAATCCGTGGATCTAATACTCCGTCTGATCTAATATCTGACAAATCAGTTGTACTGATCTCTCCACCACGTTCCTTGAATCATCAACTCTTCATTCTTCTACAAGGTGCGGATAGTGGAGGAGTCTGGGTCGTTGCCTGCTCTGTTTCCAGGTCATCCCCTCATCTTCCGGGTCGGACAAAGCTTGCAGGCAGAGGCAGGGCCAGCTTCGAGATGAGCGGCGGCCACCGGCGGAGGTGAAGTGGCGAGGTGCAAGGGCGGCTCGTTCAAGCGGAGGTGAGGCCGCTCACCCAGAGCAGCTCGATGCAGCCACAGCACAGGTGCCGTGAGGCGAGGCGGGTCGCTGATGTGCCTTAAGTACGCCGGCCAGGGCGAATCGGGGCAGCGGGGTCACGGCCAGAGATTCGGAGGAAGCTGGCATCTCACAGGCAACGACGATGGCCAGCGGCTCACGGTTGGAGCGAAGCCTTGCCTAGGGACGGCAGCGGCGGACCAAAGCAGTGGTGGAGACGGCTTAGAGCCGGGGCGGCTCGGTAGCGGAGGCTCGATGGCGGCTGGCGGCTTGAGGATGAGCCATGGCGGCCTGAGGTGCGGCCATGGCCTGCAGCGTCCGAGGAGTCCGGGCCGTATTCCCTTCATGGTCGTGGCCGTATCAAATTGTGGCCATCTTTTTTTTCTGACTCGTAACCTGTAGTAGTCCTTGACAGCTTCACTGCATTGAAGCACTTGACATCCCACTTCGTTTTGACTTGGTCTTGGCAGATCGGAGTTGTGTGTTGCCAATTGATTTGTAGTATCCGGTCGACATGCTAGGAAATAGCAGCGGAAGATGTTATTTTTCCTTCGAAACTTCAACTTCTCGTGAACAACATCTGATGTGGATACGGAAAGGAGAAGCAATTTGACCCGGCTACTGCAGTGCATGTGTTGCAGCAGAAAAACTCCTGTCGATCTTGCCGACTTGCGGTGGCGACTCGCAGTGACAAACATATCGTAACCCTAATTTGCTCTTGACTGTCGAACGAGTATTAGATCTGATAATATAAATCCTTCCGTGACGACTCTTCTTCGTCTGAAAAAATTGCGAACTTCTTATTCCTAGAAAGATCCCTCCAAGAACTCAACACCACCGTGCGACGGCCCCACGGTGGGAGCCAACTGTCGTGGTTTTGTCACGGCAGATGTCCTAGGGTTAGGACTTTGTCGCGAGGCCAACGCATCTATGTGGTAGCTTGAGAGGGGTTGAGCGGAATCGAGAGACGCAACGCAAGACAAGGATTTAGACAGCTTCGGGCCCCGGGAAACATCATCCAGTAATAGCCCTACATGCTGTTTGAGTCTAGATCTCATTATGACCCTCATGGAGTCGCCGGTAAACCGGCTCTTTGTGTCTAGCCCTAAAGATTGTTTGTTGTTGGTTGTCCCCTTTGGGGAGCCCTGCCCCTCCTTATATATGTTGAAGGGGTGGGCTACATGACTAGTCCTAGTAGGATAAGGATTACTCTATTACAAGGAGTCATAGTCTTGCTTCCTTTGTAGGAGAATATTCCTTATGCTTTCTTCATAAACCGGCCCACCATAACATGAACCGACCATCTAGGCCTTGGGCCTTGTCATCCATCTAAAACACCCACCGGATCACCAATGAGTCGCCAGGCTCGTGAATCGTCAGACCAGTGAACCGCCAGACTCATAAGTCGCCAATCCTCCGGCGGTTTACTAATGAAACGCCAAGTCCGGTCGGGTTATACTTCCGGATGGGTTACGCCGCAGGGTATATCCTCGACACTACCCAACTTAATTCTCAATGTAATTTTCTTTATTGTGGCATGAATGTTCAGATCCGAAAGATTCAAGACAAAAGATTAATGTTGACGTAATAATAATAATACTTCAAGCATACTAACACGGCAATTATGTCTTCTCAAAAGAACATGGCCAAAGAAAGTTATCCCTACAAAATCATCTAGTCTGGCTATGCTCTATATTCATCACATAAAATATTTAAATCATGCACAACCCCTGTTTTAGCCAAGCAATTGTTTCATACTTTAATATTTCAAACTTTTTCAACTTTCACGCAATACATGAGTGTGAGCCATGGATATAGCACTATAGGTGGAATAGAGTCGTGGTTGTGGAGAAGACAAAAGGAGGAAGATAGTCTCAAATCAACTAGGCGTATCAATGGGCTATGGAGATGCCCACCAATAGATATCAATGTGAGTGAGTAGGGATTGCCATGTAACGGATGCACTAGAGCTATAAGTGTATGAAAGCTCAACAAAAGGAACTAAGTGGGTGTGCATCCAACTCGCTTGCTCACAAAGACCTAGGGCATTTTGAGGAAGCCTGTCATTGAAATATACATGCCAAGTTCTATAATGAAAATTCCCACTAGTATATGAAAGTGACTAAACAAAAGACTCTCTATCATGAAGATCATGGTGCTACTTTGGAGCACAGGTGTGGAAAAAGGATAGTAGCATTGCCCCTTCTCTTTTTTTATCTTTTTTTTTATTTTGGGCCTTTTCTCTTTTTTTATGCCTTTCTCTTTTTTTAAGCCCTCTTTATTTTCTTTTTCTTTTTTTTCGTCCGGAGTCTGAACCCGACTTGTGGGGGAATCATAGTCTCCATCATCCTTTCCTCACTGAGACAATGCTCTTGCAATAAAAATCATCACACTTTTATTTACTTACAAATGAAGAATTACAACTCGATGCTAGAACAAAATATGACTATGTGAATGCCTCCGGCGGTGTACCGGGATGTGCAATGAATCAAGAGTGACATGTATGAAAAGTTATTCCTGGTGTCTTTGCTACAAATACGATGTCAACTACATGATCATACATGGCAAGATGACAATGATGAAGTGTGTTATAATAAATGGAACGGTGGAAAGTTGCATGGCAATATATCTTGGAATGGCTATGGAAATGCCATGATAGGTAGGTATGGTGGCTGTTTTGAGGAAGATATATGGTGGGTGTATGGTACCGGCGAAAGTTGTGCGGTACTAGAGAGGCTAGCAATGGTGGAAGGGTGAGAGTGCGTATAATCCATGAACTCAACATTAGTCATAAAGAACTCATATACTTATTGCAAAAATCTACAAGTTATCAAAACAAAGCACTACAGGCATGCTCCTAGGGGAAGGGTTGGTAGGAGTTAACCATCGCGCGATCCCGACCTCCACACAAAGGAAGATAATCAATAACTAAATCATGCTCCAACTTCATCACATAACGGTTCACCATACGTGCATGCTACGAGAATCACAAACTTGAACACAAGTATTCCTCAGATTCACACTTACTCCACTAGCATGACTCTAATATCACCATCCTCATATCTCAAAACAATCATCAAGTATCAAACTTCTCACTGTATTCAGTGCATTTTATATAAAAGTTTTTATTATACCCATTTTGGTTGCCTATCATATTAGGACTAATTTTTTAACCAAAGCAAATTACCATGCTGTTCTAAAGGACTCTCAAAATAATATAAGTGAAGCATGAGAGATCAATAATTTCTATAAAATAGAACCATCGCCGTGCTCTACAAGATATAAGTGAAGCACTAGAGCAAAACTATCTAGCTCAAAAGATATAAGTGAAGCACATCGAGTATTCTAATAAATTCTGATTCATGTGTGTCTCTCCCAAAGGGTGTGTACAGAAAGGATGATTGTGGTAAACTAAAAAGCAAAGACTCAAATCATACAAGACGGTCCAAGCAAAACACATATCATGTGGTGAACAAAAATATAGTCCCAAGTAAAGTTACCGATAGACGAAGACGAAAGAGGGGATGCCTTCCCGGAGCATCGCCAATCTTAGGCTCTTGCCACTCTTTGTTCCATAGTCCATCAAATCCTTCCCCAAAAACTTGAAAACTTCACAACACAAAACTTAACAGAAATTCTCGTTAGCTTCGTTTGTAAAAGCAAACAAACCACCACTTCAAGGTATTGTATTGAAATCATTCTTTATTTATATTGGTGTTAAAACTACTGTATTAAAACTTCTCTATAGTTCATACCCCCAGATACTACTCATAAATTCATCAAAATAAGCAAGCAACACACGAAAAACAGAATCTGTCAAAAACAGAACAGTCTGTAGCAATCTGTGACTTTCAAATACTTCTGTAACTCTAAAAATTCTGAAATAAATTGGTGGACGTGAGGAATTTGTCTATTAACCATCTGAAAAAAGAATAAACTTAGAATCACTCTCCAGTAAAAAAAATGGCAGCTAATCTCGTGAGCGTGAAAGTTTCTGTTTTTGACAGCAAGATCGCGAAGACTTCACCTAAGTCTTCCCAAAGGTTCTACTTGGCACAAACACTAATTAAAACACAAAACCACATCTAACCCTAAGTAAAAGCAAAGAAAATAAAATTGGGTTGCCTCCCAACAAGCGCTATCGTTTAACGCCCCTAGCTAGGCATGATACAAGAATAGATCTAGGTATTGCCATCTTTGGTAGGCAATCCATAAGTGGCTCTCATAATAGATTCATCAGGTAATTTGATTTTCTTTCTAGGAAAGTGTTCCATGCCTTTCCTTAACGGAAATTGGAATCTAATACTTCCTTTCCTTCATATCAATAATTGCACCAATCGTTCTAAGTAAAGGTCTACCAAGAATAATAGGACCTGCGGGATTGCAATCTATATCAAGAACGATGAAATCTACGGGCACATAATTCCTATTTGCAACAATAATAACATCATTAATCCTTCCCATAGGTTTCTTAATTGTAGAATCCGCAAGATGCAAATTTAAAGAACAATCATCAAGTTCATGGAAACCTAACATATCACACAAAGTTTTTGGGATTGTGGAAACACTAGCACCCAAATAACACAAAGCATAGCATTCATGATCTTTAATCCTAATTTTAATAGTAGGTTCCCACTCATCATAAAGTTTTCTAGGGATAGAAACTTCTAATTCAAGTTTTTATTCATAAGATTGCATTAAAGCATCAATAATGTGTTTGGTAAAAGCTTTATTTTGACTATAATCATGAGGAGAATTTAGCACAAATTGCAACAAGGAAATACAATCTATCAAAGAGCAATTATCATAATTAAATTCCTTGAAATCCAAAATAGTAGGTTCATTGCTATGTAAAGTTTTGACCTCTTCAATCCTACTTTTATCAATTTTGCATCAAGATCTAAAAACTCCTAATCATTGGGACGCCTTTTAACTAAAGTTGACTCATCTCCAGTCCCATCTTTATCAAGATTCATATTAGAAAACAAGGATTTAATAGGAGACACATCAATCACTTTTAAATCTTCATCATTATTATCATGAAAACTATAAGAACACGCTTTCATAAAGCAATCTTTTTTAGCATGCATCCTGGCGGTTCTTTCTTTGCACTCATCAATGGAAATTCTCATGGCTTTGAGAGATATTGATATCATGCATAGGTGGAATAGATCTAAGTTTCACAGAATCAACATCAAGAGAAATTCTATCCACGTTCCTAGCGAACTCATCAATCTTAAGCAATTTTTCTTCAAGCAAAGCATTGAAATTCTTTTGCGAATTCATAAATTCTTTAACACTAGTCTCAAAATCAGAGGGCATCTTATTAAAATTTCCGTAAGAGTTGTTGTAGGAATTACCATAATTATTAGAGGAACTACTAGGGAACGGCCTAGAATTAAAGTTTCCTCTATAAGGCCAACTCCACCGCACGACCCAAACGGACGTCCGGTTTGGCTGGATTTTGTCCGTTTGGGGCGGCAATGGATTCGCCCATGTCCGCCTCTGTCCGTTGGGTCGTGGGTGCACCCAACGCGCGGCCGCACCCCAAATCATGTTCGTGTTGGACATGATGAAAAAAACTGAAAAACTAAAATAAAATGACTTGAAAATGTAAATAAACGCAGTTAAAAAAAACTTAAAAACATAGTTAAGGGGGTCATGGCCACAAAATGGCCCAGTTTCACGGTACACATAGCCATATATATGAAAAAATGCCGCCCACGCGCTCCGACCGTGCACGTTGTTGCCGTGGCCGCCGCCGTCTTCACTAGTCGTCGTCTCTGACGAGGTCGACGTACGCTGGCGGTGTCCAGAGGTGGGAGGGCGGTGCCTGGTACATGGGGGTGGGCTGGACGGCCAGAGGCCCCTACACCACCTCCTCTCGTGGTGAGGCCTCCCGCTTCGGTGACCACGGCGGCGTGGGGCACCAATTCACGCCCCCCACGGCGTCCGCCATCTCCGGAGCCGTGCACGACCAGCTCCAGTGCTGGCCGACCATGCTCGGGAACGCGGCCAGCGGTGGCTCCTCCATGACCTCCTCCCTCGCCACCATCTCCAACTCGGTGATGACCCGGTCGCCGACCGCGGAGAGGGCCGTCAACTCCTCGAGGCCCTCCCACTAGCGCTCGTCGTGAGTGCGCATGGAGTCCTCCATGACACGCCGCATGAGCCGGGCCTCCTCCTCCGCCATCATGCGCGGTGGTGGAGGTGGCGACGGATACGGGGAAGGCGACGGCGTGGGCATGAGGCCGCGCACCCGCGTACGCCCGCGCACCTCCTCCCGTGGCCGCCGCGGCCCCAACACCGTGCCAGCGAAGTAGGACGCGCGGCGCGTGTCGTGCTCGCCCCGGAGCCATGTGTCCCAGAGCATTGAGTCGGGGGCGTACCTTTCGTCGTAGTATGGGTCGTCGGGGAGGAGGCGGCGGCGGCGCTCGATTTCATCGTGGCGCGCACGACCACTCGCTGGCACCGGCGGGATCGGCACACGGTCGGCGCTGAGGTGCCAACCGTTTGGGAGGTGGACGTTGCTCCATGCGACCGGCGTCCTCGTATCGCAGTACCGCCAGCGCATGTCCGCCGCGAGGTATTGCTGGTCGCGCTCTCCGGCGGGCCTAGGGTTGATGGTGAAGGGGGCCGGCTGGGGGGCTCGACGGGTGGAGCACGGCGGTGACGCGGGCTCCTCCTTCTTCATGGAGCCGCGGCAGCACCCCGAGGAGGAGCCGGCCTCACGGTCGTGCTTCCCCTTGCAGTTCCAGAAGCCCATGGCTTTGAGGTGGCCGGCCGGCGAGCTCGAGGAAAAGGGAGGGCTAGGGTTTGGCCTGTCGGGTTTCGAGGAGGCCGCGGGGTGGCATGTGGCAGTGTGGACGACGACCGGTCCACGGTTCCCACTTAAAGAAGGACGGCGACCTTTCGATGTGCAGATGACAGGTGGGGCCGCCCGCTCGTGCACATTGATGTGGGCGGTGGGAGGTAGGTGGCCGCCTGCCACGCGGCCACGACGCGGACAAGGCGCGCGTCCGTTTGGTGTCCGCTGCGACCGAAACCCGGCGCAAGTTTGCGCTCGAAATGGGTCGGCCCGGACAGAAAACAAACTAGATGGGTCCGGGCCATCACGCGCTAGGCCGCCTCGTTTGTCCGTTTTACCCCAGACGGACGGGGCCGGACAGAAAGGGGTCACACGATGGAGTTGGCATAAGCGTTGTTACCAAAATTGTTCCTACCAACAAAATTCACATCCATAGATTCATTATTATTCTCAATCAACGTGGACAAAGGCATATCATTAGGATAAGAAGAAACACACTTATTAGCAAATAATTTCATAAGTTCATCCATCTTTCCACTCAAAACAATAATCTCTTCAATCGCATGGACTTTTTTACTAGTGCATCTTTCGGTGTGCCATTGAGAGTAATTAACCATAATATTATCTAGGAGTTTAGTAGCTTCTCCTAAATTGATTTCCATGAAAGTTCCCCCAGCGGCCGAATCTAAAAGATTTCTAGAAGCAAAATTCAATCTAGCATAAAAGTTTTGTATAATCATCCATAAGTTCAAACCATGTGTAGGGCAATTTCGTATCATTTAGTTCATCCTCTCCCAAGCTTGTGCAACGTGCTCATGATCAAGTTGCTTAAAATTCATAATATTGTTTCTAAGAGAGATAAACTTAGCGGGAGGAAAATACTTAGAGATAAAGGCATATTTGCTTTAATTCCATGAATCAATACTATTTTTAGGCAAAGAAGAGAACCTAGTTTATCTCTAAGTGAAAACGGAAATAGCTTTAGTTTAACAATATCATTATCCACATGTCTCTTCTTTTGCATATCGCACAAATCAACAAAGTTGTTTAGATGGGTAGCGGCATCTTCACTAGGAAGGCCATAAAATTGATCTTTCATAATAAGATTTAACAGAGCAACATTGATTTCATAGGATTCAGCATCGATAATAGGAGCAGTCGTAGTGCTGATAAAATCATTATTGTTGGTATTGGAAAAGTCACACAATTTAGTATTGTCTTGTGCCATTGTGACAAATAAGCAATCCAACACACAAGCAAACAAGAAGCAAGCGAACGGAAAAAGGGTGAATAAATTGGCAAGGGTGAAGTGGGGGAGAGGAAAACGAGAGGCAAATGTCGAATAATGTAATGCGAGGGATAATAGTTTGTGATGGGTACTTGGTATGTGACTTGTGCGTAGATCTCCCCGGCAACGGCGCCAGAAATCCTTCTTGCTACCTCTTGAGCATGCATTGGTTTTCCCTTGAAGAGGAAAGGGTGATGCAACAAAGTAACGTAAGTATTTCCCTCGGTTTTTGAGAACCAAGGTATCAATCCAGTAGGAGACTACAATCAAATCCCTCGTACCTGCACAAACAAATAAGAACCTTGCAACCAACGCGATAAAGGGGTTTGCAATCCCTTCACGGACACTTAGAAAAGTGAGATATGATAGAGATAATAAGATAAATATTTTTGGTATTTTTGTTGTATAGATTGAAAAGTAAAGATTGCGAAATAAAAGAACAGTAAAGATAACTAGTTGATGGAAGATTAATATGATGGAAAATATACCCGGAGGCCATAGGTTTCACTAGTGGCTTCTCTCAAGAGAGCATATTCTACGGCGGGTAAACAAATTACTGTTGAGCAATTTATAGAAAAGCACATACTTATGAGAATATCTAGGCATGATCATGTATATAGGCATCATGTCCGTGACAAGTAGACCGAAATGATTCTGTATCTACTACTATCACTCCACACATCGACCGCTATCCAGCATGCATCTAGAGTATTAAGTTCATAAGAACAGAGTAACGCCTTAAGCAAGATGACATGATGTAGAGGGATAAAATCATGTAATATGGTATCAACCCCATATTTTTATCCTCGATGGCAACAATACAATACGTGCCTTGCTTCCCCTGCTGTCACATGGGACGGACACCGCAAGATTGAACTCAAATCTAAGCACTTCTCCCATTGCAAGGAAGATCAGTCTAGTAGTCCAAACCAAACTGATAATTTAAAGAGACTTGCAAAGATATTTAAATCATGCATATAAGAATTCAGAGAAGAACCAAATATTGTTCATAGATAATCTTGATCATAAACCCACAATTCATCGGATCTTGACAAACACACGGCAAAAAGTATTACATCGAATAGATCTACAAAAAGATCGAGGAGAACTTTGTATTGAGATCCAGAGAGAGAGAGAAGAAGCCATCTAGCTAATAACTATGGACCCGAAGGTCTTTGGTAAACTACTCACAACTCATCGGATAGGCTATGGTGTTGATGTAGAAGCCCTCCGTGATCGATTCCCGCTCCGGCGGAGCTCTGAAAAAGGCCCCAAGGTTACAGAAGGTTGCGGCGGTGGAAATAGGGTTTCGTGGTGATCTCGGATGTTTATAGGGTATATGTCGGTGGAGCTACGAGGGGGCCACGAGGTTGGGGGCGCGCCTACCCCCGTGGGCATGCCCTCCTGTGTCGTGGACACCTCGTGGCTTCCCTGGCGTGTAGTCCAAGTCTTCTGGGTTGCGTTTATTCCAAAAACGATCCTCGCAAAGGTTTCATTCCGGTTGGACTCGTTTGATATTCATTTTCTGCGAAACACTGAAATAGGCAAAAAACAACAATTTGCACTGGGCCTTGGGTTAGTAGGTTAGTCCCAAAAATAATATAAAAGTGCATAGTAAAGCCCATTAAACATCCAAAACAGATAATATAATAGCATGGAACAATAAAAAATTATAGATACATTGGAGACGTATCACGTGTCTCCGTGAATTTTAAGGTCATTCCGACAACTATTATTTCTGCACAAAAATAACACCATGGCAGTTCTGCTGAAAACAACGTCAGTTTGGGTTAGTTCCATTCAAATCATGCAAGTTATAGTCCAAAAACAGAGCAAAAGTGTTTGGAAAAGTAGATACGTTGGAGACGTATCAACTCCCCCAAGCTTAAACCTTTGCTTGTCCTGAAGCAATTCAGTTGACAAACTGAAAGTGATAAATAAAAACTTTTACAAACTCTGTTTGACCTTGTTGTTGCAAATATGTAAGGCCAACATTCAAGTTTTCAGCAAAGATTATGAACTAACCATATTCACAATAACATTTAGGTCTCATGTTTACTCATATCAATGGCAGAATGAACTAGCGAGCAATAATAATAAATCTCAGATGACAACACTTTCTCAAAACAATCATACCATGATATAACAAGATGGTATCTCGCTAGCCCTTTCTAAGACCGCAAAACATAAATGCAGAGCACCCCTGAAGATCAAGGGCTGACTAGACATTGTAATTCATGGTAAAAGAGATCCAGTCACTGTCGTACTCAATGTAAATTAAATGCAATGCATGCGAATGACAGCGGTGTTCTCCAACTGGTGCTTTTTAATAAGAGGATGATGACTCAACATAAAAGTAAATATATAGGCCCTTCGCAGAGGGAAGCAGGGATTTGCAGAAGTGCTAGAGCTCGAGTTTTGAAATAGAGGTAAATAATATGTTGGGTGCATACTTTCATTGTCAACATAACAAGCAAGAGTTCTCGATATCTTCCGTCCTACACATATCATAGGCGGTTCCCAAACTGAATGGTAAAGTTTTACTCCCCCACCACCATCAATCACACTCCACGACTTATCCGAAACAACGGGTACCATCCAAACCAACAACAGTCCAGGGGAAGCTTTGCTTATTTATATTTTGATTTGATCATGGGACTGGGCATCCCGATTACCGGCCATTCTTGTGAATGATGAGCGGAGTCCACTCATCGTGAGAATAACCCACATATCATGGAAGATATAGACAGCCCTAGTTGATACCTGTGACGCCCCCGATTTGACCGTACACTAATCATGCACGCAAATGTGTATGATCAAGATCAGGGACTCACTGGAAGATATCACAACACAACTCTAGACACAAATTAAAATAATACAAGCTTTATATTACAAGCCAGGGGCCTCGAGGGCTCCAATACATAAGATCAAAAACACAAGAGTCTGCGGAAGAAATAATATTTGAGTACAAACATAAGTTAAACAAGCTTGCCTTAAGAAGGCTAGCACAAAAGTAACAACGGTTGAAAAGGCAAGGCCTCCTGCCTGGGACCTCCTAACTACTCCTCGAAGCCGAACTCCACGTAGAAACATCCTCGGGATCCTCTGGGTCCTGGACTCCACCGGTCTCGCTGCATCATCCGAGAAGAAAGGAAAAGGGGGGAAAAGGGGGAGCAAAGCAACCGTGAGTACTCATCGAAAGTACTCGCAAGCAAGGATCTACACTACATATACAATGGTATCTGCGTAAGGGGGTATTAACTGTGGACTGAACTGCAAAATGCCAGAATAAGAGGGGGATAGCTAATCCAATTGAAGACTACGCTTCTGGCCACCTCCATCTTGCAGCAGTAGAAGAGAGTAGCTGGAAAGTAACAATTATCCTCGCTTCTGGTAGCCTCCGTCTTGCAGTAGTAGAAGCGAGTAGATGGTAAGTTCACCAAGTAACATCGTATAGCATAATCCTACCCGGCGATCCTCCCCTCATCACCCTATGGGAAAGCGATCACCGGGTTGTATCTGGAACTTGAAAGGGTGTGTTTTATTAAATATCTAGTTCTAGTTGTCTTGAGGTCGGAGTACAACTCCGGGTCGTCCTTTTACTGAGGGACACGGCTATTCGAATAGATTAACTTCCATGCAGGGGTGCACCACATTACCCAGCACGCTCGATCCCATTTGGCCAGACACACTTTCCTGGGTCATGCCCGTCCTAGGAAGATCAACACGTCATAGCCCTACCTAAGCACATCAAAGAGGTCAGCACGCCGGTCTAAGTCCTAAGCGCAAAGGGGTCTGGGCCCATCGCCCAATGCACACCTGCACATTGCAACCTCGGTCGGTAAGTAGACCTAGCCGTTCCTAATACCAGAGTGGCTTTCCAGTCCAAACCGGCGCGCGCCGCTCAGTCGCTGACGTCAAGAAGGCTTCAAATGATACCACGACGTCGAGTGCCCATAACTATTCCCACGTAGCTGGTTAGTGCGTATAGGCCAATGGCCAGACTCGGATCAAATACCAAGATCTCGTTAAGTGTGTTATCATGAAATAACCGCGGACAACGACCAGGGCCAGGCCCATTTGTCTCCTAGGTGGTCATGACCTGCCCTGTCGCTCCGCCGCAAAGTCACCATCAAGGGGCTTCCAGGAACCCAGGCCCACCACTACCTGTGTAGAACCACCTGCCCCTTCAGCCCCCATCTCTGAATCATCAACGAGTATGTAATAGCATAGTATATACCCATGATCACCTCCCGAAGTTATCATGGCCTGATAGAATAGCATGGCAGATGGAGAAGGTTGCAGGGCCACTGATGGAATACTAGCATCCTATACAAAGCATTTAGGATTGCAGGTAAGGGTATCAACAGTTGTAGCAACAATGACAGGCTATGCAGCAGAATAGGATTAATCGAAAACAGTAACATGCTACACTACTCTAATGCAAGAAGTAGAGAGAGGAATAGGCGATATCTGGTTGATCAAGGGGGGGGG
>LR738714.1:418971862-419113957 GCA_902687465.1 Secale cereale
GGGAATGGAGGGCGGATGGATTAGGGTTTGGGTCCCGGGGGAATATCGGGAGAGGGAGTGGGTCGGCCTCGTTGGCCCGATTGGCCAGCTGGGCCACGGTTGGCCCAGGGGAGTTTGCTTTTCCTTTTATTTTGTTTATTGCTTAGTAGTTTCTTTTATCCTTTTATTTTATTTTACCTTATTTGTTTTATTTACTTTAGAACATTTATGTAGTTTGTAAAAATATGTTTTCTCCACCATAATTACTTGCAATTTTTGGCACTAACCGAACATTTTGTTTTTTAACTTTTGAAAACTTTGGGTGTTTGCCGCTAATTCAAATTTCAAATCAAAGCGTTTTTGAACTAACACACGACTATCAACAGTAAACGGGATGATGTGGCATCATTAGCAAAGTTTTACTATAGCCTAATTATCCGGGCGTCACAATTCTCATCCACTACAAAAAATCTTGTCCCGAGATTTAAGCGGTGGAGTAAGGGGAAAAAGTGCTGGTAGCAAAAACCTAACGGTCTTCTCGGTCTTGGCTGTCCTTTTGAAGAAGTTGATCCCTTTCGTTGATGTCTTCATTTCTCTGCTTCAAGTCATCATGATCAAGTCGTCATCCTCTTTGCGGGATCTCCATCGTCCTACGAACGCGACCAGGGGAAAAACTCAGGAAGAACGCATCTCCACAAAGTTGGGCATATGATGGAGAACTCAATGGGAAATACACGAAGTACCCCACGAGTTTTATTTCCGTAAATACGTTGACTGCAGTATACGATGGTACCAAAGTTTCAAATGGGTAGGCAATCATTCGATGCCTAGACAGAAGCTGGAATGTTGGCTTGAACAACGAGAATAACATGGTGTTTGATTCTAGGATGAATAATGGTTTAGAATTTAGCTCGTGAATCACATACGAAGCCAGGTGCAAAGGGTACATTAGAATCCGGTTTGTAAAGAAGAGTCAGGTTTTGATCCAGTGGACCTGTGGGTTATGGGCCCACCATGTGGGTTCAAAATAGGAAGGGTGGTGACATCTTGCACAGTCGCAACAGGGAGGCATGTCAGTGGATAGCTTCTCAGCTATGTCGGCAACAATGTCGGTACCAAGGACGGGGAATGAAGAGAACCATTTTCCCACTTGTTGAAACGAGGTGGACCAATAGGCAAAGTTCTCGTCCACCGGCCGTATTGGAATGTTATCAACAATAGAATCAAGGTCTTACTGACAGAGTTGTACAACAAGGTGTTTACATAAGCAGAGAATTATTACTGCTTAGATCATATAGATCAAGAAGGTTAAACAGAACAATGGAAAGGAAACTGTGATTACACACAATTATTAGGAGTATATCCTTCCCATGGACAAGCAGAACATGGCATACAGGGTAGGAGAGCAAGTACCCAACCATCCAGATAAAGAGGCAAGGATTAATCAAGATGTTACGCATACAACGGTGTTTAAATAATTGACCAAGAAACACTTAGCATCGCGCCTCCAATGTTCTTGTTGATGAGCGGGGTATCATTGTCATGCTTCGAGGTAGCAATGATATGGTGTTTCAATCAAGGGCCAGATCTGGATACACAAATGATCCATCAGGAGCTACTTATAAAATAAGTCTTTTAATTTCCTCCTTGAAGAATGGTTATCCTTGGAAAAGAAATTATAATGATAGGTATGCCAGCCAGGGGTGCTAGGCATGACATCATATTACCGGGTAATCAAAGGTCCAACATTATAACTCTTGGAAAGTTGTCCCAACCATCATATCTGACCGAGATTCGGATCCGATTGGTGTCATGATACCTCATACTCAGGATGTTCGAGAAGATCAGATGCGACACAAATCAACGAAATGACATTGCAAGATTATCGGGAAATGAACTATGGGAGCGGGTTCCCGAAATAATAGTTCATCATTAAACCAAGGAGAGGATGAGGAGGTGGCTGATGGGCTCAGCGAAAATTCATCGAGAATTCCAAACGGATGGATTTCCACAATAATGTGAACAAGAAGATGACACTTGTCAATTCAAATGATATAATGTTGTATGCTCGAGGAAAACATACACCATTAATCATTAGTTGAAAGGTGTGCCCAAAATATGACCTTAGGTAGCAAGATCAATGTTAGAGTGACGATTCAATAACCCACAGTCTAAGAACAAACTGTTGATCATTAACTTCAAAGCAATAGGGTTGCTAGAAGTTCAGAACTCAAGCAGCATCGTTAGCATATTGGTATCCCGGTTAGAAACAACACAGGGACCAAGGAAGAATGGTGATGGCGAGAAGTATCACCATACTGAGAATTTCTAAGAGTTGGAGCAATCCCCACAACATTCTCGACATAATAGACAATAATACTTCAATGCAGAACACAACACTAGCTGGAGAGCAAGTTGTATTCATAATGTGGACAAGTTCGTGATGAAAGGAAGTCAATGGTGTTGCCGATGATAATAAAAATCGTCGAGGGCAAGGAGGGTATTTCTCATCATGAAAAAAGTTGACATCTCGGAAGAAGTCAAAGTGTTGAAGGTGATCCAACACATTTGCCGGGAGGTTTCAAGATGATGCAATCAAACAATAATGGCAACAAGCAAGGGCATGGCGAAGTGGCAAGTTATAGGATCAATATATAAGATGCAAGCTCGGAACCAAATTTTCCTTTCAAGACAAGCAACATGATATTGAAAGCTCGACGTAAGTTGTGCTCACACACTGAAGAATTCATGCACCAGAGAAGGACGAGGTAGCACAGTCAATGATAGCAAGACCAGGATGCAGCCGATAGTATTGGAATGACCAGATTGACTTCAGAATTTCCTAGTAAAATACTAGGGGTATTTGATTTGTAGTGCGGAATAATTTCACTAGTCAGTGTCCTCGGTTGACAACAATCTAGAACCCGTAGAGTTATTACGACAAGGAAAGACAATACTTCAACAAAGTTAGTAAGATGTGGTGCGATGGTAAGACATCTTTGAGATACCAGGGGGTAATACTCGAAGGTAGAACATGATAGAAGTAGAACCGGGTCATTGACCAATGACAGTAGATACTTCAACCTTGCCAAAAAATAAACGAGGCACTGGAATGAGTTCCCATCAGATATATCAGATCAGGACAGCATGGTCGGAACCATAACTGTAAGGAATCAATTCAAGAATACACAAAGAATCATACAGCTGGATAATCATTTTGCAAGAAGCTTCATAGATGGTCTACATCATTTTCATGGGCATGAACACAAAGTTCAAGGTTGACTCGCACTTCTTTAATGCATATCATTTCATTCATCTCTCGCTTTGATAAAACTGTAGTGTTAGAATTTAATTTGGTATAACACCTGAAGAGTATGACTAGTGAAAGCTTTTGGGTTCTCACGGATTAGGGGAAGGCATAGGTTCAACCCATCTGGCATCTTAGTAACATATACCAAGAGTTTCAAAAGTAAATACACAAGCTTGAAAGCAGAGCATGGATGGCCAAGCAGAGGATACAATTTACCAAAGGCGTTATGTACCAGGGGAAGAACTCACAAGGTGATTGAATATGAAGGATACCATCAGATAATAATTCAACAATGGATCGGGCGATCCACAATGGAGCTGATGTGAGTATCGGTACTCACTCAGAGGAAGAAAGAATGTAGAGGCATCAGATTCAAGAATCACCTTATTAGTCTGATGCTGAAATAGAAAGAAATTATGGTTTCCAAAATGAAGGATCAGAAGCAGATGCTCTCATCAAGGATGGATAAGTTGAAAACACTTAGTTGGACAATCAATAAAGTTTGAATTGTCGAGAACCAACTCATGTTCGGAATGCCGTCTGAGACGGAAAGATAATTTTAAAAAGGATAACCTGATGACTGCGTGCATACGCATATATTGAATCAATAGGCTCAAAATGGCTAAGACAAGGGATATTAACGAAGACCACTAGTCATATGGAATTAACCATAATGCAAGCATGCACAAATTTCAAGAGTAACCGGTTGTAGAGGATTTTCGAAAGATCAAAAAGTATTCATAAGAATTTTGTGACACACATGAACAATTGAGAAGAACGGATCCTCGATAAATGTGAGGAAATAACCGTAAGGGTTTTCATGTGAAATAAAACTGCAAGACAGTAAACTCAAAGGATTCTCGGGACAATGGAGAATATTTCGAGGCATCTTGAAATAACAAGAGCGACGAGGAATGATCATGAGAATGACAAGTGCATGCAGATATCCATATGGATATATCGGCGGGCAAATGGCAGTGAATTGCAAAGGCAATGAGCACAAGTGTCTCAGGAAAATATTGAGGGATATCCTCAGAATCTTCTGACGAAGCAGGTGATCTTTCGGAATGAAGGCTCTCCAGGAGAAATAGTTACGACAACCTAGAGTCAGAGTTGGTAAAATATTTTAATCTGAATAGAAGAGAGATTAGAGTCCCAAAGCATGGAAGAGGAATAAAAGATCCTAACACCACCCATTGGTGTTGTGGGCCCGTAATCGACACAACAAGTAAGTAAATTTGTTTTTCAAAGACTAGACTCAACTTCGGCCAAGGAGTAGGAAAGGGGGCTACCTACAAGCAGTCGGCTCTGATACCAACTTGTGACGCCCCCGATTTGACCATACACTAATCATGCACACAAATGTGTAAGACCAAGATCAGGGACTCACTTGAAGATATCACAACACAACTCTAGAAACAAATTAAAATAATACAAGCTTTATATTACAAGCTAGGGCCCTTGAGGACTCGAATACATAAGCTCAAAAACACAAGAGTCAGCGGAAGTAATAATATCTGAGTACATACATAAGTTAAACAAGTTTGCCTTAAGAAGCCTAGCACAAAAGTAACAACGATCAAAAAGGCAAGGCCTCCTGCCTAGGACCTCCTAACTATTCCTTGAAGCCGAACTCCACATAGAAACATCCTCGGGATCCTCTGGATCCTGGACTCCACCGATCTGGTTGCATCATCCGTGAAGAAAGGAAAAGGGGGGAAAAAGGGAGAGCAAAGCAACCGTGAGTACGCATCCAAAGTACTCGCAAGCAAGGATCTACACTACATATGCAATGGTATCTTCGTAAGGGGGTATTAACTGTGGACTGAACTGTAGAATGCCAGAATAAGAGGGGGATAGTTAATCCAATCGAAGACTACGCTTCTGGCCACCTCCATCTTGCAGTACTAGAAGAGAGTAGCTGGAAAGTAACAAGTATCCTCGTTTTTGGCAGCCTTTGTCTTGCAGTAGTAGAAGGGAGTAGATGGTAAGTTCACCAAGTAACATCGTATAGCATAATCCTACCCGGCGATCCTCCCCTCGTCGCCCTGTGGGAAAGCGATCACCGGGTTGTATCTAAAACTTGAAAGGGTGTGTTTTATTTAGTATCCAGTTCTAGTTGTCATGAGCTCGGAGTACAACTCTGGGTCGTCCTTTTACCAAGGGACACGGCTATTCGAATAGATTAACTACCCTGCAGGGGTGCACCACATTACCTAGTACGCTCGATCCCATTTGGCCGGACACACTTTCCTGGGTCATGCCCGGCCTTGTAAGATCAACACGTCGCAGCCCTACCTAAGCACAGCAGAGAGGTCAGCACGCTGGTCTAAGTCCTAAGCACACAGGGGTCTGGGCCCATCTCCCAATGCACACCTGCATGTTGCGAGGGCAGTCGCGGACATCAAGAAGGCTTCGGCTGATACCACGACGTCGAGTGCCCGTAACTATTCCCACGTAGCTGGTTAATGCGTATAGGCCAATGGCCAGACTCAGATCAAATACCAGGATCTCGTTAAGCGTGTTATTATGAAATAACCACGGACAACCACCAGGGCCAGGCCCACCTATCTCCTAGGTGGTCGTGACCTGCCCTGTCGCTCCGCCACAAAGTGACCATCAAGGGCTGCCGGGAACCCAGGCCCACCACTACCTGTGTGGAACCACCTGCCCCTTCAGCCCCCATCTCTGAATCATCAACGAGTATGTAATAGCATAGTATATACCCGTGATCACCTCCCGAAGTGATCACGGCCCGATAGAATTGCATGGTAGACGGACAAGGGTGTAGGTCCACTGATGGAATACTAGCATCCTATACTAAGCATTTAGGATTGCAGGTAAGGGTATCAACAGTTGTAGCAACAATGATAGGCTATGCAGCAGAATAGGATTAATCGAAAGTTGTAACATGCTACACTACTCTAATGCAAGCAGTAGAGAGAGGAATAGGCGATATCAGGTTGATCAAGGGGGGGGGGGCTTGCCTGGTTGCCCTGGCAAGGAGGGGGTCATCGTCGACGCAGTCGATCACCGTGGCACTATCAACGGTCTCAGTACGGTGTCTATCAGAGAGAAGAGGGGGGAAGAAACAATAAATATAAAGCAAACGTCGCACCACAAAGTATAACATGGCAATACGCGGTGCTACGTGTGTGTGACGCCCCAAGACCGACAGTCCAGAAGACTTCCAGCTATTCCGGGTTTCACCGTGTGTTTCATTTTGCTTGCTTCATTATATTTGTGCTTGCATCATGTCATCATGCCATCATCTCATTAATCTTTGCATCTCAACTAAATAAATTGTGTGGATGTTCAATCCATTTAAATCGAGGGAAGGATGAATTCACTTTATAACATATCCTCCTAATATTTATGGAGCTATTATAAAATATTCCATTGCTTTGGAATCACCAAAACACACTTGCAAAATTCCCATGATGTTTCTACGTCAAGTTTCTACTCCCAAATCTTGCCAACAATTCTTATCATTTTATCGAGGCTCCTCCAAAAATCCAAACATTTTTGGACACTTCAAAAACCAAGTCCTAGTTCAAACCCATTTGAATTAAATTCAAATGAGTTTGAGCTACATCTTTCAATCATGCCTCTCCTAATTTTCGTGGACCGTGCACATTTTCACGAGTCCGGGTAAATTAACCCCATGTGCAAATTCTTTACCTAACGCCCTCTTCTTTTTCTCCTCTCTTAACTTTTCAGCTAAATAATGTGACAGAGAGGGAGTAGAAAGCCCAGCAGCCTCCCTCTCCACTGGGTCAGCCTCCCAAAGCCCACCTAGGCCTCCCGCAGCCACCTTTTGGCCCAAGGCCCACCTAAACCCTAGCTCACCCTCTTCTTCTCTGGCTCAATCCCTCTCCTCGTTCCCCTCTGCCGCCACACATAGAACGCACGCTCGTGCCACGCCCGTGCCCGATCCCCATCTCCATCCTCTCGACACCGCATCATACCCGAGCCGCACGCCTTCTGCCGGCAATAGCACCGCGACCGCCCCTCCTGCTCGAGCTCATGCAGCCCATCCATCGGCCTCCGCCTCGCCAGCTCGTTGCCTCACGACGTCAGCCTTCTCGTCGGCACCCCGCGCTCCGACCTAGCAGCAGGTCGCCGCCGCGCCACCTGCTCCTCCTTCCTCTGCCCCGAGCCTCTGCGACCTGCTAGACCCTGCAAGCCCCGAGCACCGCCGCCACGTCGACCTCTCCTACCTCGACCTCGCCAAGGCCGACACCAGCCACTTCAACCCCGCCGCCGGTCTGCAACCTCTTCGTCCTCTCATGCAGGTGACCATGGTCGCCTCATTATCAAGCTCCGCCCAAGCCTCTGCCTGGGCCGCCGCCAGCTTCCTCCACCGAGCGCCTTGCTCTGCCCCTTGCACTTCCGCTGCCGTCATGGCTCCGTTCACTGTGGCCAATGATGGGCCTACATCGCCGGGTATCCTCTGTTTGACCGAGACCTCGTTGGTGTTGCTCCATGTTGGATCGCCAAGTACCGCGCTGATGCCTAGTGCGACTACACAACCGGATGGCGACAAGTACCTCGACGATGTGTACGTCTACACCGAGACCAGACCAACAACATGTGTACCGCTATGATCGCTATGGATCCATCAAGTTCCTCTACGACGACTCGAACACCTACAAAACATGTACCCCTACTTCAACAACGACCACGACGCCCCTTGTACAACTACCGTCGACGTGCTTGCGCCAAGTCCCTCTCCAACAAGAATACAACTACCGTCGCCGAAGACCCGGGTTGCAAAAACGCAAAGTTCCACTACCATCGCAAAAATGAGACTGACAAGACCGAAGACCCCAAGTACCACAACACCGACAACATGAAAATCTACGGAAACTCGAAAGTCTACGAACGTGTACCACTACTTCCACGACGCCCGTGAACGACTACTTCTGCTACGAACTCGAACCGCTCCGAAAACGCTCGCTTCGAAGGTATACCGCCGAGATGTGCTCGTGGACGAATGCTTGCGATATATGAGATGAACCTCGTTTGCACCGTGTCTGTTTTGCCACTCGTTTCCATGCCACCAACCCGTGGGAACCCGGTTACCGGGATCACCCCGTCATCTTTTTCCTGCTCCGCACATCCTATCTCTCTTTTGCACCGACATCTTGACGAGTTGTGGGATCATCGGAATGCTGCCGTGGCACCATTTCTGTTGTAATTGTTGTGGCAACCCTTTCGTTTCACCTTGGTGACCAAATGCTTCATATCTTGTTAATTGTCAACTTTTAACTAAAAATTGCATAAAACTTGCAAATGCCATCTGCATCATGATAACAACATTTAAATGACTAAAATTGTTGTTTGCATTAGAATTGCTAAATGACATGGGGATTTTCTGGAATTGTTGTTGTTATGTTCGGCCTCATTTAAAATGCCTAGGTAGTGTAGTTAGCTCATGCTTCACCTCTTGCCATGTTAATTAACATTTAATATTGTTGGGTACCTAACCGGGAACGAACTAAATAATTGAATGTGGTGTTTTATCAATATGCAACTCGTTGCATATTGAGCTCCACTTAACTTGTAGTTATACTGTTGCTTTTTGCCATGCTTATTTAAATCGTACATGCATCATACTTGTTTGTGCATCATATGCCATGTTAACGCTTGTGTGTTTACCATGTTGTTTGCTTCTTTCCGATTGCTTCTCCCGTTAGCTTTGGTTTCGCTCCGGAGTTGTGAGGTTTTGTTTGACTACTTCATGGACTCGTTCTTCTTCTTTGCGGGATCTCAGGCAAGATGTTCGTTCCCCGATATCACCTCTATCTTTGCTTTGCTAGTTGCCTCGCTCTATAGTTATGCCACGATGCCCATTCTTTTTCTTGTTAGCCTCATATGTTACCATGAAACACTCTAACTGCCTTCCTAGCAAACCGTTGATTGGCTAAGTACGCTTTTGCTCAGCCCCTCTTATAGCATTGTTAGTTGGAGGTGAAGTTTGAAGATTGCTTCGTGTTTTGGATTTGTTTATTGGGATAACACAATATATATCTTATTTAATTAATGCACATATATATTGGTAATGGGTGGAAGGCTTGGCCTTTTGCTTGGTGTTTTGTTCCACTCATGCCGCCTTAGGACCCGATAAACCGGTGTTATGTTCCTTGATTTTTGTGTTCCTAACATGGTTGGGGTTTATGGGGCCCCCTCGATAATTCGCACTGCTTAAAGATTTTCCAGCAAGGCCCAACTTTGGTACTACATTTTCCTAACAACTAAAAACTTGCATAGGGAGTAATTAACCCAAGTTCTTAATCAAGCCCCGGGCCAGTGCTCCTCATGCGTGTTTGTCCAAACTGGAGCCACTTGCGGTGTCACCCAGTTTTCTGGGGTCTTTGTTTGCTATAGGTAGTGCTCATACAGTCGTGGCCTGAGACGAGATGCGCGCGGCTACTATCAGGGTGTCGGCACGCCGGGAGGTTTTGCTTGATTAGTTTTACCTTTGTAAAAATATCTTGAGCACGAGATTCCGAGAATACTCGGGTCTTCCCAACATGGAGTTGCGACTCCGCGGATCATGAGCTTGTGATGGGCTAAGTTGCGACGCCCCTGCAGGGTTATGAACTTTCGAAAGTCGTGCCCGCGGTTATGTGGCAGATGGGAACTTGTTAATATCTGGTTGTAGAAACCTGACACCATATCCTTAAGAATACACCACATGTGTGAGTAACCGTGATGGTATCTTTTCGAAGGGGTTTCGGAAAGTGAACACGATGAGGTTATGCATGAACGTGAGTAGCTAGGATCACTTATTGATCATCTTTGGCAAAAGTTGGCACATATCCTCATCTCGCTCTGAATTCGTAAGCTAGTTGCTTAGTGCTTGCTGCAGCCACTTTATTACCTCTCCACACCCAAATGTTTTTTTAGTTTTGATACCCGGGAATGGGATTGCTGAGTCCTTGTGACTCACAGATTACAACACACACCAGATGCAGGTACAACTGAGTACGACGCGGGAGATGGACAAGAACTTCACTGGGCGTTCGATGAAGAACGTGGTTGTATGTATGTGACATATCCCGACGATCAGTAGTGGTTCCTACTAGGGGCGATCAGGACTTGTGGTTGTGGTATCATTTCTCATTTGATTTCATCCGTAGCCGGACCCTGTGTTATTTGGATGAATGTAGAAATGTTAAATTAATTGTGTGCCATGGCGAGTGTAAGACAACTATTCAACTCTTTCATCCTTGTTCATTACATGAGTTGTGCAAAGATACCATGCTTGCGATCATTCCAGAATGCGATTATGTCTCTAACTCGTGCGTTGACATGTAGGAGATATAGTCGCATCCTGGGCATTACAATTTGGTATTCTCAGCCTTACGCGACCTAGGATCCCCCTGATTGATCGAACTGCTATCGATGTTGAGTCTAGGCACACACAAAAAAAATTGAGTCCTATATATATTGGAGAGTAGGATTTATTTTTACTCCTCATCACCTTCGTCGCTCTGGTGAAGATTCATGACGTTGTTTTAACATCACTATCCTCAATCTTCACCAAAAATTAGGATCACGCGGGTATTGTTTGGATTGTTCCAATATCTTTGTGATGAGAAGATTGTTCTTGGTGCCTCCTGTCATTTAGGGGTTGTGGAAGTGTCCCGGGGAGTTGAGCTCCAAGGTGTTGTCGTCACAATTGTATCGTTGCAGTTCTAGAGCACCAGAGGCGGCCAACATCAAAAACTCTTTTATGCGTGTCTGGTGGCGAGATGACCCCGACGTCACCCAGTACTGGTGGGATAGTTCGGGAGTATTGCGACAGCTAGTATAGCGGATGTGTTTTGAAGGTCCGAGGTAAAGGGTTTCTGAAGGTGCCTGGTTATGTGTTGACGGATGGATACAGCTGGATGTAGGTATTGCTAGTTGGGTGAGATATTGTTCTTCTCCTGTATCCCCAACACCAGATTGCATAACCAGAAAGCTTCGGGAATTAATAGGTGGGATTCAAGTAGCTCTTAGGTAATCTTCCAACGGGTGCATGATATGAGGTTGGGGTTCAACATCTAGTTGAGAGGTTATCATGGCCGATGTTACACTTGGGGTTGCATCTTAAAGAGTCCTTGGCTATGCTGACTCGGGTATTGCAAGGCCCTTTGTAACACGTGCCATGGGGCCTCGGCACGAACATGTGGGACGAAACCTCTACTATGTATTTGTTCCATCTGTTACCTTGTTGTTTTATTCTATCATTTTGTTCTCCCAGGTGGCTTCTCGACAAGTTGATGAACCATTAAGCTATGGAATTCATTCATTCAATTCTCTATTCGAATGATATTGTGAAGACTATGTTGCAACATATCTATCCTTTGTTTTTTTTATTGTGGTATTCGAGTTGCTTCGATGTCAATTGTTGATTCCATACTTCTCCTAATCGGTGTTCTCATATTTCTATGGGAGTGCTAGTCCTTCTTAATCGTCGAGATTGCTATGTAAATTCTTTTCAACCAGCGTGCTTCTCTTCAAGTTAACCCGATCCTTTTAATATGTGCAAGACCAAGTCTTGGTTTTTCTCGATGGTGTCTGTTTCATTCATCCCAAGTTGTCTTTGTTTTTCCCACCCTCCCACCCCTTTTTCTTTATGGTGCCAGAATTCTTAATCAAGTATCCATTCTATTCATCTGAAGTCTCTTCATCAAATTTTCTTTAATGTTTCATCCGGGGATTTCTCGTGAAGATGTTCAGGAAGCTTCAAGTTCATCATTATTTTGTTCTCAAATTCTGCCGGTGGATGTAATTCAAGCTTCGGTGTTTATCATATCTGTGCCTCTTGTTTCACATGTTTTCAGATGTTGGAATTTCTTATCCAAAGTCTCTCTAATTATTGAACTCCCTCTAATTCTTCTCCGGAGTGCTAAAGATATCGCCGAAGATCCGTGTTTCCATTCTTAATCCGTTCAAGCTATTTCGAGGTGGTTATCTCGTCCAAGTCATTTAATTCAACCGGTGCAATCTCTCTTTCAAGTAATCATTTCAACGGTGTTTCTTTTGAGTGGGCCCTAACCCAAATGTTTATTCCCAGGATCTTACCTGACTCTCCTAATTTCTTTTTCCCGGAGTTATTCTGAACTTCTTTTCAAAGTGTGACATAAGTATGGATTCCATCAGACATATGCCTTCTCTAAGATCACTTTCATTCATTGTTGCTTCAACCTTTATATTTTCATTATTTCGGAGTATCACAAATTCTTCATGGTATTCTAGTCGTCATTCTCAATATTTGAAGATCGGAGAAGTGTTTCTCTTAAATCTTGGCCCGTTCTCTTGAAGATTCGTGGTTCTAGCTTCATGACATCCTCATAGTTGTTTCGATCACGAGTAATCTTTTCATATCATCCGAAGCATTTCATGAATTCTTCCCATTGTGATCCTCCGAAGGCAATCATTTCAGAAGATTTCTTCGTTCTCAGTTTTCAACTTCGTCTTCCAACTATTCTTAATTGATGCCTCTTCGTTCGTCTCCATATTCTTATGCTGGTTCATTCAAAAATTCATTTTCCTTTGTCATCATATCAATTCATTCGTTCTTTCTGAAATTCTACCGGTGATTCGTTGAATACTTTCTCAAGATTGTGCGAGATCTCTCTTTAATTCTTTACAATGGGAATAAGTAGTATGCAAATCCATTGCTTCTCATCAATTTAATTGATGGAGGATAAGCACAACATAATTCTTATTCTTTTCATCAAGTTGATTAATTCCTTTTCGCAATTTGTTCATGATGAATAAATTCTAATCCCAAGTCCTTTCATCTTTTCTTTTCCGGAGTTCAAAGTTTCTCGGCCATCTCACCGGAACCTCCATCTAAATCATCGCAAGCCTTGAATCTTATTATTTTCATCTTTCACTTCTCATCCTTTTATTACCGGAGTTCTTCATGGTGGTTCATCATGATTTAATTCATCCTCGAAGTCTTCATCAAGATTCTTGTTGGAGCTTAAGTATTGTTCTTCTTGCTATAGGAAGTGCAATTCTTGATCCCTTATCTTTAAGGTGGCGTTATGTTATTCTTGACAATTTCCCTTCATGTTTCATGATTAACAAATTATAAGGAATGAGATATTTAAACCCATCATTTTTACATTGTTCGCGAGATCTTTTCAACCTTCAAATTCCTCGTTGGAGTTATATTGGGTTATAATTCACCTAAAGCTTTCCCTAAGGAATGTTTCTATTTATGGTGCTTTTAAATGAACCAAGTTCTCCATTTATCCTCTCGATGAAATAAGTTTTTCGTCTCATTGTTGATCTCAATCCAATCAATTGTTTTCCATTAGTGGTTGGTTGTCACCTCATAACTTTGAGATGTTTTCCATAAGCCCACAACAAGCTTATTCTTTTGTTGTGGATTGTTTTCAACAACTCCGTTCAACCCTTCTTCGTAAGGATGATTTTCAAATTCAATTGTGGTAGAAGTTGTCATGTTCTTCTACTTTCTTTTCTCCCTATGGTCTAGCTTCTATTCTTTCATTCTAGAGGCATTGTGATATTGCTCTCTTTGAACCATCATCTTGTCATATCAAGATCATGTTCTTTTCCTTTCTCGTCTATTCAATAGGAGTGTTGTGTCCTCCATTCAAGTTCTCTCATCCTATCAAGTTTTTCCTCTCTTTTCAACCGGATTGCTGTCTGAAGCCTTTCTTACCCCTTGAGCCATTCGTTCAATAGTTTCGGAGGCAGTGTGTTGTTGATTTCATCAAATATCATCCCATCTCCTCTAGTTCATGTTCAATTCCTTCCATTTACAGTCGAAGTGTTGTCCAAGTTCTTTCATTCTTATTCCTTCTCTAGCTTTATTCAACCGGAGTGGTTTAAATTCTTCCATGATCCGTGAGCTTGTGTTTCAGGCCTTTCAACCTACAAGGTTCTCATAATGTACCTTGTTCCTCTTTTCTAACGGAGTGTTTTCATCTTCGTTCATCTCCATTGTATTCTTCTTTCAATTTGGTCAACCTCTCAAGTTCGTGGTTTCACTCGTTTGTCAAAGAAGCAACTTTGGGTTACCTCTTCCTTTTCCTCTTCTATCCGGGGCCATCTCTAGGATCTCAGGTCGAGATCCTCTGTTAGTGTGGGAGAGTTGTCACACCCCAAGACCGATGCTCCAGAAGACTTCCAGCTATTCCGGGTTTCGCCATGTGTTTCATTTTGATTGCTTCATTTTATTTGTGCTTGCATCATGTCATCATGCCATCATCTCATTAATCTTTGCATCTCAACTAAATAAATTGTGTGGATGTTCAATCCATTTAAATCGAGGGAAGGATGACTTCTCTTTATAACATATCCTCCTAATATTTATGGAGCTATTATAAAATATTCAATTGCTTTGGAATCACCAAAACACACTTGCAAAATTCCCATGACTTTTCTACGTCAAGTTTCTACTCCCAAACCTTGCCAACAATTCTTATCATTTTATCGAGGCTCCTCCAAAAATCCGAACATTTTTGGACACTTCAAAAACCAAGTCCTAGTTCAAACCCATTTTAATTAAATTCAAATGAGTTTGAGTTACATCTTTCCATCACGTCTCTACTAATTTTCGTGGACCGTAAACATTTTCACGAGTCCGGGAAAATTAACCCCATGCGCAAATTCTTTACCTAACCCCCTCTTCTTTTTCTTCTCTCTTAACTTTTCTGCTAAAGAATGTGAGAGTGATGGAGTAGAAACCCTAGCAGCCTCCCTTTCCACTGGGCCAGCCTCCCGCAGCCTCCTTTTGGCCCAACACCCATCTAAACCCTAGCTCGAACCTCTTCTTCTCTCGCTCGATCCCTCTCCTCGTTCCCCTTCGCCGCCACATACAGAACGCACGCTCGTGCCACGCCCGTGCCCGATCCCCATCTCCATCCTCTCGACACCGCATCGCACCTGAGCCACATGCCTTTTGTCGGCAATAGCACTGTGACCACCCCTCCTGCTTGAGCTCCTGCAGCCCCGCCATCGGCCTCCGCCTCGCCAGCTCGTCGCCCCATGACGTCAGCCTCCTCTTCGGCACCCCGCGTCCCTGACCTAGCAGCAGGTCGCCGCCGCACCACCTACTCCTCTTTCCTCTGCCCTGAGCCTCTATGACCCGCTGGACCCTGCAAGCCCCAAGCACTGCCGCGGCGTCAACCTCTCCTACCTCGCCGCCTCGACTTCACCAAGGCCGACACCGGCCACTTTGACCCCGCCGCCGGTCTGCAACCTCTCTGTCCTCGCGCGCTGGTGACCGTGGTCACCTCATCGTCAAGCTCCGCCCAAGCCTCTGCCTGGGCCGCCGCTAGCTTCCTCCACCGGGCGCCTTGCTCCGCCTCTTGCACTTCCGTTGCCGTCCTGGCTCTGTTTACAGTGGCCAACGATGGGCCTCCATCGCCGAGTATCCTTTGTTGGAACGAGACCTTGTTGGTGCTGCTCCAGGTTGGATCGCCAAGTACCGCGTGGATGCCTAGTGCGACTACACAACCGGATGGCGACAAGTACCTCGACGATGTGTACGTCAACACCGAGACCGGACCGACAACATGTGTACAACTACGGTCGCTATGGATCCGTCAAGTACCTCTACTACGACTCGAACACCTACAAAACGTGTACCCCTACGTCAACGATGACTCCGACTCCCCGCGTACAACTACCGTCGACGTGCTTGCGCCAAGTCCCTCTCCGACAAGAGTACAACTACCGTCGCCGAAGACCCGGGTTGCAAAAACGCCAAGTTCCACTACCATCGCAAAAACGAGACCGACAAGTCCGGAGACCCCAAGTACCACGACACCGACAACATGAACATATATGGAAACTCGAACGTCTACGAACGTGTACCACTACTTCCACGACGCCCGTGAACGAATACTTCCACTACGAACTCGAACCGCTCCGAAAACGCTCGCTTCAAAGGTATACCGCCGAGATGTGCTCGTGGACGAATGCTTGCGATATATGAAATCATCCTCGTTTGCACCATTTCCGTTTTGCCACTCGTTTCCATGCCACCAACCCATGGGAACCCGGTTACCGGGATCACCCCACCATCTTTTTCCTGCTCCACACATCCTATCTCTCTTTTGCACCGACATCTCGACGAGTTGTCGGATCATCGGAATGCTGCCATGGCACCATTTCTGTTGTCATTGTTGTGGCACCCCTTTCGTTTTGCCATGGTGACAAATGCTTCATATCTTGTTAATTGTCAACTTTTAACTAAAAATTGCATAAAAGTTGCAAATGTCATCTCCATCATCATAACAACATTGAAATGACTAAAATTGTTGTTTGCATTAGAATTGCTAAATGACATGGGGATTTTTCGGAATTGTTGTTGTTATTTTCGGCCTCATTTAAAATGCATAGGCAGTGTAGTTTTCTCATGCTTCACCTCTTTCTATGTTAATTAACATTTAATATTGTTGGGTACCTAACCGGGAGTGAACTAAATAATTGAATGTGGTGTTTTGTCAATATGCAACTCGTTGCATATTGGGCTCCACTTAACTTGTAGTTTTGCTGTTGCTTTTTTTCATGCTTATTTAAATCGGACATGCATCATACTTGTTTATGCATCATATGCCATGTCTATGCTTGTGTGTTTACCATGTTGTTTGCTTCTTTCCGGTAGCTTCTCTCGTTAGCTTCGGTTTCGTTCCGAAGTTGTGAGATTTTGTTCGACTACTTCATGGACTCGTTCTTATTCTTTGCGGGATCTCGGGCAAGATGACTGTTCCCCTATATCACCTCTATCTTTGCTTTGCTAGTTGTCTCGCTCTATAGTTATGCCACGATGCCCATTCTTGTTTTGTCAGCCTCCTATGTTGCCATGAAACACTCTAACCGCCTTCCTAGCAAACCATTGATTGGCTAAGTACGCTTTTATTCAGCCCCTCTTATAGCATTGTTAGTTGCAAGTGAAGTTTGAAGATTGCTCCGTGTTTTGGATTTGTTTATTAGGATAACTCAATATATATATCTTATTTAATTAATGCACATATATATTGGTAATGGGTGGAAGGCTTGGCCTTTTGCTTGGTTTTTTGTTCCACTCATGCCGCTTTAGGACCCGATAAACTGGTGTTATGTTCCTTGATTTTTGCGTTCCTAACACGGTTGTCGTTTATGGGCCCCCCTCGATAATTCGCACTGCTTAAAGCTTTTCCAGCAAGGCCGAACTTTGGTACTACATTTGCCTAACTACTAAAAACTTGCATAGGGAGTAATTAACCCGAGTTCTTAATCAACCCCCGGGCCAATGCTCCTCATGAGTGTTGGTCCAAACTAGAGCCACTTGCGGTGCCACCCAGTTTTCTAGGGTCTTTGGTTGCTGTACGTAGTGCTCATCCGGTCATGGCCTGAGACGAGATGCTCTCGGCTACTATCAGAGTGTCGGCACGCCGGGAGGTCTTGCTAGATTAGTTTTACTTTGTCGAAATATCTTGAGCACGGGATTCCGAGAATACTTGGGTCCTCCCAACATGGAGTTGCGACTCCGCGGATCGTGAGCTTGGGATGGGCTAAGTTGGGACACCCCTGCAGGGTTATGAACTTTCGAAAGCCGTTCCCACGGTTATGTGGCAGATGGGAATTTGTTAATACCCGGTAGTAGATAACTTGACACCATGTCCTTAAGAATACACTACCTATGTGAGTAACTGTGACGGTCTCTTTTCGAAGGGGTTTCAGAAAGTGAACACGGTGGGGTTATGCATGAACTTGAGTAGCTAGGATCACTTATTGGTCATCTTTGGCGACCGTTGGCACGTATCCTCATCTCGCTCTGAATTCGTAAGCTATTTGCTTGGTGCTTACTGCAGCCACTTTATTACCTCTGCACACCTAAAAGCTTTGTTAGTTTTGATACTCGGGAATGGAATTGCTGAGTCCTTGTGACTCACATATTACAACACACACCATATGCAGGTACAATTGAGTACAACGCGGGAGATGGACAAGAACTTCACTAGGAGTTTGATGAAGAACGTGGTCGTATGTATGTGACGTATCCTGACGATCAGTAGTGGTTCCTACTAGGGGCAATCAGGACTTGTGGTTGTGGTATCTTTTCTCGTTTGATTTCGTCCGTAGCCGTACCCTGCGTTATTTGGATGAATGTTGGAATGTTAAATTAATTGTGTGCCGTGGCGAGTGTAAGCCAACTATTTAACACTTTAATCCATGTTCATTACATGAGTTGTGCAAAGATACCACGCTTGCGATGATTCCAGATGCGATTATGTCTCTAACTCGTGCCTCGACACGTAGGGGATATAGTCGCATCCTGGGCAATAGAGTGTGACCTAACGCGGTACTAAGTGATACTAGTGAGGATGGAAAACAACCGGGAAGGTATTACCGGTGTTTAGCGTTTTCGGGCAGACGGACCAGAGAGGGACGGTTGTAGATTCGCTATGCTAGGGACGTGTGGTGGACGAACGGGCTGCGTATTCGGATTCGTCTCGTCGTTCTGAGCAACTTTCATATACAAAGTAATTTCAACCGAGTTATAGATTATTTTATATTAATTTTTAAAGTTTTTAAAACATTTTCTAAATTATTATTATTAAATTAATTCAAAATTAACATTGCTGCATCAGCATGACGTCAGCATGACGTCAGCAGTCAACAGAGGCATTGACTAGGTCAAACTAACGTGTGGGTCCTACTGTCATTGACTAAGACTAATTAAACATGTTAATTAGTTTAAACAGTAATTAGGTTAATCTAGTTAAGATTAATTAAGTTAATTAATTCTGTAATTAATTAATTAACATTTTAATAATTATTATTTGTTTTTATTTATATGTTTTTTCTTTCTTTTTTTAAAACATTCTGGGGCCTAGGCCCCCCTACCATAGGCCCAGGGGCCTATCGGGTCGGGCGCGACGGGGCGGGTGCCAGGGCGCCTGCCCGATACGGTGGTCGCACATCCAGCCACGGGGCGCGGCCCTGGCGGCCAAATGCCCGACCGCATGCGAAGGGAGGGCCGCGGTGGAGTGGGGAGGGCTCACCCAAGTGGCGGCGGCCCAAGGAGACGCGACCAAGCACCGAGGGGCGAAGGCGGCGAAGGGCGTAAGCAGCTGGACATGGCGGAGCTGCGGCAGCCATCGCGGAAGTGGCGGGGCGCCGACGGCAAGCACGCGAAGTGGCAGCGGTGCTGGAGCAGCAACAGAGTAGCAGCAGCAGGACCGGGCGGTGAGTAGGGTCGCAAGGCGCAGTCGTCGTTGGCGGGTCAGGGCGCGGGGCGAGGCGTGTGTGCGCGCGGTGGCGGGGCACGAGTGACGAAGGGCGCGTCCGCGGTGGGAGTTGCTGCCGAGGCGCAGGTCCGATGCAAGGTGCGGTGAGTGGGGCACAGCGAGCAGCCAGCGAGTGTGACGGATCGGGGCGCGTAGGCACGGTGAGGAGGCCATGGCCATGAGCGCGTGCGTGCGAGGGATAGAGGAGGAGAGGGGGAGCTCACGGTGGGCTAGTAGGGAATGGGGCAGCGGGGCGTGGGGAGGGAGAAGGGGACGTCCTCGTTGACGGTGATGACGTCGACGATGGAGTCCGGTGGGGCAGCTCAAGTGGGGTGGCTTCTACGTCGAGCGACGGGGGCATCGTGGGCGCGGTCACCCCGATCCCGATATTGATCTGGGATGGGGGGAGAGAGAGAGACGTGGGGGGAAAATGGGGGCGGATGGATTAGGGTTTGGGTCCCGGGGGAATATGTGTGGAGAGGGAGTGGGCCGGCCTGGTTGGCCCAGTTGGCCAACGGGGCCACGGTTGGCCCGGGGGAGTTTGCTTTTCATTTTATATTGTTTATTGCTTAGTAGTTTATTTTCTCTTTTTATTTTATTTTACCTTATCCGTTTTATTTACTTTAGAGCCT
The DNA here is from genome assembly GCA_902687465.1 of Secale cereale. Taxonomy (NCBI): domain Eukaryota; kingdom Viridiplantae; phylum Streptophyta; class Magnoliopsida; order Poales; family Poaceae; genus Secale; species Secale cereale. The sequence continues at coordinate 418,992,037 of LR738714.1, forward strand.
TTAAGTAGTTTGTAAAAATATGTTTTCTCCACCATAATTACTTATGCAATTTTTGGCACTTACCGAACATTTTGTTTTTTAACTTTTGAAAATTTGGGTGTTTGTCACTAATTCAAATTTGAAATCGGAGCATTTTTGAACTAACACGCGACTATCAACAGTAAACGGGATGATGTGGCATCATTAGCAAAGTTTTACTATAGCCTAATTATCCGAGCGTCACAATACATGAGCTATTCGAGCATACAAAACAGAATTTCATTTGAAGGTTTAGAGTTTGGCACGTACACATTTACTTGGAACGGCAGGTAAATACATGATATAGGAAGGTATGGTGGACTGATATGGAATAACTTTGGGGTTTATGGAAGTGGATGTAGAAGTAGTATTCCCGCTTAGTACAAGTGAAGGGTAGAAAGAGACTGGGAAGCGACCAACTAGAGAGCGACAACAGTCATGAACATGCATTAAGATTAATAAACAATGAGTGCAATCATGAGTAGGATATAAATCACCATGAACATAAATATCATGGAGGGTATGTTGATTTTGTTTCAACTACATGCGTGAACATGTGCCAAGTCAAACCACTCGAATCGTTCAAAGGAGAATACCACCCCATCATACCACATCACAACAATTTTAATAGCATGTTGGCATGCAAGGTAAACCATTATAAACTCCTAGCTAATTACGCATGGCATGAGCAACTATAATCTCTAATTGTCATTGCAAACATGTTTCATTCATAATGGGTTGAATCAGGAACGATGAACTAAACATATTTACAAAATTAGATAGGTCGAGTTCATACCAGCTTCTCTCATCTCAACAATTCCATCATATATCATCATTATTGCCTTTCACTCGCACGACCGAGCGGTGTGTATAATAATAATAGTGCACGTGCATTGGACTAAGCTGGAATCTGCAAGCATCTAATACAAGGTAATATGGGCTCTTGGTTAAATAAACAATAAAGCATATGAGAGCCACTCAACATTTTCATCATGGTCGTTTCCTCTAGACACCCAAAGAAAAGAAAAGAAATAAAACTATTTACACGGGAAAGCTCCCAACAAGCAAAAGAAGAACGAGAAATCTTTTTGGGTTTTCTTTTAATTACTACTACAGGCATGGAAAGCTGAAAGCTACAACTAATTTTTGTTTGGTTTTTCTTAAGGTTTTTCAGACACACAAGAAGAAGGCTTAGAAAATAAAATAAACTAGCATGGATAGTACAATGAAAAAGTATGAGCACCGACAACTAGAATGAGTGTGTGAACATGAATGTAATGTCAGTGAGAAATACGTACTCCCCCAAGATTAGGCTTTTTGCCTAAGTTGGTCTATGGCCACTGCTGGCCTGGCGGATATCCAAAGTCATAGCTGGGGTTGTACTGAGATGCAGTAACTATTGCTTGACGAGCTGCGGCTTGGAGGTGAGCCGCCTCCGTCGTCCTCTCATACTCATTCGCCTCCTCCTTGGTTATAACATATCTCCCTTTTGCCTGAAAGTTTAATAAAGTAGGAGCAGGGACGGCAACATGGACAGTGTGTTGTCTGTCAAAGATTAGTCGGTACTGGAGGAACTGTTCATTCCTCTCAAGAAACTGATGGCGAACCATAGCACTGTAATCTAGATAAGCAGGAAGCAACTCCATATCATTTCGATGTATGGGTACACCAAGATAATTAGCTACGCGGGTTGCATAAATTCCACCCAAAAAATCTCCACTTGTACCGTTAAGATGCAATCTTCGTGCAACAACAGCCATCAAGTTATATTGTTTATCACCTAATACCGCACTCTTGAGGACACTAAGATCTGGAATGCACATGTGACAAGCCTCATCTTTATCGTTAATGCATCTACCTATAAAGAGAGCAAAATAATGTATGGAAGGGAAATGAATGCTCCCTATGGTAGCTTGTGTGATTTCTCTAGATTCCCCCACAGTTATACTAGCAAGAAAGTCTTTATATTCCCCCACAGTTATACTAGCAAGATAATTTATCATAAAGATCAAATAAAACAGTTTGACAATTGCGTGAGGATGTAAATTTAAACCTTCTCACAAAGGAATCAGTTAGCTAGTGGTACTGTGGGCACTTATCTGACACGAAGTCCTCAAGATCGGCGTTACACACATACGCGTCGAATTCATTCTTGATGCCTCCCTGGACCATAAACTCCTCTTACGGCCATTCACAAGGTCTCACTTGAGCTTCCCTTGGTGGTTCATCGTCCGGTTCACGTATCCCAAGCCTTGGTCCTTGCTTCCTTGAGGAACCACCTTGGTACATTTTCTTATGCATTTTTTTCTTTCTCTGATTTTTTTCAAATTTTAGTGACTCAAAATAAAAGTGAACCAAATTCAACAAGATTGATAGCAACTACTCCCACAAGTGCCTAGAGGCCATATCATGCATTAAAACTACTTTGGACCATACAAATTTGACATGCAAGCTCAAGAACAGGGTCACCTTAGCAGCAAAAAATTGCAACAAATAAAACACTAGAACAAAAACTAATTGGACCATTGGAGAGTCGCATGCCGAAGAACAATCCCCCAAAATAGTTTTGTGAATGGAGATTTGAGCAAAGAGATTGAAAATGGCAGCAAGATGAGCTAGAACACGGGTTTGAGCTATGGGAGGATTTTTTCTAGAGGAAGGCGAAGTGAGTGGGTGCTGGAATAAGTAGAGGGGGTCCACGTGGGGCCCACGAGGCAGGGGCGCGCCCTAGGGGGTGGGCGCGCCCTGCACCCTCGTGGCCAAATGGTGGGTCCCCGTGATGTGTTCTTAGTGCCAGAAATTCTTAAATATTCTACAAAAAATCATATTTCATTTTCATGACATTTGGAGAACTTTTATTTTCGGGGTATTTTTATTACAAGGATAATTTAGAAAACAGACCGAAAATATTATTTTTTATTTATTAAATCTAAATAACAGAAAGTAGAAAGAAGGTACACAGAGTTGTTCTTTCTAACTTCATCCATCTCATGCTCATCAAAAGGAATCCACTAACAAGGTTGATCAAGTCTTGTTAACAAACTCTTTCCGGATAACATGAAACCGGAGAATTTTCGAATAACACTAGGTTACCTCAACGGGGATATGCATGTCCCCAACAATAAGAATATCATATTTCTTCTTGACAGTAGGAAGAGGGAATTGAAAACCTCCAATAGTGATCATTGAAAATTTACCAATAGAATTGATACTTTGGACTTGAGGTTGTTTCCTCGAAAAGTGTATCGTATGCTCATTACCATTAACATGAAAAGTGACATTGCCTTTGTTGCAATCAATAACAGCCCTTGCACTATTCAAAAAGGGTCTGCCAAGGATAATCGACATACTATCATCCTCGGGAATATCAAGAATAACAAAGTTCGTTAAAATAGTAACGTTTGCAACCACAATAGGCACATCCTCACAAATACCGACAGGTATAGCAGTTAATTTATTGACCATTTGCAAAGATATTTCAGTAGGTGTCAACTTATTCAAATCGACTCTATGATATAAAGAGAGAGGCATAACACTAACACCGGCTCCAAGATCACATAAAGCAGTTTTAACATAGTTACTTTTAATGGAGGATGGTATAGTTGGTACTCTTGGATCTCCTAGTTTCTTTGGTATTCCACCTTTAAAAGTATAATAGGCAAGCATGGTGGAAATTTCAACTTCCGGTTTTCTTTTATTTGTAACAATACCTTTCATATACTTAGCATAAGGATTTGTTTTAAGCATATCAGTCAAACGCATACGCAAAAAGATAGGTCTAATCATTTCAGCAAAGCACTTAAAATCCTCATCATCCTTTTTCTTGGATAGTTTGGGAGGAAAAGGCATGGGTTTCCGAACCCATGGTTCTCTCGCTTTACCGTGCTTCCTAGCAACAAAGTATCTCTTATCATAATGTTGATTCTTTGATTGTGGGTTATCAAGATCAACAGTAGGTTCAATCTCTACATCATTGTTATTTCTAGGTTCAGCATGAACATGAACATCATCATTAATATTCTCACTAGGTTCATGTTCATTACCAGATTGTGTTTCAGCATCAGAAATAGAAATATCATTGGGATTCTCAGGTGTGTCAACCACAGGTTCACTAGAAGCATGCAAAGTCCTATCATTTTTCTTTTTCTTCTTCTTAGAAGGACTAGGTGCATCAACATTAGTTCTCTAAGAATCTTGCTCAACTCTCTTAGGGTGGCCCTCGGGATACAAAGGTTCCTGAGTCATTCTACCCCCTCTAGTCATAACTCTAACAACATTATCATTTTTCTTATTATTTAATTTATTGATCAAATCATTTTGTGCTTTAAGCACTTGTTCTACCTGAGTGGTAACCATGGAAGCACGTTTACTAATAAGCATTGTTGAGGAAATTGTTAACTGGTAGCTGCTCGGTCGGCTAGCGAGTAGGGGATTAATATGGTAATTGGCAAGTTAATCGGCCATTTAATCAATTAATCGGATGTTTTATTGGGTTATCGGCTACTCGAGGATCCTACGAGTAGGGACTAATCGGCAAGTTAACTAGTTAATCGGAACAGGGCTAATAAGTTTAAGGTCACCTTTAACTCTAGACATATAATCACTCAAGTGTTCAACCATATAAGCATTATGTTTCAATTGTCTACCAACATAAGCACTGAAGTTTTCTTGTTTAACAATAAAATTATCAAACTCATCCAAGCATTGGCTAGCAGACTTATTATGAGGGATATCACCTTCGTCAAATCTATGGAGAGAATTTACATCTACTACCTGTTCCGGGTTATTAAGACCATGTATTTCTTCAATAGGTGGTAAATTCTTAACATCCTCAGTTTTAATGCTCTTTTCTTGCATAGATTTCTTTGCATCTTGCATATCTTCAGGACTGAGAAATAGAACCCCCTTTTATTCGGAGTTGGTTCAGGAAGTGTCTAATCATTATCAGTACTCAATATATTAATCAATAGTAATTTAGCTTGCTCAACAGTTCATTCCCTGAAAACACAACTAGCACAAATATCCAGGTGGTCTCTGGAAGCATCGGTTAGTCCATTATAAAAGATATCAAGTATTTCATTCTTCTTGAGAGGATGATCATGCAAAGCATTAAGTAATCGGAGAAGCCTCCCCCAAGCTTGTGGGAGACTCTCTTCTTCAATTTGCACAAAGTTACATATTTCCCTTAAGGCAACTTGTTTCTTATGAGTCGGGAAATATTTAGCAGAGAAGTAATAGATCATATCCTGGGGACTACGCACACAACCAGGAGCAAGAGAATTAAACCATACTTTAGCATCACCCTTTAATGAGAACGGAAATAACTTAAGGATTTAGTAGTAACGAATTTTTTCCTCATGAGTGAATAGGGTGGCTATATCATTCAATTTAGTAAGATGTGCCACAACAGTTTCAGATTCATAGACATAAAAAAGATCAAATTCAACCGAAGTAATTAACTCAGGATCGACAGAGAAATCATAATCCTTATCAGAAATACAGATAGCTGAAGTAGCAAAAGCATGGTCATGTTTCATTCTAGCATTCAAAGACTTTTCTTTCAGCTTAGCTAACACTTTCTTAAGATCATATCTATCTTTGCAAGCAAAAAGGTCTCTAGCGGTTTCTTCATCCATAACATAACCCTCAGGCACATCAGGCAATTCATATCTAGGGGGAGAATCTTCATCATCACTTTCATCAATATTATCAGTTTCAATAATTTCATTCTCTCTAACCCTAGCAAGTTGTTCATCAAGAAATTTACCTAATGGCACAGTATTATCAAGCATAGAAGTAATTTCATCATATGCATCATGCATAGCAGAAGTGGCATCATCAATAACATGCGACATATCAGAATCAATAGCAGGTGTAGGTGTCGCAAATTTACTCATAACAGAGGGTGACTCAAGTGCAGAGCTAGATGGCAGTTCCTTACCTCCCATCGTAGTTGAGGGAAAAATCATGGTTCTTTCATCTTTCAAGTTCTTCATAGTGATCATCAGATATAAATCCCAAGTGACTCAAAGAATAGAGCTATGCTCCGTGGCAAAGGCGCCAGAAGAAGGTCTTGATAACCCACAAGTATAGGGCATCGCAACAGCTTTTTAGGGTAGAGTATTCAACCAAAATTTATTGATTTGACACAAGAGGAGCCAAAGAATAATCTCAAGTATTAGCAGTTGAGTTGTCAATTCAACCAAACCTGAAAGACTTAAATCTGCAGCAAAGTATTTAATAGCAAAGTACTATGGAAGAAACGGTAACACTGTCAAAAGTAACAGTAGCAGGTTTTGTGGCAACCGTAACAGTGGCAACGAACAAGTAACTAAGCAAAGATCAATATGTGAAAAGTGATACATGTCCAATGTATCTATAATTTTTGATTGTTCCATGCTATTATTTATGATGTTTTGGATGTTTAATGGGCTTTGTTATACACTTTTATATTATTTTTGGAACTAACTATTAACCCAAAGGCCCAGTCCAGATTGCTGTTTTTTTTGCCTATTTCAGGGTTTTGCAGAAAAGGAATATCAAACGGAGTCCAAACAAAATGAAACTTTGGGAGTGATATTTTTGGAGCAAAATACGCACGGGAGACTTGAGAACCACGGAATAGGGCTGAGGTGGCCTCCACGAGGGTGGGGGTGCCCTCCTTCCTCCTATATATACCTACGTACCCCGAAACCATCAGACGAACAGAGAAAACCCTAGTTCCACCGCCGAAACCTTCTGTTCCCGTGAGATCCCATCTTGGGGCCTGTTCCGGAGCTCCGCCGGAGGGGGGATATACCACGGAGTGCTTCTACATCATCATCATCGCCTCACCATGAGTTGTGAGTAGTTTACCACATACCTTCGGGTCCATAGTTAGTATCTAGATGGCTTCTTCTCTCTCTTTGGATATCAATACCAAGTTCTCCTCGGTCTTCGAGGAGATCTATTCGATGTAATCTCTTTCTGCGGTGTGTTTGTCGAGATCCGATGAATTGTGGGTTTATGATCAAGATTATCTATGAGAAATATTTGGTTCTTTTCTGAACTCTTTTATGTATGGTTATAATATCCTTGCAAGTCTCTTCCAATTATTGGTTTGGTTTGGCCTACTAGATCTATAGTTCTTGCAATGGGAGAAGTGCTTGGCTTTGGGTTCAATCTTGCGGTGTCCTTTCCCAGTGACAGTAGGGGTAGCAATGCACGTATTGTATTGTTGCCATCGAGGATAAAAAGATGGGGTTTATATCATGTTATTTGAGTTTATCCCTCTACATCATGTCATCTTGCTTAAGGCATTACTCCGTTCTTACGAACTTAATACTCTAGATGCATGCTGGATAGCGGTCGATGTGTGGAGTAATAGTAGTAGATGCAGAATCGTTTCGGTCTACTTGTCTCGGACGTGATGCCTATATATAATGATCATGCCTAGATAGTCTCATAATTATTCGCTTTTCTATCAATTGCTCGACAGTAATTCATTCACCCACTGTAGAATTATGCTATCATGAGAGAAGCCACTAGAGAAACCTATGGCCCCCAGGTCTATTCTCAACATATAAATCTACAATCTACTTTACTTTTTCGTTTTTACTTTCTGTTCTTATCTCTACTACTATAGTACACATTTTTTCGAAAATTTTAATTTGTCTTCTTCTCTCATGTTTTACCCGCCACTTTCAAAATGGAATCATCTGTAGCCGTCGACTCTATTAGATCGAACGACCCGTGTCATCCGGATTCGCCACCCACGCACTCCCGCCAAACCTGAAAACCAATCCCCCCTTCTAGAGAACTCAACAATTCACGGTAGCCTCCAGACTCTAGCAAATCGATTCCCCGCCAGCCTCCCACTTTACATCTCATGCATGTCTTTCCATTGGTTGTTTTGTATCCAATTTCTCTAGCCAGTGCATCACACACCACCCCACCACCTCCATCGGTCCATTCCCCCGTCCATGCCCCCAACACCTCTGAGTTACGTCCACATCTAGATTGCAGCTCCACCCCCGTCTCCTTGCATGCCCTGACTTGCTTCGAATTTTGTTTACGCCTGGTGATTCCAGGCTCATAGGAGCTGGACATTCATCTATGGCCAGCTAACCATAGTGCCACTGACCACAGGTGAGGTTTCTGATTCTTTTGCTCCTTTGGGAATTTTGTGAGAATCTTTTCCATGAGAATGTTGTGCAAGTGATTCTTCTTCCTGACAATGATATGAAATACAGATTTGCTGGTCTGCTTGTAGCTTGCTGATTTTTTTCTACTTTCTTGCACGCAAGGTGTTTGTGTTTTTGTCCAAACAGTATACTATGAAAGGCAATGCTATCTGAACATAAAGCACATGTTCATTATGTTCATGTATCATATCTATTTGCAAATTTCTATATGTTTCAATTATCTTTCTTGGATTTGGCAACTCAAAAAATGGTATAATGCTTAAACTGTAGGTTGTGGTTTAAAACACCTGGCTTTTAAAAATCAAGTAAAATCGACAAGATGGAAGCCAAGTTCCATTCAGAGATATTACAAATGTTCAGTTGCCGTCAGCGCCAAGATGGTCTAATGCTTATGCTATAGGTTGTGGTTTAAAACACCTGGCTTATAAAAATCAAGTAAAATCGACAAGATGGAAGGCCGAGTTCCATTCAGAGATATTGCAAATGTTCAGTTGTCGGCTACACCAAAAGGGAACCGCTGTATTTTTTATTATTATCTTGATATCTAATTATTATCCTTATCAATCCTTTGCCTTGATATACTATTTGCTTTTGTTTGGTGGGGAAATAGTACATGTTGTTGGAGAGCAGAATGATCCTTTAGCTGAAATAAAAAATGTTATGCAAATGATTTTCTTCCTACCTTAAGCATTACCGCGACCAGGATAGATATATGCTAATGACTCCGCATAAGAGGGAAGCCTATTTGTAAAGGAATCGTGAGTACAAAAGAATGAGGCGTGAGTGCAGCATAAGTTGTAGCAATACACAATCAACACCACAATAGAAAAATACAAGAGCTAATAAGAACGTATGCGTGACAGGTGACTGTTCTAATCGACAAAATATTCATTTCTAATATTATCAATGACCGTTGAATGTTCATTTACCTCCTTATTACATGATACAATTTTTTGATGGGATAAGGTTGAACCTACATTACAGGAAAGGAAGTTGTGGCCAGTTCATACTACGAGAAGCAAGATTCAGTATTTACTCATCTAGGGTCTTCATTAGAAGGCAAACAAGGTTGTGATACATAATGAATTAACAATATCTACTATCAAATAAATAAATTTTTATATTTTATCACACTGTTGTTGGCACTTTTTCCTTAGAAACAGTGGCAGATAGCGGTGGTTCTGGTACAAGCCATCCAAAATATAGAACTCGGTTCGCCATCAGTCCACGTGGCATATATTTATCATCAATATCCTCCGAAGATCAAGCTGCAAAATATGAATTGAAAAGCGCAGGTCAACATACACGACATAATTTGCACGAGGTGCCATTCTGGCATATACGTTCTTAAATCTTATAGATGTACCACTCCTTTTTCAGTTATTACATATAGCAGAAATCTAGCAACAGAAGTGAGCCAATATCATTCTTTATGATACAAAGCAATTGGGCTTCAGATGCATACGCAATATACAATGGAAGGACATGCCCCATTCATAGATAGATTAAATGGAATCAGTTGCTGGGTCATTACATTTTGCTTTAATAAACAATTTTCACACCTAAGTATCAAAAAAAGATCACTATCATTAATATTATTCTCCGTTCATTAAATGAAAAACAAACAGAAATTGAGTCCCTTCGGGGACATCCAATAAAATCATAAATTGAAGTATTCACCGAATCACCGTTCTGCCTGCTGTGTGCCGAATGTTTATGAAGTGATGCTAATCGCGTGCGCCATCGCTCGGAGCCGTGGAGGCATGGATTGTGTCGCCTGGCGGCGTGCGTTGTGTGCGGACGTGGCTACCGGACGGGCGTCGCGGTGCATGGGGCGAGCCGAGCATGATTTCCGGATGGCCGGGTCGTGCGCTGCGCAAGCGCTGTCGCAGTCCTCCGGTCTGCATTTGGCGGGTCGGTGGGCACGAGAGGAGGGGTGGCGGTGCGGTGGCACTCTGCTTGATAGCCAGAGGCAGGGAGTTAACCTGGTTCGCGTTTCTTAGTGGGGATCCATACAGCTAGCCCAGTGGCAAGCTTTAAGGTCGGTATGGATTTTGGTTTAGGCGCGTAAGGCATGACTCAGATGGTGGTCGAGCAGTATCCCTCAAATAAAAAAATATACTACCTATGTAAACTAATATAAGAGCGTTTATATTACTAACTAGTACATTTTTTCAAAAGAAAAAAAAAGATCAAGCGGAACAGGTTATTCTCACGTTTTTGCATGAATTTTACGACATGTATTGTATACCAAGTGATGTACAGTAGTAGAATGCATGGAGATGATTGTTTTTTGAACAAAATTAATCCCATGATGTAACTTACTGTTTCGAGATTAACTCCAAATTTGTCCTTTTTTCCGGGGAAACTGCAAGTTTGTCAAGTACTCCCTGCACTGACCTAAAACGTCTTATACTATTATTTTATAGAAGAAATAGTGACATAAAATGTCTTATACTAGTTTCCAGAGTGAGTAAGTATTCACCAAAATTACTCTTGACATGTTCTGGAAATATAAGAAAAATAAAATTTATTCATGAACATTGTAACTCGGCAAGAGGATGCCAAGTTAAAACTCCGTATAGAAAGTGCTTCGTTTATATTTTTCTTGCTTGCATGAAATTTGTAACTAAGAATGCACACGTGCAAAGCACATGCCTTCGACTAGTGTCCAAAAATACCAAAAATATCAAATTATCATATCTATCATATCTCACTTTCGTAAGTGACCGTAAAGGGATTGACAACCCCTTATCGTGTTGGCTGCGAAGTTCTTATTTGTTTGTGCAGGTGCGAGGGACTCGCGCGTGGTCTCCTACTAGATTGATACCTTGGTTCTCAAAAACTGAGGGAAATACTTACGCTACTGTGCTGCATCACCCTTTCCTCTTCGAGGGAATACAACGCAAGCTCGAGAAGTAGCAAAAAGCTTGTAGGCAATGGATCAATGATGGATAATTATGTCGGATGTGATTCCTCATGCAACAGTTATAACATAGGATGACACAGAACTAGCTCTAGTTCATCAATTCAATGTAGGCATGTATTCTGAATATAGTCATACGTGCTTATGGAAAACAACTTGCATGACATCTTTTGTCCTACCCTCCTGTGGCAGCGGGGTCATATTGGAAACTAAGGGATATTCATGTCTCCTTTTAATAGACTACCGGACCAAAGCATGAACACTTAGTGAATACATGAACTCCTCAAACTATGCTCATCACCGGGAGTGATCCAGATTATTGTCACTTCGGGGTTGCCGGATGAAAACACATAGTAGGTGACTATTGACTTACAAGATAGGATCAAGAACTCACATATAAACATGAAAACATAATAGCTTCATATCTGAAATCATGGCACTCGGGCCCTAGTGACAAGCATTAAGCATAGCAAAGTCATAGCAACATCCATCTTAGAATGTAATGGATACTAGGGATCAAACCCTAACAAAACTAACTCGATTACATGGTAAATCTCATCAACCCATCACCGTCCAGTAAGCCTATGATGGGATTACTCACACACGGTGGTGAGCATCATGAAATTTGTGATGGAGGACGGTTGATGATGATGATGGCGACAGATTCCCCTCTTCGGAGCCCCAAACGGACTCCAGATCAGCCCTCCCGAGGAAGATTAGTGCTAGGCGGCGGCTCCGTATCGTAAAACGCGATGAATCCTTCTCTCTAATTTTTTTTCTCCCTCGAAGTGAATATATAGAGTTGGGGTTGAGGCCGATGGAGTCCCAGGGGGCCCACGAGGCAGCAGGGCGCACCCCAGGGGGGCGCCCTGCACCCTCGTGGACAGGGTGTGGGCCCCTTGATGCTGATTCTTTTGCCAGTATTTTTTATTATTTCCAAAACGTGTCTCTGTGAATCTTCAGGTCATTCCAAGAAGTTCTATTTGTGGACAAAAATAACACCATGACAGTTCTCCTGAAAACAGCGTCTGTCCGGGTTAGTTCCATTCAAATCATGCAAGTTAGAGTCCAAAACAAGGGCAAAAGTGTTTGGAAAAGTAGATAAGTTGGAGACGTATCAACCACTACATGCATATGTATGGAGGTCATGCGTGCATGCATGCTTGAATACCATTTCACAACATTGATGTGTGCTACCTCTCGAGCTTGCGTTGTATTCCCTCGAAGAGGAAAGGGTGATGCAGCATAGTAACGTAAGTATTTCCCTTAGTTTTTGAGAACCAAGGTATCAATCCAGTAGGAGACCACGCGCGAGTCCCTCGCACGTGCATAAACAAATAATAAGTTCGCAGCCAACGCGATAAGGGGTTGTCAATCCCTTTACGGTCACTTACGAAAGTGAGATATGATAGATAGTATAGTATAATATTTTTAGTATTTTTTGGTATAAGAACAGAAAGTAAATAAAGCAAAGTAAAGTAGATGGAAGATTAATATGTTGAGAATAAACCCGGGGGCATAGGTTTCACTAGTGGCTTCTCTCATGATAGCAGAATTCTACGGTGGGTGAACAAATTACTCTCGAGCAATTGATAGAAAACGCATAGTTATGAGAATATCTAGGCATGATCATTATATATAGGCATCACGTCCGTAAGAAGTAGAACGAAATGATTCTGCATCTACTACTATTACTCGACACATCGACAGCTATCCAGCATGCATCTAGAGTATTAAGTTCATAAGAACAAAGTAATGCTTTAAGCAAGATGCAATGATGTAGAGGGATAAACTCAAGCAATATGATATAAACCCCATCTTTTTATCCTCGATGGCAACAATACAATACGTGACTTGCTGCCCCTGCTGTCACTGGGAAAGGACACCGCAAGATTGAACCCAAAGCCAAGCACTTCTCCCATTGAAAGAACTATAGATCTAGTAGGCCAAACCAAAATAATAATTCAAAGAGACTTGCAAGGATATTATAATCATACATAAAAGATTTTAGAAAAGCATAAAATATTTTTTCATAGATAATCTTGATCATAAACCCACAATTCATCGGATCTCGACAAACACACTGCAAAAAGATTACATCGAATAGATCTCCTCGAAGATCGAGGAGAACTTTATATTGAGATCCAAACAGAGAGAAGAAGCCATCTAGCTAATAACTATGGACCCGACGGTCTATGGTAAACTACTCACAACTCATTGGTGAGGCTATGGTGTTGATGTAGAAGCACTCAGTGGTAGTTCCCCCCTCCGGCGGAGCTCCGGAACTGGCCCCAAGATGGGATCTCATGGGAACAGAAGGTTGCGGCGGTGGAATTAGGTTTTTCTCTCTTTCCTCGATGTTTTCAGGGTACATGGATATATATAGGAGGAAGGAGGGCATCGGAGGAGCCAGAGGGGGGCCACGAGGGAGGGGGCGCGCCTGCCCCCCTGGGCGCGCCCTAGACCCTCGTGGCCACCTCTCTCGTTCCCTCGCGTGTACTCCAAGTCTTCTGGGTAGATACGGTTCCAAAAATAACTCTCCCAAAGGTTTCATTCCATTTGGACTCCATTTGATATTCCTTTTCTTCGAAACACTGAAATAGGCAAAAAACGGCAATTTGCACTGGGCCTTGTTTTAGAAGGTTAGTCCCAAAAATAATATAAAAATGTATAATAAAGCCCATTAAACATCCAAAACAGAATATATAATAGCATGGAACAATCAAAAATTATAGATACATTGGAGACGTATCAAGCATCCCCAAGCTTAATTCCTGTTCATCCTCGAGTAGGTAAATGATAAAAACAATTTTTTTATGTGGAATGCTAACTAACATAATTCTCAATGTAATTTCTCTTTGTTGTGGCATGAATGTTCAGATCCGAAAGAATCAAGACAAAAGTCTATATTGACATAAGAATAATAATACTTCAAGCATACTAACAAAGCAATCATGTCTTCTCAAAATAACATGGCCAAAGAAAGTTCATCCCTACAAAATCATATAGTTAGGCTATGCTCCATCTTCGTCACACAAAAAATCCCAATCATGCACAACCCCGGTTTCAGCCAAGCAATTGTTTCATACTCAAAAAATTTCAAACTCTTTCAACTTTCACGCAATATATGAGCGTGAGCCATGGACATAGCACTATGTAGAATAGAGTGGTGGTTGTGGAGAAGACAAAAGAGGTAGATGGTCTCACATCAACTAGGCGTATCAACGGGCTATGGAGATGCCCATCAATAGATATCAATGTGAGTGAGTAGGGATTGCCATGCAACGGATGCACTAGAGCTATAAATGTATGAAAGCTCAACAAAAGAAACTAAGTGGGTGTGCATCCAAATTGCTTGCTACTAAGACCTAGGGCATTTGAGGAAGCCCATCGTTGGAATATACAAGCCAAGTTCTATAATGAAAATTCCAACTAGTATATGAAAGTGACTAAACAAGAGACTCTCTATCATGAAGATCATGGTGCTACTTTGAAGCACAAGTGTGGAAAAAGATAGTAGCATTGTCCCTTTTTTGCTTTTCTTTTTTTCTTTTATTTCTTTTTTCTTTCTTTTTTTATTATTTTTTGGGCCTTTTTTTTCCTTTGGCCTTACTTTTTTTCCTTTTTTTTGATTGGGACAATGCTCTAATAATGATAATCATCACACTTATATGAATTTACAACTCGATACTAGAACAAAGTATGACTCTATATGAATGCCTCCAGCGGTGTACCGGGGTGTGCAATGAAACAAGAGTGAGATGTATGAAAATTATGCATGGTGGCCTAACCACAAATACGATGTCAACTACATGATCATGCATGGCAATATGACAATGATGAAGTGTGTCATAGCAAACGGAACGGTGGTAAGTTGCATGGAAATATATCTCAGAATGGCTATGGAAATGCCATGATAGGTAGGTATGGTGGCTTTTTCGAGGAAGGTATATGATGGGTGTATGGTATCGGCGAAAGTTGTGAGGTACAAGAGAGGCTAGCAATGGTGGAAGGGTGAGAGTGCGTATAATCCATGGACTCAACATTAGTCATAAAGAACTCGCATACTTATAGAAAAAATCTACAAGTCATAAAAACAAAGTACTACACGCATGCTCCTAGGGGAAGGGTTGGTAGGAGTTAACCATCGCGCGATCCTGACCTCCACACAAAGGATGACACTCAATGAAATACCTCATGCTTCAAATATGTCACACAACGGTTACCATGCGTGCATGCTACGGGACTTGCAAACCTTAACACAAGTATTTATCAAATTCACAACTACTCTACTAGCATGACTCTAATATCACCATCCTCATATCTCAAAACAATCATCAAGTATCAAACTTCTCATCATATTCAACGCACTTTGTGTGAAAGTTTTTACTATACCCATCTTGGATGCCTATCATATTAGGACTAGTTTTATAACAAAAGCCCATTACCATGCTGTTCTAAAAGACTCGAAAAAGGATATAAATGAAGCATGAGAGATCAACAATTTCTACAAAATAAAACCACCATCGTGCTCTAAAAGATATAAGTGAAGCACTAGAGCAAAACTATCGAGCTCAAAAGATATAAGTGAAGCACATAGAGTATTCTAATAAATTCTAAATCATAATTATCTCTCTCAAAAGGTGTGTCCAGCAAGGATGATTGTGGAAAATTAAAAAGCAAAGACTCAAATTATACATGGCGCTCCAAGAAAAACACATATCATGTGGTGAATAAAAATATAGTCCCAGGTAATGTTACCGATAGATGAAGACGAAAGAGGGGATGCCTTCTCGGGGCATCCCCAAGCTTAGGCTTTTGGTTGTCCTTGAATTTTACCTTGGGCTGCCTTGGGCATCCCCAAGCTTAGGCTTTTTCTACTCTTTGTTCTATAGTCCATCAAATCCATACTCAAAACTTGAAAACTTCACAACCCAAAACTTAGCCAAAAATCTCGTGAGCTCCGATAGTATAAGAAAACAAACCAACTTCTCCATGATTCATACCCCCCGATACTACTCATAGATTCATCAAAATAAGCAAACAACACACGAAAAACAGAATCTGTCATAAACAGAACAGTCTGTAGTAATCTGTAACTTCCGAATACTTCTGTAACTCAAAAAAAATTGAAATAAATTGTTAAACGTGAGGAATTTGTCTATTAATCATCTGGAAAAATAATCAACTAAATAGCACTCTCCAGTAAAAAATTACAGCCAATCTCGTGAGCGCTAAAGTTTCTGTTTTTACAGCATGATAATATATACTTCACACAAGTCTTCCCAAAGGTTCTACTTGGCACAAACACTAATTAAAACACAAAAACACATCTAAACAGAATCTAGATGCAATATTTATTCCTAAAGAGAAGCAAAAACAAAGAAAATAAAATTGGACTGCCTCCCAACAAGCGCTATCGTTTAACGCCCCTAGCTAGGCACGATAATTTTAATGATGCTCACATCAAAGAAAAGAATTAAAGCACAAAGAGAGCATCATAGAACACATGATAAACACATCTAAGTCTAACATACTTCCTATGCATCGGCACTTTATAAGCAAACAAATTATCATAGCAAGCAAAAATTAGCATATGCATGGAAGAAGAAAGAGACGATAGCAATCTCAACATGACGAGAGGTAATTTAGCAAGATAAAAATTTCTACAACCATATTTTTCTCTCTCATAATAATTACATGTAGGATCATAAGAAAAGTCAACCAAATAGCTATAACATAACATATTCTCAACACGATCCACATGCATGCAAAGTTGACACTCTTCAAGAATAGTGGGATTAACTAAAGTCATGACCTCTCCAAACCCACTTTTATCAAAAGATTTGTAAGATTGAACATTCTCCAAGTATGTGGGATCTAAAGTTGACACTCTTCCGAACCCACTTTCAATATTATTGCAAACATTATTATCAATCTCATACTCATCATGGGTCTTAAATACATTTTCAAGATCATAAGAAGAATCACCCCAATCATGATCATTGTAACAAGTAGTAGGCATAGCAAAATAAGCATCCCCAAGCTTAGGGTTTTGCATATCATTAGCACAATTGAAATTAATAGAATTTATAATAACATCATTGCAATCATGCTTTTCATTCAAGAAGCTATCATGAATCACGTTATAATCTTCTTCTTTCAACACTTCATCACGATTTTCGGACTCACGAATTTCAAGCAAAACCTCATAAAGATAATCTAGTGCACGCAACTCACTAGCAATTGGTTCATCATAATTGGATCTCTTAAAAAGATTAGCAAGTGGATGATGATTCATAATTTAGCAAGCGAAGATGCAAGTTAATAGAGGGCACATAGCAACACAAGCAAACAGAAAGGCGAACGGTAAACACATGGAAAAAGAAGGGCAAATAAAACGGCAAGGGTGAAGTGGGGGAGATGAAAACGAGAGGCAAATAATGTAGTGCCAAGGATAAGGGTTTGTGATAGGTACTTGGTATATGACTTTTGTGTAAGCCTCCCCGGCAATGGCACCAGAAATTATTCTTGCTACTTCTCGAGCTTGCGTTGTATTCCCTCGAAGAGGAAAGGGTGATGCAGCCTAGTAGCGTAATTATTTCCCTCAGTTTTTGAGAACCAAGGTATCAATACAGTAGGAGACCACGCGCGAGTCCCTCGCACCTGCACAAAAAAAATAAGAACTTCGCAGCCAACGTGATAAGGGGTTGTCAATCCCTTTACGGTCACTTAAGAAAGTGAGATCTGATAGATAGGATTGTATAATATTTTTGGTTTTTTTGGGATAATAACATAAAGTAAATAAAGCAAAGTAGAGTAGATGGAAGATTAATATGTTGAGAATAAACCCGGGGGCCATAGGTTTCACTAGTGGCTTCTGTCATGATAGCAGAATTCTACGGTGGGTGAACAAATTACTGTCGAGCAATTGATAGAAAAGCACATAGTTATGAGAATATCTAGGCATGATCATTATATATAGGCATCGCGTCCGTAACAAGTAGACTGAAACGATTCTGCATCTACTACTCTTACTCCACACATCGACCGCTATCCAGCATGCATCTAGAGTATTAAGTTCATAAGAACAGAGTAATGCTTTAAGCAATATGACATGATGTAGAGGGATAAACTCAGGCAATATGATATAAACCCCATCTTTTTATCCTCGATGGCAACAATACAATACGTGCCTAGCTGCCCCTGCTGTCACTGGGAAAGGACACGACAAGATTGAACCCAAAGCCAAGCACTTCTCCCATTGCAAGAACTATAGATCTAGTAGGGCAAACCAAACCAATAATTCGAAGAGACTTGCAAGGATATTATAATCATACATAAAATATTTCAGAAAATAATCAAATATTGTTCATAGATAATCTTGATCATAAACCCACAATTCATTGGATCTCGACAAACACACCGCAAAATGATTACATCGAATAGATCTCCTCGAAGATCGAGGAGAATTTTGTATTGAGATCCAAATAGAGAGAAGAAGCCATCTAGCTAATAACTATGGACCCAAAGGTCTGTTATAAACTACTCACAACTCATTGGTGAGGCTATGGTGTTGATGTAGAAGCACTCCATGGTAGATCCACCCTCCGGCGGAGCTCCAGAACGGGGCCCAAGATGGGATCTCACGGGAATAGAAGGTTGCGACGGTGGAATTAGGGTTTTCTCTGTTTCCTCGATGTTTTCAGGGTACATGGATATATATAGGAGGAAGGAGTGCATCGGGGGAGGCAAAGGGGGCTCACGAGGGTGGGGGGCACGCCTGCCCCCCTGGGCGTGCCCTGGACCCTCGTGGCCACCTCTCTCGTTCCCTCGCGTGTACTCCAAGTCTTCTGGGTAGATACAATTCCACAAATATCTCTCCCGAAGGTTTCATTCCGTTTGGACTCCGTTTGATATTCTTTTTCTGCGAAACACTAAAAATAGGCAAAAAACAGCAATTTCAATTTGGGCCTTGGGTTAGTAGGTTAGTCCCAAAAATAATATAAAAGTGTATAATAAAGCCCATTAAACATCCAAAACAGAATATATAATAGCATGGAACAATCAAAAATTATAGATACATTGGAGACGTTTCAATGTGGTGCGTGCGTCAAAAATCGTACACTAGCTCCCCCACGGAGCGAGATCGGTTCATGATGTGTCGTTGTACTAGCCACTTCGACTCGATGGGAGGGATTCATACATACACATGCATGTGTGTGTGCTCAAACTGTATCATGCATGCATGTCATCCCAGAGCTTGACCTATATGTATACCGTATTACATGCAAAAATAATAATCCCCTCCTAAGTCCAATTATCCTCTCTTGTTGTCAGGCAAAAAGTAGTGATGGACCAAGTGGGCCCATAGATGGAAAGCATCGATATCGCTGATAACCGCTTAAGTGGGTGCGAGAGGACAACCACACTGCTTTGCATGTGGGTCAAACATATATATGTTGAATACCCAAAATGCACAACTTTGATGTGCCACATGCCTCAAAAACCGTAAACCATGCACCCACACATAGAGAGGTTCATGAAGCATACTACATATGATGGTCCCCTTCCCCCTCTTTACCGCATACTATATGCTCCTGTCGTAATATGTACAACCCAAAAGAATCCTCATCGATAGTGAAATTAATTAACCTCTCCTGATGTAGGTCAAAGTGATGCATGCATGCATCGACGATGGCCTCGTGGACCCACAGATGGAAGCGACACACGTGACTGTCCTAGCCATGATAACCACAGCGAGCAAGCATGTGGCCTAAAGAGGTGTTGTGTGATGTTTGATTAGCCAATTTCACAATTTTGATGTGGCACGTGCCTCGGAAACCAAAAGGTCCCGACACTGAGTGAGGTGTACTTGTTCACGGACGTGTACATATAGTATATATGCTAGTCCCCTCTGACCTGTTCGACGCGTACTATATCTCACCATAACACAAACAAAAAGATTCTACCTTCTTGGTCAAATTAACCTCACTGCCGACTGTTCATCAAAGTGATGGACGACGACCTCGCAGGCCCACAGAAAGCGTCACATGCGAGTATCGAGTATCATGTAGGACAACCATCGACTGCATGTGGCCAAAGCATGTATGTATGAAAGGGTTGTGTAATGTTTTAAATAACGATTTCACGACTCTGATGTGGCACCGGCCTGCCTAATAAAAAGGCCAACCCACACGGTGGCTCACAACTCGTAGTGTACTACGAGCCACACGCCACCCTCAGACGCACACACCCACACACACACCGCGAATCCACCGCAACTACGATGCATGTTATGTTAATTATCCTGTGGTGAACATATGTTACCAAAGAAGGGAAGTTTTAATTTCAAAAAAATCGCAGAGATCATTAAGACATTTTAGTACATTAATTGATTTATTTTCTACGGGTATAATGTGCAAAAATCAAATTTGAGCTACATGCACATGTGACAGTGCACCAAAATGGATTGCAAAAACACAAGTGTCTCACTTGGTGCATGTTTACTCCCCGTGCAACAAATTTCAAACATTGAGAATCTTGATTTTTAAATTCTAGTACATCCAAAACTTATTCGAAGTTCATGAAACTTATCGTGTTGTCATATGGACACCAATACAAAGTGGCATTGTAGTTTTTTTTCAAATTTGAGACCAATTTTGATGTAATCTTTATCTAATTACAAATGGGAGATTATTAATAATTGGGAACCAATATCCCAAACAGATTATTTATTCGAACCGTGAGCGTTAGACTAACAAAGGATACATGCCATGCTTCGGTTAAGCAATAAAGCGGCAGCATTAATCATCAAAATAGAAAAACAATATACATGCCGCCGCGCGACCCGTGTGCCATGCGCGCACGTTTGTGTTGATGGGACGCATGCGAGTAGTCCGCCGTGTAGGCAGACGGGGAGGCGTGCGTGCAGGTGTGTGAATTTACGTAGGCATGCTCACTGCGCAGTGTCATCGGGAGGTGCAAGTAGTTGTGTGAAACTTTGGTAGGCATGCCAGCAGTCCGGTGCGCAGGCTCACCGAGAGGCGAGCCATCGGTTTGACCGTCGCCCGCCTCTCTCCCACAACTCCCACTACTCCATATTAATGGTGCGCCCGAGCGGCCGCACCCCCCATCCTCGCCACACACACACACACAATTCTCTCTCTCCGCTTGCATCCTCGACACCGCTCTCAGTCCCCAAAGCCGTTAGTGTATGAGGATACCGCCGAAGTGCCCCATCGGAGGGAGTGGCGATGCCGGGCAGCTAAAGCACCGGAGCGCAGCGTGGAGATGGAGACAGAGGTTGCCGTCACCGCCGGCGAGTTATCGTTGCACCTTGACGTTGTCGACGGCGTCGAGCTTCCACAACCGGAGGCGGAGTTCCACACTGAATCTGGTGACAACCCCGGCGACGGCCACTCTGGCGACGACTCCGACGACGACAGACAGCTGGTTAGTCATCTATACCCACTTATGTGTCAAATAGATCATAAGGTTTCTCTAGTTACTCCAGCCTACCCCTTTTTGGAATAGAAATCCTATGGTTATGTTCTCCCAATCCATGAAATCAGAGTAAGTTTTGTTAGATCCGTGTAGTGTATTGACTGTTTGAATGGTACAAGTGTTAAGTGATTAGTTGTTTCATCTGTGCAAATGATTTCTGCTAGTAATCCGACTAGGGATAGTGTTCATGCTAATAATTCCTAGCCAGGACTTGATAATTGATTTTGAATGACCTACATATGTTTCTGCCATTATTTTCTTCAAGATTGGTATGTACATACACAAATGTGCTTAAAAATCAAACCACAATCTCTGGATATGAACAAATAAATAGCAATAAATTCCTATTCCAACTTCACGGCATGTAATCGTTGATTTCATGCCAATTTTTGGCAACTAACAAATGTTCGCTAGAGATTAGTTTGTAGCCATTAATTTGACGCCATTTTTTTAGTATTTGTATAGGTGCTGTCTGACGATGTGGACAACGAGATGAAGATGTCCAGAGGAGGTACAAGAGGGAAATCCCGAGGGAGCTTTATGCGGGAATGCATAACAGGTGTATTAGGACCTATAACGATGGCTATCGATGCCCATTTTGCTACCACAACCTTCATGACGCGTATCAAAGTGTTCTGGCGCATGCAAAAGGTCGGGCCGTTGGCTCCTTCAAGCCGAAGTATTCTCGCAGGGTGGAGCACGGCGCGTACGCCGAGTACCTGGAGAAGCATCGGGATCCTACCGGAATGTGAGACGAGATGTGGGATTGAACTATGTACGCTTATGGTTGAACTATGTATTAATGACTGTTGAACTATGTACTTATGGTTCAACTATGCTAGTGTATGAGCACGCTTATTATCTATGTCTGAGTATGTTTAATCTATGTTTACCTATGTCTAACCATGGGATATGGATGCAACCAGTTCGGTTGATGGAATCTACCTCCATCTTGGTTTATTGGTCCCCTTTGTAATTTGTGTTAAATTTTGACCAAATGTTTAACTGACAAAATGTTAGTGCAGGTCAGCAAATATTATATAGTTGGATGGGTATTTGAGCATAGTGTTCAATGATATAATCTTTGGTGACATGCATAATCATTTCTTAGTTAAATATTTGGTCAATATTTGGTAAAAATTACAAAGGGGGGCCAATAAACCAGGACAGAGGTAGTACGTCAATCACACACGGTTCCCAAAATTGAAATCGTGTGCAATGACTTTCATTTCGCCTGTTGCTTCGATCACACACGGTTCCCAAAATTGAACCTTGTGCAATGACTTTCATTTTTCCTGTTGTGTCAATCGCACACGGTTCGCCCTAGCAAACCGTCGGCTCCAAAATTATTTGTAGGATGGAAAACCCTCACCACCCAATTAAAAAAAGAAAAAAAAGAACCCTCACCATCCCCACGTCACAAAAATCCTCACCCTGCCCACCAACCCCTCCGGTCCCCATTCACACCTGCACAAGCTCCTTCGCGTCTATGCCATGGCACCGCCTATCGCGGCGGTAAATAGTTAGCTCGCCGCCTGCCGCCGCCGCCAAGCTGCTGGCAAAGTCCACTGCATTTCGCCACTTCCGCTTGTTGCCGCCTATCGCCATCGACTTTCTTGATCCTACTCGCGGTCGACACAGCTCAGCTCGGTTCGGGAATCTGCCGTAGTGAGGGTTCTTTCTCATGGACGACAAGGTAACTATTTTAATGAGATATTATCTCATCTCTTATCCCAGTTCATCTGCCTCCTTTAATCACCCGGCGGAAATCACCGTCAATTCATTTTTATTCGAGCTGATTTGAGGGTTTTCTTTCATTCATAGAATGTACAGAGCGCCGTCACATCAGGAGTTTGTGACCTCCGCCAGAGATTCCATCTCACCGTACCAGATCGCTTGATGACGCGCACTGTATGTTCAATCTCACCCTAAATCCGTTGGCATGGCCTACATTGGAAAAGATAAGGAAGCTTTGAGTTATGGAAATTTTAGCGGGGACTGCTCGTGATGGCGCACGTCACGCGTTGGCCTGTGCCCGATGCCCTAGCTCTCACCTATAAATAAAGGAGAGATCAGAGAATAGAAGGAGGATGAGACACACCCGTGGCGGCGTCGCCAAAGTGGAACGCGCCTGCAATGGCCGCGTAGGCCCTGTCTTGCGGCGACGAGCACGTCGCAGAGATGACGACACGTGCACTAGGAAAGAACAGCCAGCCAAAACACGCAGGAGGCAACCACCAGAGACGAGGTGGACACAAGGAGAAGTAGATGTGCTCGAGGCGGCAGCATGATAGAGATCGGATGAACGGTGGACGTGCATACGTGCCAACCGTGGAAATATGTGCCGGGAAGAAACACATCTAAACATATAATATCCTTTTTCTTCTATATGCTATTGTCTTATTTTGTAGAATACCCAAGGACAATCTGGAGCACAACAAACCCACGCAAGAGAAGGGGGCCAGGAAAGACTGGAGGCAGAGGAGACGAGGAGGCCAGCATATGGCCATCAACGCAAAGACGCACCCATCGTGGTGGCGCTCTTGCCGGGCAGCACACACGTTGCTTGCCTGTACGGCAGCGTCGCGTGCACCAAGACCTGAAGAAGATGTTCAGTCGAAGGGGTGGTGCGCTGACAAGGAGCCTGCACCTCAGGTAAGCACATATATACATCTATTCCTTTTGTATGCAAGTCAAGATACACATGCACCTGCACGATGGTCCAGGAGCAGCATGTCCAGAGCATGGTCCATGAGTACTTCACCGCGCCAACATGTTGAAGACGACGGCATACCAGTGGTGCTGCCGGCGCGCAGCCTGCTGAACTCCTTTGTGATGGTGCCTGCCCTTGGTGATGAGGGAGACGGCGTCTACTTCATCAAGCTGGAGGCACGAGGCTCGCGAGGATG
This sequence comes from Secale cereale, assembly GCA_902687465.1. Taxonomy (NCBI): domain Eukaryota; kingdom Viridiplantae; phylum Streptophyta; class Magnoliopsida; order Poales; family Poaceae; genus Secale; species Secale cereale. The sequence goes on from LR738714.1 coordinate 419,016,579, forward strand.
CCGCCGTGGATCGCAACATGGAGCTAGAGGACGGAGGCATGATGCTCGTTGGGGATGTTGCCGACGTCTACTTCGTCAAGCTGGAGCCCGGAGGCATGGAGGCTCACGAGGATGTCGTCGCAGTGCCGCGGTAGATGGCCCCACGGAGTTCGCCAAGACGACGTACAGGAGTGCCGCGATGGATCGCCCCACACAGCATGTCCTGAGCATGGTCCATGAGTACTTCACCGCGCCAAGACGTTGAAGACGACGGCATACCAGCGGTGCTGCCGGTGCGCAGCCCGGTGAACTCCTTTGTGATGGTGCCCGCCCTTGGTGATGAGGCCGACGGTGTCTACTTCATCAAGCTGGAGCCCCGGAGGCCCGAGGCTCGTGAGGATACCGCCGTGGATCACGACATGGAGCTAGAGGATGGAGGTATGACGCCCGTTGGGGATGCCGCCGAAGTCTACTTTGTCAAGCTGGAGCCCAGAGGCATGGAGGCTCACGAGGATGCCACCACAGTGCCGCGGTGGATGGCCCCACGGAGTTCACCGAGACGCCAATGTCAACATCATCAACCCGGTGCTGCAAGGATCGTGAGGGGTTGCTCGCAAGGAGGACGCCCGCCATCTACTTCGTCATGCTGAAGTCAGAGGATGGAGTCGTGGCGCCCGTTGGGATGCCGCCATCGTCTACTTCATCAAGCTGGAGCCCGGAGATGTGGAGCTCGCAGGGATGCCGCCGCGTGGCATGGAGAATGGCGAGACAGAGCTATGTCACCACCAATGTCTATGTCACCAAGATGGAGCGCACGACCCGGAGCCATGAAGATGATACACTTCCTCGGTGTTGTCCGCAACACGAAGCCCGCGATGTGAAGAAGACGGCGCTACGCAATGACGTGGCTTCACCAACTCTTACCACTACATGGTGCTCTTTGCGACACAGAGCCCGTGAAGATGAGGTGTAGTGGCGAGGAGCCAATGTGACTTCACCAACACTAAATCCCGATGGCCTTGCGAGGTGATGCCCTTGTCTTGGAGGACCGCCGTAAATACGGCGTCCAGCCGAGATGAGGCACCAATCACACCGACATTGGTGATACGAGCTTGCGTTGGTTTTACACCGACGCCGGTCTTCACAAGATTACTCCCGCGAGGCATCCCCTTGCATACCCGACGAAGCCGCTACATCGTCAAGAAGTCCGAGCAGAGCAGGACCCATGCAACTTCAACACCGACTACATCAACGCTGTCAAGACCGATGAGGCGCGACGACGAGGGCGAATATGGCCAACACAAAGCCATGTTTTGAGCGGCACATCTACCGACAAGGACATGGGCTTTGCCGCCTCCCACACCATACACTCACACCAACATCATCATGCATGGAGAACGCGAAGCGAAGATGGCGAAGACGACCACACGGCTTAATCGGAGGTATCTCGCGGAGAAACCCGCGGGAGTAATTAACCGGGAGCTTTTCGAGGCCCCGGGAACCAGGAGACCGCACATCCCCATAGTTAGGCAGGCCGCGCTACTAGGCCACGGAGCGCAACAATTTTTTACGGGATCTTGTAATTTTGTTCATCCAAAGAGATAAATGAAATACTTGTTTCCCGTATCACTTTTCTTTGTGTACTACGGTTGTCGGGGGAAACTGTCCACCACGAGCACCTATGGGACCGGAGCCCCTTGTTCGTTGCGGTGAGGGAGCGGAGGGAGCACGAAGAGCAGATCGAGGAGAGCACGCGGGCAGTTTACCCAGGTTCGGGCCGCGACGGGCGCGTAAAACCCTACTCCTGCTTAGATCGTATTGAGTGTTGGAGCTCGGGAGCTTGAAGAACTAGCTACACCGAGCGAGAGAGCTGTCAAGGTTCCGAACCCTTTCTACGTTGTGCATGGGCCTCCTTTTATAGCTCAAGGAGTCACCGACAGGTGTCAACGTAGTAAGAAGAGTAAAAATGTAACTTTGGTGGTAGTTGTAACAGTGCGGGAACAGTGCGTGAACAGTGGATGAACAGTGGATGAATAGTGGTCATCACCTAACTTGACAGTGGGGGACAAGAGCATTAAATGCCCGTCGCCGTCGACCCCAAAAGCGCCCGCCCGTGCGTCTCCGTTCGCCACGGCGGTAGCCTCGTCACCGTGGCTCACCACCGTGTCCCCCAGGCTGCACAGCCATCCGCCACGCGTCCCTAGAAGGGTCCCAGGGCGACGCGTGGGTCGATGAGCTGGAGCGCGGGCACACAGCGTGAGTTCCCCCCGGCAAGCATCTTGCCGGGGCCTTGACCTTGCCGGGCCCTGAAGCTTGTCGCTCCCCGGGCCCTGCCGGGGCGCATGCTGCGCCGAGGCATGTCTTCTGAGATGCAGTCTTCTCGTCTTCCTGGCAAGCTCCTCTTGCCAGGGTCTTGTCTTAATGTTATAGTCTTGAGCCTGGGACGGCCTTCCCGGCAAGCTCCACTTGCCAGGGTCTTGATCTTCTGTCTTGTATACTTTGTTTTTGAATGGCTTAATAGGGACCGGAAAGGTTTCCGGCAAGCACGTGGTAGACCCTGCCGCGGGGAGCTGCTACTGCCCATGCACAAGTTGGGGTACTGAGGTACCCCTACCTTAGTACACCGACAGGAGCCCCCGGGCCCGGGCCACACACGGTGCCGAGCGCTGTTGGGCCAGGCCCAGAACAGTGCACGGGCACGCGCGGCCCACGGCGAGCCGTAGATTCCCTTCCGCATCCGCCGCGCCCCTCCCTATCGGCACGCGTTGATTGCGGCGTCGTGGGAGAGATCGTGGCCACGTTCTTTAATGGGAAATGCGGAGCGTCCCCCACCCCCCCCTTAAAAGCAGAGGAAGCAGGGGCAGTTTCCCTCCTGCGCTTTCATTGCTTCTTCAACCTCCAGAAATCCCCCGCTGCGCTCCGCCTCCACACCTCCTCCGCCGTCTTCCGCATCTGCGGCGCCGCCGAACTCCTCGCCCCTTCCCTCACCGCCTCCGCCATGGCCCCGAAGACCGAGAAGGCGAAGGCGGAGAAGGCCAAGAGGGAGAAATCCGAGCAGGCGGCGAAGCTTGCTCTTTTGCGGAAGAGGAATGTGGTCTTCGCGCCAAGGCTCAGCGCGAGGGAGCTCTGGAACAAGTACTACCTCTTCTGGGCCAAGGAGACCAAGGCTCATCCCCGGACCAGAGTCTAACCCGCCGCTGGCAAGGATCTGCTCCCCAGCGGGTACTTCTTCTTCGCTGTCTTCTTCTACTGCGGCTTGTGCCCTCCATTCTCGGAGCTTTTCTGTGACATCATGAACACGTACAACCTCCATCTCTTAGACTTCACCCCCAACGCCATCCTTACGATGGCGGTTTTCGCACATTTGTGCGAAAACTACATAGGAATCTATCCAAACGTAGCACTCTTTCGACACTTCTTTATGCCTAGAGTAGAGGCCGGCGCTCCCCTCTCCGGGGGTATCTCCTGGATCTTCCGCTTGAACAAGAAGGACTCCTATCTGAAAGGAGAGCTCCGCGGCAAGTGGGAGGAGTGGCGCGCAGATTGGTGTTGGATAGTGGAGGACCGGCCGGAGCCTTTCACTGCGCCGCGCACAACAGCCATAGTGCGCGGCAGGGACTGGAGCGATCTGGCCCCAGATGATGTCAAGCTCAACGCCGCCCTCGTCAGGATACTTCGTCTCCGGGTAGCCAAGTTGACCATCGGAGAGGTAGGGGCAGATTTCCTCCGCCGCCGCATTGCCCCTTTACAGGAGAGGAAAAGGCCAGCATGGGAGTTTGGCAATGCGGTGGATATTATGAGGCTGCGCCCGGGATTGAATTTCAACTTCATGGCGCTGGAACTGAAGGGGATGGTCCGGGAGCTTTTTAAGCACGACCCGGCCCATCCGGAGTGGTTTAGATCTCCCCGGGGAGTGGTGCCGCTGTGCAACAGCACCGCCCGGGACGCCTTGCGCGCAATGATGCCCGCGTGTGACTCCCACGGCGTCGACCCCACTTGGATAGTGCCCACGCCGGATGCAATCATGAGTTTCTTCGATAATCTGGTCGAGGTGCCCAAGAACGCCGAGGAGAACAAGGGTCTCACTCGGGAAACCACGGAGCGGGATCTAGCTTATATCGCTTCCCGGATGGAGGAGGCCGCCGCAGCTGCAGCGGCAGGAGATTTTGGGTTCACCGTCGACGAGGCAGATGCTGAGGACGCGTCGTGCCAAGCCGAGGAGGCGGAGATCCGCAGACTGCTCAAGCTCCCGCCCGACGAGCTCGCCGGGGTTCCTTCTCTGAGATACGCCGGGATTCCCGGGATCGTGAGCGAGGCCGCGGCAAGAGGCGAGGTTGCCGGAGGCAGCAGAGGTGCCGGAGGGAGCGGAGCCACCGGAGGGAGTAGGGCCGCAGGGCAGGATGCCGGACCCAGCGGGCCTGTTGGGGAGGAGGAGGAAGACACCGAGACCGAGGAAGACACCGGCGGGTCTCTAGGACTCGGCGACGACGCCTCCTCATCGTCGGAGAGCTCCTCACCTCCGGCAAGTCCAAAGCAAGCGCCGGGGAAGCGCCTCCGCAAGGCGCCCACGGCGACGAGGACGCAGGCGCCCCGACAGCAGCCTGCTCGCCGGGCGGCGCGGGCCGCCAGAGCGAGCCAAGGAGCGACGGAGGTCTCCAACGCACCAGCCGCGGCGGAGGCGCCCCGCGCGTCAGCCGCGACGGAGGCGCCTCGCGCACCAGCACCTAGTGGAGGGGGATCCTCTCAGAGTGGAGCAGCTGCTCCGCCTGCTCCCCGGGCCTCGGCGTCAACGGAGGCTGGGTCTTCGCAGCCCCCAGCCCCGGAGACCGCCAAGCGCCCGAGGGAGCCTTCTCCTCCCGCTCCTCGCGTGGGCGCGCCTCAGGTGGAGTTCGACTTCTCCGCCCTGAGCGACGACGATGACGAGGAAGAGGAGTAAGCACTTGTAATTTGTAGCTTCTTCAATTCTGTCTTGATTCTTCTTTCATTATTCTGATCTTGTTCTTGTTTTCAGGTCCCTGGCCCAGCGGGCGGCGAAGCGGGCCAGGATCCCTGTGGTCGAGGTCGATGACGACTCGCCCGTCGCGGCGACACGGGATGCGCCAGCGACGAACTTGCCGGACCCAAGCGCTGCTCTTAGGAGCAGCCCCCAGTGCAGCCCCCAGCGTAAGTCTGGTCTTGAACTTCCTACTTGTCGGGCGCGCTTGAGGTTTTTGCTTCGTATTGATATCTTCTTGCCTTGCTTGTTTTGTTCATCTTGTGCAAAAATGGAGCCGCAGCCGCAGGAGCAACCAGAGGTTACTCCCGAGGAGCTGCAGATTCCACCCTCCCCGCCAAGGGCGAACTCCCCGGCGAGGGAGGACGTTCCGCCAAGGACGGGCTCCCCGCCAAGGGCGGGCAGCCCGGCAAGGGTGGCCACCCCGCCAAGGGAGGGCATGGGCGGCCCTCCGCCAGCAGGAGCCACCGCTCCACCGCCAAGGGGGGACTCCCCGGCGAGGGAGCCTGTTGTCGACGAAGTCCGCGAAGGTAAGTCTGACAGCTTTTTCTTCTTGGACTTGTCTTTTTGGATATTTGCTTGATCTTCTCTTTTCTTCTTTTTCTTCTAGATCCTCCCGCGCTGGACCGGATGGAGACCGAGGCCACCGGCGAGGAGGGCGCGCAAGGCGGCGGCGGCAACGCCACTGCCGCTGAGGGCACGGCAGGAGCCGACGAGCCTGCTGCGGAGGAGACTGCTCCAACCGCAGACGCCGCGGCCGGGGAGGGGGACGGCGACCACACTGCCGGCCCGGAGCCAGCAGGAGCGTCGAGCGCTGCACCGGCCGCCGACCCCTCCGCCGATAAGGAGCAGCCCGGCTTCTATCTTGAGGCCCCCAATGGCGTCTTCATACAAGTGCCGTGGGGGTCTTCGTCGCGAGCCCCCGTGGAGGGAGAGACCTTTGATGGAGAGGTCCTCGCCTCCGCGGGGTTGAAGATTGTTGAGGCGCCTGGCGGGAGCGATGAGCCCGAAGAGGAGAAACTTCTCCGCCAGCTCCTGGCCCTTTACCGGGCCAGGCAGGCGAAGCTGGAGTCGCGAGAAGCCCTCACCGCCAAGGCCGGAACAAATTTGGAGAAACGCGCTGCAGAGCTCCGTGCTGCCAACCAGGCGGCTCTCCGCGACTTGGCGGAGGAGCGCGAGAGGCTTGCCGGAGAGCAGCAAGAGTTCCTCCTGGAGAAAGCTGAGGCCGAGGAGCAGCAGCGCTTGGCTGGCGAAGAGCTGTCCCGGCGAGAAGGAGCGCTCAACCAGCGGAAGGTTGAGCTCGATGCCCACGACGACGAGCTCACCGCCCGGGAACAGACTCTTGGCGGGGCCCTGAAGGAGGCGAAGGAAGCCACCGCCGCCGCGGAAACCGCCAAGAAGGACCTTGAAGCTAAGGTGGCGCAGCTGGAGGAGTACCTGAAGGCGAGCACGGAGAGGGTCACCGCGCTCAACATAGAGAGCGAGAAAGACGCCCATACCAACTCCGAGCTTCAGGTACGCCTCTCCAAGCAGGGCGACGAGCTCAAAGCCGCCAAGGACTCAATTGCTGATCTTGAGTTGAAGGTCTCCACGCTGAGAGATTTACTCGACGCCGCCCGGGACCGCGAGACCAAGTTGAAGGAGGAGGTTCGCAAGGAGCGGGAGCTGGTGGAGAGCACTGCCACCTCCGCGAACCTCTTCAACCAGGCGGTGGAGCAATGGACGGAGGAGCTGGTCGATTCTGCTGCCAAGATCGACAAGGAGCTGATGGCGATGAGGGCAGAGCATCTTGTGTATTCTCCAGACGAGACCCTCCCCCACAGCGCCAGGTTAAGCCTTTTCTTCAGAGGGATCGCGCCGGCGCTCGCACGGCTGCAGGAGAAGATCCCCGCGCAGCTGGCCGAGGAGTCGCGCCAGCTCTGCGCGGGAACCTTGGAGCGCGTCTTGACCAAGATTGTCTACCGCAACCCTGGTATCAATCTCGTCAACGTCCTCCGCAGCTTGCCGGCCGATGCAGATCAGGAGGCACTGAAGGCGCAGGTATAGGGCCTTTCGGCGTGCTGATGCTTACCGGGTACGTGTGTTGCACAAGATGCCAAACAATGCATGCAAATAGCGAAGAAAAGCATGGAAAAGGCAAATAGTGCAAAACACAAAAGCTTTATTGATGCACGGGATCTGCGCCCGGCTTTGTACAAAGGATTACATGCAACAGCGGCAAGACTTGTACAAAAGGTGGTTGCCGGAGCGGGTCACGGCAACCGCGCCTTACGGGTGAAACTTGCGAAGATGCTCTATGTTCCAGGAGTTGCTCACCGGTAAGCCTTCTTCGGTCTCAAGGCGGACAGCGCCGGGCCTTGTGACTTGTCTCACCCGATAAGGGCCTTCCCACTTCGGCGTCAACTTGTTGGAATTCTTGGCAGACTAAACACGCCGAAGAACAAGGTCGCCTTCCTCGAGACTCCTGGCCTTAACCTTGCGGCTATGATAGCGGCGCAAGGCTTGCTGGTATCGAGCAGCTCGTACAGCAGCCTGGAGACGTTCCTCCTCAAGGAGCAATGCATCATCTTGTCGCAGTTGCTCTTGCTCGAGCTCATCATAAGCGAGCACTCGAGGAGATCCGTATACGAGTTCCGTGGGGAGAACTGACTCTACTCCATAGACGAGAGCAAAGGGTGTCTGTCCGGTGGCTCGATTTGGTGTCGTTCTGATTGACCAAAGAGCCGCCGGCAACTCCTCTATCCAGTTTCTTCCGCACTTGCGCAGCCTGTCGAAGGTTCTTGTCTTGAGTCCGCGCAGCACTTCAGCATTGGCCCTCTCCGCTTGACCATTGCTCCTCGGGTGAGCAACAGAAGCGAAGCAGACCTTGGCGCCAAGGTCTTGGACGTATTGCATGAAGGTGCGACTAGTGAATTGCGTGCCGTTGTCGGTGATGATCCTGTTAGGGATTCCGAAACGGCAAACAATCGACCTGAAGAACCTGACCGCTGACTGTGCTGTCACCTTTCTCACCGGTTCCACTTCTGGCCACTTTGTGAACTTGTCGATTGCAACGTACAAGTACTCAAAGCCCCCGACAGCACGGGGGAAGGGGCCGAGGATATCGAGCCCCCAGACCGAGAAGGGCCAGGACAAAGGGATTGTCTGGAGAGCTTGAGCTGGCTGATGAATTTGTTTGGCATGGAACTGGCACGCTTCACACTTGGTTACTTGTGCAGTTGCATCTTGGAGGGCTTCTGGCCAGAAGAACCCTTGCCGGAACGCCTTCCCGGCAAGTGCCCTTGCGCCAATGTGGTGACCACATATGCCTCCATGTATCTCTGCCAACAGCTTCTGTCCATCTTCTCTGGAAATGCACTTCAACCTGACACCATTGAGTCTTCTTCTGTACAGTTCGTTGTCCACGAACTGGTACATACTTGACTGCCTGGTTATCTTCTCTATCTCTTCTGGGTCGTCGGGAAGTTCTCCAGTTTGCAAAAAACGGACGATCTGCTGCGCCCATGCCGGAGCCCGAGGCTCAACGGCAAGGACTAAAGGCATGAGGGCCGCTGCAGGAACCCCAGCTTCTACGGCAAGAACCTCCGGTTCTGCCGGAGCTGACGGTCCCCCGGCAAGCTCGCCGGGGCGAGGCTTGTCGGGAACGCTTGCTTCAACTGTACAGACCCTAGGATCTGCAGGAGCAAACTGTTCCTCAGCGTTCTGGTCGTTGATCTTGGGAACCTTGGCGGCGGCTTCGGGAAGATCCGCCGGCAAGTAGTCGCCGGAGACCAACTTTCTCTTCTTACTTTGCCCAACTGATGGTGTAACGGATGGCTGAGTTAGCTTGAGCAGGAAGGTCCCTGGTTCCACAGGTAACTTCATTGCAGCACACTTTGAAAGGCCGTCCGCAATATCATTCTGAGCTCTTGGAACGTGCTCCATTTGCAGACCTTCAAAGTGTTCTTCAAGCTTCCTCACTTCATCTACATAAGCTTCCATCAAAGGGCTCTGGTAACTCTTGTTAATTTGTCGGACCACCAACTGAGAATCTCCCCGCACAATCAACTTCCTGATCCCAAGTTCGGCCGCAATCCTGAGGCCGGCAAGCAAGACTTCATACTCAGCAGTATTGTTTGTCGCTTGCTCCCTGGGAAAGTGCATCTGGATAACATACTTGAGGTGCTCTCCGGTGGGCACTATGAGTACCACGCCGGCACCGGCGCCCTGCAGCGAGAAGGCACCATCAAAGTACATTACCCATTCACTTGTCGCTTCTTGTACGGGAACACTTGTCTCTGGAACTTCTTCATCGGGCGTTGGGGTCCATTCAGCTATGAATTCTGCCAAAGCTCGGCTCTGGATAGTTGATGTACTCTCAAACTTGAGACCAAAGCTTGACAGCTCCAGTGCCCACTCGACGATCCTGCCTGTTGCTTCTGGATTCTGCAATATCCTCTTCAACGGAAAGCGAGTGACCACTGTTATCTCATGTGCTTGGAAGTAATGGCGCAGCTTTCTCGAGGCCATGAGGAGGCCGAAAAGCAACTTCTGCACCCCAGAGTATCTTGATCTAGCCCCCTGCAAGAGGGAACTCACAAAATACACTGGGCGCTGCACCATCTTCTTCCGCACTTCTCCTTGTTCCTGCGCAGAGTTGTCCTTGTCGGGGCGAGAGCTTGTAGGAACAGCCCCCTGCTTGTCGCTGGATTGGCTTGCCGCTGGTGTAGACTCCTCGTCGGCCTCCCTCTCCGCTACCAACGCAGCACTAACCACTTGATTGGTTGCCGCTAAGTACAGCAGCAACTTCTCTTGTGGCCTAGGTGCGACAAGTATTGGAGTGGAGGATAGGTATCGTTTCAAGTCTTGCAGCGCTGCCTCCGCTTCTGGAGTCCATTTCATAGGACCTGCCTTCTTCAAAATTTTGAAGAAAGGCAGGGCGCGCTCTGCAGACTTTGAAATGAACCTACTGAGGGCAGCTACACAACCTGCAAGTCTTCTTACGTCCTTGACGCGCTTCGGGGCTTCGATCTGCTCGATGGCTTTTATCTTGTCGGGATTGGCCTCAATCCCCCTCTGGGACACAAAGAACCCGAGAAGTTTGCCGGAGGGGACTCCGAAGACGCACTTCTCGGGGTTCAACTTAAGCTGTATCTTGCGCAGATTTGCAAACGTTTCTTCCAAGTCTTGGACCAAGGTATCTTTGCTCTTGCTCTTCACCACTATGTCATCCATGTAAGCTTCTACATTTCTGTGGATCTGTGGCTCAAAAGCAGTGTGCACCAACCTTGCAAAGGTTGAGCCTGCATTCTTCAACCCAAAGGGCGTGCGTATGAAACAATACGTGCCGCATGGAGTAATGAATGCAGTCTTCTCTTCATCTTCCTTGGCCATGAAAATTTGGTGGTAGCCTGAATATGCATCAAGGAAAGAGAGCAGCTCACATCCGGCGGTGGAGTCAACAATCTGGCCAATGCGCGACAAGGGAAATGGATCCTTGGGACATGCTTTATTCACATCAGTGAAGTCTATACACAGTCTCCACTTCCCGTTGGCCTTACGCACGACAACTGGATTTGCTAACCACGTCGGATGGATCACGCCTCTAACCAGGCCCGCTGCTTCTAGCTTCTTGATTTCTTCGGCAATGAATTCTTGGCGCTCCACGGCTTGCTTCCTGACCTTCTGCTTGACGGGCCGCGCATGAGGACAAACAGCAAGCTTGTGCTCAATTACCTTCCTGGGAACGCCGGGGATGTCAGATGGTTGCCATGCAAACACATCGACATTCGCCCGTAGGAAGGCAACGAGCGCGCTTTCCTATTTGTCGTCAAGTGTAGCACTGATGGTGAAAGTACCACCAGTGCCGTCCTCCTTGGCGGACACCCTCTTGGTTGCCGGTGGAGCGGCCATCCCCTTCTTGCACTTGCCGGTGGAGCTCGATGGAACGTCCTCGACGGCAGCGCAGCACTCCGAAGAGGTGCGTTTGCCGGAGTGGGTCCCAGAGCACTTGCCGGACTTGGACTTGGTCTTCTTCCCCCCGGGAGCTTCAGCGGCAAGTTTGTTGCTTTCCGCTGCGGCTGCTGCATCCCGGTATATCTTGTCGGCGCAGATAAGCGCGTCCTTCTTGTCACCGTGGACAGAGATGACGCTTATCGGCCCCGGCATCTTGAGTACATTGTAGGCGTAGTGGGAAGCCGCCATGAACTTGGCGAGGGCAGGACGTCCAAGTATCCCATTATATGGCAATGGGATATCGGCCACGTCAAAGGTTATCCTCTCCGTCCTGAAGTTGAGTTCCCCGCCAAAGGTCACTGGCAGAGTTATCTTCCCCTTGGGCTTGCTCCTTCCCGGGTTTATTCCTTGGAACGAACCGGTCTCTTCGAGCTCGCCATCTGGGATCTGGAGTTTCTTGATCACAGCCGAGGAGATCAAATTCAGGCCGGCCCCGCCGTCAACCAACATTTTGGTGACCTTGAGGTTGCGGATGGTTGGTGAAACCAACATCGGCAAGCACCCGACCGCTGTGGTGCGGTCAGGGTGATCCTCAAGATCAAAAATGATGGGTGTGCTGGACCACTTCAGCAGCCTGCGTGACTCAACGGGCGGCTCTGCTGCGTTTACTTCCCGCACCCACTGCTTGAGTTGGCGGTGGGAAGTGTGCAGAGAGGCGCCCCCGTCGACACACAAGACTTCTGTGGCCTTCTGGAACTCCTGCTCACTGTTATCACCTTCCTCCATGTCGTCGTCGTTGTCTTCCTCATTATCCTTGTCGCGGCCCCGGGGAGGTCGGTCACCTTGCCGCTCCTTGGCCTTGCCGCGGCGTCCTCCCCGGCCATTGAACGGCCGCTTCTTGCTTGGCTCTCCTCCGCCACCTTGGGCCTTCTCCTTGTCGCGCCGCTCGTATTCAGCTTTCTGCTGCTCTACGAGGTACTCGACGCGCTTGCAGTTCGAAAGGTCATGACCCTTGGTGCGGTGGATCTTGCAATATTGCTTGTCGGAGCCGTCCTGCTTGTCGGCTGCCGCTACAGGGGCAGGCTCCTTGCCGGAGCCGCCGGCCTGTGCTGTCTTGGCGGGAGCCTCCTTGCCGGACTTCTCGACGACCAGCACTTCCTTGCTTTTCTTTCTCCTGTTGTTTCGCCGCCGGCTCTTCTTTGCCGGGGCGACGTCGTCGCTGTCGCTTCCCCCTGCGCCAGCATCCTCCCCGGGGAGTCTCCTCCCCTCCTCGGCACGCGCGCACTTGTCAGCCAGAGCATAGAGCTCGCTGACATCCCGTATCTTGGTCATGGCCATCTCCTCACGCATGCGGCGGTTACGCACATTCTGGTGGAACGCGCTGATAACCGCGGCAGGGTGGACGTCAGGGATAATGTGTTGCACGCGGCTGAATCGTTGGATGTATTTGCGCAGGGGTTCTCCTTCCTTCTGGGCCAAAATGTGGAGATCACTCTCCTAGCCGTGGGGTTTGTGGCCGCCCGTGAAGGCGCCAACAAATTGGTGGCACAGATCTGCCCATGAAGAAATGGAGCCTTCCGGCAAGTGCATAAGCCAAGAACGAACGTTCGGCTTAAGCACTAGCGGGAAGTAATTCGCCAGTATCTTCTCGTCGCGCCCCCCGGCAGCCTGCACCGCGATGGTGTATATGCTGAGGAACTCCGAGGGGTGCGTCTTGCCGTCGTACTTCTCGGGTACGTCGGGCTTGAAGTTCTTCACGCTGGGCCACTGGACACGCCGTAGCTCACGGGTAAACGCAGGGCAACCTGACGTGTACGGCAAGTCGCCTGGTTCACCGGGCACGTGCGTGTCGACAGTGGTCCCAGCGCGCTGATCTGATTGTCGCCGAGCTTCTCGGCGGCGCTCGATCGTCGTCCGAGCGTCTTCTTGTCGCCGGTCGTCAAGGACTTGGCGCTGGTCCTGACGAGCCCGCGGATCCGACGACGCCGTGGAGTCGTCGTCGACGTTAATCCGGCGGGGAGGCATCTTCTGCTTCCGCGGCGGGGAGTGCACGGTGGTTGCACCCCCGGCGGTCTTGTCGCCATCGGCCTTCGTCTTCTCGACTTGCCGTGGCCGCGATGTCGCCGGCTGCTGCGGCGTGTCGTTGTTGGCGAAGGCGATGAGGCTTTGGATTGTTGCCCTCCAGTCTTCGGCCTTGTCTGCCGCTGGAGGGAAATCGAGGAGCAGTTGCGCTCTTGCGAGAGCTTCTGCTGGAGAGGAGGGGAGCGGGGGCGAGCGGTGCGAGGAGCGGGTATGCTCGGACTCCTAACAGGGTTAGAAGGAGCAGTTTCCCGCCCCGGCGACCGTGCCTTGCTCGTGCCAGGACGGTGGCCCGGAGCATCCCGCGAACCTCCAGTTTGTCCTTGCCCCAGCAAGCGGATGGTACCTCCTGTACCACGGCGCTGCTGGGTTGTTGTCTGTTGCGATGGACGTGGCGCATCTACGGACACCGAGGCTCGGTCGTCCGTCTTTCCCTTGGATTTGGTGGTGCCGCGAGTTTCCTCGCCGGCGACCACCCTTCCGCCGGCGTCTCCTCCACCCACCGTTGGTTCTGGTGGCGGTGGAACAGACGCAGACGGGCCTGTGACCTCCGAGGCTTTCTTCTTCGGGGCCATGCTGTTGTTGCTGGAGTTGATGAAGCTGGAGAGGTTGATGAAGAATGCGCCCGCGTGAGCGCCGGATCAGGTTTGCACAACCTCGACGCCCCCTACCTGGCGCGCCAAAGATGTCGGGGGAAACTGTCCACCACGAGCACCTATGGGACCGGAGCCCCTTGTTCGTTGCGGTGAGGGAGCGGAGGGAGCACGAAGAGCAGATCGAGGAGAGCACGCGGGCAGTTTACCCAGGTTCGGGCCGCGACGGGCGCGTAAAACCCTACTCCTGCTTAGATCGTATTGAGTGTTGGAGCTCGGGAGCTTGAAGAACTAGCTACACCGAGCGAGAGAGCTGTCAAGGTTCCGAACCCTTTCTACGTTGTGCATGGGCCACCTTTTATAGCTCAAGGGGTCACCGACAGGTGTCAACGTAGTAAGAAGGGTAAAAATGTAACTTTGGTGGTAGTTGTAATAGTGCGGGAACAGTGCGTGAACAGTGGATGAACAGTGGATGAACAGTGGTCATCACCTAACTTGACAGTGGGGGACAAGAGCATTAAATGCCCGTCGCCGTCGACCCCAAAAGCGCCCGCCCGTGCGTCTCCGTTCGCCACGGCGGTAGCCTCGTCACCGTGGCTCGCCACCGTGTCCCCCAGGCTAGACAGCCATCCGCCACGCGTCCCTGGAAGGGTCCCAGGGCGACGCGTGGGTCGATAAGCTGGAGCGCGGGCACACAGCGTGAGTTCCCCCCGGCAAGCATCTTGCCAGGGCCTTGACCTTGCCGGGCCCTGAAGCTTGTCGCTCCCCGGGCCCTGCCGGGGCGCATGCTGCGCCGAGGCATGTCTTCTGAGATGTAGTCTTCTGGTCTTCCTGGCAAGCTCCTCTTGCTAGGGTCTTGTGTTAATGTTATAGTGTTGAGCCTGGGACGGCCTTCCCGGCAAGCTCCACTTGCCGGGGTCTTGATCTTCTGTCTTGTATACTTTGTTTTTGAATGGCTTAATAGGGACCGGAAAGGTTTCCGGCAAGCACGTGGTAGACCCTGCCGGGGGGAGCTGCTACTGCCCGTGCACAAGTTGGGGTACTGAGGTACCCCTACCTTAGTACACCGACAACGGTACACTGGCACGCCAGAATTTTTATTTTTCCCTGGCGCATGAGAGAAATCAAACACCTGGTCTTCCCTTCTCACGGAGTACCCATAAGATTTTTCTTGTGTCAAACAAATTGGCACGCCTAGTGGGACCTGGTTCTCCTCCCATCTTTGCTTCGTTGTGGTCGTTGATTTTTTCGTCAAGATCTTCTCCAACAATATGAGATGGTGCCAGCCCATGGGTGCAATTTTAATTTGCCTCATCATCTTCGAGTATTAGAGGCCAAATTCATGTCTATGAGATGTTGCTATTTTGTGGGGGCAATTTGATGCTCCTAGGACAAGGAGTCGACATATATCCATGAAGGCAGATCTATGGAGCGGGGGCATGCTCGATGCCCTATGTGCTTCACTAGAAGGGGCACAAGAGACGCGTGCACCAAGGAGATGCCTCGGCAGCACTCGTACCCTAGCTCCATCCCCGACAGTCGTGCAATGGGGAGACAACCTACGATGGCAGTGTTTGTGGGGCACATGGAGAAGTTGCTCACCTAAGGACGGGCACCCAAGGTGGTGGCGTCACACGGTCCACAAGAAGGCGGTACTATGCTTGGCTCAGTGGACACGCCGCCGCCGGCAATGCCATACTACAAAAGGCATGACAATGCATTTTTCCTCTGCTTTATCATCTTTCTTGTAGAAGGGCATGCATTTAGAGGAAGTTCGTCTACATGGGATCGGCTCATATCTGGCGGAGACTCACTGAAGGGAGGCAACCCAGCCAGGAGGAGACGTTGCCCGATGCCCATGATGGTAGCGTCGAGGAGGGCGCACCCGACAGAGGCTAGGTCAAAGTGGCGCCACACCGGCAGTGGTGCGAACTACGTCCAAGCTCATCGGAGATGGCAAACCCTAACCTCGGCTACGCGTGCGTTGGCAGGGAGTGGGCCAAATGAGACACATGAGGCCGCGGACGCGTTCGCGCGTGGCGTCGTGTTGGCACCTGTGCCCTCATCTACACATCTTGTGTGCTGGATTCTACTGAGAGGCCGTACAGAAGAACATGCCACGCATGTTAAGGTATGTTCATATTGTTTTCTATCTTGCAGATGGTCAACCGATGAACATGGATGAAGCACGGGTCCATGTGTGGCCATGCATGCGTGCACAAGCTCGTGAGAAATTCCAGCAGCCACACATGCCACTCATGTTGATAGAAGAGTACCCTGGTCGGCCCTTTAGACACCAACACTAGAGACAAGGAGATGGAAGGAGGGGAGCCACAACACATAGTATGCCCCACACGTAGAAGAAATGAAGAGGTTGGTTGTTCCTTCTTCCAATATGCAATGACGCACTGAGCTCCTAGGTGGACGACGCACACACTCAGTCGGAGACAGCGACACCATGTCACCAATACAAGCTGCGTCAAAGGGAAGTCGCGAAAGAGGCCCTCGCACTTGACGCACTTCTACCCAAGGCAGCCGTGGACAACGCACCAACGGCTGCACCCCATGGATGTACCACGACATCGACGGACGTCTGTCGGAGAACTTGTTGGCGGTGTCTTCTTCTATGCATGCTTCCACAACGACAGTGGGAAGGCTGCCAGCGAGTAGCTCAGCGCTAACTCCACGCCATCCATAACATCGGAGGGCTGCCAATGTGCGGCCCGGCGCCATCTACACTACCCATGACCATCTTGGAGTCATCATCATCAACCTTTGGCTCAACGTGGAAGGCTGCTACATCAACATGTCGTCACCATCTTCATCGACTTCACACCCAGCGGGGACGCTGACTACATCAACACGGCGCCGCAATCTTCATCAACTCTTCATATGGTGAGGGTGTCGGCTACATCGATGCCAACGGATGTCCACGTGACGTCGCCATCTGCTTGACTTATTGCCTGGCGAGGACATAGACTGCACCAGCACACCGCCATTCTTCTACATCAACAGTCTACACCGAGCGGAGGTCGTCTCCATAACTGCGACGCCCCAAGGTCTACACCGACGAGCTAGTATTGTCGTCATCTTGAAGCACCGCTGTCATGTGGCGACACTCAAGTTTACTCCTACTCCTACATCAACAAGCTCCCCGACATAATCCAAGCTCCGACGAGGCAAAGCTATACTCCATCGACATGTCTTTTTCCGATGAAGCAACCCATATCTTGCCAGGCACTGATGAGGCGAAGGCAAGTCATCCAGTCCGACACCGACAAGGAGGACACGACTAGGCCGAGCACCGACGAAGCAAAGGCCGCCCACTTCATCATCAATCGACAAGACGGAGGGATATGGCTAAGCATGCCCGGAGCGATGGGCGCACCGCTCTCCCCTTCAGTTCATCACCACATGTCACATCCCCAACTTCACCTTGCCCTAGGATAGCACCTGTCTGTTGCATCATGTTTATTTTCAAAGGAACTTGAAATGGGGATGACTAAACCCTAGCACCAGATGAAACCAACTAGGTTCAAATTCAAATCTTTTTCAATGAACCCAAAATGCCCTTTGGAAAAGTTCATCATTTTTGGATTGATTAAAAACCTCTGCCAAAAATGTTGCTCATATTTCTAGGACCATTCTGGATTTTGAATTAAATCATATCCTATTTGCATTTGGGCATTTAAATTTTATATATTATTTAAATGCTCAAATAATCATAAACTAAAATGTTTACTGTTGGGTTTATTCTAAATAGTAGCCATGCTTGGTTTCATGATTTTTAAGTGTGCCTAAGTATTTTTAATAAAGCCCAGAACAAAATAACAAAATAGAAAACAGAAACAAAATTAAAATAGAAGGAAAGGCTTACCTGTCCAGCCTGGCCGGCCCGGTACTGTGCGGCTCAGCCCACGTGGCCCTCCTCTGTCGTCTACCTCATGCCAAAAGGCACAAGGGCGTGTGCCCGCGGCGTGCCAGCACGCGCACGGCCACCGACGGCCACCTCCTGCTTGCCGCCTCGCCCTGGACATCTCTGGCGTCTCCACGCACCCCCCCGGACCCCCCTCACTCTCTTCCCGTGTCTCTTCCCTCCTCTGGCTCTCTCCCCTCGCAGCCACCGAACGCCATCGCCGCCGCGCTCGTTGCCACCGTGGCCAGAGCCACCGCCCCGCCTCTCCGTTGTGTCCAGAGGCACCGCCGCTATGGCCACGACCGCTACACCGAGTCACGCGCCTCGGGGAGCCCCGCTTCGTCTTCTTGGGCATCGTCTTCAACCTCGGCCGCCCGAGATCGCCGGCGTTTGCCCACCTTCTTCGATGCCTCCCCCGAGCCGCAGAGCACCCCTACGACACCGCGGTGAGCCCCTGGTTATTTCTCCCCTAGCCCCGCCGCCGATTTCTTCCTCTGCCTTGCTAACTACCGAAGCCGTGAGCTTCCACCCGCCGGCCATGGCGCAACCGCGGCCACAGCTGCTGCCGCCCGCGTCCGAGCCCTCCGTCGTGCTCAGCACGCTCCTAGGAGCCCGTAGAGCCCCTTAGCTCACCTCCCCGTGCCCTGTATCACCCAAAACACCGAGGCCTGATTCTGGCCGCCGCCGTTGAGGTCGCCGCCGATGATTCCGGCCACCCCAGCTCCTCCCACCTGCGGGGATGGATGCGGAAGAGCACGGGCTCCCTCCTGGTGCCCTCAGCGTGCCCAGCCACAGCCTGCAGCGCCGCGCTCGTGCAAGCCCGACCGCTGCCGCCGCTGGACCTCCTCGCCGGCCACCTTTCCGGCCACCCCAGAGCCGGAAAGAGTGCCCGCGTCATGTTGATGCCTTCCGCCGGACGTTTGGTCGCCGGAGGAGGATTTCCGAGCACTGCCGCCGCGTTTGGCCTCGCCGGCGTCGAGCCGCCGGTGGGCTTGACCTCTTTGACCCAAGGTTTGACCCCCTGGGTCTATGACATGTGGGGTCCCGCCCTATTAATTAACCTGGTTTAGTTTTAATTATTAGGTTAGTTAGTGAGTCACTGACACGTGGGGCCAACCCCTGTTAAATTAGTTTAGTTAAAACTAAACTTAATTAGGCCCTGAGAGACTGACATGTGGGCCCAGGCCCCACCAGCAGTTTAGTTAGTGTTAGTTCAAAAACTAACTAACTCTGTTAGCTAGTGGGTCACTGACCAGTGGGCCCCACTGGTCAGGTTTGACCCGAACAGCCCCTGTTGACTTGCTGACGTCACACAGACGTCATGCTGATGCAATAAAGCCTTTCTGGAATTTTATATAAATCTAAATGATTTATTTATTTCAGAAAATAGCCAAAACTTGTAAAAATCATATAAAATCAACCGTAGCTCAGATAAAAATAATTTATATATGAAAAATGATCAGGAAAATCCAAGGAATCTGTTTATGGCACTTTCATGCATGTTTGAAAAAGTTAAACCTGCTGATCAGGTCAAATCAATTAAATGGAATTTAAATAATCACATATGGAGTTTGAATTTGAATCTTAGATTCAAACCAACTTCATTTAACCTGTTGCTAGCTACATTAGCTCAACTCACAACATAATGCCATGTCATGATCATGCATCATATTGTGCATTGCAGTGATTGTGTTCTTTCTCTGTTTGCCGATGCCTATCCCCTTTCAGTAAACGTATTCCGACGATGTGATCGATGACACCAATGAAGACCCAATGTTATCTTCGGAAGTGCCAGGCAAGCAAAACCCCATTGAGCATTCCGATACAATCCCACTCTCTTGCTCTTGCTCTCTTTTACTGCATTAGGACAACAACGCTTCAATTGTTACCTGCTGCGGTAGTTGAACCCCTTTCCATTGCATGACCTGTCATTGCCATAGTAAATAGTTGAAACCCACTAGTATGAGTAGGAGTTGTTTGAGCCATGTTGTGCCTACTCATTCATGCTTTCTGGTTATGCCTGCTATTGCTTAGAGTTGTGTCAGGTCTGATTCATCGGGGATGAATTGGAATGTGGTGAACATGTCCTACTGTTGAGAGCTAAGTGTGTGAACACGATTTGGTAAAGGTAGCGATGAGAGGCCATGTAGGAGTACATGGTGGGTTGTCTCATTGCAGCCGTCCTCAGGAACTGAGTTCTGTGTTGGTTGGTCCAGGAAACAGCTACTACCACACATTGGGATCCTTAATTGACTCTCTCGACTTATTAATCAACATGATCTCTGTCCAGGAGTTGCAACTAGTTTCTGGTGTTTGTAGTTTACTGGAGGTCGTGCGCAGCGCTGACCCTCGGGGTGGGCTGTGATGCGGCAGGTACGTGGCACGGTGTACCGATTGCCCGCTTGGTGATGCGGGAACCCTGTACACATCGTTTGGGGCCGTGAGCGACACCCCGGCCGGATCTCCCCACGGATGGAACCCAAATAGGCGATAAACCTGGACGAGAAACTTGTGTGGTTAGTCAGGTCGTGGCCGACACCCTCGCTGGGCCTCCGCTTGAAGGTTGCCGAGTACATGTCGTGTAAACGGCGGTAAGTGGTGAGAGCGTGTGTGAAGAAGTACACCCCTGCAGGGTTATACATAATCTATTCGAATAGCCGTGTCCGCGGAAATGGACTTCTGGGTTGCCTCTACAGTTCATAGACAAGTGAAAGTGGATACTCTAAAACGCGCAAGATAAGCGTGAGTGCTATGGATGGCCTTCTCGTAGGGAGACGGGAGCGGATCCATAGTGGTGTATTGATTGGTGAATATGTGGACTCGTGTGCGCCACTTCAAAAGAGTTACTTGCAGTCGTAGTTTAGGATAGCCACCGAGTCAAAGCTGGCTTGCTGCAGTCAAACACCACCACCCCTTTGTTGATACTGATGCATATGTAGCTAGTTCTGATGTAAGTCTTGCTGAGTACCTTTGTACTCATGTTTGCTTAATTTATGTTTTTGCAGAGAGACTTCAGTCTCGCTAGTGGTTCCGCATGGACTTCGACGTTTAGCTTGTTACCTCAGCTACGATCTTGTACCCTTGGGAGGGTCTTGTAGATAGTCAGGCTTCTCAGCCTTTTTCATTTGTAGTTGTCTGTACTCAGACATGTTATGCTTCCGTTGCCTCTATGCTCTGTATGTTGGGTCATGTGACCTCTGTTTGTAATAAATGCTATGATGGCTCTTCTGGGCCTTATCTATATGAGTTGTTGAGTTATGTTGTGACGCCATGTTGTACAGCACATACTTGCATGTTATGCGTACGTGTAATGTGTATTGCTATGTGTGGGATCCGACACCTAGTTGTTTACCTTTGGTAGCCTACCTTACAGGGAAATGTCTCCTAGTGCTTCCACTGAGCCTTGGTAGCTTGCTACTGCTCCGGAACACTTAGGCTGGCCGGCATGTGTCCTTCTTCGTTCCTGTGTCTGTCCCTTAGGGGAAATGTCACGCGTTGTTCCTTTAAGTCCTTGTAGCTTGCTACGACTTGGGTTCATACGTTGATGACCGACACGTTCGTTGCTGGGTCATGTATGCCTGTCTCTGTGATTTAGTGCCACTTTTGGTTTATAACTAGTCATGTCGGCCCGGGTTCTTTGTCATATGGATGCTAGCGACACTATCATATACGTGTGCCAACATGCGCAAATGGTCCCGGGCCAGGTAAGGTGGCACCCGTGGGGATACCGTGCGTGAGGCCGCAAAGTGATATGATGTGTTACAGGCTAGACCTATGTGACTTAGGATCGGGGTCCCGACACCACATCCCCACCATTCACACCAAGCCAACGAAACAATTGAAGCCTTTAACAAGAGGCTCGATAAGACACTCAAGAAAACCGTGACAAGGCACTCGAGAGAACGCCATGTCTCTTTGAGTCCTTATGGGCGTACCGCGTCACAGTTTGTACCCCAACACAGGTGACTCCATTTTCTCTTGTTTACAGGAGTGAGGTGGTCCTACCCCTTGAGGTCCAGCTACCCTCTTTGAGGGTGGCTTTCCAAGATGTGATCACCCAAGACGAACAATGACAACTACGGTTCCAGGAGGTCGATGCCCTTGAAGAGGGGAAACTTCATGCCTTACAGTACCTCGAGCTTTACCGCCAGAATATGGTGAGAGCTTACGACAAGCTCGTCAAGCAAAGGGTCTTCCTACAAGGAGAGTTGGTCCTCGTGCTCAGGTGGCCCATCGTCGTAACACATAAGACGAAGGGCAAGTTCGAGTCGAAGTGGGAAGGACCATATGCAATCGAGCAAGTCTACGACGGGGGAGCATACTAGCTCGTCGATTCCCAGGGAGTCCGATCTATGCCCCCAATCAACGGAAGGTTCCTAAAAAAAATCTTAAATTTTTGCCTCTTTTGTTGCCTTTTGTTTTTTCATTGGGGAAACTTTTTCTGTGGGCTGTCGGATCCACGGTGCATTCTCCTTTGCATTTCGTGGATATATCTAGTTTTCCCCAATTTTTACGGACTAAGTCCAACAAAAAAGTGGCTTTTCCCTATCGCACTAAGCAATTGATTGAAGTTTCGGCTACCCTAGGACTTGTTGGAGGGCGGCACAATGTGTCGATGCAGGTGGAGCGGCTCCTACACCCACAACGCATGACACGTACCAGGTGTATGCTTCCGGAGGCAGCGGAGATGATTACTTGGGCACTTCTGAGTATTGAGGCCATGCGCTCATCATGTTTCTCGGCATGCCTCGTGCTAACAGAGGCTCGCACTCCAGGGAAGACTATAGGAAAAGATCATGGAGGGCTGCCTGACCCAACACAAGTTGGTTTGGTGCGTCGTCACATGGCAGCCCTGGGGTGTGCCACCAGAAGCCCTAGATAAAGTGCTAGAGGGTTTTTCCTAGTCCACAGAGGTGAATAGTTCCCTTCCAAGTTCCCAAGGTGGGTCCCCAAGAAATCATGGAAGAAGAGTCCTTAAGAAGTTTGAGCCGAATGTCAAAGCAAGTCCATAAAGTCCGCGACAATCAATCATCCGTGTGGGCAATCAAGATGCAATTCAAAAAGTCCAAGAAGAAAATTCAAGAAAGAAGATCCCAACAGTCCAAGAAGCAATCAAGTGGTCCCAAGCAGTAAGGAACCCACTGAAAGGAAGGCGGGAGGTAGCTGTTCACCACCCCTCAATATGCATGAAGAAAAACCGCCAAGCCGTTGTCCCAAAACCATTTACCCTGAACTTATCATACCCAAGTCTCTGGGTTCATGGGGCATGTGCAGGGAGCATGTCGAGTTGTGGGGCCCTCAATATGATGATGGGCTAGAGTATGAATTTCCGTTGCCTCTCGGAAGCATCTGATACGTCTCCAACGTATCTATAATTTTCGATTGTTCCATGCTTTTATTTACGATGTTTTGGATGTTTAATGGGCTTTTGTAACGCCCCGGCGGGTGTGTCCGAAGATATAAGCCCATCCTAGAATTACAGCTTTGTTATACACTTCTATATTATTTTTGGGACTGACCTATTAACCCAAAGAACCAGTCCAGATTGTTATTTTTTTCCTATTTCAGGGTTTTACAGAAAAGGAATATCAAACAGAGTCCAAACAGAATGAAACTTCGGGAGAGTTATTTTTGGAGAAAAATACGCATGGGAGACTTGAGAACCACGGAGTAGGGCACATGTGGCGTCCACGAGGGTTGGGGGCGCCCCCCTATAGGGCATGCCCCCTGCCTCGTGGGCCCCACGTCTGGCCCCCGGTGCCCTCCTTCCTCCTATATATACCTACGTACCCCGAAACCATCAGAACAATAGAGAGAACCCTAGATCCACCGCTGTAACCTTCTGTTCCTGTGAGATCCCATCTTGGGGCCTGTTTCGGAGCTCCGCCGGAGGGGGGATCTACCACGGAGTGCTTCTACATCATCATCATCGCATCACCATGAGTTGTGAGTAGTTTACCATATACCTTCGGGTCCATAGCTAGTATCTAGATGGCTTCTTCTCTCTCATTGGATCTCAATACCATGTTCTCGTAGGTCTTCGAGGATATCTATTCGATGTAATCTCTTTTTGCGGTGTGTTTGTCGAGATCTGATGAATTGTGGGTTTATGATCAAGATTATCTATGAGAAATATTTGGTTCTTTTCTGAACTCTTTATGTATGATTATAATATCCTTGCAAGTCTCTTCGAATTATTGGTTTGGTTTGGCCTACTAGATCTATAGTTCTTTAAATGGGAGAAGTTCTTGGCTTTGGTTTCAATCTTGCGGTGTCCTTTCCCAGTGACAGTAGGGGTAACAAGGCACGTATTGTATTGTTGTCATCGAGGATAAAAAGATGGGGTTTATATCATGTTATTTGAGTTTATCCCTCTACATCATGTCATCTTGCTTAAAGCGTTACTCTGTTCTAATGAACTTAATACTCTAGATGCATGCTTGATAGCGGTCGATGTGTGGAGTAATAGTAGTAGATGCAGAATCGTTTCGGTCTACTTGTTTCGGACGTGATGCCTATATATAATGATCGTGCCTAGATATTCTCATAAGTATTCGCTTTTCTATCAATTGCTCGACAGTAATTGGTTTACCCGTCGTAGAATTCCGCTATCATGAGAGAAACCACTAGAGAAACCTATGGCCCCCGGGTCTATTCTCAACATATCAATCTACAATCTACTTTACTTTTCCGCTTTTATTTTATGTTCTTATATCCAAAAATACCAAAAATATCAAACTATCCTATCTATCAGATCTATCAGATCTCACTTTCGTAAGTGACTGTAAAGGGATTGACAACCCCTTATCGTGTTGGCTGTGAAGTTCTTATTTATTTGTGGAGGTGCGAGGGACTCACGCATGGTCTCCTACTAGATTGATACCTTGGTTCTCAAAAACTGAGGGAAATACTTACGCTACTATGCTGCATCACCCTTTCCACTTCGAGGGAATACAACGTAAGCTCGAGAAGTAGCAAGAAGAATTTCTGGCGCCGTTGCCGGGGAGGCTTACGCAAAAGTCATATACCAAGTACCTATCACAAACCCTTATCGTTCGCATTACATTTATTTGCCTCTCGTTTTCCTCCCCCCCACTTCACCCTTACCGTTTTATTTGCTCTTCTTTTTGCCATGTGTTTACCGTTCGCTTGGTTCTTGTTTGCTTGTGTGTTGGATTGCTTGCTTATCACTATGGCTCGAAACAATACCAAATTGCGTGACTTCTCCAATACCAACATCAATGATGTTATTACCACACCGATTGCTCCTATTACCAATGTTGAATCTTGTCATGAAAGATCAATATTCCGGCATTCCTAGTGAAGATGCCGCTACCCATCTAAACAACTTTGTTGATTTGTGTGATATGCAAAAGAAAAGGGATACGGATAATGATATTGTTAAATTGAAGTTATTTACGTTTTCACTTAGAGATCGTGCTAAAACTTGGTTTTCCTCTTTGCCTAGAAATAGTATTGATTCGTGGAATAAGTGCAAAGATGCTTTTATCTCTAAGTATTTCCCTCATGCTAAGATCATCTCTCTTAGAAACGATATTATGAATTTAAGCAACTAGATCATGAGCATGTTGCACAAGCTTGGGAGAGAATGAAATTATTGATACGTAATTGCCCTACACATGGTTTGAACTTATGGATGATTATTCAGAACTTTTATGCTGGCTTGAATTTGCTTCTAGAAATATTTTAGATTCGGCGGTAGGAGGCACTTTCATGGAAACTACCTTAGGAGAAGCTACCAAACTCCTAGATAATATTATGGTTAATTATTCTCAATGGCACACCGAAAGATCTACTAGTAAAAAAGTGCATGCTATTGAAGAGATTAGTGTTTTGAGTGGAAAGATGGATGAACTTATGAAATTATTTGCTGCTAAGAGTGCTTCTTCTGATCCTAATGATATGTTGTTATCCACTTTGATTGAAAATAATAATGAATATTTGGATGTGAATTTTGTTGGTAGGAATAATTTTGGTAACAATGCTTATAGAGGAAACTTTAATCCTAGGCCTTTTCATAGTAATTGCTCTAATAATTATGGAAATTCCTACAATAACTCTTATGGAAAGATGCCTTCTTAATTTGAAACTAGTGTTAAGGAGTTTATGAATTCGCAAAAGAATTTCAATGCTTTGCTTGAAGAAAAAAAATGCTTAAGATTGATGAATTGGCTAGAAGTGTGGATAGAATTACTCTTGATGTTGATTCTTTGAAACTTAGATCTATTCCACCTAAGCATGATAACAATGAGTCTCTCAAAGCCATGAGAGTTTCCATTGATGAATGCAAAGAAAGAACTGCTGGGATGTGTGCTAAAAGAGATAATTATATAAAAGCGTGTACTTCTAGTTATCATGAAAATAAAGATGAAGATCTGAAAGTTATTGGTGTGTCTCCTATTATATCCTTGTTTTCTAGTATGAATCATCATAAAGATGGGATTGGAGATGAGTCTACTTTTATTAAAAGGTGTCCCAATGATTCGGAGTTTTTATATCTTGATGCTAAAATTGTTAAAAGTGGGAGTGAAGAGATTAAAACTTTGCATAGTGATGAACCCACTACTTTGGATTTCAAGGGATTAAATTATGATAATTTCCCTTTGATTGACTGTATTTCCTTGTTGCAATCCGTACTAAACTCTTCGCATGCTTATAGTCAAAATAAAGCTTTTACCAAACACATAGTTGATGCTTTGATGCAATATTATGAAGAAAAACTTGAATTAGAAGTTTCTATCCCTAGAAACTTTATAATGAGTGGGAAACTACTATTAAAATAAAGATTAAAGATCATGAATGCTTTGCTTTGTGTTATTTGGGTGCAAGTTTCTCCACTTTCCCAAAAGCTTTGTGTTATTTGTTAGGTTTCCATGAGCTTGATGATTGTTCTTTAAATTTGCATCTTACGGATTCTACCATTAAGAAACCTATGGGAAGGATTAATGATGTTCTTATTGTTGCCAATAGGAATTATGTGCCCGTAGATTTCATTGTTCTTGGTATAGATTGCAATCCTTCATGTCCTATTATTCTTTGTAGACCTTTCCTTAGAACGATTGGTGCAATTATTGATATGAAGGAAGGAAATATTAGATTCCAATTTCCATTAAGAAAAGGCATGGAACACTTTCCTATAAAGAAAATTAAATTACCATATGTATCTATTATGAGAGCCACTTATGGATTTCCTTCCAAAGATGGCAATACCTAGATCTATCCATGTATCGTGCCTAGCTAGGGGCATAAAACGATAGCGCTTGTTGGGAGGCAACACAATTATATTTTATTTTGTTTTTGCTTCTGTTTAGGAATAAATATTGCATCTAGCTTCTGTTTAGATGTGGTTTTGAGTTTTAAGTAGTGTTTGTGCCAAGTAGAAACTTTGGGAAGACTTGTCTGAAGTTCATATGATCTTGCTGTGAAAAACAGAATCGTTAGCGCTCGCTAGAATGGTCACCAGATTTTGCTGGAGTGTGCTATTTAGTTGATTATTTTTGCAGATGATTAATAGACAAATTCCTCACGTTCACCAATTTATTTCAATTTGTTTGGAGTTACAGAAGTATGCGAAAGTTACAGATTACTACAGACTGTTCTGTTTTTGACAGATTCTGTTTTTCGTGTGTTGTTTGCTTATTTTGATGAATCTATGAGTAGTATTGGGGAGTATGAATCATAGAGAAGTTGGAATACAGTAGGTTTAACACCAATATAAACAAAGAATGAGTTTATTACAGTACCTTTGAGTACTGGTTTGTTTTCTTATACTAACGGAGCTCATGAGATTTTTGTCTAAGTTTTGTGTTGTGAAGTTTTCAAGTTTTGAGTATTGCTTCGATGGAATATGGAACAAAGAGTGGAAAGAGCCTAAGCTTGGGGATCGCCAAGGCACCCCAAGGTAAAATTCAAGGACAACCAAAATACTAAGTTTGGGGATGGCCCGGGAAGGCATCCCCTCTTTCGTCTTCATCTATCGATAACTATACTCGGAGCTATATTTTTATTCACCACATGATATGTGTTTTACTTGGAGCGTCATGTATAATTTGAGTATTTTCTTGTTAGTTTGCCACAATTATCATTGGTGGACACACCTTTTTGAGAGAGAAAATTATGGCCTAGGAATTGTTAGAGCACTCTATGTGCTTCACTTCTATCTTTTGAGTTGAATAGTTTTTGCTCTAGTGCTTCACTTATATCTTTTAGAGCACGGTGGTAATTATATTTTGTAGAAATTATTGATCTCTCATGCTTCACTTATATCCTTTTGAGAGTCTATTAAAACAGCATGGTAATGTGCTTTGGCTATAAAACTAGCCTTCACATGATAGGCATCCAAGATCAATGTAGTAAAAACTTTCATACTAAGTGCATTGAATATGAAGACAGGTTGGATGCTTGATAATTGTTTTGAGATATGAGGATAGTGATATTAGAGTCATGCTAGTGGAGTTATAATTGAAATTGAGAAATACTTGTGTTAAAGTTAGTGATTCCTATAGCATGCATGTATGGTGAACCGCTATGTGACAAAGTTAGAGCATGAGGTATTTGTAGAGTGTCATCCTTTGTGTGGAGGTCGGGGGCGCGCGATGGTTAACTCCTACCAACCTCCCCCCTAGGAGCATGCGTTGATTGCTTTTTTTATGACTCGTAAATTTTTCCAATAAGTATATGAGTTCTTATGACTAATGTCGAGTCCATGGATTATATGCACTCTCACCCTTCCACCATTGCTAGCCTCTCTTGTACCGCGCAACTTTCACCGGTACCATACACCCACTTTATACCTTCCTCAAAACAGCCACCATATATCTTCCTCAAAACAGACACCATACCTACCTATCATGGCATTTCCATAGCCATTCCGAGATATATTGCCATGCAACTTTCCACCGTTCCGTTCATATGACACGCTTCATATTGTCATATTTCGATGCATGATCATGTAGTTGACATCGTATTTGTGGCAAAGCCACCATGCATAATTCTTCATACATGTCACTCTTGATTCATTGCACATCCCGGTACACCGTCGAAGGCATTCATTGTCAGGCCCAAGATGTGATTCTATCCCGATCACGTGAACTTACGTGATTGGGGCACAACCGCATTTCAGGCGCTTAGAAAGATGGATATCATTACATCGTACCATTACATACATACATGGGGGATATAACAATACATACAAATCTCATGAATACAACAACATCAATACAAGACATCGACTATGGATGCAAACATGAAAATCACAACGACATCCATCTGCTATCCCAGGCTGCCGACCCGGAACCTAACCCAAGACTGAAGAAGAAGAAGAAAGAACTCCAACACAATGATCATCGCTCTCACGTCAAGACATCGGAAACATGCACCTGCAACTGGTGTTGAAGTATCTATGAGCCACGAGGACTCAGCAATCCCATAACCATGGGTAACAAGACTAGCAAAGCTTAATGGGAAGGAAGAGGTAAAGTGGTGAGGTTGCAGCAGCGACTAAGCAATATATGGTGGCTAACTTACGAGTACAAGAATAAGATGAGCATCTACGCAAACGGTCGCAACTAGTAGTGATCGCTAAAGATCCTGAACTACCTACGAGTCATACATAACCCCACCGTGTTCTCTTCTCAAAGTGAAAAGAGACAGTCACGGTTACTCACGCAGTTGTGTGTTTTACTTCGGATCCTCTGTCAAGTTTTCTACAACCAGACATTAACAAGTTCCAATCTGCCACATAACCGTGGGCACGGCTTTCGAAAGATCATAACCCTGCAGGGGTGTCCCAACTTAGCCCATCACAAGCTCTCACAATCAGCAGAAGTAATAATAATATTATCACCCTTTATCGTAGGGACAATCCGATCAGGCTCGGAATCCCGGTGCACAAGACATTTCGACAATGGTAAAACAAGTCCAGCAAGACCTCTCGGCGTGCTGACACCCTAATAGTAGCCGCGTGTATCTCGTCTCAGGCCATAACCGGATAGGTGATCCTACAGGAGCCAGATACCTCGAGTTTCCCCATGGCGGTCCCGCAGTCTCCCCGTTTGGCACTAACACCATCAGCACTGGCCCCCCTGCTATGTAGAAGAATCCACGGGTAGCGCTAACTCCCTATGCAATTTAATTAATTAATTAAGTTGTTTCTATGAGCAAATTAAAACCAATGTTGGGCCTTGCTGGAGAAGTTTTATTCAAAGACGAACTGTCAAGGGGTCCCCATATACCGAACCGTGTAAGGAACGCAAAATCAAGGAACATAATGCCGGTTTCTTGGCTCCTAAGGTGGCATGAGTGGAACAAAACACCGAGCAAAAGGCCAGGCCTTCCACCCATGCCCAGTATATAGGTGTGTTAATATTTATAAGACATATTGTGATATTCCCAAAGCATTAAGTTCCAACATGGAACAATCTTCATCTTCACCTGCAACTAACAATGATATAAGAGGGGCTGAGCAAGCGGGTAACATAGCCAAACAACGGTTTTGCTAGGAAGGTGTCAAAAGGATTAGAGGTTTCATGGCAACAAGGAGAGGCTGACATAATGATGGGTAGCGTGACATATAACGATAGCATCGAGACAACTAAGCATGGCAATGATAGTAAAGGTATCCAAGGTGATGGTCATCTTGCCTGAGATCCTGCAAGGAAGAAGAACGGGTCCATGAAGAAGACGAAGAAGAAGCCTTGAAGACGAACCATGTGTAGACGAACGAATCCTCACGATCGCAACGGAACAAGCACTAATGAGAAGAAGCAAGCAACACGGTAAACGAACCACTCAAGAACATGATAAGATCCTCAACCAAGTATGATTCAAGACAAGTAAATGTATGATGCAATACATGTCAACGTATGAAGAACACAAGAACAACAACAAACAGCAAGGTTAAATGAGGCTAGAAACTACACATAACAAATCCGGTAAATCCTCATATGCATAATTTGAAATTAGTCCAGATCTGAACACACCTTAAGTTAAAGTTTTTAAACAGCAGGTTAACATGCACCATGATGATCTACACGAAATTCTAGTCAAGTTTCATATAAAGTTTGTTTAATTCGGAGCTACGGCCTAGAAGATATGAGCAAAACAAGACAAACATGGCAATGGTGCAAGATGCACCCAAACATCAATCAAACACACTCCAGATAGGTAAACAACATGATATTATGCTTCTACATGCAAAATCACACAAGTTTCATATAGGGCACACTCAAAACGGAGCAACGGTTCAACACATACACATGAAATAAGATATAACAACAAGCTGAAGTTAACAGCCACATAGCTACTTTGGAGCAAGATATATATAAGCTACAGCACCCAAACATGACAACAAGAAGCATGGATGTGAAGTAGACATGATACTTAACAAGCATGAACTTAGAACACACCCAAAAACTAGCTGGAACACAATTAACCAAGCATGGAAAGTTGCAATAAAATTACCCAGACTTAGTCAAAATCTGGGAAGGCAAAAACATCATCACGATGCTGCCTTCGGAGGCACAAAACAACATGCATATCAACTCCACTAAGCATATAAAGATCATGGACATGTAGTAGACATATCCTACAGCAAACAACTCCATTGGAGCAATTCCATAGGAAGCATGGATCAATAGCAACAAGCTCCACCAAATTGAACATGCTGATAAAAACCTGACAGGTATAATTTATAGCAACTTGAGAGCAAGAAATAAATAAGGTACAGCAGGCCAAATGAGCAAGTAAGGGCATGAATGGATAGACAATAACATGGACAACAAGACATGATCATTGGTCACTCCAAAACAAGCATGAATTTTAGTGGGGCATCAAGCAAACATGGCATCAGGTTATAACAGATTCCAGACTTAGCAGTTTTTTTACTAACTATAAAACAGTAACAACAACATGGCATGTTTGCAAGCTTGTTTAAGTCACCTCAAGGCATATCATGGAAAATGAATTGCACCACAGCAAAGACCATATGATGGTGCTTCTAAAACATCTAGACATGTGGTATGAAGACAATCACATCAATAGCAATGATAAAGTGAAATCAGCATCTCATAACAAGTTTCAGCACTTAACAGCCACATGCACTTTTGCAACAGATATTAATATGGCAAGATGGAACCTAACATGAATGCTACAACAACCAACATGTAGAGCACTTCACAATGAACACTTTGACATATTATATGCTTCATTTGGATAAACATGCACCAAGTTATCATATCTCAAACATGGCAACAAAATAACAAGTAACAGCAGTTTATAACAAGTAGCACTCTTGCAACAGAGATTAGGGCATCTAGATGGATTCAAACAAGCATGACACAATGGAACAAAGTGTAGAGCATATCCCCATGATCATTTTGACATATTATACACTCAATTTGGATTAGCACACAAAAAGTTACAGGCAGTCAAACATGCAACATTATAACAAACCGCCTAGGGACTTAGTGGCAAAAACTACCTCCGGAGATGGACATGTCCGTCCCAGATCGGACATGTCCGTCGGTGCTTGCATCCGGGCCCACACGACAGGGACTCGGAGAGGAGGAGGGTGGACATGTCCGTGACCAACCGGACATGTCCGGACGGCCAAAGGGAGCTTGGGTCCGGAGTTGACGAAGACGAGGCCGCCGGCGAGGGACGCCGGAGGCGTGGTCCGATCAGGCCCGGACCTCGCCGGATCCGGGTGCGGCGGCGACGGGGAGACGGGATCAGGCCGGGAAACGGCGCTGGTGGCCGGATCTGGCGCGGGAGCTCGTCGGATCCGCGAACTCCGGCGAGGTGGCGACCGCACAGGAGCGGTGGGGATCAGACGACGGAGCAGAGAAGGGACGTGGCGAGGGACGGCGCGGCTCCAGCGTGGGGGAGCTCGCGAGCTCCGTTGCGTCGCCGGCTGACGGCGGGGCTGGCCGCGGAGATGCGCGGGGGAGCGGAGCTCCCGAGGAGCTGCGGGCGCAGCGGGGCGGCTTGGGCGACGGGAGCGGGGAGGCGCGGGCGCCTCGGGCCCGGGGAGCCCGGCGCGGCCCGGGGCGAGCCTGGCCTGGGCCTGCGGCAGCTGGAGGCTGAGGAGGAAACACGCGGCTGGCCAGGAGTTGTGGAGGGCATGGCTGGCGGCTGCGCCAGCCAATGGGGGCGCGCCACTTGGCGACTACGAGGTGGCGGCGGCACTGGGTGGCGATGGCGACGACTAATGGCGAGTTGGGGCTGGTTGGCACGGAAAACAAGGGGATCTGATGGCTTGAGGTTAGGGGAGATGCTAGGGATGCCCAAAAATGGCATGGAGGGGTAGTTTTATAGGGTAGGGGCCTAGGGTTAGGTGCTTGGGGGTGTTTTTGGACCCTCCGATCGAATCGGACGGCTCCGGACAGAGAGAGGGGTAGGATGGGCCTAGAGGAGGTTAGTGGGCTGTGTAGGAGAGGTCTTGGGGTGAGAGAAGAGAGGCCCGGCGGCAGTTTCGGGGACCGAAACGTCCGGCGATTAAACCGGCGACTATTGCCGCTATATATATCAGTTGGGCTATCAAACGAGCTCCGAATGCGATGAAATTTGGCAGGCGACCTGTCTACACTATAATAAGACCACACGCCAAGTTTCATCCCATTCATAGAACATTTTCTGGCCACTCATAAAATAAATATTCAGAGGTGCCGCGGGCGCGAGTGAGTGTGTCTGGGCTCAGAACGGACAACGGAAAGGACGAGGGGACTCGGGCGGATGAAAGTTTTGAAAACATGATGATGCTATGCACGCGACGACATGGCAAGATGCAACACGCAAGCAGATGACATGGCAACGACGACGAATAACTGGCTGACACCTGGCGCACCGGTCTCAGGGTGTCACATTCATATAGAGTCATACTTTGTTCTAGTATCGAGTTGTAATATCGAGTTGTAATATCAAGTTGTAATTCAATATAAGTGTGATGATCATCATTATTAGAGCATTGTCCCATGTGAGGAAAGGCCGAACAAAAAAAAGGCCCCTCCAAAAAAAAGAGAAAAGGGACAATTGCTACTATCTTTTTCCACACTTGTGCTTCAAAGTAGCATCATGTTCTTCATGATAGAGAGTCTCATGTTTAGTCAGTTTCGTATACTAGTGGGAATTTTCATTATAGAACTTGGCTTGTATATTGCAACAATGGGCTTCCTCAAATGCCCTAGGTCTTCGTGAGCAAGCAAGTTGGATGCACACCAACTTAGTTTCTTTTGTTGAGATTTCATACATATTTAGCTCTAGTGCATCTATTGCATGGCAATCCCTACTCACTCACATTGATATCTATTGATGGGCATCTCTATAGCCCATTGACACGCCCAGTCGATGTGAGGCTATCTCCCTCCTTTATGTCTTCTCCACAACCACCATTCTATTCCACCCATAGTGCTATGTACATGACTCATGCTCATGTATTGCGTGAAAGTTGAAAGGTTTGAAAGAATGGAGTATGAAAACAAGTGCTTGGCTGAAACCGGGGTTGTGCATGATATGCATATTTTGTGTGATGACGA
This sequence comes from Secale cereale, assembly GCA_902687465.1. Classification (NCBI taxonomy): domain Eukaryota; kingdom Viridiplantae; phylum Streptophyta; class Magnoliopsida; order Poales; family Poaceae; genus Secale; species Secale cereale. The sequence goes on from LR738714.1 coordinate 419,050,626, forward strand.
GGGAGCATAGCCAGACTATATGATTTTGTAGGGATTACTTTCTTTAGCCATAGTATTTTGAGAAGACATGATTGCTTTGTTAGTATGCTTGAGGTATTATTATTTCTTATGTCAATATAGACTTTTGTCTTGAATCTTTCATATCTGAACATTCATGCCACAATTAAGAGAATTACATTGAAAATTATGTTGGTTAGCATTCGACATCAAAAATTCTGTTTTTATCATTTACCTACTCGAGGACAAGCAGGAATTAAGCTTGGGGATGCTTGATACGTCTCCAACGTATCTATAATTTATTATTGTTCCATGCTATTATTTATGATGTTTTGGATGTTTAATGGGCTTTGTTATACACTTTTATATTATTTTTGGGACTAAGCTATTAACCGAAAGGCCCAGTCCAGATTGCTGTTTTTTTTTGCCTATTTCAAGGTTTTACAAAAAAGGAATATCAAACGGAGTCCAAACAGAATGAAACATCGGGAGAGATATTTTTCGAGCAAAATACGCACGGGAGACTTGAGAAGCATGGAGTAGGGCACACGTGGCGTCCACGAGGGTGCCCCCCCTATAGGGCGCTCCCCCTGCCTTGTGGACCCCATGTCTGGCCCCCGGTGTCCTCCTTCCTCCTATATATGCCCACGTACCCCGAATCCATCAGAACAACAGAGAAAACCCTAGTTCCACCGCCGCAACCTTCTGTTCCCGTGAGATCCCATCTTGGGCCTATTCCAGAGCTCCGCCGGAGGGGGGATCTACCACGAAGTGCTTCCACATCATCATCATCGCCTGTTGTGAGTAGTTTACCACAGACCTTCGGGACCATAGCTAGTATCTAGATGGCTTCTTCTCTCTCTTTGGATATCAATACCAAGTTCTCCTCGGTCTTCCAGGAGATCTATTCGATGTAATCTCTTTTTGCGGTGTGTTTGTCGAGATCCGATGAATTGTGGGTTTATGATCAAGATTATCTATGAGAAGTATTTGGTTCTTTTCTGAACTCTTTATGTATGATTATAATATCCTTGCAAGTCTCTTCGAATTATTGGTTTGGTTTGGCCTACTAGATCTATAGTCCTTGCAATGGGAGAAGTGCTTGGCTTTGGGTTCAATCTTGTGGTGTCCTTTCCCAGTGACAGTAGGGGCAACAAGGCACATATTGTATTGTTGCCATCGAGGATAAAAATATAGGGTTTATATCATGTTATTTGAGATTATCCCTCTACATCATGTCATCTTGCTTAAAGCGTTACTCTCTTCTTATAAACTTAACACTCTAGATGCATGCTGGATAGCGATCGATGTGTGGAGTAATAGTAGTAGATGCAGAATCGTTTCTGTCTACTTGTTTCGGACGTGATGCATATATATAGTGATCATGCCTAGATATTCTCATAAGTATTCGCTTTTCTATCAATTGCTCGACAGTAATTTGTTTACCCGCCGTAGAATTCCGCTATCATGAGAGAAGCCACTAGAGAAACCTATGGCCCCCGGGTCTATTCTCAACATATCAATCTACAATCTACTTTACTCTTCCGCTTTTATTTTCTGTTCTTATATCCAAAAATATCAAAAATATCAAACTATCCTATCTATCAGATCTCACTTTCGTAAGTGACCTAAAGGGATTGACAACCCCTTATCGCGTTGGCTACGAAGTTCTTATTTGTTTGTGGACGTGCGAGGGACTCGCGCGTGGCTCCTACCGGATTGATACCTTGGTTCTCAAAAACTGAGGGAAATATTTACGCTACTGTGCTGCATCACCCTATCCTCTTCGAGGGAATACAACACAAGCTCGAGAAGTAGCAGCATCCCGAAACGCGGCGTCTTCATACACGTACACCGAAGTTATTTAAGTTGTTGAGTTACAATCATCAAGGTCTTTTGACGGTTCCCAATGACAAGTTCCTTCGGTAGCCTTCTCGGATATCATGCCTAGTAGCTGGTGTATAACGGGAAAGCAAACATTTTGAAAAAAACGCTTTTTTGCTTTCTCTTTCTTCCGCTTGTTTTTGTTTGGTGTTTCTAGTTGTGCTCCCCCAATATCTTTGCAGCCATGGAGAAGCGCTTCCTGTCATCGTCAACGGCATTCTGACGACAAACCACTACATCGAACTACATCATGTGTGTTTGGGGGCAGCAATACCGATGCGTCCATGACAACGCCTACAGCACCCCGGCAACCAATCTTCTACACCGACATGTACGATGGGCGCTGGAAGATGACATATGTACACTTGTGAGGGTAGAGCCAATTCGTATACGCAACCCTGTGTCCAACAACAATGAAGCATGGGGGCAACGTCAACCCCTCAATTATTCGTAAGGCCGATGGCGTCCCGGTGCACCACCAGAATTGTCACACCATGGATGGTGTGATGGTTCGCTCAACTAAGGGGAGCTATCGACGGTCTACCGATGCCTCGCCTACATCAACACAAGCAGAACATGAGAGCAGTGCAATGCGCCAGTGCGGCCAGCGTGAATCTGTGAAACCCTCCAATCAAGTTGGTTGACATCGTAGCAGCTAGATGATCGCGACGAGATTGGTAAATTTTGTATTTGTTTTCAGGGCAAGGCGTGATGTTTCGCCATGGAACGAAGATGTGATAGGATGGCCTCGTTGAACGGCATGGTGACGGTTATACGATCCAACGAGCTTCCTAGAGAACACAAGTGTAGATGGACATGCCTACAATAATTTACATTGTTACTCCTCAATCATCTTTGGAATGGCGCCACGTCGTCATGGAGATGTCAACTCTTAACCGATTCTTCAGGCTGCATATGAATCATGCGCCAAGAAAAAAGACAAAAAAAATGTTCGTCGAGTCAAGCTCGATTTACTTTACACTCAAGCTCAACTCGACGAGGGGGCATTTGTTCAACGAGTTTTTGTGCATTATTGCATAAAATATATATATTATCGTTACTTTTGATGAGTTTTGAACTTTTGATGCAGACTACATGGAGCCAAGTTTGATGAGGGAGCATGTACACATGCATATGTGCCCCTACCATACATTAGGGCTGCCTTCGTAATTGATGCATGCATGCATCGATTTGGTCCGGGTTGGCCGTGGCATTAACTTTGTATATACGAACGTATAAGGGTATTTGTATACCGGCCGGCACGTGTGCGTATGTCTTCCAATACCCGCGCGGTACCTATTGCAACTAAATCATGGACTAGTCTTCAATGCATGCATGAGTATTACGTTTATTTTGTTTTATTTTTGCTAACTAAAACAGATACACAAAACATGGGCACGGCTTTGCTCTCACGAAGAATAAAATGTTCGACGCCCGTGCACTCATATGTTGTTGACTAGGTTATACAAGGCATGTTTTGCGGACTTGCAGGTCAAGAAGATCAATCGTAGAAAATCTGAATCAATATGGAAATATTGGAAAAGATAAGGAAGCTTTGAGTTATGGAAATCTTAGAGGGACTGCTTGTGACGGCGCACGTCACGCGTTGCCATGTGCCCGATGCCCTGGCTCTCACCTATAAGTAAAGGAGAGATCAGAGAAGAGAAGGAGGATGAGACACACCCGTGGCGGGGTCGCCAAAGTGGAACGCACCTGCAATGGCCGCGTAGGCCCTGTCATTTTTTTTGAGAAAACTTCCAATCTATTCATCTTTAATCATGGCAGTACAACGAACACAAGAAATAAAAATTACATCTAGATTCGTAGACCACCTAGCGACGACTACAAGCACTGAAGCGAGCCGAAGGCGCGCCGCCGTCATCACCCCTCCATCGCCGGAGTCGGACACACCTTATTGTAGTAGACAGTCAGGAAGTCGTCGTGCTAAGGCCCCATAGGATCAGCACCCCAGAACAGCAACCGTCGCCGATGAAAAATAACATAGATCGGAAGGATCCAAACCGAAGACACACGAACGTAGACGAACAACGACAAGATCCGAACAAATCCACTAAAGATAGATCTGCCGGAGACACACCTCCACACGCCCACCAACGATGCTAGACGCATCACCGGAATGGGGGCTAGGCGGGGAGACCTTTATTCCATCTTCAGGGAGCTGTCGCCGTCTCGTCTTCCTGAGCTGGACACAAACCCTAGCAAGATTGAAAAAATCGACTAAAAGCGGAGCCCTCCCGCCGGCCCTTGCCAGTATCCACCGCGCCTCCATGGCCCTAAGGCCACTGGAGACGAGGCGGACCTGCGCCGGCAACGGCGAGAGGCAGGAACCCTAAACTTTCTCTCTTGGAGGAGGATTAGTCTTCTTGTTGCGACTCGCGGTTCGTTGAGCAGCCCTGCACTCGCGTAGGCCCTGTCTTGCGGCGACGAGCACGCCGCGGAGATGACCGCACGCGCACTAGGAAATAACAGCCAGCCAGAACACGCAGGAGGCAACCACCGGAGACGAGGCGCACACAAGGAGAAGTAGACGCGCTCGGGGCGGCAGCGTGGTAGAGATCGGATGAACGGCGGACGTGCATACGTGCCAGCTGTGGAAATACATGCCGGGAAGAAACACATCTAACCATATAATATCATTTTTCCTCTATATGCTATTGTCTTATTTTGCAGAAAACCCAAGGACAATCTGGAGCACAACAAACCCAGGCAAGAGAAGGGGGCCAGGAAAGATTGGAGGCAGAGGAGACGAGAAGGCCAGCATACGGCCATCAATGCAAAGACGCGCCCACCGTGGTGGCGCTCTTGCCGGGCAGCACACAAATTGCTTGCCTGTACGGCGGCGGCGCATGTGCCAAGGCCTGAAGGAGATGGCCAGTCGAAGGGGTGGTGTGCTGACAAGGAGCATGCACCTCAGGTAAGCACATGCACCTGCACGATTGTCCAGGAGCAGCATGTCCTGAGCATGGTCCAGGAGTACTTCACCACGTCAAGAGGTTGAAGACGACGGCATACCAGCGGTGCTGCCGGCACGCAGCCCGCTGAACTCCTTTGTGAGGGTGCCCGCCCTTGGTGATGAGGCTGACGGCGTCTACTTCATCAAGCTGGAGCCCCGGAGGCCCGAGTCTCGCGAGAATGCCGCCGTGGATCACGACATGGAGCTAGAGGACGGAGGCGTCAGGCCCATTGGGGATGCCGCCGACGTCTACTTCGTCAAGCTGGAGCCCGGAGGTGTGGAGGCTCACGAGGATGTCGTCGCACTGCCGCGGTGGATGGCTCCACGGAGTTCGCCAAGACGATGTCTAGGAGTGCCACGGTGGATGGCCCCACACAGCATGTCCTGAGCATGGTCCAGGAGTACTTCACCGCGCCAAGACGTTGAAGACGACGGCATACCAGCGGTGCTGCCGGTGCGCAGCCCGCTGAACTCCTTTGTGATGGTGCCCGCCCTTGGTGATTAGGCCGACAGTGTCTACTTCATTAGGCTGGAGCCCCGGAGGCCCGAGGCTCGCAAGGATGCCGCCGTGGATCGCCACATGGAGCTAGAGGACGTAGGCGTGACGCCCGTTGGGGATGCCGCCGACATATACTTCGTCAAGCTGGAGCCCGGAGGCGTGGAGGCTCACGAGGATGCCACCGCAGTGCCGCGGTGGATGGCCCCACAGAGTTCGCCAAGATGATTCCAATGTCAGCATCATCAACCAAGTGCCACAAGGATCGTGAGGGGGAGCTCGCAAGGAGGACGCCCGCCATCTACTTCGTCATGCTGGAGTTAGAGGACGGAGGCCTGGCGCCCGTTGGGATGCCGCCAACGTCTACTTCATCAAGCTAGAGCCCGGAGACGTGGAGCTCGCAGGGATGCCGCCGTGTGCTGTGGAGAATGGCAAGATGGAGATCGCTAGGACAAAGCTCGTCGTCTTCTTCATTAAGCCGGCGCCCATGGAGGACAAAGGCGTGGAGGCCCGCAAGGATGCTGCCGCCGTGCCGCGGTGGATAGCAGCGCGGAGCTCGCCCAAGCGACACCAACGACAACATCACCAAGCCGGTGCCATGGAGGACGTAGGCGTGGAGCTCGCCAAGACGATGCCCATCGCCAACATCGTCAACTCGGTACCGTGGAGGATCATGGCGTGGAGCTCGCAAGGAGGATGCCACCAACATCAACATCATCAAGTTGGACCCCGGAGGCATGGAGCTCGCGGGGATGCCGCCGCGTGCCGCGGAGGACGACGAGGACATGGAGCTCACCAGGATGACGTTCATCATCAACATTATCAAGCTGGTGCCGCAGAGGACGGAGGCGTGGAGCTCGCGGGACATCACCACCAATGTCTATTGTCATCAAGATGGAGCGCGCGACCCGGAGCCATGAAGATGATACACTTCCTCGGTGTTGTCCGCAACACGGAGCCCGTGATGTGAAGAAGACGGCGCTACGCAATGACGTGGCTTCACCAAGTCTTACCACTACATGGTGCTCTTTGCGACACAGAGCCCGTGAAGATGAGGTGTGGTGGCGAGGAGGCGACGCGACTTCACCAACACTAACTCTCGATGGCCCTGCGAGGCGGTGCCCTTGTCTTGGAGGACCGTCGTAAATACGATGTCCAGCCGAGACGAGGCGCCAATCACATCGGCATTGCTGATACGAGTGTGCGTTGGTTTTACACCGACACCGATCTCCACAAGAATACTCCCGCGAGGCAACCCCTTGCATACCCGAAAAAGCCGCTACATCATCAAGAAGTCCGAGCAGAGCAGGACCCATGCAACTTCAACACCGACTACATCAACGCTGTCAAGACCGACGAGGGCGAATGTGGCCAACACAAAGCCATGTTTTCAGCGGCACGTGTACCGACGAGGACACGGGCTTTGCCGCCGCCCACACCATACACTCACACCACTACAAGAAATATGTCAACTTATGACCTTCTGTTAGTGACCCTGGAAGAATTGGTCATAGATCTATGACCATTTTAGACCAATTGGTCAAAAGCTGTTCGGGGGGCTCCAAACCCTAAACTATAACGACCATTTTGGTCAGAAAGGTCATAATTTTCTTACACGAAATGGTCATAAAGTAGATAGCACTGGTCCGCTGCCTTATTTCTAGCTGATCGTGACCAATATAGATGGTCATAACCTTGAAAATTATGGTGAGTTGCTACGACTAGGCGCCACCTCATCAGTTTTGCCTATGTGTCATGTCCATGTGGCAGTTTTTGCCCTAGGTTGTGAAGCAACCTATATTTCTGTCATTCCAAAAATTCCCCCAAAAATCTCATAAATTCTTTGGGTCATATCTTCGTCAAATATGTGAAAAAAACCTTCCTTGCCTAGTTCAAAAATAATTAAAAAATATTCATTTCCTATTCTGTTCAAAAAACACTTTGTGAAGGAAGTACCACTTTGGCATGTCCAAATGGTATCCATTTTCTACAATGCTTTCCTATGCCCAAATAACTATCCTCCACCAAATACCAACTCAATCCATTCATTATTTTGAGCCCATCTTCAACATTCGTATTTATGTCCAGCGTGGTACTTTGCAAAGCAAGTACCACCTAGACTCCTCCTTTTGAGCTGAAAATTTATGAAGACGGTCTTCTTAGTAACTGATCATCCTCAACCAAAACTCACGCCCATTAGCCATGTGCATTTCCCGTACCGCTAATCAAACACTTGGCTGATAATTCATGTTAGAGCATCGATCGGTCTCCTCGTGAGAATCTTATGTTGTAATTTTCTTCCTAGCACCTACCTGGGGAATGCCCAACCCACTAGACATGCCTAGGCCGCCCAGAACACATGGCAACACCACAGTCACGCGGTGACCACGCGGCGGGCATGCGAGTTTACGCGCTCTAAAGTTGGGGCCCTCGACCACAGCCCAAACCTCGACGTATCGCCACCAGACCATGTATTTATGATTAAATAGGTACTTATGTAACTAGAAATGATTTTTGCAAAAAATAAATAGCAAACTATGAGGCAGCTGCAGTTCAAATTTGACCCGCTTCCAACTGAATCGGCGGAAATTTGTCTTTTTCACGAGAGGTGGATCAAAACTTTTTACACCCAACCATTTTGTCAATTGTGCATTAAATATGTCCTAGTATTTTAGAAAATTGATTTGGTCCAATTTTGCAACAATTATTTGGGAGGTCCTTCACAAAAAAAACCTCCTTTTGGGCACTCAAAAAATGGAAAATGATTTTTTCGTCCAAAGAAAATGATCTTCCTTAGGCAATATTGTTTGCCATTCCAAGATGCACCCTTGTGCACAATATGAGATCATTTGAACAAACTATGCCATGAATGAGGCCATAGGATTGATCATTTGGCTTGAAAGCCATGAATCTTCACGCATGATAGCTCATTTCTGAGAACACTTTTTTAAAAGAATTATGGTATTACAAGTTTATTATTTTTCCTGGTAACTTGGTCACATATAATGACACAATGCGAAGGTTTTCCAATGTTTTGATTTTTTTTTATTTTTTTATGCCCGTTTCAAAATGCGGTCAAAACGGCAGGAATGACCGTTCCTAGCTAGTCGTTGAATCTTGGAATTTTTTTGGTATTTCTCTGATTGAATAGATACTTATGTACCTACAAATGATTTTTGGAAAAAATAAAAAGCAAACTATGAGGCAGCTGCAGTTCAAATTTGACCCGCTTCCAACTCAATCGGCGGAAATTTGTCTTTTTCACGAGAGGTGGATCAAAACTTTTGACACCCAACCATTTTGTCAATTGTGCATTAAATATGTCCTAGTATTTTAGAAAATTGATTTGGTCCAATTTTCCAACAATTATTTGGGAGGTCCTTCAAAAAAAACCTCCTTTTGGGCACCCGAAAAATGAAAAATGATTTTTTCGTCCAAAGAAAATGAAAACTTCCTTAGGCAATATTGTTTGCCATTCCAAGATGCACCCTTGTGCACAATATGAGATCATTTGAACAAACTATGCCATGAATATGGCCATAGGATTGATCATTTGGCTTGAAAGCCATGAATCTTCACGCATGATAGCTCATTTCTGAGAACATTTTTTTAAAAGAATTGTCGTATTACAAGTTTATTATTTTTCCTGGTAACTTGGTCACATATAATGACACAATGCGAAGGTTTTCCATTTTTTTTGATTTTTTTTGAATTTTTTATGCCCGTTTCAAAATGCGGTCAAAACGGCGGGAATGACCGTTCCTAACTAGTCGTTGAATCTTGGAAATTTTTTTGGTGTTTCTGTGATTAAATAGGTACTTATGTACCTACAAATGATTTTTGGAAAAAATAAAAAGCAAACTATGAGGCAGCTGCTGTTCAAATTTGACCCGCTTCCAACTGAATCGGCGGAAATTTGTCTTTTTCACGAGAGGTGGATCAAAACTTTTTACACCCAACCATTTTGTCAATTGTGCATTAAATATGTCCTAGTATTTTATAAAAATGATTTGGTCCAATTTTGCAATAATTATTTGGTAGGTTCTTCACAAAAAAAATCTCATTTGGGGCACTCGAAAAATGATTAAAAATAGCTAGAAATATCAAAAATGCGTACAAATTGGTCCTAATCCATAAAATGTGGTCGAACTCTAGTCAAAATTCAGGATCTGGGTGCCTCAGAGATTGGAATCTGCGGTATTTAGTGAATGTTTCCTTCTAATCTGAATTATCCAAATACACACATGAGTTATTGAAGGTTCACTTATGACAGAAGACTTTAGAATGCTTAATTATTGAAGGTTTCATTTGACAGAAGACTTTAGAATGCTTAATTATTGAAGGTTCACTTATGAAATCTAGACAATTAGCTGTATTGTGTAGTTCTGCAATAACTAAGGAGTAACTATGGCCATTATGTGTTGTTCTGTGAGGCTTGTCAATGCCTTTGCAAATATGTGATAATTTTGGTAGACATAAAACCTTCCTATTCCTTGTGTGATGTATCTAATGTGTTACTTTACTGCTTCTCTTTTTGGCTTGATATTGTACTCAATATCTGAGTAGCCTTGGAACAGGGTGTATTATCTGTTTGATATTGTACTCAATATCTGAGTAGACATAAAATAGTTTGATTTATTTATAGGGGTTCCGAAAAAAATCCCTACTGTGTTCATAGATACTACTCATTGCACATTTCTATATGTAATAACTATCATCAGCTTGTAAGTAGCACATAGCTTTGTTGTAATGCTTTGAAAATACTTTGCATCCAAACGGGGCCGGCAATTAGCACATAGCTGTGTTGTACAGTTGCTTATATAATCAGATGTTGTATGTAGTCACGTACGCTTTCCAATTTTGATCCAATGCTTGCTTCCTAGCTCACGTGTATTTAGGCATGGAAGTTTCATCTTGTAAACCTTGCCTGTAGGTGTCGTGCTGGCGATCGGGTTCAGAGTGCTCAGATCGAAGGTGGCCGAGCACTGGTACGAGCTCTACAAGATGGACAAACAGGGGGCCAACCTCTGGTTCATCTACTGGTGGGAGGACAAGGTCTCAAGTGTGTTGCTTTCTTCATGGGGCGAACCTCATTATTCGCACTGGTACGAGCTCTACAAGATGAGTACAGCGGCCCTAGAATAATATCAGCCTCTTTATTAGCACTTCCAAGTAAGCGCCGCTCTCACTCTTGCCATCTAGTATGTGTAACTAGGAGTAGGACATGGTCCTCTTACTTGTGCTACACAAGGATTTGTACTGCATTCCTGCTGAAACATGATGCTGCGATTGCCAATTTTTTTGTCTTAATGCCCATCTGTTGTTATTTGCTTGGGGTGTTGTTCATTAAAATTATAGCAGTACACATAGATATGCAATGAAATGCTTCTAGTATCTTACACATGCACATTTGAAATGAATGTGTACTGCTTGGCTTAAGGTTGCAGCAACCATGTTTTCTCAATAACTATAGTTGCTTTCAAAAGCTACAATTTATTGGCGATGTTACCTTATTATTTGCTCTCTATAATTATTTTTGCAGGTCCATGACATCTCGCTGAACCACTACTGGTTATGGTGTCGACGAAGCACTATACCTGGCTTGCTTGCCAGCGTGCGCGTGCGTGCTTCGACGCGCGGCGCTTCGTCGAGCTAGCCGGACCACGACAATCGCCGGAGTCGGAGCCGGAGGAGGCGATGAGATGCTGCTGCGGCTGCGTCCTTGGAGGCAGCAATTGCCCCTCGCCGACCTAACCAACCTCCGACGTCCGCCATGAGCTCCGCGCAGGACCCCTTCTACATCGTCCTGGAGGAGATCCAGGGCTGGGTAATCCCCCCATCCCCGTCCGCCCTCCCTCCCTCCCCTGTGCCCCTTTCTCTTCCTCTAGTTGCGAATTTTGGTATGCTGCCGCTGTTTATTTGGCTGCGTCGTGGCGTACTGTCAGGTGAAAACTACTTCTTTATTTTCTACTCCAGCACTGTATGGAGTAGTATATAAGGACGTCTTACAGTAGTATGGCTGAGGCAGTGACCAACTTAGTAGTTAGTACTAGCTGAGAAATTTATCTTCTCTGTGATGTCATGTGCCTCTGAGTCTACTTATTAAAGACCTTATGCTCATATATCTTTTTAGTCCCTCTATTGACACTGTTTTGTTTCTAAATACTTGACACATACAAGTTTGAGGGCATTATCCTAAACCCTTCCTATGATTGATCCATCTCCTCTATTTTGTTACTTGTGCTTAATTGAGATGTTATTAAAGGGTAGTGTTTGGGCCAGCATATTTAAATGCTATGGTCTCTTACTTTAATATGCGTGTTGACTAAAAAATGTCAAATATCTAGAAAGAGAGTGAACTCACTTCACATATTCTTTCAATCTTCAATGGTAATGGTTTTTGCATTACAGATTCTTAATCTCGGCTGATTCCAGATTCTTCCAAGTGCTAGCTAGCTCCAAAAGGAAATCATCTTCATTTGGAAGATGCAACATTCTATCAGAATCCATTCTCCTACACTTTTTCTTGTACTGTATGTCATCCATTGTTCAACCCTGTTGGTAAGTTCTTGTAGTGTGTCGCTTTGTTCAGAAGTGCATTTTTATTTTAGGATTTGCTTCTTGTGTGGTACTGGATGGATGAGCATTGTTCTTGTTATCCATTGTTGGTACTATGGATAGAGCTTTGTGTGTTTATGATTCTATAATGAATTGTCCTTTACTCCATTTTACTCCAGTTTTTCTAATTCTTCTTAGCTGATTCATGTAACAGGGCGATCATGGAGGGCATGCAGTCGTCCTGTTAGCCCAGTCCTGACTATGGCCATTCAATGAGTCGGGCATTTGATCTCTATCGAAGGAGCTCCATGCTGAAGAAGAAAACACTGTAAAGCTTGTAACATTACTTGGAGAGCTTATAAAGTACTGTAGAGCTTTGCATTTGTAGAGATTGTAAAGCATTGTATATGTTAGAGCTTGTATTATGTGTCATTTGTAGAGCTTGTAGTGAATCTGGCTATTGTTATTTGAATTATTATGTGTGTTTTCTGCTTGCCTATTTAAATACTGGGTATTTTCTTACTATGAAATTCAAATATGATGTCAAATTGAAATATGAAGAATCTGAGCCTAATAGCTGGGACCCATTTATCAGAACCTGACAAGTGGGACTTGTTTGACTAATGGACCCATTTTATGAAAAAAGAAAACTAAAACTACTGGTACAAAAAGGCCATGGCCCAGAAAAGGCCGAATTGTAGGGCTTGGCCCGTGTAGTTAACCAAAATTAGCAGCGAAAAAATATACATGGGTTAAATTAATGGGCTCGGCCCATGTAAAACACCGAATTGGACCGGGCCGATTCTTGTGCCACATCAGCTTGCCACGCTGGATGCCTACGTGGTCTGGGGAGGCTGCTAGTGACCAAAACACGACAGTAGGCATATTTTGGTCATAAACGTCTATGACCTTGTCACAGAGAAGGTCGCTAATGTCAGTTTATGACGGCTAGCTTTTGACCTTATGTTTTTGGTCACAAAAAGGTCACAAATGGAAAACTATGACCATTCAGTGACCAATAGTGGTGGTCACAAGTTGACATATTTCTTGTAGTGCACCATCATCATCATGCATGGAGAACGCGAAGGGAAGACGACGAAGACGACCACACAGCTTAATCGGAGATATCTCGCGGAGCAACCCGAGGGAGTAATTAACCGGGAGCTTTTCGAGGCCCCGGGAACCAGGAGACCGCACATCGCCATAGTCAGGCCAGCTGCGCTAGTCGGCCACGGAGCGCAATAGTTTTTTATGGGATCTTGTAATTTTGTTCATCCAAATAGATAAATGAAATACTTGTTCCCGTATCACTTTTCTTTTTGTACTATGGTACACTACCACGCCCACATTATTCTTTTTCCCCGGCGCATGAGAGAAATCAAACACCTCCTCTTCCCTTCTCATGGAGTGCCCATAAGATTTTTCTCGTGTCAAACACTATCAAAGTGCTAGAATGCTGATTTTTACTTATGTGTGGGTCATGTGTTATATATTTAGTTCCATGATGCAAGTCAAACAATGTAAGCCTATAGTTGTGTGCCTAGAATAGCCTGTTTTGTTGATTGGTACTTTACCTGCCCTATCTGACATCTCGACTGGTTGCACTGTTGAAATCAATGTCAATGATGAACTGCAATTTGTAAGCAGTGCCAATTATCATTACTTGCAGTGTGTTACTGATGGGATGGATTACAATTGTGAATCTGGGGTCACAGTTAGTTGCTACATTAAACTAGAGCTAAGTTATTATCCTATTTTATTTAAAGGCTTTTTATTAAGGCCAGAAATAGTCTTTAATAGGTAAAAATGATTTAACTATTTCATAAATATTGGCCAAAATTCAGAGAGACTCTTATGACATATACTGTCCATATATAAGAGTTTCAACACTTGGTCATGTTCAAAATATTGGGCAAATCCCTCAGAAACCATTTTTGGATATTTCAAGCTTTTGAAATATTTACAAAGGAAATATTCTCTAAAAATTCCAGGGAAGTTCTATCATGTAAGATATGACATATTTGATGATCTTGCCAAGCCCCATGCCATGTGGAGTAAGAAAAATCATCAAAACCCCTCAAAACCATTCTGTCCATTTTTGAAATTTGAGCAACTTTACATTGACAAACTTGTCCAAATGCTCTCAAACTTGGCGCACATGCTAAAATGGTCTATTTATCCATCTAGACAAAATGGCACAAGTTTTGGAGAAGGATAACTTGATCAGAGTACCCCAAAACCATTTCTGTTCAGATTCAAATTTGAACAACTTTACATTACCAACTTTTTACTTGTGACCTCAACTTTTGTGGACATACTCACAAAGCCAAATGATGACACTACACCAATTGGTGCATCAAGGAGGGATGATTTGCTTAACTTAAACTTGGAAAATCCATTTCTGTTGATTTCTTGGGTTTACCAAACTTACATTGGCAAGTTTCTTCAAATGAGTTCAAACTTGGTGGAACACCCTATTTCTATATACCATTTGTTCCTGTTAAGTCTCATGTCAATTGGAAATCATTTGCTTGCCCAAAAACACATCAAACACCTTATGGTGATTTTCCAAAACTGTCACTTTTACCTCTTTCCTTGTTCTCCTTGAGCTAGGCTTTTTACCACAGCATCTACTAGACCCCTTCTACCTCCAGCAGCAATGGCTGCACCACAGCTCAATGATTGAGAGGGGTAAAACCCCATTTTACATTCCTAGACAGCCACTTTCACCCTTCTCTCTCAGCACTATCTCCTTCTATAAGCCCTCCATGGCATCCAACGCCTCTCCCACATTCTTTACTCCCCCTAGAGCCAATGGACAAGGTGGCCGCATCCAAAGCACGTGGGACACGGCCATGCCAGCCACATGGGCGCTCTAGAGCGCACTACGGTGCGCTCCTACACTGTAGCCGCGTCCTGCCCGAGGCACCCGACCACCTAGGGCGTCGGGATGGAGTCTCCCGAGGCCGCCTCGACGTCCACAACACGGCAGCTGGTCAGCCCCCTCCTCCTTTTCCCTCCTCTCGCCCCAGCTCGCACGCGTGCCGGCCACCCGACAGCTCCAATGAGCAAGCTCACACGCGCGGTGCCCCTGGCCTCCCCCTGCTCTCTCTCTCTTCTCTCCCTAGCTCTAGACCGAATCCAGGAACACCCCAGACACGGCGCCAGCTCCTCCCGAGCCCTGTGGCAACGAGCAGGAGCTCGCCGACGCACGAGTCCACGGCACACCGCCGTTCGCCTATAAAAGGGACACCCCGCGTCCTACTCTCCTCACCACTCGCTTCCACACAAACCTAATCATCCCCCTACACCACTCACCCCTCTCCAGACGAGCCCGAGCTCGAGATCGAGCTCGAGCTCCGCCGCCTCGGGTCGCCGTCGACCTCAGGGTACAGGCCCTCTCCGCCGCTCCTCTTCCTCGATCTGGAACCGCCGCGGCTCACTGACCATTTCCCCCTTCCCCCCCGCTTCTTTTGCAGCCGAAAATGGCCGGAACCATCTTCCACAGTGTGACCTCGTCGCCGGCGAACCAGGCCACCCCGACGACTACAACCACCTCCACCCGAACGGCAACTCGACGCTGAGTCCAGCCGTGCCCTCACCCGACCTCGTGGTGCCCTGCATCGACGCCGGTGAGCTCGCCGGCCCTCTGTCGCAGGGTTAGGGATGACAGGCGGGCCCCGCCTGTCATCCTCTCCTCTCCATCGCCCCTCTCTCTCTTGCTGACGCATGGGCCCCGCCCGTCAGGTTCAAAACCTGGCGCGCACGCAGGCACCAGTGCGCTGGGCCGCCTCTCTGGCTGGGCCTGCTGCGCTGCGGCCGTTCTAGCCCAGCAGGCATAGAGCCTTTTTTCCTTTTTCTTTCTTTATTAGTCTTGCAAAAATTCCTCTGGTCTAAATATTAATCCAAATGAAATAATTCCAACTCCTAAAATCTTGTAATATTCCAACATATTTAATGATATAACTTTCACACATATTCATGAACCTTTTCTGTATTGTTCAAATTTAAATTTAAATTTGAACACTAAAACCTGTGTTCAAAAATCCATCTACCCCATTCTGTCACTCCAAATCCCAAACTAAGAATTTTTACCATCTTAGTTTTCCCTCAAGTATTTTATAAAAATAAGTTGACATTTTCTGAGCACTTTGATTTTTCTGTTTTTATTATTGTCTTATTTTCCTGTTATTTTATTGTGACGATTAGATACCGTGTTTGACGAAGTTGCTGAAGAAGAAGAAGGGGAAGGATTTGAAGACTTTGATGAACAAGCCAATCCAGGCAAGCAACCCTTTGACCATGATACCCCTCTTGTTCATCGGTACCCTTTTCCGATTGCATGATGATGAAATATGACGGTGGTAAACTTGTTGGGAACCACCACATGGTGCATACCCCTACTCATAATCTTTACCATGTGCATAGATGCAACGTCGAAAGATTAGTTGTTGATACATGATGTTGTATATGTACCATGAACCCTTCGTGGTTGCATCCTTTCGAAAACCCCATCGGGTGCCCCTAATGCCCGAGGGTGATGTTGAGTTAAGGCCACCACTTGAGGAAGAAGTGGTGTACCAAAGAAAGTTCTCGTGTGTGGGTAAAATGATGGATTAGATTTATGTGTGACGGGGCATTGTTGATTACTTAGGCTGATACTAGCATGGTGCCCACATCACTAGTGACGGGGGAGACTTGAGGTCACTCCCGGGACGGGGTTGTGCTTGGATAGGCGACCATGACTGTTTTTACAGGGCACCGGACACACCGTTGGTCCCTTCGTGTATGCGTGACAATGTGAAAGGTCAAAGTCCCATGATCTTTTATTTGTACACGAGGGCTGTGCACCAACGAGTGGACCCTATGTTAGTGTCGTCTATGGAAAGGTAATGACCGGGTGCTTCCCCCGAGTAATTGAGGTACTGCGGGATCGTGGGTGACACGAAAGCTTCTCGGATCTTGTGGGTAAAGTGCGCAACCTCTGTAGAGTGTAAAACTATTTGAATGGCCGTGTCCACGGTCATGGACAGTTGGGAGGTGCTACTTAAACTATGTCCAGAATTTTACAATCTTGGTGAAAGTGTGTGTGTGATGAGTCAAGGTGGTGACTTGACTCGTTGAAAGAACCAGAAATGAATTGAACTCTATTTATGTTGATATCTGTAACCTATCCTCGAGGTTACCCAAGTACATTGATGCATGTTTCACAAATGGTAGAATATCTTATCTAGCTTGTAGCTAGGTTGCTTATTGTTGTACAACTTACATTGTTACCTTGAACCAAATCATGGGTTGCTTGCGAATACATTCAAAGTACTCATTGTCTTGCCACTGGTTATTTAATTGGCCAGGCATGGAGGAGCAGGAATTCAAAGAAGAATTCTATGGAGACGAACATGCGAACTAGGATGCTTTCCCAGTCAGAATGCCTGTAGGGTTAAGGCAGATGGCATGGGATCTACTTATCTACGAAGACTTCCGCTATTCGAGTTTATTTGCTATTCAGCCCATGAGGCTTTATCTATGTAAGACTTGGCCATAATGGTCATAATTTGTGTAAGACGGTATGTATGGATGTAAGACTCTTGTTATTTAGCTTGTGTTCAGTGAGCATTGATCTCCGGGATCACTGTACACGTGAATTCGGTGATCTCGACTCTTAAGTCGGGGTCCCCACATAAAGTTGGCACATCTATTCCGAAATCAAAGGTCTTTAGATTTGAGAACTACTGGCTAAAGCACAGCTCATTCAAACAGGTGGTCCAGAATGCATGGAACATACCAGTGGGTTTTACAGATCATGCCAAGAAGATCAATGCCAAGTTTAAGAACCTAAGAAGAGCTCTAAAATTATGAGCTAAAAGCATGTCCTGTCTGAAGAAACAGATTAAAGAATTAAATGAATGTATCTTCCTTTGGGACTTTATTGAGGAATATAGAGACCTATCAGTGTAAGAAAACAACAGTAGATCCATCCTTAAGGATACTTTGTTAACAGTTCTTAACAATTACAAAATCTACTGAAACAGAAGGGTAAAATCAAAGGTGTTAAATTTGGGGGTGAAAACACAAAATTCTTCCATACAAAAGCTACCATCAACCATAGGCATAATAAAATTGCAATGTTGATCAATGAGGATCAAGTTGAAGTTACTGATCATGAAGGAAAAGCAGCCATCTTATGAGAGGCATTTAAACAAAGACTGGGTCAATCTATAGGACATACAATGCATTTTGACTTAAATGACCTTTATGATCAACAGGTTGACCCTCAAGTTTTCTTGGATTTGGAAAAACCTTTTACTCAAGAGGAAATTGATGATATATTCAAAACCTTGCCAACTGAGAAATATCCAGGTCCTGATGGTTTTAACAATGAGTTCATCAGAAATTGCTGGGATATTATAAAGTTACTAATCTCATCATGGCCTTCCATGCTTGTACTGTGGACTTGGAAAGCATAAACACTTCTTTCATCACTCTGATTACCAAAAAGGAAGTCCCCATGTCCCCAAATGACTTCAGACCAATTTCTTTGCTCAATGGTGTTCTTAAAATCATCACAAAACTGCTGGCTAATAGACTGTAGAAAGTTATACTACAAATGGTGCACATTAACCAGTATGGTTTCCTCAAAGACAGAGTGATTCAGGATTGTTTAGGCTGGGCCTATAAGTATATTCACCAATGTCATAAATCAAAGGGGGAAATGTTAGTTATCAAATTGGACTTTGAAAAATCTTTTGATACAATTGAACATCAAGGAATCATTGACATTTTTTTAGCAAAGGGATTTGGCAGCAAATGGATTTCTTGGATGCAATTATTGTTCTCCAATGCTTCTTCAGCTGTCATGTTAAATGGTGTGCAAAGAAATTCTATATCACAAGAGGAGTAAGGCAGGGGGATCCATATTCACCACTAATTTTCGTGTTAGCTGCTGATCTTCTGCAATCTATCCTCAACGAATCCATGAGATTGGATCTAATCACACCTCCACTTGAAAGCAATTCATGTCCAAACTTCCCAATAGTTCAATATGCCGATGACACTCTGGTTATAATGAAAGCTGATGCTAAGCAGCTAATTTGCCTCAATGCATTATTAAACACTTTTGCTTCATCAACTGGTCTTAAGGTAAATTACGGCAAATCAATTATGGTGCCTGTAAATATTGGTGAGGAAAGAGTAGAGATTTTTACATACACTATCCAATGTGCTAGGGCAGTTTCCATTCACTTACCTTGGTCTGCCATTGGGAATTCACAAACCAACTGTGGAACAATGCTTACCTCTGTTTAACAGAATTGCAAAAAGATTGGCTGGAATTTTATCCTTCATGACTCAAGCAGGAAGGCTACTGTTGGTTAAATCAGTGCTTACATCTCGCTCAGTTTTTTTCATGACTTGCTTGGACATTCCAATCACAATTTAGAAGCAGATCATAAAGTACTTAAGGCACTGTCTTTGGAGGAGTCCTGACATGGAAGACAGAAGACTTGCAATGGTAGCATGGCACACTATTTGCAGGCCCAAACAACAAGCAGGTTTAGGGGTTCTAGACATATACACTCACAACAGAACCTTACTCTTGAAAAACCTACACAAGTTCTTCAACAGACATAATATACCATGGGTAAACCTGATTTGGGAAACTTATTACAGTGATGGGAAGCTTCCTGGAGTCATAATGATTGGCTCCATCTGGTGGAAATCAAATCTGGCACTCATTGATCAGTTTAAGTCAATTGCAAGATGTAATATGGGTGATGGCAAAAGTGCATTATTCTAGGATGATTTATGGCACCATGCAGTCTTAAAACAAAAATTCAATCACTTGCATTCGTTTGTCAGGAACCCTGAAATACATGTCAATCAAGTGGTCCATACAGAATCTCTTCAAGACTTATTCCTTCTGCCATTGACAACACAAGCTTATGATGAGTTCTTACAAATGGAGGACATCTGCATATCTTTGAGACAATCAGAGTTCATAGATGCTTTGGACACTTGGAGTTACATCTGGGGAATGAATTTTATTCTTCCATCAAAGCAAACAATGTTTTAATTGGACATAAGCAAATATCACCTCACTTCACCTGGATTTGGAAGAGCTCATGTCAGCCAAAACATAAAGTCTTTTTCTCGATGTTGTTACATGACAGAGTCAACACAAGAAACCTGCTAAGAAGGAAAAACTTTGAGCTTGAAGTTTACAATTGAGCAGAGCAAGAGGAAACATTGCATCATCCTTTTTGGGGATGTCCTTTTGCACAGCAATGATGGGACTTTATCTGTCCTACAAGAACACCAAATCTTTCAGTACTAGAAGCATTCCAAGACCTGAAAGATAAGATCAATTACCCCTTTTTATGGAGATCATTATACTGGGATCATGGGCTATCTGGATAACTAGAAACAATAAGATATTTGAAAATATTGATCCTTCATTTCATGGATGGAAATTCATCTTCAAGGAGGAACTGAAACTACTTAAGCAGAGGATGAAGCAGAAGTTTGACAGGCAGTTCTCTGTATGCCTGGACTCTTTGATGTAATTTTACTTCTTTTTCTTAGGAGGATTTGTGTTTTTAGGTTTTCTTTTAGCTTTCTTTTCTATAGTTAATCTTTTAGTTATCTTTTAGTTTTTCTCTTCCTTTAGTGGGGGCTTAGCTCAAGCCACTCACATAACCTTTGTTCCCCTTTACCTTTCTTATAAAAATTGCACTGGGGTTTTTCCCTACTGTTTATGGTCGATAGTTACCAATACACTTTTCTATTGCCCTGTTTTAACTAAATATTCCATGTACTCCCATTTCTATCAGAAAGCGCCACTGACAAGGAGACTCTGGAGGTGGAGAACGGGGATGCCAACAAGCGGAGGCAGGGCGAGCTTGAACCGCGAGCGACTCCAGCAGGCCTAGACTTCATCAGCAGCCTCCCCGATGGTATGCTGACAGTCATCATATCCCTCCTCCCAATCAAATATGGGGCGCGGACAACCGTCCTTTCCCAGCGGTGGCGCCCCCTATGGAACTCCAGTGCTCTTGACCTCATCGACACCCACGAGCTCTGCCATGGCTAACGAAAAAGCTTGGATGCGTTCTCTAAGATCCTCGGCAGTCACATTAGCCCAACCAGAGGGCTTAGAATGGGGAAGTTCCGTTCCAACGGCAAGGACTGAGCCAAGCTTGACGACTGGTTCCGATCCCCCGCCCTAGATCAACTCAAGGAGCTCACTTTTTATGATGGGCATATGCAGTCGCTGCCAACGTCCGCACTCCGCCACGTGCCCACGCTGCACGTCGCCAAGTTCAGGAACTGCCATCCTCCCTCCCTTAATGATGCGCCCGCTCTTATTCTACCATGAATGAAGCACCTTGAGCTCCTCGTCGTCTACCTCTCAAATGGTGACATGGAGCGCCTGCTCCGTGGTTGTACTGCACTCAAGTACGTTCATCTTCAGGCGGTCAATGGGTTGAGTACCTTCCACATCACCTCCATGACTCTCCGAACTATTTATGTGTGTTGCTGGTGCGGCAGAAAGACATCACAAGAAGTGTACCACTGTAATGTCATTGAGGACACACTTGCACTTGAGATATTACTTGTAGTTGATCAAGAAGGTCCAACCAGAATCAATGTCATTTCTACGCCGAAATTGACAGTCGTGGGCTACTCATCCGACCAATACTCTGAACTTGTCATTGGATCCACACTCGTTCAGCTACAATAGCTGCCTTCTACCTCTCCTTCTACAAATTAAAATTATTTGTAATTTTGAAGATGTTTGTTTGTCTGTCATTCAGAAAATGATTCTGACAAGCTTGACCCCGAAACTGCGCACAATGCAGGTCTTGGCACTAGAATCTATCGGGCCCAACCTAGAGCAAGTTGTCATTTTCCCGAGATGCTTTCCGTGCCTGGAGAAGCTATATATCGAGGTGATGTTCCTTTCCTGTTAAATGTTAACCGTAAGGGAGTTCAATTTGTGACACCTTTTTCTAAGTTTACAATGAAAATGTACTACGATTTCTGAAGGATTCTTTTGGAGGATTTCAGTTCAGTACATACATATCCCCCCATATTGGTTGCTTGATCCATATGGTTACAATCAATAAGCATTTCACCTTTGGATTCATTTGTACTAGTTTTCTTAGGGAACTTTTCATCCACTCCAACCACTTGTGAAGAAGGCTACATTTTTCTAGAATGTAATCAAATGCCAATGTTAATCATGTTAGATCAAAGATGGCATGTTAGTGCATTTTACAAATCCTGCAAACCAAATAGGCATGTAGTAATGTTGAAAACTGCATGTAGGCACTAACATGTTTTCTTCTTTTGCAGATAAGATTAGGCCCAATGGTGGGTAATGTGATATAGATATACCAATCATGTCGAATGCCTAGATCTGCATCTCTCAGAAATTACTTTTAACTCCTACTGAGGGACCTTGCCGGATATTACTTTCGCCAGGTTCTTTGTTCTCAGAGTAAGGGTGCTGAAGGAAATGAGGTTTGCCCTACATATATTTCGCAAAAATGAATGGTTTGTTGATCAGCGTCAGCGCCTGCGGTAGAATGAAATAGGCTCCAAAAATGCTGAATTTCATTTTGGAACATCAGATGATAGAGTAATCGAAAGTCATCGTGTCAACTCCATACATGACTTCTCAGTGGCCGACCCCTTTGCAAAATTTGTGAGGTTTCGAAACCAAACTAAGAAGTGGTAATATTAGTTTGAACCTCTCTGATATCCATGTTCAGCGGATCAACGCGAGCGTTTGCAGCTGATGAGCTGAATTTAATTTCTAATATCAGTTTGAACCTTGTAATCTTCGAATTTGAGCCATATAACTCTAGAATTTGATCCTTGTAATATTTCATGCTTTTGTGGTACAATCGTTGAAATGGCATCATATGAGACTCGTATATTGGTAGCACTATTTTGACTTTAATATGCAATGGTCTTAGATTTTATTAACCATTCTCGGATCTGTTTACCTTGTCGATCTCACAGCACATGATCTGTATAACTAACTCGACTGCGATCTTCGACATTATTGCACACAGTTGGTTTCTTCCACCGTGTGCCCTGTAGAGCGCAGAATTAATTATCGCACTCGAGTGTCCATCATCACCCTTCTATGTAACTTTGACCTTATCACCCACGGGTAAACTTATGGCCGAAGTCATTCCACACACTTTGTTTTTACAAAGCTTTTTGCCAATAAACGCCCACGATTTGTCCCTCTTCTAGCCGACGCATGGCCAAACTAGCCAGGTGGGAACCTTGCGCGGTAAACTGCGCGGTAGCGCGGGAACATGCTCACTGACGATACATTTCTGGCCTCTTCGAGGCCACACGTGCGGTGCAGTGTTGTCAAGCGTGCACTGGAATCCTCCACTATGAATGCCATGACAAGACGTGATGATTACAGGCTGGCCGGCCCCCATTTATTACAGCGGCCAACCTTTCGATCACGTCCCACCATTGCAAGAAGCACACCCACCACGAGAAATTCTTGGAGGGTATCCTGCGCGGTTCCAATGGCACTCCGAGCGGCTGCCGACGACGAGGAGCAGTTCACCATGAATGTCGTGGTTGACACCCATAGAAGGTTAACGGGCCTCTCGGTGGTGTGCACCAACGACCCAGTCTGGGTGGAGCACTCCATCCACATCATTGAGTTGTTGCTTGCCGAGGAGAAGTACAAGGTGGTCGGGTTCGACCTCGAGTACACCCGCGCTCGTGCCGGGTCTCATCCCAAGGTCGTCGTTGCCCAGCTGTGCGTGCGCCGCCACGTCCTCGTCTACCACTACTGCCTGGCCACAAGGCCTTGCGACCATTTTGCCAGGTTTGTGAATAGTCCCCACTACATGTTCGCTACGGTGGACATCACCAACGATGTAAAGAAGCTCGAGAATTCGAGCATCGCCTACCGGAATCATGTCGACATCCAGGGCCATTACAAGATCTGGGGCAGCAAGGAGCATGAGAAGGACTCACTGGTTCACCTCGCCGAGGCCATCATCGAGCCTGACTACAGAGACATGAATGATTCGAGCAACAAGGACAAGCGTGCTTAGTGTCGGTGTCAAAACCGACAGATCTCGGGTAGGGGGGCCCAAGCTGTGCGTCTGAAGATCGATGGTAACATGAGGCAGGTGACACGATGTTTACCTAGGTTCAGGCCCTCTTGATCGAGGTAAAATCCTACTTCCTGCTATATTAATATGAATGAATATGTGTACAAGAGTTGATCTACCACGAGATCGTAATGGCTAAACTCTAAGTCTAGCCAATGGGGATATTGTAATGATGATCCTCCTACCGACTAAACCCCTCGGCTTATATACATGCCTGAGGAGACCTAGGGTTACAAGGATGACTTGGGGAGGAAGTAACTGATACATCCGGACTCAAAACCTGCCTTTCTACGTACATAGGAGTCGGGACCGAATACGGGGGAAGGTCTTTTGCTTCTTCTTTATGGGGCCCACCAGTGCGTCCCAGCTTCATTGACCTAGAAGCGTGAGGACCCCTGAATACTGGACTCCCTCAGTAGCCCCCGGACATGCCTTCAAGGGCGAGATTGTATCCAGCTTCATGTCTTCGGTCTTGCAAGGAGAGTCCTTTTGTATGATAGTTCGGCTTCTTTAAATATTATAACCTGCCGCTTCCTCGCCGCCATCGCCTTGGCTTCCACGTGTCCAATGAATGCGAACCGTCTGGGCGTCTGATACGTCTCCAACATATCTACTTTTCCAAACCCTTTTGCCCTTGTTTTGGACTCTAACTTGCATGATTTGAATGGAACTAACCCGGACTGACGCTGTTTTCAGCAGATTTGCCATGATATTATTTTTGTGCAAAAATAAAAAGTTCTCAGAATCGCCTGAAAATCAACGGAGAATTATTTTGGAAAATATAAAAAATACATGCATGAAGAACCACACCAGGGGTCCTTGGGCCAGCCCACGAGGGTGGGGGGCACGCCCCCCCTGCCTAGGACGCGCCCCTCTGCCTCGTGGCCTCCCAGATGCTCCACCGACGTATCCCCAGATCCTATATCTTCCATTTTGGGGAGAGAAAAATCAGGGAGAAGGAATTATCGCGTTTCACGAGACAGAGCCGCCACCAAGCCCTAATCTCTCTCGGGAGGGCTGATGTGGAGTCCGTTGGGGGCACCAGAGTGTGGAGATCGTCGCCATCGTCATCATCAACCTTCCTCCATCACCAATTCCATGATGCTCACCGCCGTGTGTGAGTAATTCCATCGTAGGCTTGTTGGACGGTGACAGGTTGGATGGATCTATGATTTAATCGAGTTAGTTTTGTTAGGGTTTGATCCCTAGTATCCATTATGTTCTGAGATTGATGTTGCTATGACTTTGCTATGCTTAATGCTTGTCACTAGGGCACGAGTGCCATGATTTCAGCTGAACCTATTATGTTTTCATGAATATATGTGTGTTCTTGATCCTATCTTGCAAGTCTATAGTCACCTACTATGTGTTACGATCCGGCAACCCCGAAGTGACAATAATCGGGACCACTCCCGGTGATGACCATAGTTTGAGGAGTTCATGTATTCACTATGTGTTAGTGCTTTGGTTCGGTACTCTATTAAAAGGAGGCCTTAATATCCCTTAGTTTCCAATAGGACCCCGCTGCCATGGGTGGGTAGGACAAAAGATGTCATGCAAGTTCTTTTCCATAAGCACGTATGACTATATTCGGAATACATGCTTACATTGCATTGATGAACTGGAGCTAGTTCTGTATCACCCTAGGTTATAACTTCTACATGATGAATTGCATCCGACATAATTTCCCATCACCGATCCTATGCCTACGAGCTTTACCTATATAGCTAGTTGCTTATTTACTTTTCCGTTGCTATTATCACAAAAACTACAAAAACACTATCGTTACTTTCATTTGCCGCTACCGCCACTATCATATTACTTTGCTACTAAACTACCTTGCTACAGATACTAGGTTTCCAGGTGTGATTGAATTGACAACTCAACTGCTAATACTTAAGAGTATTATGTGGCTCCCCTTGTGTCGAATTAACAAATTTGGGTTTAATACTTTACCCTTGAAAACTGTTGCGATCCCCTACACTTGTGGGTTATCAAGACTATTTTCTGTCGCCGTTGCTGGGGAGCATAGCTCTATTCTTTAAGTCACTTGGGATTTATATCTGTTTATCACTATGAAAAATTTGAAGGACTCAAAAACCAAGATCTTACCCTCAACTACGAGGGGAGGTAAGGAACTGCCATCTACTCCTGCTATTGAATCTGATATGTCATATGATCTTGATGATGCTACTTCTGCTATGTATGATGAAACTACCTCTATGCCTGATACCGTGCCACTAGATGAATTTCTAGATGAACAAATTGCTAAGGTTAGGGAGAGTGCGAATGTTGATGATATTTATGAAAGTGATGATGAAACTACTCCCAATAGATATGAATTGCTTGTTGTGCCTGAGGGTTATGTTATGGATGAAGAAACTGCTAGAGACTTTCTTGCTTGCAATGATATATATGATCTTAAGAAGTTATTAGCTAAGCTGAAAGAAAAGTCCTTGAATGCTAGAATGAAACATGACCCTGCTTTTGCTACTTCACCTATTTGTGTCACCGATAAGGAATATGAATTCTCTGTTGATTCTGAGTTAATTACTTTGGTTGAATCTGATCCTTTCCATGGCGATGAGCCTGAAACTGTTGTGGCACATCTTACTAAGTTGAATGATATAGCCACCCTATTTACCAATGATGAAAAGATTCGTTACTACTATATCCTTAAGCTATTTTCGTTCTCGTTAAAGGGTGATGCTAAGACTTGGTTTAATTCTCTTGATCCTGGTTGTGTGTGTAGTCCCTAGGATATGATGTATTACTTCTCTGCTAAATATTTTCCCGCTCATAAGAAACAAGCTGCCTTACGGGAAATATATAACTTCGCTCAAACTGAAGAAGCGAGTCTCCCACAAGCTTGGGGGGGGGGGCTTCTCCAGTTACTTAATGCTTTGCCTGATAATCCTCTTGAGATGCATGATATACTTGATGTCTTTTATAATGGACTAACCGATGCTTCCAGAGACCACCTGGATAGTTGTGCTGGTTGTGTTTTCAGGGAAAGAACATTTGAACAGGCTGAATTACTATTGAATAATATGCTGGCCAATGAAAATAATTGGACACTTCCTGAACCAGCCCCTAAGCCAACTCCAAAGAAAAGAGGTGTTCTATTTCTCAGTGCTGAAGATATGCAAGAGGCAAAGAAATCTATGAAAGAAAAAGGTATTAAAGCTAAAGATGTTAAGAATTTACCACCTATTGAAGAAATACATGGTCTTGATAACCCGACACAGGTAGTAAAGGTAAATTCTCTTTATAGATTTGATGAAGGTGACATTCCTCGTTATAAGTCTGCTAGCCAATGCTTAGATGAGTTTGACAATTTCATTGTGAAACAAGAAAACTTCAATGCTTATGTTGGTAGACAATTACAACACAATGCTCATATGATTGAACGCTTGAGTGATTATCTTTCTAGTGCTAAGGGTGAACTGAAACTTATTAGTATACATGCTTCTATGGTCACCACTCAAGTAGAATAAGTACTTAAGGCTTAGAACGATTTGCTCAATGAATTAAATAGTAAGAATAATGACTATGATGTTAGAGTTGCAACTAGAGGTGGTAAAATGACTCAGGAACCTCTGTATCCTAAGGGCCACCCTAAGAGAATTGAGCAAGATTCTCAGAGAGCTAATTTAGATGCACCTAGTTCTTCTAAGAAGAAGAAAAAGAAAAAGATAGAACCTTGCATGCTTCTAGTGAACCTGTAGCTCACCCACCTGAGAATCCCAATGACATATATGTTTCTGATGCTGAGACAAAACCTGGTAATGAACATGAGCCTAGTGATAATATTAATGATGATGTTCATGCTGATGCTCAACCTAGCAATGATAATGATGTAGAGATTGAACCTACTGATGATCTTGATAACCCACAATCAAAGAATCAACGTTATGATAAGAGAGACTTTGTTGCTAGGAAGCACGGTAGGGAAAGAGAACCATGGGTTCAGAAACCCATGCCGTTTCCTCCGCCACCATCCAAGAAAAAGGATGATGAGGATTTTGAGCGCTTTGCTGAAATGATTAGACCTATCTTTTTGCGTATGCGTTTAACTTATGTGCTTAAAACAAATTCTTATGCTAAGTGTATGAAAGATATTATTACCAACAAAAGAAAGATACCTGAAGTAAAAATTTCCACCATGGTTGCCAATTACACTTTTGAGGGTGGAATGCCTAAGAAATTAGGAGATCCAAGAGTACCTACTATACCTTGCTCCATTAAGAGAAACTATGTTAAAACTACTTTGTGTGATCTTGGAGCTGGTGTTAGTGTTATGCCTCTCTCTTTATATCGTAGACTTGACTTGAGTAAGTTGACACCTACTGAAATATCTTTGCAAATGGCCGATAAATCAACTGCTATACCTGTCGGTATTTGTGAGGATGTGCCTGTTGTAGTTGCAAATGTTACTATTCTAACGGACTTTGTTATACTTGATATTCCCGAGGACGATAGTATGACTAGTATTCTTGGAAGACCCCTTTTGAATACTGGAGGGGCTATTATTGATTGCAACAAAGGTAATGCCACTTTTTATGTCAATGGTAATGAGCATACGGTACACTTTCCGAGGAAACAACCTTAGGTCCACAGTATCAATTATATTGGAAAAACTTCGACTATTACTATTGGAGGTTTTGAGTTTCCTATTCCTATTATCAAGAAGACATATGACATTCTTATTGTTGGGGACATACATATCCCCATTGAGGTAACCTAGTGTCTTTCGAAAATTCTCCGGTTTCATGTTACTCGGAAACAGTTTATTAACAAGACCTGATCAACCTTGTTAATGGATTCCTTTTGATGAACATGGGATAGGTGAATCTAGATAGCACAGACCCTTTGTACCCTCCTTTTACTCTATGTTAATTAGGTTAAATAAAACAAAAGAGCATTGTCTGTCTGTTTCCAGACTTATTCTTGCAAAAAAAAAATATCCCGAAAATAAAAGTTCTCCAAATGCCATGAAAATGAAATATGATTTTTTTCTAGAATATTTAAGAAAATATGGCACTGAACACACATCGAGGGGAGCCAGCACGTGGCCAGGAGAGCACAGGGCACGCCCCCTGCCCAGTGCGCTCCCCCTGCCTTGTGGGCCCCACGTGGCCCCCCTCCACTTATCCTTTCACCCATGCCCTTCTTCTTCCTCCCAAAAAAAATCCCCAACCAGCTCAAACCCGAGTTCTAGCTCATCTTGCTGCCATTTTCGATCTCCTTGCTCAAAGTACCATTCACCAAACTGTTCTGAGAGATTGTTCCTTGGTATATGACTCCTCCATTGGTCCAATTAGTTTTTGTTCTAGTGCTTTATTTGTTGCAAATTTATGCTGCTATGGTGACCTTGTTCTAGAGCTTGCATGTCAAATTTTCTTGGTCCCAAGTAGTTCTAATGCATGATATAGCCTCTAGGAACTTGTAGGAGTTGTTGGTATCAATTTTGTTGAGTTTGGTTAACTATTATTGTGAGTTACTAAAAATTTCAGAATTTTTCAGAAAAGGAAAATGTTAAAAAGATTATTGAGGGGCTCCTCCAGCAAGAGCTCCGAGGAGAAGAAGAAAGAAGAAAATAAGAAGCCCAAGTATCATCTTCCTCGCATGGCGGAAGTTCGACCGTGCGAATGGCCTTGTAATAATTTCATGATGTCCGCCGGTATTCACGAAGACTTTTATTGGTTGGCGAATAATGCAGGCCTAACCGACTTCCTCAACGACCAGAAAGAACAGTATCTCTTACTCACCAATATTTTCACGCAAAGTTTTCATTTTCACTCTAGGAAAACACCACCTACGGTGGAGTTTTCCTTATATGATGTGGTTAAGGAGATATCACTTTTAGATTTTTGTGAAATATGCAAAATACCCTTCGGAGGTAGACTTGATGAACCACGTCGTGAAGACATTGAAGGGTTTATTGATATGATAGCTATAGGGGAAACTAGACAAGTTTCAGGGGCAAGAATCACTAGTATACACTTCCCTGTTCTGCGCTACTTTGCTTTATTTGCTAGTAGATATTTAATTGGTCGCGGGAACAGTGGTAACATCAGTGCCCCCTGATATTATCATTTTACGCCATGCCATGTTTCGAGACACAACTTTTAGCTTGGGCGCCGTTGTTGCCAAACGATTGAGTCTGAACCGCTCAAAGATGCCCGTCTTTGGAGGCATCTTTGCTTCTCGCCTTGATGAATATTTTAATATACCTATTAGGCATCATGAGAAGGAAGAAAAATTGCTTGCCCCTGTTTATCTAGATTACAAGAGTATGGTATCTCATGATTTTATTGTTAAAGATAGGAACATGCAGCTTAACTATAAATTAAGGTTTGATGAAATATACTGTGAAATTGTTACCTTGCCTGCACCATCTTTGTTTGATCTGTCCACACTCGACAGGCAAGTATCTCATTACATCAGATGCCTTCTACAAGTACCAAGGCCAGGCACAAGCTTCAGAGCCTGAGCCAGAACCACCACCTGATCCTTCCCGACAATCTGTTTATGGGTGGGAGCTGGACGAGCTCGCCAACAAGTGGCATCCTATGGACACATCTCAGTACATTGGAGGGAGTGGTTTCGATCCCTGGCCATAGACCAACTTAGGCCAAAATCCTAAGCTTGGGGGAGTACGTGTTTCTCACCGACTTACAGTCATGTTCACACTAATTCTTGTTGTCGGTGCTCACACACTTTCATTGTACCATCCATGCTTAGTTTCAATTCCTTTTTCTTAGTCTTTTTCTTGTGTGCTAGAAAAACCCAGAAAAAAAATATTTGTAGCTTCTAACTAGTTTACTTTCTTTGCTTGTAGTAGTAGTAACTAAAAATGAAAACCCAAAAAGATTTCCCTTTCTTCTTTTGCTTGTTGGGAGCTTTCCCGTGTAAATAATTCTTTTCTTTTCTTTAAGGGGTTAAGAGTAGAAGACCATGATTAAAGTGCTTAGTGGCTCTCATATGCTTTGTTGTTGATTTAACCTTGAGCCATATTACCTTGTCTCCTCTCTTGTATTAAATGTCTGCATATTCTAGCTTAGTCCAATGCACGTGCACTATTATTATTGTCCACACCGTTTGGTCGTGCAAGTGAAAGGCAATAAGGATGATATATGATGAACTAATTGAGATAAGAAAAGCTGGTATGAACTCGACCTCTCTTGTTTTTGTAAATATGATTGCTCGTCGTTCTTGATTCAAATTGTTATGAATGAAACATGTTTGCGATGACAATTAGAGATCATAGCTGCTTATGCCATGCTTAATTAGCTCAGAGTTTATAATGGTCTATCTTGCATGCCAACATGATATTAAAATGGTTGTGATGTGGTATGATGGGTGGTGTCCTCCTTTGAACGATTTAAGTGATCTGACTTGGCGCATGTTCATGCATGTAGTTGAAACAAATCAACATAGCCTCCACGATATTTATGTTCATGGTGATTTATATCCTACTCATGATTGCATTCATTGTTGATTAATTTTAATGCATGTTCATGACCGTTGTTGCTCTCTAGCTGGTCGCTCCCCAGTCTCTTTCTAGCCTTCACCTATTGTCGGGGATATACCCCGCGGTATAAACCGGCCGGAATTATAACCCGGCCGGACTTGGCATTTTACTTAAGACAGTTTACACTTGGCAATCTACTGGTAACCCGGCAGGTGGATGATGGATGACAAGGCCCAAGGCCCAGAAGGCCGGTTCATGTATGGTGGGCCGGTTTATGAAGAAAGCACAAGGAATATTCTCTTACAAAGGAAGCAAGACTAGGACTCCTTGTAATAAAGCGATCCTAGTCCTACTAGGACTAGTCATGTAACCCGCCCCTTCAACATATATAAGGAGGGGCAGGGCTCCCCAAAGAGGGACAAGTTTCGACAAGCCACAAGGAGACAAGTTTCTAGGGTTAGACACAAAGAGCCGGTTTACCGGCGACATCATGAGGATCATAATGAGATCTAGCCTCAAACAGCACGTAGGGCTATTACCGGATGATGTTTCCCGAGGCCCGAAGCTGTCTAAATCCGTGTCTTACATCGCATCTCTCGATTCCACTCAACCCCTCTCAAGCTACAACATAGATGCACGGCCTCACGACTAAGTCCGCTAAACCGGACATCTGACGTGTTAATTCCACGACAGTTGGCGCCCACCGTGGGGCCTGCGCACAGTGGCGTTGAGTTCTTGGAGGGATCTTTCCGGAGATCGAGGAATTCGCAATTTTTTTGGATGAAGAAAGAATCTGTTTTGAATGATCTGCCGGACCAACATATGGGAAATTTGATGGAAGAAAAATTACGGTTGTGTGGTGCAAGCCTGCCGAGATCGGACGATCCGTCAGATCTGAATCAATTTTCAAGAGCTCTCAAGACCAACAACAATTGTTTTTTACGATCCGTTGAGTTGCTGCCGCCGCGTATGTATAACACATCAAGACGAAGTTGATTTTTGCTACAAAATCATCTGAAACCAAATCGATTGTCTTTGGTCAACACTGATTGCTACAAAGATCCCCACATCTGCGTTGACCAGTGCTTTGACCCTCGGCTGTTTCGAAGCCGCCCTCACCGGCGCACCTAAACTATCGCAGCAGCCCGCCTCGGCTTCACGGCTCTTGTGTCGTGGCTGCGCCAAACTACCCGGGAGGAGCGGCCTCACCTTCGCTTGACTGAACCGCCTTTGGTTCTCGTCACTTCATCGCTTCCCGTGGCCGCTGCTTGAAGCCGGCTTTGCCTCTGCCTTGTCCGGCCCAGAAGATGCTGGGCTGAGTTCGCCTTGTTTCCTCCGACTACGACTTGGAAGCGAAGGGAATCACAACTGGAAGACAACGTCCGAGACCCAGATTCGCTGTGACGAACCGCCGCGGTTTTCCCTCGAATCACCACTGGAGTGCTTCCGCTGCTGTCTCTACGTCCGGCCTCAATCCGCCTCGCCTCCTAATCATACCATGACCCGGAGGAGGAGTCCGGCGCGCCTCTGCCTCTTGCTTGCTTCGCCAGCGCCTTCCCGCAGGGGCCTCGCCTGTCTGCACCTTCCACGGTGATACGTCCAAAACGTATCTATAATTTATGCTTGCTCCATGCCTCTTTTGTGTGATATTGCTATGATATTTATGCACTTCCATACACTTTTGATCATATTTGGACTAACCTATTAACTCAGTGCACCACAGTGCCAGTTCGTTTGTGCTGTTTTTCTATTTCAGGTTTCCCCCATATTAAAAGTGCCCTAAAAATTCCGGGAAAAATACAGGAAAAATCAGCGTATCGGGAGCTTCCGGAAAAACAAAGGCAGGGCCAGAGGGGAGCCTGGGGGGGCCCAGGCGGCCACCCGGCACGGCCCCACCCCTGGCCGCGCCAGGGGGGCGCCTGGGGCCCCACCTCTGCCTCTGGTGCCCCCCTTTGGCATATAAATTGCACGTGTCCCGAAACCCTCGAGGACGGAACCCTTTTTCATGAAGCCAAACCAAGGAAATATAGTGCTTGGAAGGGACTTCCTCTGAGCTGTAAAAGGCTTCATCGATATAGGTAAGGGACAAATCCGCCTACGCGGGAAGGCAAAATGTACGTACCCCTTTCCTAGAAGGAACAAGGATGAACTTGTTGAGGAACCATTTGAAGCAATTTATAACTCCGATTATTATGATGATTTTTTATTCCTCTTTGCATTATGCCTAGCTTAAAGGCATAAAAGAAAGCGCTTTTGGGAGGCAGCCCACAACGAATAAAATTTTCTTTTTCTTTTGTTGTGTCTTGATGTTTGTTACTACAGTAGCATCATCATTGTATCTTTTCTTTTCAGCTTTGTGCCAAGTTTAGCCTCTGATTGCAAGAAAGTTCAAAAGTTGTGACGTGCAGTCCAGAAAACAGATTATGTCCTTGGACAGAAAAATTCGTATAAAATCACCAGATCATCTTTTTGATCTGAATTGTTTTGACAACGTGCTCTATACAATTGGCTTTCGGGCGTCTGTTCTGAGTTTTTTGATTTGAGTTGCAAAAGTGCCCCGAAAAAATTATTTACTACCTGCTGGTCTGTTTTTCACAGATTCTGTCCTGTTTTGCCTTTTCTTCGTTTTGCAAACCTTGAGCTTGCTTTTTCTTTGCAAAAACCTTTTGGCAATCTTGAGAAACAGTAGCTCTTCAAGATTATCTTTATTTCCAAAAAGGAAAAATTATTTTATTATGGGTACTAACCTCGCTAATCAGGTTATGATGAGTTATGTATGAAGGGAGTTTTCAAGTGTGCGAGGGAAGATGATAAAAAGATTCGGGAGGGTCAAACGCTCAAGCTTGGGGATGCCCCCTTGCACCCCCAAGAAATATTCAAGAAGACTCAAGCGTCTAAGCTTGGGGATGCCCCCGAGCATCCCCTTCTCCATCAACAATTATCAGTTCGTCTTTCGTTCCACTATATTTTAATCACTTCAAGCGTTATGTGCTATGCTTGGAGCGTCTTGCTCTTAGTTTCCTTTTTAGTTTTCTTTAGCTTTGCTTGCAGTTCATAACGAGTTAGAACCCAACTTTCTTTGTGTGGGAGAGAAACACACTCCACTTCAACCTAGAACACAACATAGGATTTTCATGCTTATCTTTGTTGTGTGTGTTCTTTGTCTTTCCATAGCTACTGTCATGTTTAGCTCTTAGTTTTCATGCTTTTCTTTTTACAGAGCTTTTGTTTAGTTGGTTGTTGAACTCTCTTGAGTTTTAATGTTTATCTTGTTAAGAGAGTTTGTCTGTTGCACTGAGTTGTGTGTCTTAACTTAAAGTAGGTAATTGAGGTTGCTATTTAATTTTAGTAGTAACTTGCAATAGTTTTGAGGTATTGCCATGAGTAATGTCTGAACTTTTGGTGTCAAGAGCTTTAGCCTATTAGTGATAGATGTCGTATTTTGGGCAATCCGTGTTTATTTTCGAAAACCTACAAAATAGTTGAGAACTTTAGCTACTAAATGGATCACTAATCTTTGGAGGGATCGAATATCAGAGTACACTCACGTACCATGGGTCGAGGATGCGCAAGGGTAACCAACCCCCCATACACACCTCCTCGGGGTACTTGTCTCTTTGTGAACCTCCTAATTAGATTGAGAGTTACCGATAATAAGTGCATGAGTTCTTCGGACTAATGTGAGTATTCGAAAGTTGACACTTCCACCTAACCATATTTTTCTAGCCTCTTCGGTACCGTGCATTGCCCTTTCTCACCTCGAGAGTTGGCGCATACTTCGCCGGTGCATCCAAATCATTGGCACGATACGCTCTGTCATCATAAGCCTCATTATATCCTTCCTCAAAACAGCCACCAAACCTACCTATTAAGGCATTTCCATAGCATTTCCGAGATACATTGCCATGCAACATCCATCTTCTCATGACTTGATCTTCATGTCATACATGCTTTTTGCTTCATCGATGAGCCGCATGCTAGTTGGGCCTTGCCCTAATCATTGCTACATGATGCGCTAGTATCATTGCATATCATGCTACACTGGCAGAGGCATACATTTGCATACATCATGATAGTTTCATTTTCTTTATGTTGAGTACTTCTGTAAAGTGTGAAAGATCTTTTATACTTCTTGTAATACATAGAGTGTTGCCCCTAAAGTGAGGAAAATATCCCAAAGAGGACAAATCAAAAGATCCCAAAGAGGACAAAATCAAAAGATCCCAAAGAGGACAAATGAGAGATAAATAGAAAGAGCCATTGAGGCCACAAAAAAAATAGAAAAAAAGAGAAAAAGAAATAAAAAGAGAGAAGGGGGCACACCACTATTTCTTTTGAGAGATCCACACTCGTACTCCATCTTATACCTTGTACTCCATAGAGATTATCATTTATGCATATAGCTATGTGGGGAACTTTACACTATAGAACTTGGCTTGTATATTCCAATGATGAGCCTCCTCAAAAGAGCTCTAGGTCTTCTTGAGCAAGCAAGTTGGATGCACCCCCACTAGTTCCATTGGAGAGCTTACCTTAGCTCATATGTGCACCCGTTGCATGGCAATCCCTACTCCTCACATCATATCTATCATTTGGCTTTCTCTCGCCGATGATTGTCCTCATTGATGTGAGCCCTTCACACCTTTTTTGTCTTCCCCCTCTAATCATTTTTCTCTCTTTGCCATCCTAAGTGTCGATTTTCTTGCTTACGCTCATCCATTGCATGAGTGCTCAAAATATCGAAAGGGAGTGGATCAGTTTGACTTGTACCTGGCTGACGGTCTGGGGATGAGTCAAGATAAGATTCCAAAGAAGACCGAGTGTGAAACTATAGTAGATTAAGTTCTCAACAATATAAAAACTATGTTTTACTCTCTCATATATCTCTATCCCCTTTCTTGCACGCAAACACCATTTGGAGACATTCGAGTCACGGACAGCGAGAGCTCTTGCACCTTTATGTTCTTATGTTACTTGTTACAATGCTAATATAGACTCTTGCTTGTTATGACTTGAATTGAATTACATGCCTTGATTACTTTACTTAAAAGTTCTTATATGGTTGATAGCATGGCACCATAGAAATTATGCTTGTTATCATTTACCTACTCGAGGACGAGCAGGAATTAAGCTTGGGGATGTTGATACGTCCAAAACGTATCTATAATTTCTGCTTGCTCCATGCCTCTTTTGTGTGATATTGCTATGATATTTATGCACTTCCATACACTTTTGATCATATTTGGACTAACCTATTAACTCAGTGCACCATAGTGCTAGTTCCTGTTTTCTGCTGTTTTTCTATTTCAGGTTTCCCCCACATTAAAAGTGCCCTAAAAATTCCGGGAAAAATACAGGAAAAATCAGCGTATCGGGAGCTTCCGGAAAAACCAAGGCAGGGCCAGAGGGGAGCCTGGGGGGCCCAGGCGGCCACCCGGCGCGGCCCCACCCCTGGCCGCGCCAGGGGGGCGCCTAGGGCCCCACCTCCGCTTCTGGTGCCCCCCTTTGGCATATATATTGCACGCGTCCCGAAACCCTCGAGGACGGAACCCTTTTTCGCGATCTCATCTCTGTTCCGCCGCTGCCACGCTTCCAAGATCGGGAGCACCAGGAGAACTCTTCCCGGCACCCTGCTGGAGGGGAGAACCACCACCGGGAGCTTCTCCACCACCATGGATGCTTCCCGGATGAGTTGTGAGTAGTCCCCCTTGGACCATGGGTCCATGACCAGTAACTATGTGATGTTCTCCTCCCCTCTTTGTTCTTCATCGATTAGACCTCGTGAGCTGCCCTACATGATCGAGGCACATATGTAATCTTTATGCTGTTGCTATGCTGAGTTTGCTGGGATCCGATGGATTATGAGATTATGTTCAGATTGTGTGTGAGTCATATATTTGATTCACCTCTTTTATATTTATGTTCTTGAGTAATTCTTGCATGTTCTCCGTTGCTATTTATTGCTTTGGCCGAGTAGTAGGTAGTAACTCCAGGAGGGAACGTTATGCTTGATTGTGGATTCATGCCCCTCGATGACTAGCTTGAGTGACAGAAACATGAGTCTAGGGGATTGCTGTTGCCACAAGGGGGAAAACAACGGTGCTTGGACTTGCGGGTGCAAGGATTGTTTACTTTACGCAAAGTTCTTTTAATGCAGTTGTCTGTTGCTTTGAGTTTACACTTTGGGTGGGACTCGCAACTTAATACCAGCGAGATGTTCTGGATAGATATCTCAAGGTGGATGATTAGTAGTAGATGTAGATGGATTTCGGTCTACTTGCCTTGGCGTACCGCCCATGCTTTTGAGCCTCTAACTTTCTTTGCAGCATAGTTAGCATTGGTTTGCGCACATAATCCTGTCAATTGCCCAGTTGTAATTTGTTTACCTCGCTTAGCTGTTTTATCGTCTTTTGGGAGAGAGACATCACTAGTGAACATCATGGGACCCGGTCCATATTACCATCACTGATCACACCCGCTATTTACTTCCTGTTCTTATTTCCTAGTTGCAGTCATACCTATCACTATTATCTCTTGCGTTTGATCCTTTGTAAACGACAAGGCCGGAGGGATTGACAACCTCTCTGTACTCATTGGGAGCAAAGTTATTTGTATCTGTGTGCAGGTCCTGTCAAGCAAAAGTTTCTGGCGCTATTGACACCTTCTTGTCGACCCTCGGGGTCTCACGGGATTTGATCCTTGGTATCTTTGCCAAGGGAAATTTTCCGCTACGCTACATCTCAAACCTTCCACTTGGGGTAACCAACGAGGGGCGAGAAGCCATCACACGGCTGCCGCCCCTCGAAGCGCCTGCCTCCGGCCTCCTGAGCTACCCGGCCAAAAATCAATGCCGCCTTGGACCGCCTCCAGCCGTCGAGCCGCTGAGCACTATCAAATCCCGAGGCATCTCAGCAATGCGTTGCTGACTAGTACATGGTGGAGAAACCAAAAGGAAAATACTACTTATCAAAATACTAGATGGCAGAGAAACCAAAAGGGAGTAGTACTAGTACGTGATGTGACGCAACACATCAAAATTGTTTAGTCTTCAATTACCACTTCTGACATGCGGCCAGGAGCATCAATGCAAGCCGAGTCCGACAAGAATACAGCCTACTAGATACTACGAGCTGGTATACAACGCCTCAACGTGGGGAAGGCCGCATCAGCTGATGCACGGGGCTGCGGGCGTATGCAGTGTCACGCGGGTGCCTGACACTCCACTATCCATGTTCATCCGACGAAAAATATCAGGTGTTATTTTTCCTATGTATTTTATCAGCACATGTTAATTTATTCGACAACAATTATTTTCGCATTTTTTTATGCAGGACGACTGTTATAAAAAAAGAGGAAGGGATGGTGGTATGCCACGGATGCATGTTCGGTTGTGCCGCGCGGCTTCACGGTCCGATCTACATTAAACATGCCAGTAGACATGTGCGCGCCACCGCTTCCACGGTCCGGTCTATATTAACACGCCGGTGCCGCACCCGTCCTCACAAACCGGCCCAGCGGATACACGTGCGAGTCGCTACCCCCGTTGTTATGTGTACATCAATATGCGGCCGGCTCATCTGTTCTCCAGGCGAATCAGGTGATATCTATCTTATTTATTTTTCATACATATTAATTCATTCGAGCAAAAATACCTTGCCCTGCTATATTTTGTATGCAGAAAAAGCGTTCACTACAAAGTGGTATTATACCGTGGAGATGGAGGCACGCCAACATCATTCGGCACAAATGGTCGTTATTACTTAACGGGCTCCCGCACCGGTTTACAATACCGTGACCATCTCTTATAACCACACCGGTTTACAATACCGTGACCATCTCTCGCGATCGCACCGGTTTACAACGTCGTGACCATCTTTCACAACCGCGCCGGTTTACCACCAGGAGGACAACTAGCCCGTCGGCATCGGCCGACCCATCTGTTCTTCGAGCAAATCATGTGTTATCCTTCCTATATATTTTATCAAGACATTTTATTTCCTATGAGCACCATTATACTACCCCATTGGTGTTTTCTATATACAGGTAAAATCATTGTTATACTGCGGATATAAAACAACGTACTGGCAACGTTCTCCAATGGCATTTTCATCTATGTCACATTACTTGATGAACGGACGGCCGATTCATGCATCCGCATCGGTTTACAACACGGAGGACAACTTGTTCATCTCCGTCGGTTTACAACTACGGCCGATTCATATATCTGTGATGCCACTGATGCTGCGGTCATTTTGCTGTCCGCCCTATGGTCCGGTCTATTCAACATACCGGGTTGACTAATAGACCCCGATGAGGATCATGAGGTCCAAATACATCAGGAGATATCTATATAAATCTATTTTCTTGGTATATATCATTTTCATCAAGAAAACAGATGCTTTGATTTATCTATGTTGATGTGCAGGACAATTATTTATTAAGGGACCAAAGAAGGTTTGCCGCACAACGCAACTCCCACATAGATACCCTGCCTCTGCGGTTACTTGGGGGCTTCCTGCTCAAACATAGGTTGTATTCGAACCAAAGAGAACATAGCCAAACTCACTAAAGGGCTTCCTGTTCAAACATAGGTCGTATTCGAACCAAAGAGAACATAGCCATAACTGTTCAAACATAGGTCGTATTCGAACCAAAGAGAACATAGCCATTTCTGTTCAAACATAGGTCGTATTCGAACCAAAGAGAACATGGCAAAGGCCAGTAGGGGGTTAGGATCGTATTCGAATCCTAGCTTAGCCCCTATGGTCCGGTTTGTATGATCGTATTCGATTCATAAGCTCAATGGATCGTATTCGAATCCATTGCTTGGCTAAAATTTCAAGGCCAGTAGGGGGTTAGGATCGTATTCGAATCCTAGCTTAGCCCCTATGGTCCGGTTTGTATGATCGTATTCGAATCATAAGCTCAATGGATCGTATTCGAATCCATTGATTGGATAAAATTTCAAGGCCAGTAGGGGGTTAGGATCGTTTTCGAATCCTAGATTAGCCCCTATGGTCCGGTTTACTGATCGTATTCGAATCAGAAGTCTCGATTTGGAGCGTGGCAGCTCGCAAAAAGCCTCGACTACATGGTTTTAATTGCAAACTTGTGTTTTTTGTATTTGTGTTCTATGGTTCTTTGATCCGGAGTGGGACAACTCCAGAGTTAACCACATATCTTCAAAAGTCTGGACACAGAGTTCCAGCATTATTTAAACCGGTAGCTTCTATGAACCCGGAATTATTATTGGGTCTATCCTAAAGGCTTCCTCAGAAACAGCAATGTTCGCCGGATTAAGGACGTCAAGTACACTTAATCACAGGTAAGATAATGACCGGTGTTCATTAAACCGGCCTGGCTTTTGACTATAAGTCGCCAGTATGAGATAAGATAATGACCGGTGTTTATTAACCCGGCATGATTGTGATCAAACGTCACTGGAACCGGTTTTCAAACCGGATTATATTATTCAAATCTTTAATAGCCAACATGGCTGGATTTTTATTATGGTTATCAATATTATGATTGAGGTTTTCAAAGTCGCTTTAAGCGCAATGGATATTATATTATCAATGGAAGGAACAGTCCCGAGTCGCTGCAGGCTTACAACCCGGCACTTGGGGGCTACATTATTCAGATTGAGATTACATCAAATACACAAGTCTCATGTCGCTGCAAACATGCACCATGACACTTGGGGGCTAATGCAAAATCATTTTTTGCTCACTTTATTGAAGACCCGACTCATCACATTATAATGAGCCGGCCCTTGGGGGCTACCAATCGCTCCTGTCAACAATTCAAGTATATACAAAGTCCCTACTCATTATTGCATAATGACCCGGCACTTGAGGGCTACATAATAAGGAATATCCAGTTTCATAGTGATTGGGATGAACAATCCGGATTTCTTCGAGATTATACAATGCTATTTTCAATGAAGTATATACAAAGTCCCTGCTCATTATTACATAATGACCCGGCACTTGGGGGCTACATATGTGGAATATTCAGTTTTGACTAGTGACTGAGATGAACAATCCGGATTTCTTCAAGATTGC
This sequence comes from Secale cereale, assembly GCA_902687465.1. Taxonomy (NCBI): domain Eukaryota; kingdom Viridiplantae; phylum Streptophyta; class Magnoliopsida; order Poales; family Poaceae; genus Secale; species Secale cereale. The sequence continues at coordinate 419,092,231 of LR738714.1, forward strand.
AACCATTATATTGAAACAAGTCTTAAGCTATCACTATGTTCTCCTCTTAAGACTCAGGGGCTATAGGTAATATGCATATAAAGGAGGAACATCTTCAAATTCTGAGTTCTGGGTAAGTCCGGAAGATTAATTGTGTGACCCGGCGTGGGCAACAATTATAACCCGGCGTCCATAAACAGTCATGACCGAGGAGCATCAGTTTTTAATACCCGACAATTTTTGCAATCATAAACCGGCAAGTTCTACATATTCAAGCTAGGTGGATATCAATTGAATATTTGAAGACCAATATTTTTATTAAGTCAGAGTATTGAAGGCCGAGTCAAATGGATTCTTGATTTACAATATTTTTCTACAAGCAAGTTGATTATGAAGCTGGTCTGTTGACCCAGATTTTCTAGAAGAAGGACAAGGATTTACGGATGGTCAAGTGCCGGTACAGAAAATATTTAACCCGGAGCACAACCTGTCAAGTTTACCATGAATAAATCCAAGCTAAACTGGGGGCTAATGTAGGGGATATACCCTGCAGTATAAACCGGACGGAATTATAACCCGGCCGGACTTGGCATTTTACTTAAGACAGTTTACACTTGGCAATCTACTGGTAACCCGGCAGGTGGATGATGGATGACAAGGCCCAAGGCCCAGAAGGCCGGTTCATGTATGGTGGGCCGGTTTATGAAGAAAGCACAAGGAATATTCTCTTACAAAGGAAGCAAGACTAGGACTCCTTGTAATAAAGCGATCCTAGTCCTACTAGGACTAGTCATGTAACCCGCCCCTTCAACATATATAAGGAGGGGCAGGGCTCCCCAAAGAGGGACAAGTTTAGACAAGCCACAAGGAGACAAGTTTCTAGGGTTAGACACAAAGAGCCGGTTTACCGGCGACATCATGAGGATCATAATGAGATCTAGCCTCAAACAGCACGTAGGGCTATTACCGGATGATGTTTCCCGGGGCCCGAAGCTGTCTAAATCCGTGTCTTACATCGCGTCTCTCGATTCCACTCAACCCCTCTCAAGCTACTACATAGATGCACGGCCTCACGACTAAGTCCGCTAAACCGGACACCTGACGTGTTAATTCCACGACATCTACGCTAAGCGGGAATACTGCTTGTGCATCCACTTCCATAAACCCCAAAGTTACTCCACATGAGTCCACCATACCTTCCTATATGCGGTATTTACCTGCCGTTCCAAGTAAATTTGTATGTGCCAAACTCTAAACCTTCAAATTAAATTATGTTTTGTATGCCCGAACATCTCATGTATCAACTAGCGCTGTCTATATCTTCCATGCAAGGTGGGTTATTCTCACGATGAGTGGACTCCGCTCATCATTCATGAGAAAATGGTTGGTAAATCGGGATGCCCAGTCCCATGCTCAAATCACAATAATTAAACAAAACTCCCCCAGGGCTGTTGCTGGTTTGGACGGTACCCGTTGTTTCGGGCTAGCCGTGGAGTGTGCTTGTTGGTGGTTGGGGGGTATAAACTTTACCATTCTGTTTGGGAACCGCCTATGATGTGTGTAGCATGGGAGATATCGAGATTCTTGGTAGTTATGTTGACAATGAAAGTATACCGCTCAAAATTTTATTCAATCTCTATTTAAAATCATGCTCTCGCACCTCTACAAATCCCTGCTTCCCTCTACGAAGGGCCTACCTATTTACTTTTATGCAGAGTCATCATCCTCTTATCAAAGAGCACCAGTAGGAGAGCACCTCTGTCGTTGCATGTATTACTATTAATTTGCATTGAGCATGATCATGATTGGATCTCTTTTACCATGAATTACAATGTCTAGTTAGTCCTTGATCTTTAAAGGTGCTCTGCATTTATGTTTTGCAGTCTCGGAAAGGGCTAGCGAGATACCATCTTGTTATATCATATCATGATTGTTTTGAGAAGTGTTGTCATCCGAGGTTTATTATTATTGCTCGCTAGTTGATTATGCCATTGATGTGAGTAGTCTTGAGACCTGAAAGTTATTGTTAATATGGTTAGTTCATGATCTTGTTGAAAACCTGAATGCTAGCTTACATATTTACAACAACAAGAGCAAACAGAGTTTTTCAAAGTTTTTCTTTATCACTTTCAGTTTATCAACTGAATTGCTTGAGGACAAGCAAAGGTTTAAGCTTGGGGGAGTTGATACGTCTCCAATGTCTCTACTTTTCCAAACCCTGTTGCCCTTGTTTTGGACTCTAACTTGCATGATTTGAATGGAACTAACCCGTACTGACGCTATTTTCAGCAGAATTGCCATGATGTTGTTTTTGTGCAGAAATAAAAAGTTCTCGGAATCGCCTGAAAATCAACGGAGAATTATTTTGGAAAATATAAAAAATACCTGCACAAAGAACAACACCAGGGGGCCTTGGGCCAGCCCACGAGGGTGGGGGTGCGTCCCCTTCCTAGGGCGCGCCCCCTGCCTCGTGGCCCCCCGATGCTCCACAAACGTATCCCCAGATCCTATATCTTCCGTTTCGGGGAGAAAAAAATTAGGGAGAAGGAATTATCGCGTTTCACGAGACGGAGTCGCCGCCAAGCCCTAATCTCTCTCGGGATGGCCGATCTGGAGTCAGTTTGGGGCTCTGGAGAGTGGAGATCATCGCCATCGTCATCATCAACCTTCCCCCATCACCAATTCCATGATGCTCACCGCCGTGTGTGAGTAATTCCATCGTAGGCTTGCTGGACAGTGATGGGTTGGATGGGATCTATCATGTAATCGATTTAGTTTTGTTAGGGTTTGATCCCTACTATCCACTATGTTCTGAGATTGATATTGCTATGAATTTGCTATGCTTAATGCTTGACACTAGGGCCCGAGTGCCATGATTTCAGATCTGAACCTATTATGTTTTCATGAATATACGTGTGTTCTTGATCCTATCTTGCAAGTATATAGTCACCTACTATGTGTTATGATCAGGCAACCCCGAACTGACAATAATTGAGACCACTCCCGGTGATGACCATAGTTTGAGTAGTTCATGTATTCACTATGTGATAATGCTTTGGTCCGATAGTCTATTAAAAGGAGGCCTTAATATCCCTTAGTTTCCAATAGGACCCCGCTGCCACGGGAGGGTAGGACAAAAGATGTCATGCAAGTTCTTTTCCAGAAGCACGTATGACTATATTCGGAATACATGCCTACATTGCATTGATGAACTGAAGCTAGTTCTGTGTCACCCTAGGTTATAACTTCTACATGATGAATTGCATCCGACATAATTTCCCATCACCAATCCAATGCCTACGAGCTTTACCTATATTGCTAGTTGCTTATTTACTTTTCCGTTGCTATTATCACAAAAACTACAAAAACACTATCGTTACTTTCATTTGCTGCTATCGCCACTATCATATTACTTTGCTACTAAACAACCTTGCTGCAGATACTAAGTTTCTAGGTGTGGTTGAATTAACAACTCAGCTGCTAATACTTAAGAGTATTCTTTGGCTCCCCTTGTGTCGAATCAACAAATTTGGGTTTAATATTTTACCCTCGAAAACTGTTGCGATCCCCTACACTTGTGGGTTATTAGCTTTTTTTGCAAATATCCCCCTGACTGTTCAGAGAAAACGCCTATAGAAGAGAATAGATCCAATCGCTTCTCTATCTCATTCCACGCGGAAGAAATCCCTAGTGCCTGCAAAAATCTTCAGATATGGCCAGTGTTCCGAGCTCCTCCTCTCGCCCTCATGGCCCTAGTGTAGGAGATTGGAAGAGATGCTCCGTGTCCCACGCGCATCTGCGGACACTGCAATCATAGGGGTATTTCCCTCCGGAGGATCTAGTCCCCGTGAGGGCCGGAATAATGTCCGTTGACAACCAAGCCCTGGTGGAGAGCTTTTCCAACCACTCCAATGGAGAGCAGGTATGTTTAGTCCCCTACCTTCTAAGAGGTGTGGGGTTCCCTGTCCATCCCTTTCTTAGGGGACTCCTGGAGTTTTACCGCCTCCAACTAAACAATCTTACTCCAGCGTCAATCCTGTAAATTGTGGGTTTTGTCGCTTTATGCAAACTATTTTTGGGCTGCGAGCCCCACTTTGAGCTATGGAGGAGGTACTTCTGCCTCGTTCCTCGATCGGAGGAAGGATCCATATTTGAAGTTGGGAGCGCCGAAATATGACGTATAGCCGGGACAGGTTACCTGCCCGGTACTCCGAAGAAGGCATCTGATGTGTGGCCCTCGGAGTGGTTTTATATTGAGGATGTCGCTTTGCCGGATCCAGTTCGGCAAGGACTTCCCCCGTATTCCAGTGCTCATCCAAAGAAGCTTTTCAACTGGCGTCCCCGGGGTCCCCTAGAGGAAGAGAGTGCGGAGGTTAGCCGACTGGCCGGCAAGATCAAATTGCCCGCCAGTTTGGGATTAACTATAATTGAAGTGATGGCCATTTCGATGAAGCGACGTGTGCAACCTCTCCAAGCCAGAGGTCTTCCAATGTACCACTATTACGGTCAGGATGATGCCTCATGCCGCCTGTGCTTGGATCTGGATGACCCTGCCATTCTAGGCGCAATCCTGGAAGGCCTCTATAAGGGAGAGAAGCAGGATTTTATCCATTTAAGGGAAGCCCTTTCCATGTATAATCTTCCCGACTGGGTAAGTCCTTCTCCTTGGTTGTCTAGATGTTTTTAAGTATGAGGTTTTAATCGAACTTTATTCGGTTGCTCCCGACAGGAGTGGAGGAAGGCGGTAAGGGGGATTAACAATCCTGCCCCGCAACCGGAGGACCCGTTCCAAAAAGCGGGCCTTGGATATGAAAAAAATCCAGATGTAGGCATAGAGTTAGAAGAGGGAGTCTTCTATCAAGCCTGCCGTGGGGGGCACCTTGGTGGCTATACTGGCCGATTACCCGGGCCTTATCGTTCTTCCAGTGTAAGCAATTTAGGGTATATCTCGCCAACGAGAAGATTCCCAGCGCGCATTTACCGACTGTATTCTATTATGTTTAAACAGGGACGGCCCTCCTCACGCCAAACTGTGCGTAGGCCGCCAACCCGGAGGGTGGCGCCCGCATCGGGCGAGGTTTTGAAGCGGAAAAGGACCACAATCTCCAGCAGGCCATCAAAGAGGTATGTTTGTTTTATCATGTGCTGGGTGGTGAAATCATTATTATAACTTTCCGCATTGTCTATTCCTTTAAGGAGGAATGCAAGCTAGACTATCTCCAGAGGCGATGCAAGCCAAGTTCCAGCCAATCCGGCACCAGTCCCGTCAAGGGTAAATGTTGATTCGGTGCCGGAATGTCCTCTCCAGGAGGATTCGGGTGAAGTATCCGCTACTAGTTCTGAAGTGGAGGTCGCAATGATTCATCGGCAGCGGAAAGCAGCCATGCGTGACCCTGGCTTCTCCGCGGAGGTGTTCAACGCCCTTACTTCTGCCGATGCGTATATCCGAGCCGCTCAAGACGGTCTCGCCGGAGCCACTCATCAGCTTTAAAAGGATATGAGGGTAATTTTTTGTTATTTTAGTATTATCCTGCCAGTAGCCCCCAAGACTTAAAGAAGTTGGTACAATTGATTTGAGGATCATTGCATTTTTATAGGTCATTTGAGAAAAGAATACCTCTTTGTACAAGGAACTTGAGCAGTGCCAGACCCAACTTGCCAAATTGAAAAATTCGAAGGAATCCGGAAAGGATGTTGTTGGTAAGAATAATTGTGTCCGGAAACTATGACAGTTCTTCTAATTACTATGATGTATATACTAATGTGTAATAAAGCAACAGGATCGACTGACCAACTGGAGAGGGAGCTAAGAGCTGCCTTAGCGGATAAGAAGTTTGCCGACGAGGAAACAGCCGCTGGCAAGCATGCACTAGCACAGGCGATGGAAAAACGGAACCAAGTGCTGGATATAAATATTAGGCTCGAACAGGAGTTGAAGGGCGTAAAGGCCCAACTCTCAAGCGCCTTGGAGCAGAACCGGAGGCTAAAAGGCGGCATGTTTAGTATGTCTCTTATACCTAGCTCTCCTTATAGTCTCGTAGTTTTAAAAGTTTCTTATAAAAACATTTCCTCCGGGTTTATTAACTGGTTATCCTGAAGACGGGGTGTCCGGATTTGAGGGCGATGTGCTGCAGGAGCTTTCCAGGGTCCATGAACGGGCTCGAAAGGCCATGAAAAGTATGGCCAGAGCTCTATGGCCTGGCGACTCCCCTCCAGAATCTATGGAGGGCTTGGCGGACCTGTTCAAAGGGGCTCGGGGCCGCTTTGAACTATGGAAAGCCTCAGCATGCCACATGCATGGGTGCTCAAGAAGCGTGGGATGTGGTGAAGACGCATTTTACTCGCCTTGATCCAAATCACATGGCCCGTGTGGGACCTCGAGGGCCTGATGGACAAGAAATTCCTCCGCGTTTAGTATATGACCAAGCAGATTTAGCTGCTAAGCTGTCCTAACACGACTGTGTACTAGACTACCTGATAGAGGGAATAGAAAATGAATAGTCGTTTGATTCTATGTATCAATTTACCTTTACCATCAAACTTATCTCCGGCCGAATTTGTATAAAGTTTGTCATTGCCGACCATCTGCTTCGACCTCCATAAACCCGAAGGCTGGAGTGTGTCTGAATACTATATCTGCGACAAGCACGTGATATGATCGGAATCCAGGCAATCCGGTCATAATTGCTTGAACAGACGAACTGAGTTCGGGGAGTTATGTTGTATTACTATTTAACATAAGAAACATCTTCCAGAGGGAATAGTTCCGTTAGGGGTTCCTTTCCCTTGGTCGGCATGCATAAAGATGCAGGCCTAGGCTTTCAATCCCATGATGGGGATAATAGGGAGCCATTTCCTGTTATTTAAAATATGCTGTAGAATGCGGTATGTCGTGTATCCACCGACCGATTATTCCGATAAGAGCGCTAGCTTTCGGCTTCACCCAGTCTGAGGTACATATCCGGATTACCCGGCTGTAACAATCGCAGAGGTGCTCCCTTTACACCCTAGCCGAACAATCGGAAACGTAGGGGTAAGCATAGGATCCAGGCAACCCAGCTTGGCCAGAACTTAAGTCATATTGGTGCATATAATGGCAAGGATGAACTGTAAAAACAGGCGACATTTGCTATCAAAAAGCTTTATTGATGATGGGCTTCGTTAAAGAAGCCCCCAGGTATATATGCGTACGTAATCATCCTGTGGTAGTTCGGGCGAGCCGAATACTTGCCAAGTAAATGGAAAGAGAAAAAAAGGGTAGAGAAACAAGAGAATAAAAGACAAGACCTAACTTATAAAGAGGAAGAAATTGCAACCGAACTATCCATAGAATCGTCGAAGCCTGCAGCGTTCCAAGGGTTCGGCTCAAGGCGGTTGTCCTTTGCATTGCAAAGGTAATAGGCTCCACCGGCGAGTACTTCGTCAAGAATGAAGGGGCCCTCCCATTTTAGTTTGAGCTTGTCCTTTTTCTTCTCCGGTAGGCATAACACGAGTTCGCCGACGTTGTATGCCTTCGCCCGCACTTCTCTGCTCTGGTATTGCCTAGCTTGTTGTTGGTAAAATGTGGAACGTGCTAGCGCTGTATCACGCTCCTCTACAAGTCCATCTAGGTCATCCTGCCAATCTGGCTCGACTTATCGTTCCTCGTAGATGCGCACTCTAGGTGAGTCATGAATAATATCGCAGGGCAGGACGACCTCTACGCCGTACAACATGAAAAAGGTGTATATCCGGTCGTACGATTGGGCGTGGTACACAGCCCCCAAAGTACAGAGTCGAGCTCTTCGAGCCAATGTTTATCAGACTCCCGTAGGGAGCGCACTAGTCGGGGTTTAATGCCGCTCATAATCAGACCATTGGCCCTTTCGACTTGACCATTTTTTTAGGGTGGTATACGGAAGCGTAGTCGAGTTTTATACCCAACTTTGCGCACCAATTTTTTACCTCATGAGCTGTGAAATTGGAGCCATTATCTATGATAATACTATGCGGGACACCATAATGGTGTACTATGCTGGATATGAAATCTATCATGGGTCCTGCTTCAGTTGTTTTTACTGGCTTGGCTTCTATCCATTTAGGGAATTTGTCCACCATCACCAGTAAGTATTTTCTTTTATGACTTCCACCTTTAAGGGGTCCGACCATATCAAGCCCCCAGACCACAAAAGGCCAAGTAAAGGGGATTGTTCTCAGTGCGGTGGGAGGCATGTGACTTCAATTTGCAAAGAGCTGGCAGCCAACGCAATGTTGGACTAAGGTTTGGGCATCTGCTCGGGCAGTAGGCCAGTAAAAGCCAACACAAAAAGCTATGCCTACGAGCGCCCTAGCTGCGGTATGGTGACCGCCCATTCCAGCGTGTATTTTTGTGAGAAGTCGCCTTCCCTCTTCTTCTAAGATGCACCTTTGGAGAATACCAGATGTGCTTTTCTTGTATAGTTCACCTTCATGAGCTTTGTAGGCTTTTGAGCGCCGGACTATGCGGCAGACCTCATTCTGGTCATCGGGGGGGTTCCTTCCTATTAAGGTAAGCTAGGAAAGGCTATGTCCAAGGGGCAATAACAGCCATGATTTCATGAGCCGACGGAGTTATATCCATGCTCGACTCTCTGATGAATTCGTGATTGAGTTTGGCTGGGGGTGTGTTCGGATCTGTATTCGTATCGCCGCTCACGTCCTGCCATGTTACTGATGGCTTAAAAAGCCGTTCCACAAATGTGTTCTGTGGGACGGGGTCGCATTTAGCTCCCATGCGTGCGAGTACATCGGCTGCCTGGTTATTATCCCGGGCTACGTGATCGAATTCCAACCCCTCAAATCGAGCCAACATTTTTAATATGGCATTGCGATAAGCTGCCATTTTTGAATCCTCGCATGAAAATCCCCATTGATTTGTGAGATGGCGAGGTTTGAGTCTCCGCGTACCTCGAGGCGTTGAATGCCCATGGATACGGCTAGTCGGAGACCATGCAAAAGGGCCTCATATTCGGCCGCATTGTTCGAGTCCGTATACATGAGCTGTAAAATGTACCGAACTGTATCCCATGTTGGGGATATCAGTATTACACCGGCCCCCAATACGGATAGCATTTTGGAACCGTCGAAGTACATTGTCCAGTGGGAGTATGAGCCGTACTCTTTAGGGAGTTTGGCTTCGGTCCATTCTGCGACTAAGTCAGCCAACACCTGGGATTTAATAGTCTGGCGTGGCTTGTAAGATATTTCGAATGGTAGGAGCTCAATGGCCCATTTTGCTGTGTGTCCCGTGGTGTCTTTATTATTGATAATATCATTGAGTGGTACCTCGGATGCCACTTTGATCGAACACTCTTGAAAGTAGTGCCGGAGTTTCCGAGATGACATGAAGACTGCATAGGCAATTTTTTGATAGTGGGGGTACCGTGATTTACACAGTGTGAGAACCTCGGATACATAGTATATGGGCTTTTGAATGGGGAATTTATGTCCCTCTTCAGCTTGTTCGATGACGAGCAAGGCGCTCACCACCTGATAAGTGGCTGATATGTACAGCAACATTGGTTCGCCAACACCGAGGGCGGCTAGGATTGGGTTGCTTGCCAGTAAAGCTTTTATTTCTTCCAATCCGGATGTGGCTGCATTTGTCCATTTGAAATTGTCAGTGCGCCATAGCAATCTGTAAAGTGGCAAGGCTTTTTCTCCTAACCTGGAGATGAAGCGGCTTAAAGCCACTACGCAGCCTGCTAGTTTTTGCACTTTCTTGAGATTGGTTGGTATTTTGAGTTTTGATAGGGCCCAGATTTTAGCTGGGTTAGCTTTGATTCCTCTATCGGATACGATGAACCCTAAGAGCTTTCCGGCTGGAACACCGAAGACACATTTTTCCGGATTGAACCTTATGTCATATTCTCAGAGGTTGGCAAACATAAGGCGGAGATCATCCACCAAGGTTACAACGTGTTCGGTCTTTAGAACTACGTCGTCAACATATGCCTCCACTGTTTTGCCAATTTGTTTTTCTAAGCATGTGTGAATCATGCGTTGATATGTGGCGCCAACGTTTTTGAGTCCGAAAGGCATAGTGTTGAAACAAAAAGGGTAGTATGGTGTAATGAATGCCGTTGCGGCCTGATCGGATTCTTTCATCTTTATCTAATGGTATCATGAGTAAGCATCAAGGAAGCACAGCGAGTCATGTCCGGCCGTTGCATCGATAATTTGGTCAATGCGGGGAAAGTGGAAGGGATCCTTTGGGCAAGCCTTATTCAAGTATGTGAAATCGACACAGGGGCGCCAGGATTTATCCTTCTTTGGTACCATGACTGGGTTGGCTAGCCAGTCCAGATGTTTGATTTCTCTGATGAATCCTGCTTCCAATAGGTTGGCTAACTCTTTTCCCATTGATTGTCTTTTGGGTTCAGAAAATTGTCCTAGTGACTACTTGACTGGTTTCAACCCTTTTATAATATTGAGGCTGTGTTCGGCCAGCCTACGTGGGATTCCTGGCATATTTGAAGGGTGCCAGGCGAATATATCCCAATTTTCTTGAAGGAAGGCGCGTAATGCACTGTCTACCGCTGGATCCAGTTGTGCCCCGATGGATGCCGTTTTATGAGGGTCTATTGGGTGCACTTGAAATTGGATGATTTCATCGGCGGGTTTGAAGGAGGTAGACTTCGATATTTTGGTGAGGATGACGTCGTCGGCATCCACCTTTGATCGTAGGGTAGTTAATTCTTCAGCCGCAAGAGCTTCGGATAATGCCTCTAAGGCTAAGGATGCCGTTTTGTTTTCGGCGCGGACGGCTCTATCCGGATCACTTATTATTGTGATCACCCCATTGGGTCCTGGCATTTTAAGCTTCATGTACCCGTAATGGGGTATAGCTTGAAAGCGTGTGAAAGCGTCCCGTCCTAGAAGGGCGCGGTATCTGCTGTGAAAGGGCACAATGTGAAAGAGTAGTTCCTCTGATCTGTAGTTGTCGGGTGAGCCGAACACTACATCGAGCTTAATGCTTCCCGAACACTTGGCCTCGCGGCTTGATAATTCCCCTAAAGGTTGTGTTGGTGTGCTCAATGGGGGATTTCTTGACCTGCATTTTTGCAAGTGTTTCCTCCTATATGAGGTTTAGTCCGCTTCCTCTGTCCATAAGTACTTTAGTGAGGTGAAAGCCATCAACTATTGGGTCCAGTACAAGAGCTGCTGATGCTTGGACCGGTCGAACTCGGGGTGCGTCTTCGGCAGAAAAACTTATTGCCATGTCGCTGCATGGGCTTGAAGAGATAATTTGGTAAACCTCGGCAAGTTCGCGTTTTGCTCTCTTGCGACTGTTATTTGAGGAGAACATCTCGAAGATAGTGAGGACATTGGTGTCATTCTCCCTTTGTGCGCTAGTGGCAAGAAGTGCCATACCGCTTTTTGCTGCCTGCTGGAGTACCTAGCATGCTCTAAGGCGATGGTTTGGGACATTATCCGGGGTTGCGTGTATTTGGCAAGGTGTATCGAGTAGTTTGTTCAGTACGGACCTGTGCCTTCAAATAGGCTTGTTCTTCTTGACAATAGGAATGCTATCGGCTGACCAACTAGGGTATGTCCATTTAGCTTTGGTAATGTACTGTCCAGAGATGGACCGTTCTAGAGGTGTATTCTGGGCTTTCCAAGTATTTTCCATTGCGCGGTACTTCCGTACTAACTGCGATAGTTCTGTGAAACTGAGAACCCGACATCGGTTGAGGGCGTTCAAGACTCCCTCGTCCGTGCAATTGCGGTGAAATAAAGTGACTGCTTTGTCATCGCAGCAGTCCCTGATCTTGTTTTTGACAACTAAGAATCTAGCCCACAAGTAGTTGACCGTTTCCCCGGGCTGCTGCTGTATGTTCGTGAGATCATCTATGTCCGGGATTCCGGATTTACTTGAAGAGTTTTTCCCAGGGTGGGTGGGTGTTGGTACTTTTAAATCCCGACCCAGAGTGATATTTGGAGTTTTAACAACCTTCGTTGGTGACAATCCGGACTTGGTGCGGTCTAATTGCCCTTCGGGTCCGGCGTCGGTCCCAGAGCTCAAGGAACATAGTGCGTCTCCTAATAAGGAGGTGTTCGGCTTGATGGGTTCGGAGATCCGGACTATGGCTTTTTCCGTCTTGAGAGGAGAAGTATCTATGGCTTCGTCCTCGACTACTGCTACTAGATGACTAACCGAAAAAGGTTCGATCTCATTGTGGCCGGATTTATGTCTGATCTGATCTCCTGGCGATGAGAGCCCCAGGGCGGCGATGCGATCCAGTAGCTCATTTAATGGAAAGAGTTCTGCCAAAGTCGCGTCATCGGAATAGCCGGAATCGGCGTAAAGGTGATGCTCGACGGCCGCATGGGGTGCGGCCAGCCCCAAGGCTATGTGGGCGAATATGGTGAACTCGCCGAGCTGGAGAACCTGGCCGATAGCCAAGTTGTTTCCGAGGGTGATCTCGTCGTTGATGACGAGGCGTGCCATCGATTTCTCATTGCGAGTGCACAGCGGAGCTCTCAATGAAAGCACCATTGTCGGTGTCAAAACCGGCAGATCTCGGGTAGGGGACCCAAGCTGTGCGTCTGAAGATCGATGGTAACAGGAGGCAGGGGACACGATGTTTACCCAGGTTCAGACCCTCTCGGTCGATGTAAAACCATACTTCCTGTTGTATTAATATGGATGAATATGTCTACATGAGTTGATCTACCATGAGATCGTAATGGCTAAACCCTAAGTCTAGCCAATGGGGATATTGTAATGACGATCCTCCTACAGACTAAGCCCCTCGGCTTATATACACGCCTGAGGAGACCTAGGGTTACAAGGATGACTTGGGGAGGAAGTAATTGATACATCCGGACTCAAAACCTTCCTTTCTACGTACATAGGAGTCATGACCAAATACGAGGGAAGGTCTTCTGCTTCTTCTTTATGCAGCCCACCAGTGCGGCCCAGCTTCATTGACCTAGATGCGTGAGGACCCCTGAATACAGGACTCCCTCACCTAGGACTCGTCCTGGATGGACAAACTCAACAAAGCTCACGTCGTGTACGCGGCCAAGGATCGTTGACATGACGAAGTGCCTCCTTCCCAAAAACGGCCAGGGATCCAGCCGGAAGCAGAGCAATGGCAAGCGTCATCACAACAATAAGTAGATGATTAGATCCTTGTTTCTCCTACTTTAGTATGCATGTAATTGCTTACGTTGGTGTGCGGAAATGTTATGTGTGTAGTCACTTGTGTAATTGTATGCTAAATTTGGTTATGCAATGCTGCCTTTTTAAGTATATATGTTGATGCTCTGTAGACAGAGCGTAGAAGTTGTGAGGACAAAGAAAATCACATCGCACACGGACTAAAGAATGGAACCCGTCGGTGCTGTTTTCAGCAATCACTCACAATTGTATAGCAGCAATCGTTTGCTCACAACACACACGACTTGTTAGCAGTGATCGTCTGTGTTGTCATCGGTCTTCACACACGTTTCCGATTTCAGACCTGTTTGCTGCGTATCACACACATCTTGTTAAGTTGAACCGTTTACGTTCTCATCTCTCAACGCAAACAATTCATCCGAGGAAACCGCACGCCGTATATCGCACACACCTTGATCTGGCTGGCCGTTTCATTTGTGTTGCCTAATCACAAATAGTTCATCCAAGTGAACCGTATGTTGTATATCGCACACACCGTCATCTGGCTGCCCGTTTATTTCGTTCCTCCTCATCGCAAACAGTTAATTGAACACTACTAGGGAAAACCCTAGCAGTAGCGCGGGTATTTTGCCTATCAGTCGCGCTGGACGACGCGCTACTGACAAGGCACTACAGCTAACGTGTAGCAGTAGCGCATGTCATCCCATGCTACTACTATACATGGATTGCAGTAGCGTGCTTTATTGAAGATCGTTGCTGCTAATATCTGCAGCGCTTTTTAGAAGGAAGCGCTACTGGTAAGGCAGCGCTGCTGCTAACTTTGTTACCCTCGCTACTGCTAGTTTTATTAGTTTTTTTCTACATATTTGTTTTGTATTTGAATAGGCTTTATACAATACACATACAAATGTAATCATAGCATATACATACAACTAGTCTCATCAAATCATGTCATCATCATAATCATCAACCAACACAAAATGGTCTCTCGTCATCATCTCAAAAATAGCGATACAAGTCTCGATTACTTGTAACTACATCGTCATCCATCTAAATAATGAAATATGCGAGAAGAGCTATCACTTTGAGTGAGAGCGGAACTATGAAGTACATGAGTTCGTATCCCTCTCTGGCATTAGCGTGAACCTAAACTAATTACTGCATGTCGCTCGAAAACCGGAAACCGGTACACCTGGGCCTGACAGTCCGGCCACTCGTCGTATATATACTCCTGGCGTAGCACTTCTTCGCCATCGATGATCTATGCACCTGCATCGTCACATGAGTCGATGATATACAACATATATAGTTGAGCAACAGAAAGAGATAGACTGCAAAAATAGAAGGAACATATCATAAGCATAAATAACAAAGTTGATCCTACCCAAAATGCCCTAACTAGAGTGATCGTCGCTAGTCGAGGAGGTCGGTTTAATTACATCACAAATAAAGTTTTGTCGTGCATAACTCAAAGTTTCGTTATACAGAAAGTATGGACTAAACGGACACATTGTCATATATCGACAATCACTCCAACATGTCCTGCCATCCATCCAAGTCAGAGAGATAGTCCCCAAGCCTAGTGAAAGGCTTCAGGTCCAGACGCTGAGAGGCTACCCGTGTTCGGATGTCTTCCCGCGACATTTGTCATTCTTCGTAGAACATCCCTGTTTGTCCGACGACCTCCTTCATGATGATTTGGGCAAGTTCACGCTGGATGTGATAGAACTCAACTCAAAGTCGATGATCCTCGATATCTCCTAAGTTCTTTGCCCATTGAAGAATATGGGCATCGCCAGATTTAAGTGACATGCGAAGGTTCTGATGATCCCGTCTATACTCCAGCATGTGGTGTAGGAAATATAATCCATTATTAAGAAAATTAGTCGGTTACTGGATGCAGCTGAAGTCGGTCTTATGGCCGGAGGCGGGCGTGCCGCCCCTTCTCTTCTTGTCCTTGACATCTCCACCCAGTGCGCCCTAGTAAAACATAGCACTGTCGAGAACATCCTTGATGTGGGTGTAATCCTTCTTGTTAATGTTCTTCGACGATCCAAGTAAAGAGCGTGGGAGTATCAGGGGTAGAGGATGATGAGGATGGCGCGCCCGCCACTTCGCAAAATAAGTACACCTCAAATTAATTTGCCTCCACTGTGAAAATGAATGATTGAAATTGAAGGAAGGATATCCGTGCGGATGACTTCCAGGGGATGATAAGGCACGAGAATCGCCTCCTTGTCCTTATTGGCGAGCATGAAATTGACGATGTATTCCCTCGCGTATTCACGGCGCTTTGCGCCGACTCCCAAGAAGCCCTCGTGCATGAAGTATGGGTCAGGGACACATATATGAGGTATCTGCTCAACCCCGATGATGTAGTTCATGTGCAAGGCATAAAGGCGGACAAACGTAAAATCCAGCTTCTTCACGTGAAACATGTTGAATATGTAATCGAATCGAAGGAAGAACTTCTCCGCAGGGAATGTGTCGATGTATGACAATTGCCATGGAATGTTAACCACGTAGAGTGGGTATCCTGGATCTTTCGAGGCGATGAGGCCTTTCCCTATCTGCAGCACATCATCATGAAGTCTCCTTAGATCGCCGAATCTGGCCCTTAGCGCTGCTGGAGGTAGGATTGGTTGACCGGGGATATGCCACTTATCTGCACCGGGGATATCTATACGGTCTTGAACCCGAGGCTGCTGAGGTAGCTGGATCATAGAATCAACTTTTTTGTCTTTCCTCGGTCTCTTCCTAGACTTCTTTACTACCGTAAAGTCGTCCATAATAGGTTCAGCCTCCGGAGACGGTAATTCAGGCACCGAATCATGACGCTCAAACCCTAAGTAGGCACCAGTATAGACAAATTGTTGAGTGCCATCGTCATCCTCATCCTCATCTATAGCAACGTCACCAGCGACTAATGGAGCCTTTTCCTCACGCCCTCCGCTATCATCCAGCACGACAGCCGACGCTAATTGGGTAGGTGAGGTGTTGATGTTCATACCTAACTGCGTGCTCGTGGGTGTGCTCCCAGCTGCCTCCAGACCACGCAGAATCTTTGGCCACAACAGGACGCACCCATTGCAACAATCACCATGCTGCCGCAGGGTCTCGTCGTCATCCCCCACTTGTACCAGAGGAGGCAAATACTTGTGGCCCGGTTTGACACTGGCAACGGAAACCTTGAAGATGTTCGGGGGATCGGTCGGCTGTGGAACAATGGTTCCTTCGGCTTCATTATCGTCGCCTTCCCCACGTCCACCTTCTGGTCGCCGATGGTGTCGTGGTTCTAAGGCTGACACTAAGGGTAGGGGGTACGAACGAAGAGGCAAGGTTCTAGCTATGGCGAGGTTGTACACTGGGTGCTAGTGAGTTCAGGACCTTCTCGGCGGAAGTAATAGCCCTACGTCTCGGTGCCCGGAGGCTTGGTCGACTAATGTGTGTATATGTGTGTTACAGAGGTGCGAACCCTTGTTCTGGAGGAGGGGGTGGCTTATATAGAGTGCCAGGACCCCAGCCATGCTCCATGTTACCAAGGGCTTAGAGGTACATTAAGGCAGGCGTTACTGATAACGCCTGCAGTAAAGGATAATTAAGATATTTACTACAGAGAGTAAATATAGGACCGTTGTTGTTCCAAGAGGCACTTGGTCTTCGGGGGTTGAGTGCTCGGTCCGGTAGAGTGGAATTGAGTCGTCCTGTGTACATGGGCCGGTCGAGTGAAATGTCTCTTTGGACCGTCTCAGTCGACTGTCTCCACTGCCATGGGTCTTGTCTTTTGACCTTCTAGGGTAGTGACCTTGGGTGGGGTACTTTGGTCAGGCCTATGACCCTATCCTAGGTCTGTAACCTCGTCAGTAGCCCCCGAATGGATTGGGGCTTGAGCAAGGGGATGCTGAGGGAAGCTTTGGTTTTGGCTCGACGTCCTTGGGGCATATTGTTTCGGAGCTCGTGACTTGGGCAGGCTCCCTCAGTTGTGTCTTGGTCGCCTCGATCGATTCTGAAGCCATCAGTGAATTAGTCGCTTCTCGCATCGACTGGATGTCTTGCGTCGACTGGGTTTTGCACTAGGCATCGGGTGCCGTGAGCGCGTGCCGTTTTCGACGGGATCGGTTGCCCTCTGGCCGCCGGATTCGGCGGGGCTTTCGAAATTTGGGGAAGCGCGTGGGGCGGGACGTGCCGCATCAAGCGGAGGGGTGCGGTTCAAACGCCTCGATTCCCGCACCTCCTTTTTCACCACGTATCGCGTCAGCGTCTATTACGGGATCGGATAGGATTGCTCGGGGCCACCAGTCAGCCACTCGACCGAGCCATTATAAAGGCGCTCCGAGTCCGCCGCGGGGGGCACTTTGCGCCTAGTCTTCTCCTGTTCGCCTTGGCTTCCCTGCATCGTTCTTGTTTCTCCGCCGCGCCCCCGCTCCTTCCTGCTTCTCTCCGCAGCGACCGCCGTCTCGTGAGCCATGGGCAAAGACAAGACTGCGGCCATGGAGCGCTCCAAGAAGGCGGCGTCAGGGAAGGGGAGGCGAGCTGGCCGGATCGGTTCGTCGTCGAGGTCTGGACTCCCTGCTGGATGGATCCAGGGGGATTGGATCCGGTCCACCGTCGTGGTGGAGGATCTGGAGGAGCTGGAGGAGGAGGGGCTGATCGCCGGCGGCTCCTGGCGGGCGCCGGGAGGAGAGCTCGAGCCCCGGCCGCAGGAGGGCGAGTGTGTACTCCACGCCACCCACGTCGACCGAGGTTTCTCTACGCCCCCGCACCCTTTCTTCCGCGCGTTCCTGATCTTCTTTGGTGCCCAGTTGCATTACTTTACGCCCAACTCCATTGCCTTCCTCTCCGCTTTCATTTCTATGTGTGATAACTTCCTCGGTTGCCGACAGCACTGGGGCTTGTTCAAGCACATCTTCACCTGCCGCTCACAAACCGTCCAGAGGTTGAACCCGAGTGACGGCAAGACGCACGTCCTCCAGGCGTGCGGCGGGCTCGGTATTCAGCTTAGGAATAGGAGCGTCTTTCCTCCCATGAACCTTCCAGAGTCGATTCAGGGTTGGCAGTCGACCTGGTTTTATTACAAGGACAGTCCGATTCCGGGCCAGTCGACTGGCCTTCCTCCATTTACTCTAGGTCGAGCCAGCCCACCTCCTTCGATGGTAGTGAGTAAGGCCGAGAGGGCCGAGTTAGACATGTTGATCGAGAGGGTCGTCCAGCTAGTCCGCGAGGGGGTCACGGGGATGGACCTGTTCGAGGTGTACCTCACGCGGAGGATCCAGCCGCTTCAAGCCCGGGACCACCCGATGTGGCTGTACTCCGGCACTGACGACTCGTCGCGAGTCCACCCGGAGGCGGCCCACCCGGAGTACCTAGTGTGGTGCTTGAAGAGCATCACTGGGAACAAGGACAACCCCAGGGGGTCTGGAAGGATCATCCCATTCGACGCTGACCACCTGCCAGACAAGTTTAGCCTTCCGCTTCCGAGTGACGTATCCGTCGACTGGTTTGTGGTCTTTATTGATGGTTCTGACTGGTATTTGGTCAAACTTCTTTTCTTTGCAGATCTATACAGAGATGTACTCGCTGCCCAACGGGGACTTGGGCCAGGAGAGCGAGGAGGGCACGGGCGACGCCGCCGAATGGAAGTCGGAGGAGGAGACCAAGGAGAGCGAGGATTACAGCGGCGGGGAGGAGGTCGAGTCACCTCCCCGTGCCGAGCACCGATCTAAGGAGAAGAACGACCCAGGGGCCGCACGACCCCAAGTGGGTCCCTCGGGGTCTCGGACGCCCAAACGCACTCGAACTGCCACCCCCGAGCCGGCCGAGAGGACGCCCAAGCAGCCCAAGGTCGCCACCACCAAGCCCCGGAAGGCCCTGCCAAGGATTAAGGTGGACGTACCCATCGCCTCCACGTAAGTGCCAGTCGGACTTGTTTCTTTATGTTTCTTGGAGGTCGACTGCAGTTTCAGTCGACTCATCTCTTGACTGAATCTTTTAGAGCTGCCGCTTCCACGACCTCGATGGACATCGACCGGGGTCGAGACGACGAGGAGATCGCGGATGCCGCGACATCTCGTGCAGGTATGGGCTCTATGAGACTTGTCTTATCCTTCTTCTCCTTCGCGGGTGACGGTCGACTGACTTAGTTCCCTGCTTGACCCGAAGCGCCACGCCTCGTCATGGAGCTGCCGGACGACGACGAAGACGAGGACCAGTTGGGAGGGGACCGCCGGCGCACAAGGAAGAAGGGTCGGAAGGCGCCTTCTGGCTCGGAGGCCCAGCAACAGGAGGACGCGGCCCGAGCCGCGGCGTCTTTCGCCGTCCCTGTGTCGACCGTGCACGCTGCCGACCCATCGTCTCCGCCGAACGTCGACCCTACGCCCGCCCCGGTTGTCGACCCAGCGTCAACTCCAGCCGTCGACTCAGCGCCGGTTTGTGCCGTCGATCCAGCGCCTGCGCCCGCGGCCGGCTCGACGCCCGCCGCTTCATCTGTCCTCTTCTCTACCTACTGCCTCCCGGAGGACCCTGTGGGGGCGGCTCAAGAAGCCGTTCGCCAGGCGGAGGTGATGATGGGGAGGACGAAGGCGGCGTATGAGGCCAGCATGGCGGCTTACGATGCCAGCTCTGCTCTTCGGGCCAACGTCCAGGTACGTTGTCTTTATTGGAGTAGTCTTTGACTTCGAGAGAATTTTCTTGTTTTGTTTCGTGAGGTACCACACCCACTGAGTGCTCTTCTTTCCCTGTCTTTTTTGGGCTCGCGCCGGGCTGTCCTCGACCGAGTGAAACAAGTGGGGGCACGCTCAGTGCACCCACTGGGTGTAGTCCCCGAGACCGTGGTCGACTGCTGGCGGTCGGCCATGGTCTTACTATAGAACTTCCATGATGTTGGTTGTTTTTTTTTTGCTCGCGCCGGACTGACCTTGGCCGAGTGAAACCAGTGGGGGCACACTCAATGCACCCACTTGGTGTAGTCCCCGAGGCTGCGGTTGACTGTTCTTACTCGATTGTAGTCTTATAATCTTGCTTTGTTGTGTTGATGCAGAAATCTTGCGAGTTCGGGGCCAAGTTTGTAGATCTTGAGGAGAAGCAAATCCAGCTTAATCTTGACTTGCAGTTGGCTCGGGACCATGTGAAGAAAACGCAGGACGATGCGGCTGGTAACTTACTCCTGTCTTTTGTCGACTGATTTTTCGCTAGATGTGCCTTGCGTTCCTTCATGTTCATCCGTCCAGTGGCGGCTTTGGTAGGTCAACTGAGGCGGCCTTGGAGCAAAAGGATCTCGACCTGGCGGCGGCGCAGCAGGCGGCTCAGGAGAAGTCAGAACTGGCGGCGAAGAAGCTGGCTTCCGTGGGTGCGCTCGAGGCGGAGATCATCCGACTGAGAGGTTCACTCGACGCGGCCAACCAAGAGGTGACTCGGCTGAAGAAGTCCAAGGCCGTCCTGAACGACAAGTACGAGGCTCTCTTTCGGAAGAGGGTTGATCTCGAGACGTATTTGGGCGACATCACCAAAAAATGGTACCTCGTGCTCGAAGGTATGCCTCCTTTGGCTTGGTTAAAATTGGATCGGTCGACCCGTGTCTTATCCGTTGACTCGACTCGCTGTTCTTGGTGCAGAGTTCTGTCGTAACTTCGCAGAGGAGACTGGACGGGTCGAGCCTGGCTTGGACCCAACCAACTCCATCGTGAAGGACGAGGTGTCCATGAATATACTAAGGCTGGAGTCCCGCCTCACTGCGGCCACGGATTACCTGGGACGACTGAAGGCAGCGATGGCTCGAATCGACGCTGTGCTCTGGAGGGGGATCGTGCGGGAGAACGACCTCGAGTCCTTGATGACTCGACTCAATGAGATCCCCGACCGAGTGCAGGAATGGAAGAAGTCGGCAGCCCGGGGAGGAGCTGACGTGGCGCTGTCTTTGGTCCGTGTGCACTGCAGGGAGGTGAAGGAGAGGAAGCTTGCTGCGCTGAAGGTCGCAAACATGAAGGAGCTCCAATTCCAGTCGTTTATGGAGACTTTCTTGGAAGCCGCCAATCGCATCGCCAATGGGATTGATCTGGATGAATTCGTTGCGCCTGCAAGCCCGCCTCCTCCCGAGCCATGACTTTGATACATTAATCTTATTTGCCGCGGAATGCCGCGTGGATTTGTACTCGTTAAACTCTGGTGGGTCTGTGGCCCAAGTACTCTTGCCCGATCTTTGCGGGGCTTTTATTTGATTTTGATCCTTTGGTTCGTCGCTCTTCTTCTGATCATTTGGATCTTTGAGTCGACGTCTTAAGCTAAGTTCCTGAGTGAGAGGGTTGCTCTTCACTCGGAGTAAGTGGTTGTTAACTTAGGCGAGTCACGGGGTCGCAGCTAAGCCCCCGAGTGAGAGGGTTGCTCTTCACTCGGAGTGAGATGCTTATAACTTAGGTGATTCCAAGCTATGTTGTACTTGTGGCGGAGTTCGGAGGACCGAGCCGCTTTGTATTTGTGGCGTAGCTCGGAGGACCGCAGCTAAGCCCCCGAGTGTGAGCGTTGCTCTTCACTCGGAGTAGAATGGTTGTAACTTAGGCGATTCCAAGCTACGTTGTAGTTGTGGCGGAGTTCGGAGGACCGAGCCGCTTT